>CM056833.1:23023717-23623717 GCA_029853015.1 Chelidonichthys spinosus
CCCTTTTCCACAATTAAACAGGGAGCGAGCGTGACAAATTAGGCTATTCTTGGACGGTCCGTCATGTGTGAACGCCGACCAGGTTGGCGTTGGTGTGGGAGAGATGAATGCCAGACACCTTGCTACATATAAGTTGATGAGCTTTGGATGGTCATTGAGGAATGAACTTGCCCCAGCTTACCATTGGAAGCGGAAGGATGGCTTGAGCTGTCTACTGCAAACTAAAAATGCCAAAGCTGGTTTAAGGAATGTCACCCTTCTACAGATGATTTTTGTGCAGATTAATACTGTGTAACTTCCCCCTCTCCTGTACTGAGGCTAGACAATGACAACAACGTCACTGATAAATGTTGGTTGCAAGTGGTAATGCCACACACGCATCAGGGAAGAAGGGTTAAAGCATTCAACCACGGAGGGACTCGAACCCTCAAATCTTCTGATCCGAAGTCAGACGCCTTGTCCATTAGGCCACGTGGTCGACCGGAAGAAACTTTTGTTCAAGTTTCGAAGTGACATCGTTTAGCTACTAAGAGGTAGAGGAGCTAATCTTTGCCTAAATGACAGCATGTAGCTAACTACTTAGTTTCTGTGGATGATTAGCTGACATGTCAGCATTGGTGGTTCAGTGGTAGAATTCTCGCCTGCCACGCGGGAGACCCGGGTCCGATTCCCGGCCAATGCAGCAACCCCACACTCTTGTTTGGAATAAGCCTCTGCAGGACCTGGGGAACCGTTACTTCTGTTCTTCACAATGAAAATGATCCCCTCCTTTCAAGCATGACCTGCAAGTGCTTTTCATGCGTCTTTGGCGGAGTAAGCTTCAGACATGTGAGCATTGGTGGTTCAGTGGTAAAGTTCTCGCCTGCCACGCGGGAGGCCCGGGTCCGATTCCCGGCCAATGCAGCAACCCTATATTGTTGTTTGGAATCAGCCTCTGCAGAACCTGGGGAACCGTTACTTCTGTTCTTCACAATGAAAATGATCCCCTCCTTTCAAGCATGACCTGCAAGTGCTTTCCATGCGTCTTTGGCGGAGTAAGCTTCAGACATGTGAGCGTTGGTGGTTCAGTGGTAGAATTCTCGCCTGCCACGCGGGAGGCCCGGTCCGATTCCCGGCCAATGCAGCAATCAGCCTCTGCAGAACCTGGTTATATCTGTATGAAGGCCAACCGTTCACTTCTCGTCTTCACAACGAAAATTATCCCTGCCTTTCAAGCATGAAGTCCAGGTTGGTTTTATGCCTCGTTGGCGCAGTAGGCAGCGCGTCAGTCTCATAATCTGAAGGTCGTGAGTTCAACCCTCACACGGGGCAGGAGTTTGCTTTTCGTCACTGCCGGCAACTATCTGCATTCGGACACAACTGTCTGGCAGGGTGGTCTCATCGTGAGCGCCTGCTTTGCTCCTCGCTAGGATGCTGTGCCGCTGCTGCCGAAACTGTATTAGCTAAAGTGAAAACTGCACGGCTGTCAGACGAGCATTGTTGGTTCTCCCTTAGACTTCACGCTTGCCACTCATGTGACCCTGCTCCATGTCCTGGCCAATGCAGTAGGATTTTACTTCCATTCCAATACATTTATGGTTTTGTTTGGAATCATGTACAGTGAAATACTAGTGTAAACCAGCAAAGATGCTATCGGGTTGCATGGGTTGTCTCCTCTCGCCCACGAGTTGACCGCGGCAAGCAGACTGACGGAGGGTAATTTGTGATTGCAGTGCACACGTCTCTTGCGAGCATCGGTGGTTCCGTGGTGGAACCTTTGCTTCCCACGCGGGAGAACAGGGTCCCATTCCCGGCCAATGCAAAAACCATATATTGTTGTTTGTCATCGGCCTCTGCACAATTTGGGTATATCTGTGTGAAGGACAACCGTTCGCTTTATTCCCTCTGAATGAAGAAGCCCTGACAACGCATCATTCTCATAGTATTTCCCTAAACAAATGTCCATCGTTGGCTTCTGTGTCACGATAGTAGCTTCAATGCTGGACAGACGTAGGTGGGAGAGAGGAGTGAGAGTTGCACAAGGTGTACCTCCATTTTTTTTCTGCAGTACACATATGATCAAAGCAGTAATTTGTTAGTATTGGACACGCGCTGCAGATAGGGCACTGAGTAAGCACAACAACTGGCCAGTATGGGGATCGAACCCATGACCTTGGCGTTATTAGCACCACACTCTAACCATCTGAGCTAACCGGCCTTGTTGTTTGGAAATAAATAAACCCTTTTCCACAATTAAACAGGGAGCGAGCGTGACAAATTAGGCTATTCTTGGACGGTCCGTCATGTGTGAACGCCGACCAGGTTGGCGTTGGTGTGGGAGAGATGAATGCCAGACACCTTGCTACATATAAGTTGATGAGCTTTGGATGGTCATTGAGGAATGAACTTGCCCCAGCTTACCGTTGGAAGCGGAAGGATGGCTTGAGCTGTCTACTGCAAACTAAAAATGCCAAAGTGGTTTAAGGAATGTCACCCTTCTACAGATGATTTTTGTGCAGATTAATATTGTGTAACTTCCCCCTCTCCTGTAATGAGGCTAGACAATGACAACAACGTCACTGATAGATGTTGGTTGCAAGTGGTAATGCCACACACACGCATCAGGGAAGAAGGGTTAGAGCATTCAACCACGGAGGGACTCGAACCCTCAAATCTTTGATCCGAAGTCAGACGCCTTGTCCATTAGGCCACGTGGTCGACCGGAAGACACTTTTGTTCAAGTTTCGAAGTGACATCGTTTAGCTACTAAGAGGTAGAGGAGCTAATCTTTGCCTAAATGACAGCATGTAGCTAACTACTTAGTTTCTGTGGATGATTAGTGACATGTCAGCATTGGTGGTTCAGTGGTAGAATTCTCGCCTGCCACGCGGGAGACCCGGGTCCGATTCCCGGCCAATGCAGCAACCCCACACTCTTGTTTGGAATAAGCCTCTGCAGGACCTGTGTATATCGGGAAAACGTTACTTCTGTTCTTCACAATGAAAATGATCCCCTCCTTTCAAGCCTGACCTGCAAGTGCTTTTCATGCGTCTTTGGCGGAGTAAGCTTCAGACATGTGAGCATTGGTGGTTCAGTGGTAGAATTCTCGCCTGCCACGCGGGAGTCCCGGGTCCGATTCCCGGCCAATGCAGCAACCCCACACTCTTGTTTGGAATAAGCCTCTGCAGGACCTGGGTATATCGGGAAACCGTTACTTCTGTTCTTCACAATGAAAATGATCCCCTCCTTTCAAACTGACCTGCAAGTGCTTTTCATGCGTCTTTGGCGGAGTAAGCTTCAGACATGTGAGCATTGGTGGTTCAGTGGTAGAATTCTCGCCTGCCACGCGGGAGGCCCGGGTCCGATTCCCGGCCAATGCAGCAACCCTATATTGTTGTTTGGAATCAGCCTCTGCAGAACCTGGTTATATCTGTATGAAGGCCAACCGTTCACTTCTCGTCTTCACAACGAAAATCATCCCTGCCTTTCAAGCATGAAATCCAGGTTGGTTTTATGCCTCGTTGGCGCAGTAGGCAGCGCGTCAGTCTCATAATCTGAAGGTCGTGAGTTCAACCCTCACACGGGGCAGGAGTTTGTTTTTCGTCACTGCCGGCAACTACCTGCATTCGGACACAACTGTCTGGCAGGGTGGTCTCATCGTGAGCCCCTGCTTTGCTCCTCGCTAGGATGCTTTGCCGCTGCTGCAGAAACTGTATTAGCTAGAGTGAAAACTGCACGGCTGTCAGACGAGCATCGTTGGTTCTGCAGTAGACTTCACGCTTGCCACTCATGTGACCCTGCTCCATGTCCTGGCCAATGCAGTAGGATTTTACTTCCATTCCAATACATTTATGGTTTTGTTTGGAATCGTGTACAGTGAAATACTAGTGTAAACCAGCAAAGATGCTATCGGGTTGCATGGGTTGTCTCCTCTCGCCCACGAGTTGACCGCGGCAAGCAGACTGACGGAGGGTAATTTGTGATTGCAGTACACACGTCTCTTGCGAGCATCGGTGGTTCCGTGGTGGAACCTTTGTTTCCCACGCGGGAGAACAGGGTCCCGTTCCCGGCCAATGCAAAAACCATATATTGTTGTTTGTCATCGGCCTCTGCACAATTTGGGTATATCTGTGTGAAGGACAACCGGTTCGCTTCATTCCCTCTGAATGAAGAAGCCCTGACAACGCATCATTCTCATAGTATTTTCCCAAACAAATGTCCGTCGTTGGCTTCTGTGTCACGATAGTAACTTCAACGCTGGACAGACGTAGGTGGGAGAGAGGAGTGAGAGTTGATTGCACAAGGTGTACCTCCAATTTTTTTTCTGCAGTACACATATGATCAAAGCAGTAATGTTGTTAGTATTGGACACGCACTGCAGATAGGGCACTGAGTAAGCACAACAACTGGCCAGTATGGGGATCGAACCCATGACCTTGGCGTTATTAGCACCACGCTCTAACCATCTGAGCTAACCGGCCTTGTTGTTTGGGAAAAAATAAACCCTTTTCCACAATTAAACAGGGAGCGAGCGTGACAAATTAGGCTATTCTTGGACGGTCCGTCATGTGTGAACGCCGACCAGGTTGGCGTTGGTGTGGGAGAGATGAATGCCAGACACCTTGCTACATATAAGTTGATGAGCTTTGGATGGTCATTGAAGAATGAACTTGCCCCAGCTTACCGTTGGAAGCGGAAGGATGGCTTGAGCTGTCTACTGCAAACTAAAAATGCCAAAGCTGGTTTAAGGAATGTCACCCTTCTACAGATGATTTTTGTGCAGATTAATATTGTGTAACTTCCCCCTCTCCTGTACTGAGGCTAGACAATGACAACAACATCACTGATAGATGTTGGTTCCAAGTGGTAATGCCACACACACGCATCAGGGAAGAAGGGTTAGAGCATTCAACCACGGAGGGACTCGAACCCTCAAATCTTCTGATCCGTTGTCCATTAGGCCACGTGGTCGACCGGAAGAAACTTTTGTTCAAGTTTCGAAGTGACATCGTTTAGCTACTAAGAGGTAGAGGAGCTAATCTTTGCCTAAATGACAGCATGTAGCTAACTACTTAGTTTCTGTGGATGATTAGCTGACATGTCAGCATTGGTGGTTCAGTGGTAGAATTCTCGCCTGCCACGCGGGAGACCCGGGTCCGATTCCCGGCCAATGCAGCAACCCCACACTCTTGTTTGGAATAAGCCTCTGCAGGACCTGGGTATATCGGGAAACCGTTACTTCTGTTCTTCACAATGAAAATGATCCCCTCCTTTCAAGCCTGACCTGCAAGTGCTTTTCATGCGTCTTTGGCGGAGTAAGCTTCAGACATGTGAGCATTGGTGGTTCAGTGGTAGAATTCTCGCCTGCCACGCGGGAGGCCCGGGTCCGATTCCCGGCCAATGCAGCAACCCTATATTGTTGTTTGGAATCAGCCTCTGCAGAACCTGGTTATATCTGTATGAAGGCCCAACCGTTTCATTCTCGTCTTCACAACGAAAATCATCCCTGCCTTTCAAGCATGAATCCAGGTTGGTTTTATGCCTCGTTGGCGCAGTAGGCAGGCGTCAGTCTCATAATCTGAAGGTCGTGAGTTCAACCCTCCCACGGGGCAGGAGTTTGTTTTTCGTCACTGCCGGCAATACCTGCATTCGGACACAACTGTCTGGCAGGGTGGTCTCATCGTGAGCCCTGCTTTGCTCCCGCTAGGGATGCTGTGCCGCTGCTGCAGAAACTGTATTAGCTAAAGTGAAAACTGCACGGCTGTCAGACGAGCATTGTTGGTTCTGCAGTAGACTTCACGCTTGCCACTCATGTGACCCTGCTCCATGTCCTGGCCAATGCAGTAGGATTTTACTTCCATTCCAATACATTTATGGTTTTGTTTGGAATCGTGTACAGTGAAATACTAGTGTAAACCAGCAAAGATGCTATCGGGTTGCATGGGTTGTCTCCTCTCGCCCACGAGTTGACCGCGGCAAGCAGACTGACGGAGGGTAATTTGTGATTGCAGTACACACGTCTCTTGCGAGCATCGGTGGTTCCGTGGTGGAACCTTTGCTTCCCACGCGGGAGAACAGGGTCCCGTTCCCGGCCAATGCAAAAACCATATATTGTTGTTTGTCATCGGCCTCTGCACAATTTGGGTATATCTGTGTGAAGGACAACCGTTCGCTTCATTCCCTCTGAATGAAGAAGCCCTGACAACGCATCATTCTCATAGTATTTCCCTAAACAAATGTCCGTCGTTGGCTTCTGTGTCACGATAGTAACTTCAACGCTGGACAGACATAGGTGGGAGAGAGGAGTGAGAGTTGCACAAGGTGTACCTCCATTTTTTTTCTGCAGTACACATATGATCAAAGCAGTAATTTGTTAGTATTGGACACGCGCTGCAGATAGGGCACTGAGTAAGCACAACAACTGGCCAGTATGGGGATCGAACCCATGACCTTGGCGTTATTAGCACCACACTCTAACCATCTGAGCTAACCGGCCTTGTTGTTTGGAAATAAATAAACCCTTTTCCACAATTAAACAGGGAGCGAGCGTGACAAATTAGGCTATTCTTGGACGGTCCGTCATGTGTGAACGCCGACCAGGTTGGCGTTGGTGTGGGAGAGATGAATGCCAGACACCTTGCTACATATAAGTTGATGAGCTTTGGATGGTCATTGAGGAATGAACTTGCCCCAGCTTACCGTTGGAAGCGGAAGGATGGCTTGAGCTGTCTACTGCAAACTAAAAATGCCAAAGCTGGTTTAAGGAATGTCACCCTTCTACAGATGATTTTTGTGCAGATTAATATTGATTAATAATACACAATGACAACAACGTCACTGATAGATGTTGGCTCCAAGTGGTAATGCCACACACACGCATCAGGGAAGAAGGGTTAGAGCATTCAACCACGGAGGGACTCGAACCCTCAAATCTTCTGATCCGAAGTCAGACGCCTTGTCCATTAGGCCACGTGGTCGACCGGAAGAATCTTTTGTTCAAGTTTCGAAGTGACATCGTTTAGCTACTAAGAGGTAGAGAAGTTAATCTTTGCCTAAATGACAGCATGTAGCTAACTACTTAGTTTCTGTGGATGATTAGCTGACATGTCAGCATTGGTCGTTCAGTGGGAGAATTCTCGCCTGCCACGCGGGAGACCCGGGTCCGATTCCCGGCCAATGCAGCAACCCCACACTCTTGTTTGGAATAAGCCTCTGCAGGACCTGGGTATATCGGGAAACCGTTACTTCTGTTCTTCACAATGAAAATGATCCCCTCCTTTCAAGCATGACCTGCAAGTGCTTTTCATGCGTCTTTGGCGGAGTAAGCTTCAGACATGTGAGCATTGGTGGTTCAGTGGTAGAATTCTCGCCTGCCACGCGGGAGGCCCGGGTCCGATTCCCGGCCAATGCAGCAACCCTATATTGTTGTTTGGAATCAGCCTCTGCAGAACCTGGTTATATCTGTATGAAGGCCAACCGTTCACTTCTCGTCTGCACAACGAAAATCATCCCTGCCTTTCAAGCATTAACTCCAGGTTGGTTTTATGCCTCGTTGGCGCAGTAGGCAGCGCGTCAGTCTCATAATCTGAAGGTTGTGAGCTCAACCCTCACACGGGGCAGGAGTTTGTTTTTCGTCACTGCCGGCAACTACCTGCATTCGGACACAACTGTCTGGCAGGGTGGTCTCATCGTGAGCGCCTGCTTTGCTCCTCGCTAGGATGCTGTGCCGCTGCTGCAGAAACTGTATTAGCTAAAGTGAAAACTGCACGGCTGTCAGACGAGCATTGTTGGTTCTGCAGTAGACTTCACGCTTGCCACTCATGTGACCCTGCTCCATGTCCTGGCCAATGCAGTAGGATTTTACTTCCATTCCAATACATTTATGGTTTTGTTTGGAATCGTGTACAGTGAAATACTAGTGTAAACCAGCAAAGATGCTATCGGGTTGCATGGGTTGTCTCCTCTCGCCCAAGAGTTGACCGCGGCAAGCAGACTGACGGAGGGTAATTTGTGATTGCAGTACACACGTCTCTTGCGAGCATCGGTGGTTCCGTGGTGGAACCTTTGTTTCCCACGCGGGAGAACAGGGTCCCGTTCCCGGCCAATGCAAAAACCATATATTGTTGTTTGTCATCGGCCTCTGCACAATTTGGGTATATCTGTGTGAAGGACAACCGTTCGCTTCATTCCCTCTGAATGAAGAAGCCCTGACAACGCATCATTCTCATAGTATTTCCCTAAACAAATGTCGTCGTTGGCTTCTGTGTCACGATAGTAACTTCAACGCTGGACAGACGTAGGTGGGAGAGAGGAGTGAGAGTTGATTGCACAAGGTGTACCTCCAATTTTTTTTCTGCAGTACAATATGATCAAAGCAGTAATGTTGTTAGTATTGGACACGCCTGCAGATAGGGCACTGAGTAAGCACAACAACTGGCCAGTATGGGGATCGAACCCATGACCTTGGCGTTATTAGCACCACCTCTAACCATTGAGCTAACCGGCCTTGTTGTTTGGAAATAAATAAACCCTTTTCCACAATTAAAAAGGGAGCGAGCGTGACAAATTAGGCTATTCTTGGACGGTCCGTCATGTGTGAACGCCGACCAGGTTGGCGTTGGTGTGGGAGAGATGAATGCCAAACACCTTGCTACATATAAGTTGATGAGCTTTGGATGGTCATTGAGGAATGAACTTGCCCCAGCTTACCGTTGGAAGCGGAAGGATGGCTTGAGCTGTTACTGAAAACTAAAAATGCCAAAGCTGGTTTAAGGAATGTCACCCTTCGACAGATGATTTTTGTGCAGATTAATATTGTGTAACTTCCCCCTCTCCTGTAATGAGGCTAGACAATGACAACAACGTCACTGATAGATGTTGGTTCCAAGTGGTAATGCCACACACACGCATCAGGGAAGAAGGGTTAGAGCATTCAACCACGGAGGGACTCGAACCCTCAAATCTTCTGATCCGAAGTCAGACGCCTTGTCCATTAGGCCACGTGGTCGACCGGAAGAATCTTTTGTTCAAGTTTCGAAGTGACATCGTTTAGCTACTAAGAGGTAGAGGAGCTAATCTTTGCCTAAATGACAGCATGTAGCTAACTACTTAGTTTCTGTGGATGATTAGCTGACATGTCAGCATTGGTGGTTCAGTGGTAGAATTCTCGCCTGCCACGCGGGAGACCCGGGTCCGATTCCCGGCCAATGCAGCAACCCCACACTCTTGTTTGGAATAAGCCTCTGCAGGACCTGGGTATATCGGGAAACCGTTACTTCTGTTCTTCACAATGAAAATGATCCCCTCCTTTCAAGCATGACCTGCAAGTGCTTTTCATGCGTCTTTGGCGGAGTAAGCTTCAGACATGTGAGCATTGGTGGTTCAGTGGTAGAATTCTCGCCTGCCACGCGGGAGGCCCGGGTCCGATTCCCGGCCAATGCAGCAACCCTATATTGTTGTTTGGAATCAGCCTCTGCAGAACCTGGTTATATCTGTATGAAGGCCAACCGTTCACTTCTCGTCTTCACAACGAAAATCATCCCTGCCTTTCAAGCATGAACTCCAGGTTGGTTTTATGCCTCGTTGGCGCAGTAGGCAGCGCGTCAGTCTCATAATCTGAAGGTCGTGAGTTCAACCCTCACACGGGGCAGGAGTTTGTTTTTCGTCACTGCCGGCAACTATCTGCATTCGGACACAACTGTCTGGCAGGGTGGTCTCATCGTGAGCGCCTGCTTTGCTCCTCGCTAGGATGCTGTGCCGCTGCTGCAGAAACTGTATTAGCTAAAGTGAAAACTGCACGGCTGTCAGACGAGCATTGTTGGTTCTGCAGTAGACTTCACGCTTGCCACTCATGTGACCCTGCTCCATGTCCTGGCCAATGCAGTAGGATTTTACTTCCATTCCAATACATTTATGGTTTTGTTTGGAATCGTGTACAGTGAAATACTAGTGTAAACCAGCAAAGATGCTATCGGGTTGCATGGGTTGTCTCCTCTCGCCCACGAGTTGACCGCGGCAAGCAGACTGACGGAGGGTAATTTGTGATTGCAGTACACACGTCTCTTGCGAGCATCGGTGGTTCCGTGGTGGAACCTTTGCTTCCCACGCGGGAGAACAGGGTCCCGTTCCCGGCCAATGCAAAAACCATATATTGTTGTTTGTCATCGGCCTCTGCACAATTTGGGTATATCTGTGTGAAGGACAACCGTTCGCTTCATTCCCTCTGAATGAAGAAGCCCTGACAACGCATCATTCTCATAGTATTTCCCTAAACAAATGTCCGTCGTTGGCTTCTGTGTCACGATAGTAACTTCAACGCTGGACAGACGTAGGTGGGAGAGAGGAGTGAGAGTTGATTGCACAAGGTGTACCTCCATTTTTTTTCTGCAGTACACATATGATCAAAGCAGTAATGTTGTTAGTATTGGACACGCGCTGCAGATAGGGCACTGAGTAAGCACAACAACTGGCCAGTATGGGGATCGAACCCATGACCTTGGCGTTATTAGCACCACGCTCTAACCATCTGAGCTAACCGGCCTTGTTGTTTGGAAATAAATAAACCCTTTTCCACAATTAAACAGGGAGCGAGCGTGACAAATTAGGCTATTCTTGGACGGTCCGTCATGTGTGAACGCCGACCAGGTTGGCGTTGGTGTGGGAGAGATGAATGCCAGACACCTTGCTACATATAAGTTGATGAGCTTTGGATGGTCATTGAGGAATGAACTTGCCCCAGCTTACCGTTGGAAGCGGAAGGATGGCTTGAGCTGTCTACTGCAAACTAAAAATGCCAAAGCTGGTTTAAGGAATGTCACCCTTCTACAGATGATTTTTGTGCAGATTAATATTGTGTAACTTCCCCCTCTCCTGTAATGAGGCTAGACAATGACAACAACGTCACTGATAGATGTTGGTTCCAAGTGGTAATGCCACACACACGCATCAGGGAAGAAGGGTTAGAGCATTCAACCACGGAGGGACTCGAACCCTCAAATCTTCTGATCCGAAGTCAGACGCCTTGTCCATTAGGCCACGTGGTCGTCGACCGGAAGAACTTTTGTTCAAGTTTCGAAGTGACATCGTTTAGCTACTAAGAGGTAGAGGAGCTAATCTTTGCCTAAATGACAGCATGTAGCTAACTACTTAGTTTCTGTGGATGATTAGCTGACATGTCAGCATTGGTGGTTCAGTGGTAGAATTCTCGCCTGCCACGCGGGAGACCCGGGTCCGATTCCCGGCCAATGCAGCAACCCAACACTCTTGTTTGGAATAAGCCTCTGCAGGACCTGGGTATATCGGGAAACCGTTACTTCTGTTCTTCACAATGAAAATGATCCCCTCCTTTCAAGCATGACCTGCAAGTGCTTTTCATGCGTCTTTGGCGGAGTAAGCTTCAGACATGTGAGCATTGGTGGTTCAGTGGTAGAATTCTCGCCTGCCACGCGGGAGGCCCGGGTCCGATTCCCGGCCAATGCAGCAACCCTATATTGTTGTTTGGAATCAGCCTCTGCAGAACCTGGTTATATCTGTATGAAGGCCAACCGTTCACTTCTCGTCTTCACAACGAAAATCATCCCTGCCTTTCAAGCATGAACTCCAGGTTGGTTTTATGCCTCGTTGGCGCAGTAGGCAGCGCGTCAGTCTCATAATCTGAAGGTCGTGAGTTCAACCCTCACACGGGGCAGGAGTTTGTTTTTCGTCACTGCCGGCAACTATCTGCATTCGGACACAACTGTCTGGCAGGGTGGTCTCATCGTGAGCGCCTGCTTTGCTCCTCGCTAGGATGCTGTGCCGCTGCTGCAGAAACTGTATTAGCTAAAGTGAAAACTGCACGGCTGTCAGACGAGCATTGTTGGTTCTGCAGTAGACTTCACGCTTGCCACTCATGTGACCCTGCTCCATGTCCTGGCCAATGCAGTAGGATTTTACTTCCATTCCAATACATTTATGGTTTTGTTTGGAATCGTGTACAGTGAAATACTAGTGTAAACCAGCAAAGATGCTATCGGGTTGCATGGGTTGTCTCCTCTCGCCCACGAGTTGACCGCGGCAAGCAGAACTGACGGAGGGTAATTTGTGATTGCAGTACACACGTCTCTTGCGAGCATCGGTGGTTCCGTGGTGGAACCTTTGCTTCCCACGCGGGAGAACAGGGTCCCGTTCCCGGCCAATGCAAAAACCATATATTGTTGTTTGTCATCGGCCTCTGCACAATTTGGGTATATCTGTGTGAAGACAACCGTTCGCTTCATTCCCTCTGAATGAAGAAGCCCTGACACAACGCATCATTCTCATAGTATTTCCCTAAACAAATGTCCGTCGTTGGCTTCTGTGTCACGATAGTAACTTCAACGCTGGACAGACGTAGGTGGAGAGAGGAGTGAGAGTTGATTGCACAAGGTGTACCTCCATTTTTTTTCCTGCAGTACACATATGATCAAAGCAGTAATGTTGTTAGTATTGGACACGCGCTGCAGATAGGGCACTGAGTAAGCACAACAACTGGCCAGTATGGGGATCGAACCCATGACCTTGGCGTTATTAGCACCACGCTCTAACCATCTGAGCTAACCGGCCTTGTTGTTTGGAAATAAATAAACCCTTTTCCACAATTAAACAGGGAGCGAGCGTGACAAATTAGGCTATTCTTGGACGGTCCGTCATGTGTGAACGCCGACCAGGTTGGCGTTGGTGTGGGAGAGATGAATGCCAGACACCTTGCTACATATAAGTTGATGAGCTTTGGATGGTCATTGAGGAATGAACTTGCCCCAGCTTACCGTTGGAAGCGGAAGGATGGCTTGAGCTGTCTACTGCAAACTAAAAATGCCAAAGCTGGTTTAAGGAATGTCACCCTTCTACAGATGATTTTTGTGCAGATTAATATTGTGTAACTTCCCCCTCTCCTGTACTGAGGCTAGACAATGACAACAACGTCACTGATAGATGTTGGTTCCAAGTGGTAATGCCACACACACGCATCAGGGAAGAAGGGTTAGAGCATTCAACCACGGAGGGACTCGAACCCTCAAATCTTCTGATCCGAAGTCAGACGCCTTGTCCATTAGGCCACGCGGTCGACCGGAAGAACTTTTGTTCAAGTTTCGAAGTGACATCGTTTAGCTACTAAGAGGTAGAAGCTAATCTTTGCCTAAATGACAGCATGTAGCTAACTACTTAGTTTCTGTGGATGATTAGCTGACATGTCAGCATTGGTGGTTCAGTGGTAGAATTCTCGCCTGCCACGCGGGAGACCCGGGTCCGATTCCCGGCCAATGCAGCAACCCAACACTCTTGTTTGGAATAAGCCTCTGCAGGACCTGGGTATATCGGGAAACCGTTACTTCTGTTCTTCACAATGAAAATGATCCCCTCCTTTCAAGCATGACCTGCAAGTGCTTTTCATGCGTCTTTGGCGGAGTAAGCTTCAGACATGTGAGCATTGGTGGTTCAGTGGTAGAAGTTTGCCTGCCACGCGGGAGGCCCGGGTCCGATTCCCGGCCAATGCAGCAACCCTATATTGTTGTTTGGAATCAGCCTCTGCAGAACCTGGTTATATCTGTATGAAGGCCAACCGTTCACTTCTCCTCTTCACAACGAAAATCATCCCTGCCTTTCAAGCATGAACTCCAGGTTGGTTTTATGCCTCGTTGGCGCAGTAGGCAGCGCGTCAGTCTCATAATCTGAAGGTCGTGAGTTCAACCCTCACACGGGGCAGGAGTTTGTTTTTCGTCACTGCCGGCAACTACCTGCATTCGGACACAACTGTCTGGCAGGGTGGTCTCATCGTGAGCGCCTGCTTTGCTCCTCGCTAGGATGCTGTGCCGCTGCTGCAGAAACTGTATTAGCTAAAGTGAAAACTGCACGGCTGTCAGACGAGCATTGTTGGTTCTGCAGTAGACTTCACGCTTGCCACTCATGTGACCCTGCTCCATGTCCTGGCCAATGCAGTAGGATTTTACTTCCATTCCAATACATTTATGGTTTTGTTTGGAATCGTGTACAGTGAAATACTAGTGTAAACCAGCAAAGATGCTATCGGGTTGCATGGGTTGTCTCCTCTCGCCCACGAGTTGACCGCGGCAAGCAGACTGACGGAGGGTAATTTGTGATTGCAGTACACACGTCTCTTGCGAGCATCGGTGGTTCCGTGGTGGAACCTTTGCTTCCCACGCGGGAGAACAGGGTCCCGTTCCCGGCCAATGCAAAAACCATATATTGTTGTTTGTCATCGGCCTCTGCACAATTTGGGTATATCTGTGTGAAGGACAACCGTTCGCTTCATTCCCTCTGAATGAAGAAGCCCTGACAACGCATCATTCTCATAGTATTTCCCTAAACAAATGTCCGTCGTTGGCTTCTGTGTCACGATAGTAACTTCAACGCTGGACAGACGTAGGTGGTAGAGAGGAGTGAGAGTTGATTGCACAAGGTGTACCTCCATTTTTTTCCTGCAGTACACATATGATCAAAGCAGTAATGTTGTTAGTATTGGACACGCGCTGCAGATAGGGCACTGAGTAAGCACAACAACTGGCCAGTATGGGGATCGAACCCATGACCTTGGCGTTATTAGCACCACGCTCTAACCATCTGAGCTAACCGGCCTTGTTGTTTGGAAATAAATAAACCCTTTTCCACAATTAAACAGGGAGCGAGCGTGACAAATTAGGCTATTCTTGGACGGTCCGTCATGTGTGAACGCCGACCAGGTTGGCGTTGGTGTGGGAGAGATGAATGCCAGACACCTTGCTACATATAAGTTGATGAGCTTTGGATGGTCATTGAGGAATGAACTTGCCCCAGCTTACCGTTGGAAGCGGAAGGATGGCTTGAGCTGTCTACTGCAAACTAAAAATGCCAAAGCTGGTTTAAGGAATGTCACCCTTCTACAGATGATTTTTGTGCAGATTAATATTGTGTAACTTCCCCCTCTCCTGTACTGAGGCTAGACAATGACAACAACGTCACTGATAGATGTTGGTTCCAAGTGGTAATGCCACACACACGCATCAGGGAAGAAGGGTTAGAGCATTCAACCACGGAGGGACTCGAACCCTCAAATCTTCTGATCCGAAGTCAGACGCCTTGTCCATTAGGCCACGTGGTCGACCGGAAGACACTTTTGTTCAAGTTTCGAAGTGACATCGTTTAGCTACTAAGAGGTAGAGGAGCTAATCTTTGCCTAAATGACAGCATGTAGCTAACTACTTAGTTTCTGTGGATGATTAGCTGACATGTCAGCATTGGTGGTTCAGTGGTAGAATTCTCGCCTGCCACGCGGGAGACCCGGGTCCGATTCCCGGCCAATGCAGCAACCCCAACACTCTTGTTTGGAATAAGCCTCTGCAGGACCTGGTATATCGGGAAACCGTTACTTCTGTTCTTCACAATGAAAATGATCCCCTCCTTTCAAGCATGACCTGCAAGTGCTTTTCATGCGTCTTTGGCGGAGTAAGCTTCAGACATGTGAGCATTGGTGGTTCAGTGGTAGAATTCTCGCCTGCCACGCGGGAGGCCCGGGTCCGATTCCCGGCCAATGCAGCAACCCTATATTGTTGTTTGGAATCAGCCTCTGCAGAACCTGGTTATATCTGTATGAAGCCAACCGTTCACTTCTCTCTCTTCACAACGAAAATCATCCCTGCCTTTCAAGCATGAACTCCAGGTTGGTTTTTATGCCTCGTTGGCGCAGTAGGCAGCGCGTCAGTCTCATAATCTGAAGGTCGTGAGTTCAACCCTCACACGGGGCAGGAGTTTGTTTTTCGTCACTGCCGGCAACTACCTGCATTCGGACACAACTGTCTGGCAGGGTGGTCTCATCGTGAGCGCCTGCTTTGCTCCTCGCTAGGATGCTGTGCCGCTGCTGCAGAAACTGTATTAGCTAAAGTGAAAACTGCACGGCTGTCAGACGAGCATTGTTGGTTCTGCAGTAGACTTCACGCACGCTTGCCACTCATGTGACCCTGCTCCATGTCCTGGCCAATGCAGTAGGATTTTACTTCCATTCCAATACATTTATGGTTTTGTTTGGAATCGTGTACAGTGAAATACTAGTGTAAACCAGCAAAGATGCTATCGGGTTGCATGGGTTGTCTCCTCTCGCCCACGAGTTGACCGCGGCAAGCAGACTGACGGAGGGTAATTTGTGATTGCAGTACACACGTCTCTTGCGAGCATCGGTGGTTCCGTGGTGGAACCTTTGCTTCCCACGCGGAGAACAGGGTCCCGTTCCCGGCCAATGCAAAAACCATATATTGTTGTTTGTCATCGGCCTCTGCACAATTTGGGTATATCTGTGTGAAGGACAACCGTTCGCTTCATTCCCTCTGAATGAAGAAGCCCTGACAACGCATCATTCTCATAGTATTTCCCTAAACAAATGTCCGTCGTTGGCTTCTGTGTCACGATAGTAACTTCAACGCTGGACAGACGTAGGTGAGAGAGGAGTGAGAGTTGATTGCACAAGGTGTACCTCCATTTTTTTTCTGCAGTACACATATGATCAAAGCAGTAATGTTGTTAGTATTGGACACCGCTGCAGATAGGGCACTGAGTAAGCACAACAACTGGCCAGTATGGGGATCGAACCCATGACCTTGGCGTTATTAGCACCACGCTCTAACCATCTGAGCTAACCGGCCTTGTTGTTTGGAAATAAATAAACCCTTTTCCACAATTAAACAGGGAGCGAGCGTGACAAATTAGGCTATTCTTGGACGGTCCGTCATGTGTGAACGCCGACCAGGTTGGCGTTGGTGTGGGAGAGATGAATGCCAGACACCTTGCTACATATAAGTTGATGAGCTTTGGATGGTCATTGAGGAATGAACTTGCCCCAGCTTACCGTTGGAAGCGGAAGGATGGCTTGAGCTGTCTACTGCAAACTAAAAATGCCAAAGCTGGTTTAAGGAATGTCACCCTTCTACAGATGATTTTTGTGCAGATTAATATTGTGTAACTTCCCCCTCTCCTGTACTGAGGCTAGACAATGACAACAACGTCACTGATAGATGTTGGTTCCAAGTGGTAATGCCACACACACGCATCAGGGAAGAGGGGTTAGAGCATTCAACCACGGAGGGACTCGAACCCTCAAATCTTCTGATCCGAAGTCAGACGCCTTGTCCATTAGGCCACGTGGTCGACCGGAAGACACTTTTGTTCAAGTTTCGAAGTGACATCGTTTAGCTACTAAGAGGTAGAGGAGCTAATCTTTGCCTAAATGACAGCATGTAGCTAACTACTTAGTTTCTGTGGATGATTAGCTGACATGTCAGCATTGGTGGTTCAGTGGTAGAATTCTCGCCTGCCACGCGGGAGACCCGGGTCCGATTCCCGGCCAATGCAGCAACCCAACACTCTTGTTTGGAATAAGCCTCTGCAGGACCTGGGTATATCGGGAAACCGTTACTTCTGTTCTTCACAATGAAAATGATCCCCTCCTTTCAAGCATGACCTGCAAGTGCTTTTCATGCGTCTTTGGCGGAGTAAGCTTCAGACATGTGAGCATTGGTGGTTCAGTGGTAGAAGTCTCGCCTGCCACGCGGGAGGCCCGGGTCCGATTCCCGGCCAATGCAGCAACCCTATATTGTTGTTTGGAATCAGCCTCTGCAGAACCTGGTTATATCTGTATGAAGGCCAACCGTTCACTTCTCCTCTTCACAACGAAAATCATCCCTGCCTTTCAAGCATGAACTCCAGGTTGGTTTTATGCCTCGTTGGCGCAGTAGGCAGCGCGTCAGTCTCATAATCTGAAGGTCGTGAGTTCAACCCTCACACGGGCAGGAGTTTTTTTTTCGTCACTGCCGGCAACTACCTGCATTCGGACACAACTGTCTGGCAGGGTGGTCTCATCGTGAGCGCCTGCTTTGCTCCTCGCTAGGATGCTGTGCCGCTGCTGCAGAAACTGTATTAGCTAAAGTGAAAACTGCACGGCTGTCAGACGAGCATTGTTGGTTCTGCAGTAGACTTCACGCTTGCCACTCATGTGACCCTGCTCCATGTCCTGGCCAATGCAGTAGGATTTTACTTCCATTCCAATACATTTATGGTTTTGTTTGGAATCGTGTACAGTGAAATACTAGTGTAAACCAGCAAAGATGCTATCGGGTTGCATGGGTTGTCTCCTCTCCTCTCGCCCACGAGTTGACCGCGGCAAGCAGACTGACGGAGGGTAATTTGTGATTGCAGTACACACGTCTCTTGCGAGCATCGGTGGTTCCGTGGTGGAACCTTTGCTTCCCACGCGGGAGAACAGGGTCCCGTTCCCGGTCAATGCAAAAACCATATATTGTTGTTTGTCATCGGCCTCTGCACAATTTGGGTATATCTGTGTGAAGGACAACCGTTCGCTTTCATTCCCTCTGAATGAAGAAGCCCTGACAACGCATCATTCTCATAGTATTTCCCTAAACAAATGTCCGTCGTTGGCTTCTGTGTCACGATAGTAACTTCAACGCTGGACAGACGTAGGTGGTAGAGAGGAGTGAGAGTTGATTGCACAAGGTGTACCTCCATTTTTTTTCTGCAGTACACATATGATCAAAGCAGTAATGTTGTTAGTATTGGACACGCGCTGCAGATAGGGCACTGAGTAAGCACAACAACTGGCCAGTATGGGGATCGAACCCATGACCTTGGCGTTATTAGCACACGCTCTAACCATCTGAGCTAACCGCCGGCCTGTTGTTTGGAAATAAATAAACCCTTTTCCACAATTAAACAGGGAGCGAGCGTGACAAATTAGGCTATTCTTGGACGGTCCGTCATGTGTGAACGCCGACCAGGTTGGCGTTGGGTGGGAGAGATGAATGCCAGACACCTTGCTACATATAAGTTGATGAGCTTTGGATGGTCATTGAGGAATGAACTTGCCCCAGCTTACCGTTGGAAGCGGAAGGATGGCTTGAGCTGTCTACTGCAAACTAAAAATGCCAAAGCTGGTTTAAGGAATGTCACCCTTCTACAGATGATTTTTTGTGCAGATTAATATTGTGTAACTTCCCCCTCTCCTGTACTGAGGCTAGACAATGACAACAACGTCACTGATAGATGTTGGTTCCAAGTGGTAATGCCACACACACGCATCAGGGAAGAAGGGTTAGAGCATTCAACCACGGAGGGACTCGAACCCTCAAATCTTCTGATCCGAAGTCAGACGCCTTGTCCATTAGGCCACGCGGTCGACCGGAAGACACTTTTGTTCAAGTTTCGAAGTGACATCGTTTAGCTACTAAGAGGTAGAGGAGCTAATCTTTGCCTAAATGACAGCATGTAGCTAACTACTTAGTTTCTGTGGATGATTAGCTGACATGTCAGCATTGGTGGTTCAGTGGTAGAATTCTCGCCTGCCACGCGGGAGACCCGGGTCCGATTCCCGGCCAATGCAGCAACCCAACACTCTTGTTTGGAATAAGCCTCTGCAGGACCTGGGTATATCGGGAAACCGTTACTTCTGTTCTTCACAATGAAAATGATCCCCTCCTTTCAAGCATGACCTGCAAGTGCTTTTCATGCGTCTTTGGCGGAGTAAGCTTCAGACATGTGAGCATTGGTGGTTCAGTGGTAGAAGTCTCGCCTGCCACGCGGGAGGCCCGGGTCCGATTCCCGGCCAATGCAGCAACCCTATATTGTTGTTTGGAATCAGCCTCTGCAGAACCTGGTTATATCTGTATGAAGGCCAACCGTTCACTTCTCCTCTTCACAACGAAAATCATCCCTGCCTTTCAAGCATGAACTCCAGGTTGGTTTTATGCCTCGTTGGCGCAGTAGGCAGCGCGTCAGTCTCATAATCTGAAGGTCGTGAGTTCAACCCTCACACGGGGCAGGAGTTTGTTTTTCGTCACTGCCGGCAACTACCTGCATTCGGACACAACTGTCTGGCAGGGTGGTCTCATCGTGAGCGCCTGCTTTGCTCCTCGCTAGGATGCTGTGCCGCTGCTGCAGAAACTGTATTAGCTAAAGTGAAAACTGCACGGCTGTCAGACGAGCATTGTTGGTTCTGCAGTAGACTTCACGCTTGCCACTCATGTGACCCTGCTCCATGTCCTGGCCAATGCAGTAGGATTTTACTTCCATTCCAATACATTTATGGTTTTGTTTGGAATCGTGTACAGTGAAATACTAGTGTAAACCAGCAAAGATGCTATCGGGTTGCATGGGTTGTCTCCTCTCGCCCACGAGTTGACCGCGGCAAGCAGACTGACGGAGGGTAATTTGTGATTGCAGTACACACGTCTCTTGCGAGCATCGGTGGTTCCGTGGTGGAACCTTTGCTTCCCACGCGGGAGAACAGGGTCCCGTTCCCGGTCAATGCAAAAACCATATATTGTTGTTTGTCATCGGCCTCTGCACAATTTGGGTATATCTGTGTGAAGACAACCGTTCGCTTCATTCCCTCTGAATGAAGAAGCCCTGACAACGCATCATTCTCATAGTATTTCCCTAAACAAATGTCCGTCGTTGGCTTCTGTGTCACGATAGTAACTTCAACGCTGGACAGACGTAGGTGGTAGAGAGGAGTGAGAGTTGATTGCACAAGGTGTACCTCCATTTTTTTCCTGCAGTACACATATGATCAAAGCAGTAATGTTGTTAGTATTGGACACGCGCTGCAGATAGGGCACTGAGTAAGCACAACAACTGGCCAGTATGGGGATCGAACCCATGACCTTGGCGTTATTAGCACCACGCTCTAACCATCTGAGCTAACCGGCCTTGTTGTTTGGAAATAAATAAACCCTTTTCCACAATTAAACAGGGAGCGAGCGTGACAAATTAGGCTATTCTTGGACGGTCCGTCATGTGTGAACGCCGACCAGGTTGGCGTTGGTGTGGGAGAGATGAATGCCAGACACCTTGCTACATATAAGTTGATGAGCTTTGGATGGTCATTGAGGAATGAACTTGCCCCAGCTTACCGTTGGAAGCGGAAGGATGGCTTGAGCTGTCTACTGCAAACTAAAAATGCCAAAGCTGGTTTAAGGAATGTCACCCTTCTACAGATGATTTTTGTGCAGATTAATATTGTGTAACTTCCCCCTCTCCTGTACTGAGGCTAGACAATGACAACAACGTCACTGATAGATGTTGGTTCCAAGTGGTAATGCCACACACACGCATCAGGGAAGAAGGGTTAGAGCATTCAACCACGGAGGGACTCGAACCCTCAAATCTTCTGATCCGAAGTCAGACGCCTTGTCCATTAGGCCACGCGGTCGACCGGAAGACACTTTTGTTCAAGTTTCGAAGTGACATCGTTTAGCTACTAAGAGGTAGAGGAGCTAATCTTTGCCTAAATGACAGCATGTAGCTAACTACTTAGTTTCTGTGGATGATTAGCTGACATGTCAGCATTGGTGGTTCAGTGGTAGAATTCTCGCCTGCCACGCGGGAGACCCGGGTCCGATTCCGGCCAATGCAGCAACCCAACACTCTTGTTTGGAATAAGCCTCTGCAGGACCTGGGTATATCGGGAAACCGTTACTTCTGTTCTTCACAATGAAAATGATCCCCTCCTTTCAAGCATGACCTGCAAGTGCTTTTCATGCGTCTTTGGCGGAGTAAGCTTCAGACATGTGAGCATTGGTGGTTCAGTGTAGAAGTCTCGCCTGCCACGCGGGAGGCCCGGGTCCGATTCCCGGCCAATGCAGCAACCCTATATTGTTGTTTGGAATCAGCCTCTGCAGAACCTGGTTATATCTGTATGAAGGCCAACCGTTCACTTCTCTCCTCTTCACAACGAAAATCATCCCTGCCTTTCAAGCATGAACTCCAGGTTGGTTTTATGCCTCGTTGGCGCAGTAGGCAGCGCGTCAGTCTCATAATCTGAAGGTCGTGAGTTCAACCCTCACACGGCAGGAGTTTGTTTTTCGTCACTGCCGCCGGCAACTACCTGCATTCGGACACAACTGTCTGGCAGGGTGGTCTCATCGTGAGCGCCTGCTTTGCTCCTCGCTAGGATGCTGTGCCGCTGCTGCAGAAACTGTATTAGCTAAAGTGAAAACTGCACGGCTGTCAGACGAGCATTGTTGTTCTGCAGTAGACTTCACGCTTGCCACTCATGTGACCCTGCTCCATGTCCTGGCCAATGCAGTAGGATTTTACTTCCATTCCAATACATTTATGGTTTTGTTTGGAATCGTGTACAGTGAAATACTAGTGTAAACCAGCAAAGATGCTATCGGGTTGCATGGGTTGTCTCCTCTCTCCTCTCGCCACGAGTTGACCGCGGCAAGCAGACTGACGGAGGGTAATTTGTGATTGCAGTACACACGTCTCTTGCGAGCATCGGTGGTTCCGTGGTGGAACCTTTGCTTCCCACGCGGGAGAACAGGGTCCCGTTCCCGGTCAATGCAAAAACCATATATTGTTGTTTGTCATCGGCCTCTGCACAATTTGGGTATATCTGTGTGAAGACAACCGTTCGCTTCATTCCCTCTGAATGAAGAAGCCCTGACAACGCATCATTCTCATAGTATTTCCCTAAACAAATGTCCGTCGTTGGCTTCTGTGTCACGATAGTAACTTCAACGCTGGACAGACGTAGGTGGTAGAGAGGAGTGAGAGTTGATTGCACAAGGTGTACCTCCATTTTTTTTCTGCAGTACACATATGATCAAAGCAGTAATGTTGTTAGTATTGGACACGCGCTGCAGATAGGGCACTGAGTAAGCACAACAACTGGCCAGTATGGGGATCGAACCCATGACCTTGGCGTTATTAGCACCACGACGCTCTAACCATCTGAGCTAACCGGCCCTTGTTGTTTGGAAATAAATAAACCCTTTTCCACAATTAAACAGGGAGCGAGCGTGACAAATTAGGCTATTCTTGGACGGTCCGTCATGTGTGAACGCCGACCAGGTTGGCGTTGGTGTGGGAGAGATGAATGCCAGACACCTTGCTACATATAAGTTGATGAGCTTTGGATGGTCATTGAGGAATGAACTTGCCCCAGCTTACCGTTGGAAGCGGAAGGATGGCTTGAGCTGTCTACTGCAAACTAAAAATGCCAAAGCTGGTTTAAGGAATGTCACCCTTCTACAGATGATTTTTGTGCAGATTAATATTGTGTAACTTCCCCCTCTCCTGTACTGAGGCTAGACAATGACAACAACGTCACTGATAGATGTTGGTTCCAAGTGGTAATGCCACACACACACGCGCATCAGGGAAGAGGGGTTAGAGCATTCAACCACGGAGGGACTCGAACCCTCAAATCTTCTGATCCGAAGTCAGACGCCTTGTCCATTAGGCCACGGTTCGACCGGAAGACACTTTTGTTCAAGTTTCGAAGTGACATCGTTTAGCTACTAAGAGGTAGAGGAGCTAATCTTTGCCTAAATGACAGCATGTAGCTAACTACTTAGTTTCTGTGGATGATTAGCTGACATGTCAGCATTGGTGGTTCAGTGGTAGAATTCTCCCTTGCCTGCCACGCGGAGACCCGGGTCCGATTCCCGGCCAATGCAGCAACCCAACACTCTTGTTTGGAATAAGCCTCTGCAGACCTGGGTATATCGGGAAACCGTTACTTCTGTTCTTCACAATGAAAATGATCCCCTCCTTTCAAGCATGACCTGCAAGTGCTTTTCATGCGTCTTTGGCGGAGTAAGCTTCAGACATGTGAGCATTGGTGGTTCAGTGGTAGAAGTTTCGCCTGCCACGCGGGAGGCCCGGTCCGATTCCCGGCCAATGCAGCAACCCTATATTGTTGTTTTGGAATCAGCCTCTGCAGAACCTGGTTATATCTGTATGAAGGCCAACCGTTCACTTCTCCTCTTCACAACGAAAATCATCCCTGCCTTTCAAGCATGAACTCCAGGTTGGTTTTATGCCTCGTTGGCGCAGTAGGCAGCGCGTCAGTCTCATAATCTGAAGGTCGTGAGTTCAACCCTCACACGGGGCAGGAGTTTGTTTTTTCGTCACTGCCGGCAACTACCTGCATTCGGACACAACTGTCTGGCAGGGTGGTCTCATCGTGAGCGCCTGCTTTGCTCCTCGCTAGGATGCTGTGCCGCTGCTGCAGAAACTGTATTAGCTAAAGTGAAAACTGCACGGCTGTCAGACGAGCATTGTTTGGTTCTGCAGTAGACTTCACGCTTGCCACTCATGTGACCCTGCTCCATGTCCTGGCCCAATGCAGTAGGATTTTACTTCCATTCCAATACATTTATGGTTTTGTTTGGAATCGTGTACAGTGAAATACTAGTGTAAACCAGCAAAGATGCTATCGGGTTGCATGGGTTGTCTCCTCTCGCCCACGAGTTGACCGCGGCAAGCAGACTGACGGAGGGTAATTTGTGATTGCAGTACACACGTCTCTTGCGAGCATCGGTGGTTCCGTGGTGGAACCTTTGCTTCCCACGCGGGAGAACAGGGTCCCGTTCCCGGTCAATGCAAAAACCATATATTGTTGTTTGTCATCGGCCTCTGCACAATTTGGGTATATCTGTGTGAAGACAACCGTTCGCTTCATTCCCTCTGAATGAAGAAGCCCTGACAACGCATCATTCTCATAGTATTTCCCTAAACAAATGTCCGTCGTTGGCTTCTGTGTCACGATAGTAACTTCAACGCTGGACAGACGTAGGTGTAGAGAGGATGAGAGTTGATTGCACAAGGTGTACCTCCATTTTTTTTCCTGCAGTACACATATGATCAAAGCAGTAATGTTGTTAGTATTGGACACGCGCTGCAGATAGGGCACTGAGTAAGCACAACAACTGGCCAGTATGGGATCGAACCCATGACCTTGGCGTTATTAGCACCACGCTCTAACCATCTGAGCTAACCGGCCTTGTTGTTTGGAAATAAATAAACCCTTTTCCACAATTAAACAGGGAGCGAGCGTGACAAATTAGGCTATTCTTGGACGGTCCGTCATGTGTGAACGTGAACCGACCAGGTTGGCGTTGGTGTGGGAGAGATGAATGCCAGACACCTTGCTACATATAAGTTGATGAGCTTTGGATGGTCATTGAGGAATGAACTTGCCCCAGCTTACCGTTGGAAGCGGAAGGATGGCTTGAGCTGTCTACTGCAAACTAAAAATGCCAAAGCTGGTTTAAGGAATGTCACCCTTCTACAGATGATTTTTGTGCAGATTAATATTGTGTAACTTCCCCCTCTCCTGTACTGAGGCTAGACAATGACAACAACGTCACTGATAGATGTTGGTTCCAAGTGGTAATGCCACACACACGCATCAGGGAAGAGGGGTTAGAGCATTCAACCACGGAGGGACTCGAACCCTCAAATCTTCTGATCCGAAGTCAGACGCCTTGTCCATTAGGCCACGTGGTCGACCGGAAGACACTTTTGTTCAAGTTTCGAAGTGACATCGTTTAGCTACTAAGAGGTAGAGGAGCTAATCTTTGCCTAAATGTCTTTTGTTCAAGTTTCGAAGTGACATCGTTTAGCTACTAAGAGGTAGAGGAGCTAATCTTTGCCTAAATGACAGCATGTAGCTAACTACTTAGTTTCTGTGGATGATTAGCTGACATGTCAGCATTGTGGTTCAGTGGTAGAATTCTCGCCTGCCACGCGGGAGACCCGGTCCGATTCCCGGCCAATGCAGCAACCCCACACTCTTGTTTGGAATAAGCCTCTGCAGGACCTGGGTATATCGGGAAACCGTTACTTCTGTTCTTCACAATGAAAATGATCCCTCTCCTTTCAAGCATGACCTGCAAGTGCTTTTCATGCGTCTTTGGCGGAGTAAGCTTCAGACATGTGAGCATTGGTGGTTCAGTGGTAGAATTCTCGCCTGCCACGCGGGAGGCCCGGGTCCGATTCCCGGCCAATGCAGCAACCCTATATTGTTGTTTGGAATCAGCCTCTGCAGAACCTGGTTATATCTGTATGAAGGCCAACCGTTCACTTCTCGTCTTCACAACGAAAATCATCCCTGCCTTTCAAGCATGAACTCCAGGTTGGTTTTATGCCTCGTTGGCGCAGTAGGCAGCGCGTCAGTCTCATAATCTGAAGGTCGTGAGTTCAACCCTCACACGGGGCAGGAGTTTGTTTTTTCGTCACTGCCGGCAACTACCTGCATTCGGACACAACTGTCTGGCAGGGTGGTCTCATCGTGAGCGCCTGCTTTGCTCCTCGCTAGGATGCTGTGCCGCTGCTGCAGAAACTGTATTAGCTAAAGTGAAAACTGCACGGCTGTCAGACGAGCATTGTTGGTTCTGCAGTAGACTTCACGCTTGCCACTCATGTGACCCTGCTCCATGTCCTGGCCAATGCAGTAGGATTTTACTTCCATTCCAATACATTTATGGTTTTGTTTGGAATCGTGTACAGTGAAATACTAGTGTAAACCAGCAAAGATGCTATCGGGTTGCATGGGTTGTCTCCTCTCGCCCACGAGTTGACCGCGGCAAGCAGACTGACGGAGGGTAATTTGTGATTGCAGTACACACGTCTCTTGCGAGCATCGGTGGTTCCGTGGTGGAACCTTTGCTTCCCACGCGGGAGAACAGGGTCCCGTTCCCGGCCAATGCAAAAACCATATATTGTTGTTTGTCATCGGCCTCTGCACAATTTGGGTATATCTGTGTGAAGGACAACCGTTCGCTTCATTCCCTCTGAATGAAGAAGCCCTGACAACGCATCATTCTCATAGTATTTCCCTAAACAAATGTCCGTCGTTGGCTTCTGTGTCACGATAGTAACTTCAACGCTGGACAGACGTAGGTGGGAGAGAGGAGTGAGAGTTGATTGCACAAGGTGTACCTCCATTTTTTTTCTGCAGTACACATATGATCAAAGCAGTAATGTTGTTAGTATTGGACACGCGCTGCAGATAGGGCACTGAGTAAGCACAACAACTGGCCAGTATGGGGATCGAACCCATGACCTTGGCGTTATTAGCACCACGCTCTAACCATCTGAGCTAACCGGCCTTGTTGTTTGGAAATAAATAAACCCTTTTCCACAATTAAACAGGGAGCGAGCGTGACAAATTAGGCTATTCTTGGACGGTCCGTCATGTGTGAACGCCGACCAGGTTGGCGTTGGTGTGGGAGAGATGAATGCCAGACACCTTGCTACATATAAGTTGATGAGCTTTGGATGGTCATTGAGGAATGAACTTGCCCCAGCTTACCGTTGGAAGCGGAAGGATGGCTTGAGCTGTCTACTGCAAACTAAAAATGCCAAAGCTGGTTTAAGGAATGTCACCCTTCTACAGATGATTTTTGTGCAGATTAATATTGTGTAACTTCCCCCTCTCCTGTAATGAGGCTAGACAATGACAACAACGTCACTGATAGATGTTGGTTCCAAGTGGTAATGCCACACACACGCATCAGGGAAGAAGGGTTAGAGCATTCAACCAGGAGGGACTCGAACCCTCAAATCTTCTGATCCGAAGTCAGACGCCTTGTCCATTAGGCCACGTGGTCGACCGGAAGACACTTTTGTTCAAGTTTCGAAGTGACATCGTTTAGCTCTAAGAGGTAGAGGGCTAATCTTTGCCTAAATGCAGCATGTAGCTAACTACTTAGTTTCTGTGGATGATTGCTGACATGTCAGCATTGGTGGTTCAGTGGTAGAATTCTCGCCTGCCACGCGGGAGACCCGGGTCCGATTCCCGGCCAATGCAGCAACCCAACACTCTTGTTTGGAATAAGCCTCTGCAGGCCTGGGAATGGGAAACCGTTACTTCTGTTCTTCAAAGAAAATGATCCCCTCCTTTAAATACCTGAAGGTTTTCACGGGGGGGGGGGGGGGGGGGGGGGGGGGGGGGGGGGGGGGGGGGGGGGGGGGGGGGGGGGGGGGGGGGGGGGGGGGGGGGGGGGGGGGGGGGGGGGGGGGGGGGGGGGGGGGGGGGGGGGGGGGGGGGGGGGGGGGGGGGGGAAAAAAAAAAAAAAAAAAAAAAAAAAAAAAAAAAAAAAAAAAAAAAAAAAAAAAAAAAAAAAAAAAAAAAAAAAAAAAAAAAAAAAAAAAAAAAAAAAAAAAAAAAAAAAAATGCAAAAACCATATATTGTTGTTTGTCATCGGCCTCTGCACAATTTGGGTATATCTGTGTGAAGACAACCGTTCGCTTCATTCCCTCTGAATGAAGAAGCCCTGACAACGCATCATTCTCATAGTATTTCCCTAAACAATTGTCCGTCGTTGGCTTCTGTGTCACGATAGTAACTTCAACGCTGGACAGACGTAGGTGGTAGAGAGGAGTGAGAGTTGATTGCACAAGGTGTACCTCCTTTTTTTTCCTGCAGTACACATATGATCAAAGCAGTAATGTTGTTAGTATTGGACACGCGCTGCAGATAGGGCACTGAGTAAGCACAACAACTGGCCAGTATGGGGATCGAACCCATGACCTTGGCGTTATTAGACCAGCTCTAACCATCTGAGCTAACCGGCCTTGTTGTTTGGAAATAAATAAACCCTTTTCCACAATTAAACAGGGAGCGAGCGTGACAAATTAGGCTATTCTTGGACGGTCCGTCATGTGTGAACGCCGACCAGGTTGGCGTTGGTGTGGGAGAGATGAATGCCAGACACCTTGCTACATATAAGTTGATGAGCTTTGGATGGTCATTGAGGAATGAACTTGCCCCAGCTTACCGTTGGAAGCGGAAGGATGGCTTGAGCTGTCTACTGCAAACTAAAAATGCCAAAGCTGGTTTAAGGAATGTCACCCTTCTACAGATGATTTTTGTGCAGATTAATATTGTGTAACTTCCCCCTCTCCTGTACTGAGGCTAGACAATGACAACAACGTCACTGATAGATGTTGGTTCCAAGTGGTAATGCCACACACACGCATCAGGGAAGAAGGGGTCACTGAATGCATGTAGCATTCAACCACGGAGGGACTCGAACCCTCAAATCTTCTGATCCGAAGTCAGACGCCTTGTCCATTAGGCCACGTGGTCGACCGGAAGACACTTTTGTTCAAGTTTCGAAGTGACATCGTTTAGCTACTAAGAGGTAGAGGAGCTAATCTTTGCCTAAATGACAGCATGTAGCTAACTACTTAGTTTCTGTGGATGATTTGCTGACATGTCAGCATTGGTGGTTCAGTGGTAGAATTCTCGCCTGCCACGCGGGAGACCCGGGTCCGATTCCCGGCCAATGCAGCAACCCAACACTCTTGTTTAGAATAAGCCTCTGCAGGGGGGCGCTAGCGAGCAATGGAAGACTAAGACGCACCTCCAGATAGCTCGTCAAAAATCCGTTCAAAACTGAGCAAAGACGCAAATTTACTGAATGTTACCCACTTCGTGTAGAATATAAACGTCGAGGTAATCACCGGAATAAAATATTCTGCCCGGTTTACATAATGGTTAAAACGAAAGCCAAGAAGAGCGAGTCACCTGAGACAGGCCCAGAAGCCTCGAGCACACCTTACTCGGAGACCCCGGAAACTGACGACAGCACTATGGATGAACCCTCTAACAAGACGGTGCTCGCGGCCATCGCTGCTTTAAGGGCAGATGTGAACCGGATCAGACCAGAGGTTTGTGCCACCATAGAAACCCGCATCACAGAAGTTTCTGCTACCATCAGGGGCGAGATCTCATCACTTAATGAAAACGTCCAGAAATCTATTTCTGAGCTGAGAGGCATATCAGCAGTGCACGAGACCGCTCTAAAAGAGCTAGAAGAAAGCGCTTCAACCCACTCTGACATCCTCTCCACACTGCAATCTACAGTGGATCATCTGACAACTAAAGTTAAACACCTGGATGAAAAATGTGAGGACCTCGAGGCGCGCTCCAGACGGAATAATATCAGGATTATAGGAATACCGGAGGGAAAAGAGGGATCACGGCCCAGAGAGTTCATCTCACAACTCCTAACTGAAGCGCTGTCTCTGCCAGAGCAACCACTGATAGATCGGGCACACAGGATAAACCGCCAGAAACCGAAACCAGAGGACCCCCCGCGACCCTTCATCTTAAGACTTCACTACTACCACGTCCGTGAGGAAATACTACGTAGGGCCAGGGAAAAGAATAAGATGGAATAGCAGGGACGGAAAATACACATATTTCCAGACTTCCCTCCTTCTGTGGTCAAACAGAGAGCTGCGTTCACTAAAGTTAGAGAAATGTTACGAGGAAGATCGGACGTCAGATACGGACTGATTTATCCTGCCAGGCTGATGGTGACACACGGAGGAGTGAAAATGTTGTTTACCGACCCGAGGGAAGCTCAAGATTACGCCGAGAAACACTTTGGTCAGCCACATTAGACAATGACAGAGGAATGGACGCGGCGGGTGGAGGGCAACGTGAGGAAATGGACTGTCGGTGAGATGCGTGAGTCTCTCTCTCTCTCTCTCTCTCTCTCTCTCCTCGCTTGTCTATTCAGCAAAAGATAACCCACTCTTCTGGCTGGAATTATATAATGTGTGGAATCTGAATGCGTGATCGCTCCAGCAGTTATACATACTGGTTCAATCCATCAAAATATGGTGAGACTGTACGTTAGGCTACACTAGAATCGTTTTATACCTGACAGTGTAAATGTTTTTGTTTTATTCAAATTAATCTGACGAGCTATCGTTTTTGAGAAGCACTAGTTACTAAGGTTAACAAGGGTTAACAGTAACAGCTCAGGGAAGTAATTTCCCCCTTTTATTTTCTCTCATTATTATTATTTTTGAATACTTCCCAAAGTACTTTCGTGCCATACGTTTGTTTAGTACTGGCTAGAAATGTTCTTGTTGTTCTTTGTTTACTCAGTTTGTTCCAGGGGGTTTAAAAGAGCTTATAGGAAGGGGAAGGGAGGGATGGGACTTAGCCGTCTTACTACTATAAAATCACAATTTAAAGGTGGACTAATTGGAACAGTTATTTACTCTATTTTTTTTCTGATATGCCAATACAAGATGATCTGAATACAAGAGAAGGAAGGAAGGGTCTAACCTTAGCTAGCTGGAATGTGCGTGGACTTAATAACCCAATAAAAAGAGGTAAAATCTTTGCTCATCTTAAATCATTAGCACCAGATCTGGTATTCTTACAAGAAACCCACTTGAAAAAAGACTCTCATATCAGATTAAGGTGTAAATGGATCAATAATGTATACCACTCATCATTTAATGTTAAAGCAAGAGGTACAGCAATTATGATAAGGAAAGGCGTTCCCTTCATTCACAAAGATACAATATCTGATAAGGAAGGTCGGTTTCTGATTGTAACTGGGGAAATATATTCTACTCCTCTCACCTTAATGAACATATACGCTCCGAATATAGACAATCCATCATTCTTTCAGAAGGCAATGTCTCTTATACCAGATTTGTCCCAAACGAATTTGATTATTGCAGGGGACTTCAATTGCGTGTTAGATCCGTATTTAGACAGATCCTCCACTCGCAGAGCAGAGAAGAGTAATTCAAGTGTCTTTCTTAATACATTTATCAACAACACTAATCTGTCTGACATCTGGAGAATGGCCAATCCGACCGGTAGGGATTATTCATTTTACTCTGCAACACATAACTCTTACAGCAGGATAGATTATTTTCTCATAGATGCAAAACTAACGCCATATGCTGTAAATATGAAATACCACAACATTTTGATCTCAGATCACAGTCCCCTTACATGTACTCTGAACATTCAAAACATGGTGAAGCCACAGACGAACTGGAGGCTAAACCCTCTTTTATTAACCGAAAAGGAGTTCTGTGATTATTTAAAAGCTCAGATATCCCTCTATTTTGATACTAATGATAATTCAGAAACCACCCCTCCTGTCCTATGGGAGGCATTCAAAGCATTTATTAGAGGCTCTATTATTTCATTTGAAGCATCTAGAAGGAAATTGAACAAAGCTAGATTACTTGAACTAGACAACCAAATTAACCTACTGGATAAAGAAAATGCCAAAACTCCTTCCAGTGACTTGCATAAAAAGATATCAGCCTTAAAATATGAATATAACAAGATACTCTCGGCAAAGATAAATAAGGCATTTTTATATACAAAACAAAAATATTTTGAGTTTAATGACAAGCCACATAGACTCTTAGCCCGGCAACTCAGAAAACAGGAAAATGATCGCACAATACATAAAATTAAATCTGATAAAGGTGAGATTCTGATTAAACCCAAGGACATTAATGATCGATTTCTCCAATTTTATAAAAATCTGTACACTTCCAAAAACGATACAGACTATACAGCTATGCAAGATTTCTTAAATAAGTGCAATCTTTCCCAACTAGATGAAAATGAGGCAGCTCAGCTGAACTCTGAAATTTCTGTTGAAGAAGTTAAAAAAGCTATCACTTCACTCAAAAGCAATAAAGCTCCAGGCCCTGATGGCCTTCCAGGTGAGCTGTATAAAATTTTTTATGAAACCCTCTGCCCATATCTACATAGGGTGTTCACTCAAGCCCACACAGATGGTGTCCTACCTCCTACTCTAACAGAAGCGGTTATTACAGTGATACATAAAAAGGGGAAGGACCCAGAAGAGGTTGGCTCTTTTCGCCCTATTTCTCTGTTAAACCTAGATGGGAAATTATTTTCTAAAATTTTGGCTAATGGATTGAGCCCCTTTTTAGATAAATTAGTACATCCAGACCAAACTGGTTTTATACCAGGTAGAAATTCTTTTTTCAATCTTAGACGTTTATTTAATATCATGTATACTACTGTTAGACCAAAAGAAGAACTAGCCATCCTATCACTCGATGCTGAGAAGGCATTCGACCAAGTCGAGTGGCCTTATCTATTTGAAATTTTAAAGAGATTTAATTTTGGAGAAAAATTTATTTCAATGGTAAAGCTTCTTTATAACAACCCCTGTGCACAGATACTGACTAATCAAATATTGTCCCCCCGTTTTAGACTACATAGAGGAACGAGACAAGGGTGCCCTCTTTCCCCCTTAATTTTTGCTTTAGCAATCGAACCCCTTGCCGAGAGTATCCGCTCAGACCCTTTAATTCATGGTTATAATACACAAAAAACTATAAAAAAATTTCATTATATGCCGATGATGTTTTATTATTTATCTCTCAGCCCAAGTCACGATTTCACAGATACTTGATAAAATAAATTCATTTGGGACTTTCTCTGGTTACAGGATAAATTGGAATAAAAGCGAGCTAATGCCTGTGCATGTACAGAATATTGCCTGGTTACAGAACCTCCCTTTTAGTGTATCTTCAGAAAAATTCACGTATTTAGGAATTCAGATCACAAAGTGCCACTCTCATTTATTTAAGGAGAATTTCCCACCACTGCTGTCTAAATTACAATCAAATATACAGTTCTGGAAGACCTTGCCGATTTCATTACTTGGCAGAGTGAATGCTATCAAAATGATTTTCTTGCCCCAATTACTATATTTATTTCAGAACATTCCAGTGTTCCTCCCCAAATCTTTCTTTAAAAAAATAGACTCGATTGTGCTCCCTTTCTTATGGGACTACAAAACCCATAGAATTGGCAAGAAACACCTTTGTAAAGTTAAAATAGAAGGAGGCTTGGCACTCCCGAATTTTTTATCATATTATTGGGCCTCTCAAATCAAGATTATGGCATACTGGCTGGATAACACAGCTACCCCACCAAACTGGCTCGAATTAGAACAAGAGGCATGCCAGCCTAACTCTGTAGGTGCCATCCTTCTGGCACCTTACACTATTGAGAAGTCTTTGTACAATAGCAATGTGATTATCCACAGTACAGTGCGTATTTGGAAACAAATCAAATCACACTTTAAGTTGAAACCCATATTTTATGCTTTACCTATCACTGGAAACCCTACGTTTCCTCCATCCACTCTGGATAATACTTTTAATCTTTGGAAGAACAGAGGCATCCATACAATAGGTGAGTTATACATTAGAGGCATGTTTGCATCCTTTGCACAACTACAGAGTAAATATAATATACCGGGTAGTAGTTTCTTTAGATACTTGCAGATTAGAGACTATGTAAGAAAATATTTGCATAACTTTGAGACTTTTTCGGGCTCCTCTCTTGATAGATGCCTCCGGCCCACGACTTGCTCAGAAAAATCGATATCTTACATATATGACACTTTGCAGTCTATCAACCCAGTGAACTCCATTTTAATAAAAACAAAATGGGAGGAAGAAACGGGCACTGAGATCCCGGACCCTCTATGGGAAAAGAGTTTGGAACATACTCATCGTTGTTCTAATAATGCTAGGCACTGCCTAATTCACTTTAAGATTCTACATCGTCTTCATTATTCTAAGGAGAGGTTACATAGAATATACCCTGAGATGTCCCCTATTTGTGATAGATGCCTTGTTGCAGAAGACACGTTGCTCCACAGCTTCGTCCTGTGTCCCAAAGTTAAGATCTTTTGGTTTAACATCTTCAATTTAGTCTCTAAAATTCTTAACATACAGTTGGAGCCTAATCCACATATTATTATTTTGGGAATTTCAGAGGATACTAAAAGGTTAAATAACTACCAACAATGTTTCCTCTCCTATAGTCTCATCATCGCAAAGAAGCTACTTCTCATGAACTGGAAAAAGAAAGAAACACCCACCACAAAGATGTGGCTTAGTGATCTTACTAACACTCTCCATTTTGAGAGAATAAAATATACTCTTATGGATAAACTTCCACACTTTGAAAAAATTTGGTCACCTCTCATTCACTATCTCACACCTGGTAGTGGAAATTAATGTTTCCCCCTAACTATAATATAGTATTTAGACGGAAAGGTAAGGCTGGGTAGGGTGGGAGGGAGGGATTTATTTAGGTTTTGTTTTTGTTTGTTTATCTTTCTGTACTCTGTAATACATGTGTATTTGTTCTTCATTTACCATTGTTATGTGTTCTAAAAAAGAAAAAGAGGACAGTATGTCCTACTGCACACAGTTCTTTATGGATATACATTGTACTCGTGTGTATGATGTGGATAATGTAACATTGTTGCAGTGTGCTCCAATAAAAATATTTGAAAGGGAATAAGCCTCTGCAGGACCTGGGTATATCGGGAAACCGTTACTTCTGTTCTTCACAATGAAAATGATCCCCTCCTTTCAAGCATGACCTGCAAGTGCTTTCCATGCGTCTTTGGCGGAGTAAGCTTCAGACATGTGAGCATTGGTGGTTCAGTGGTAGAATTCTCGCCTGCCACGCGGGAGGCCCGGGTCCGATTCCCGGCCAATGCAGCAACCCTATATTGTTGTTTGGAATCAGCCTCTGCAGAACCTGGTTATATCTGTATGAAGGCCAACCGTTCACTTCTCGTCTTCACAACGAAAATCATCCCTGCCTTTCAAGCATGAACTCCAGGTTGGTTTTATGCCTCGTTGGCGCAGTAGGCAGCGCGTCAGTCTCATAATCTGAAGGTCGTGAGTTCAACCCTCACACGGGGCAGGAGTTTGTTTTTCGTCACTGCCGGCAACTACCTGCATTCGGACACAACTGTCTGGCAGGGTGGTCTCATCGTGAGCGCCTGCTTTGCTCCTCGCTAGGATGCTGTGCCGCTGCTGCAAAAACTGTATTAGCTAAAGTGAAATCTGCACGGCTGTCAGACGAGCATTGTAGGTTCTGCAGTAGACTTCACGCTTGCCACTCATGTGACCCTGCTCCATGTCCTGGCCAATGCAGTAGGATTTTACTTCCATTCCAATACATTTATGGTTTTGTTTGGAATCGTGTACAGTGAAATACTAGTGTAAACCAGCAAAGATGCTATCGGGTTGCATGGGTTGTCTCCTCTCGCCCACGAGTTGACCGCGGCAAGCAGACTGACGGAGGGTAATTTGTGATTGCAGTACACACGTCTCTTGCGAGCATCGGTGGTTCCGTGGTGGAACCTTTGCTTCCCACGCGGGAGAACAGGGTCCCGTTCCCGGCCAATGCAAAAACCATATATTGTTGTTTGTCATCGGCCTCTGCACAATTTGGGTATATCTGTGTGAAGGACAACCGTTCGCTTCATTCCCTCTGAATGAAGAAGCCCTGACAACGCATCATTCTCATAGTATTTCCCTAAACAAATGACCGTCGTTGGCTTCTGTGTCACGATAGTAACTTCAACGCTGGACAGACGTAGGTGGTAGAGAGGAGTGAGAGTTGATTGCACAAGGTGTACCTCCAATTTTTTTTCTGCAGTACACATATGATCAAAGCAGTAATGTTGTTAGTATTGGACACGCGCCGCAGATAGGGCACTGAGTAAGCACAACAACTGGCCAGTATGGGGATCGAACCCATGACCTTGGCGTTATTAGCACCACGCTCTAACCATCTGAGCTAACCGGCCTTGTTGTGTGGAAATAAATAAACCCTTTTCCACAATTAAACAGGGAGCGAGCGTGACAAATTAGGCTATTCTTGGACGGTCCGTCATGTGTGAACGCCGACCAGGTTGGCGTTGGTGTGGGAGAGATGAATGCCAGACACCTTGCTACATATAAGTTGATGAGCTTTGGATGGTCATTGGAGAATGAACTTGCCCCAGCTTACCGTTGGAAGCGGAAGGATGGCTTGAGCTGTCTACTGCAAACTAAAAATGCCAAAGCTGGTTTAAGGAACGTCACCCTTCTACAGATGATTTTTGTGCAGATTAATATTGTGTAACTTCCCCCTCTCCTGTACTGAGGCTAGACAATGACAACAACATCACTGATAGATGTTGGTTCCAAGTGGTAATGCCACACACACGCATCAGGGAAGAAGGGTTAGAGCATTCAACCACGGAGGGACTCGAACCCTCAAATCTTCTGATCCGAAGTCAGACGCCTTGTCCATTAGGCCACGTGGTCGACCGGAAGAAACGTTTGTTCAAGTTTCGAAGTGACATCGTTTAGCTACTAAGAGGTAGAGGAGCTAATCTTTGCCTAAATGACAGCATGTAGCTAACTACTTAGTTTCTGTGGATGATTAGCTGAGATGTCAGCATTGGTGGTTCAGTGGTAGAATTCTCGCCTGCCACGCGGGAGACCCGGGTCCGATTCCCGGCCAATGCAGCAACCCCACACTCTTGTTTGGAATAAGTCTCTGCAGGACTTAGGGCCTCATTGATAAAGCTTGCGTACGCACAAAACGGGGCTGGAAACGTGCGTACGCCACTTTCCACGCGCCAAAAATTATGTAAGCACTAGCTTTAGCACACTGTGAAATTGTTTATGTACAAGTGCTTAATCAAGGTACTTTTCAAAGAGGAAGTAGGGGAATGGAAATACTACGACACCTGCTTAAGATTATTCAAAACATTGCCGGCATTTATTTAACAGTAACGATGAACATCACAGTCTTAGTTCTTTTCACTTGTAAAATTGAAACGAAAACAGTTCCTATATAATCCACAATTCACTTAGTCCATACACGTCAGGTAAGTTTAGTTTGTCAGTCAGATCAACCTTATGTTTTTCCCATATTTGTCCTTTAAGTTGGGAAAATAAATGTCTTTAACCATCAACCAACTCAGATTGAGGAGAAGGCCAAAAGAAAATCAAAAAGAAGAAACAAAATGTTCAGGGCCCTCATTTATAAAACTGAAACGGCAAAAAAAATTCCGATTTATAAAACTGTGCGCACGCAAGCTGTACGCAATGTTCCCTTTATAAATCACAGGATCATCTACAAGTGTGCGTACCTGAATCCCGCCCTGTACACGCCCACTTTTTACTATGTTAATGAGCCGGCATGCGATCGTTTCCGTGTTGTGAATCAAGGCGACAGGTCAGAAAAAAGCGAAGAAACGTAACTTTTCAGAAACGGAGAAGAGACACTTGTTTGGGAGGTGGAGGCCCGGAAAATAATTTAATTTCGTGGTCACAGCAGCGGGATCACGAATAAAAAGATGCAGTGCGAGTGGCAACACATTGCTGCTGCAGTCGGCGTCAGTGGGACAGAGCGGACGGTGATCTGAAGGTAAATGACATCTTTCTGCTCCTAACATGGATTTAATGTATTGCTAGATTATTTGAGGAGGTTTGATTTTGATGTGACTTTGACGGGGATTGTCTCTGAAAAGGAGGGAGAAACAGACGCGACTGAGAGCAGAGGGATAAGGGTGAACAGATTTTAAACTTTTATTGTGTATAAAACAAAACGTTAAATAGTTTTTGTCCTTCCAGAGTCTGCAGCGTGTGGCGTAGAGGAGAGTGATGTTGAGGATGGTGATGTGAGGAGGGTGACGGGCCCTCCGCACAGCGTCCGGGTCCTGCGCAGTGCACCCCGGACGCATGGCACATCAAGCGGTTGGGTGCTCACTGATGCCGTCCTGCAACTTCAGCGAGACACAATTGCCACCATCAACAACGTTGCAGATGAGCTACGGCAAACGCCCACTGTGATTAATAAAATAATACGTTTACAATGAACATTGATTGTTGTCTTCCTTATCTTACAAACGCATAACATCCTCACGGATTCTTGCGCCCTGTTGATACCCCTCCAGTCGGGCAGGGGGCCGAGGCTCATCATGCTAGGGACTCTACCACCTAAAGCGGTAAAGTCTGCCTCCTGAAGTTCGGTAAAGTTGCGCTCTCCACGCTCCACGACTGAGCGCGCACGAGTGTGCCACTCATTATAGCGCATTTCCTCTGCACTCTGGTGGTTTAAAAACGAGGATAAGTGTAACAATTATACGATGGCTTAATGGTTGTATGTATGTGTGTTGATGATATATGCACATACATAAGGAGAATATCTAGTTATTCCCGCTGTGTTCTGCAGTGATCTAATGGAAGGTATTTATTGTAGACTGTATTACATGCATTTGGGCCGTCTCCTCCTCCTGCGGTGACAGCGCTGATTCAATATTTCAAAATTATTTTGATTTAAGATACAAGTCAGATTTTAAAAGAAGGTGTTAACATGAAAACAACTATCACTCATTTAAAGCGTCAAAAACATTGCTGGAGTTCATCATGATAACGCAGATCTAACGTATGATATGGAGTGTAATTAAATGTGTGCGAGTCATCAAAAATATATAGTTCTTCTCACGTTTACTGCTGATTCCCTTCCAGTCTCCAGAATGTGCGTACCGGTACGCATGCCTCAGAGTTTGCTTACGGGTACGGACACTTTTCCCTGAAGTTTGTTTTTTATAAATCACAACATTTGCGTGGGAAGTGGCGTACGCACGTTTCCAGCCCCGTTTTGTGCGTACGCAAGCTTTATAAATGAGGGCCCTGGTCTTTGAATTCCTCAACTGGAAAAAAAATCGGAACATGGATTTTGGAGTGGATCACACTCCTCATTTTCAGCTTTTTTACCCCACTTTTTCAAACGGGTGATTCTGTCGGGGTGTAGCCTTATGCTAATGAGATGACCCCCGACCCCGCTCCTAGTGGTTGTGTCTTTCCGCCCCGTGCTGTCCGCGTCCAGCTTGTTGCCATGGTTATGGTTCTACGCTACAAACTAACAGCGGTCCAGCCGTACCGCTTCGAACCGGACTCCAACCCAGAACGAGGACCGGCTCCTGTAGAAGTTCTACGCCGCGGATGCAGCAGGACGAACCTGAATGGTTAGTTAACATGTCTGTGTAACATTTGGGACGGTAACTCAATGTGTGTTAGCGTAGCTAGCGCTAAGCACAATGACGCTAATGCTGCGTTCTTCGCTCTATAAGTAACGTATCTGTGAGCTATTTCGGCAACAATTAATATCGTTAGTAGTGCCGTGTTGTTGACAGTTCACAGTTGCATGTTTTCCAAATGGGGACGTAACATTATATTTAAACGGATGAAAACCCGCTGAAAACAGCGTCCTGTATGCGGGCAGTTTGTTTACATCGCATTAACGGGATTAAAAACTTCATCCTCATAGATATACAAGCAACAGGATTTGGTCAGTATCATGTCGTCTTCCAGAATTATGTGCTGAATTGTGAATTATAGGCTGTATGCTGTGTTTTATAAACGTGATTGTGCTCCATCTCAACATTAAGTGCCAAACTTACTGTTACAAAATTCAAACATGAGGTTTACCTCAGCTTGTCAACAAAGTCCGTCAGGTTACCATATTAACAAGATTTGTTGTTGAAATGCTCAAAGTCTGTACTATATTCATCTAGGTGACTAACTGGGCCTTCAGACACCGAACACGTCTGCTGCATGGAGACACCACGGGTGATGTTACTGTCTGTTACACCAAGTTGTCTGTTGAGATTATTATTCACATAACATGACGATGATCATGATTCACACTAGGTAAGAAGACAGATGCAGCAGCTGGAGGAGGAAGAGGGCATGGTGGAACATCCTGGTTAGAACTGTCTGTCTGAATGTTCTCGCTCCAAAACGCATGAAATACAGCTGGTTATGGTGCTTTACACATAAGAGGAATACAGCAGTCTGTTGTTTGTTTATCAATTGTGTTTTATAAAAATAAATCCCTCTATGCAACATATTATGCAGTCTTCCTGACCATTACTTCAGTAATATTAACCATGACACATTTTACAATTACTGTAAAGACTTTATTGTCAAATTAATCAGCAGTTGAAGTTCACAGTTATCTCAGAACACAAACGCAAACTGTTTGTGGCCGACTCTGCAGGGTCACATCAAGCTCTTCTGAAGTCAAGGAAGAGCTGCCCTCCAAAGTATCCACCTCCTCTACTGGGTCCAGGCGAGCTCTCTTTGATGGTCTCCTTATTGGAGTGGTTGTGAAACGGGTCTGGAACCATGGCTGTGCCAACACCAAAGCCCTTGCAGGACACAGTAGCTGTAACACAGTTGTATGGAGGAATGAAACCCATGATATAACATAATAGAAACACACATCTGCACGACTACTAGTAGTTGCTGTTAAACCTGATCTAAAGTAGGCTACATGTCAGGCTACACACCTTTACTTGGGTAAGGAGCCTGTAGTCCTCCTAGACAGGTGACTGCCAACAGTAGCTGTGGTGGGTCGCTGTGGGACGCTGGTGTGAGCTGCTGCTCTGTAAGCAGGCAGACAGTAAGACAGACAGTCAGAGTTTACAACTACATCTGAAATGTGGAACACGTTACTATTTCACTAGAACTGATGTGGTGACGCACTAATAGCTCGTAAAATCCCTTCGTTAGCGGTGCAAAAACAAACGTTTGGTGACGTCGTCTTTGCATCGGCGTGTATAAACAAACAGATCAGCTGCTCTCGCTGCCGCATTCAAGCTACAAAACGTTCCCAAGCAAACTGATGTCTAGCGTTATTTTACAGGTTTGGGCCCCGCAGTACTACGTAACGTTAACGGTCCTCAATATCAATACAATGGAAGCTTTTAACGCAACACGCCAATGCTAACGTTAGCGCAACACGCCAATGCTAACACACCAATGCTAAGAAAGAAACGGTAAACTGTAAGACGGCATATTACATAATATTTAGTAACTTACCGCTTCAGTGTCTGTGGTTGGCTCTTGGACTGTCTGTATTGGTACACAAACACACATTTCCATCGTAGATGCTCCGACGATGCCAGTAAATATCAGCAATTGGACTGCCAACTCGCTTTCCGTTGATTTTGGCATTTTGGTTCACTGGTTTGTATGTACATCACACTGACAGCCAACAGGTATGGGATTATGTGGGCGGGACCACACAGGTGGAGGGATTCTAATGAGCCGAGATGACCCATGTAAGGCACAGGAAAATTCGGTGCTGACGTCATTTAGTGGACATTCTGCAAACCGTTCGTTTATCGGGAGGATTTTTTTCAAACTGAGAAAGTGAAACAGAGAGATGGTGGTCTTTTCTGATACTGTAGGGACTTATTGACACCCCAGGGACCCATTTTAAAGTTGAAAAACATGGAAAAGTCGATTTTTCATAATAGGGCCCGTTTAAAGAAGCGTGGGGAGATCTCAGTGCTTATCTGTACGATGTGATGAAGAGTAGTATGGAATATCAGTCCTCTTGGCAACTAGGAAGCTCGCACAATCGCCACGTGTCTTCTGCTCTTAAGCACGTCCTCCGCTCTCGTTGTCCTTGGGAGGTTGGTCAACGAACAATCTTTCCCTCTTTCACAAATCACGGGGTGCAAAAAAAAAACAACCTGCATAAGCAGGGCAACATTCAGTTATTCTCTTTTAAATTAGAATATTACAAGATACTCAAAACATCTGAATAATGAATGACAGTACTTCTAATATGACTAAATACACTCTATCATTATCTTTTACGTGTTAAACTGGCACTAGCATATTACGCAGCAACATGACTAGCATTTTTTCTCTAAGACATTTTTATTACACTTTCATTCAATTTAACTTGAGTTCTACTCCGATTTGTTTTTTTTTAAGTCAAATCCGTATCAAAATATAGCCACATTGTGAAACACAAAACTCAAAAAATAGCGAGGCCACATGACATGAATTCTTACGTTAGCTTAGCTGCATTAGCAAGCACGGACCGGTGACATCAAACAAAACACTCACCGGAGAATTGAATGCAACCACAATTATCCTTTGCGGAACTTCTTCAATTTCTTGTAACTTTTAGCTCAGAGGAATCATTGAACTAACGCTCCGTGTATCTGTGTTTATACTTTCTTATCTGCGTAATTAGTTTCCCTTCGTTAGCTTCCTGCCGTTCGGCTCTCGCTCTCTTCTCTTCCTCGCCGTCTGTGAATCAACATGGCGCTGTTGTTTATTTCTCTCTGCTGCCCCATCACTGCCCCCTACTGGACTTAAAATAGCTACTGCGGATTGGGACAAAACTGGGAAAAGTTCACCCTGATTATTGGAAATTTTGTGAGGGTTACACACGCAAATGTTGTGATCTATAAAAACCAAACTTGACGGGAAAGTGTGCATACCCGTAAGCAAACTCTGAGGCATGCGTACCGGTACGCACATTCTGGAGACTGGAAGGGAATCAGCAGTAAACGTGAGAAGAACTATATATTTTTGATGACTCGCACACATTTAATTACACTCCATATCATACGTTAGATCTGCGTTATCATGACGGCCCAAATGCATGTAATACAGTATACAATAAATACCTTCCATTACATCACTGTAGAACACAGCGGGAATAACTAAATATTCTCCTTATTTATGTGCATATGTCATCAACACACATACATACAGCCATTAAGTCATCGTATAATTGTTACAGGTATCCTCGTTTTTAAACCACCAGAGCGCAGAGGAAATGCACTATAATGAGTGGCACACTCGTGCGCGCTCAGTCGTGGAGCGTGGAGAACGCAAATTTATCGATGACCCCGAGCCACGGCCTCGGAGGGGTATCAACAGGGCGCAAGAATCCGTGAGGATGTCATGCGTTTGTAATATAAGGAAGACAACGACCGCCTGATGTGCCATGCGCCCAGGGTGCCTGCTGCTTTGCGCAGGACCCGGACGCTGTGCCGAGGGCCCGTCACCCTCCTCACATCACCCTCCTCACCGTCACTCTCCTCTACGCCACACGCTGCAGACTCTGGAAGGACAGAAACGATTTAACGTTTTGTTTTATATACAATAAAAGTTTAAAATCTGTTCACCCTTATCCCTCTGGTCTCAGTCGCGTCTGTTTCTCCCTCCTTTTCAGACACAATCCCCGTCAAAGTCACATCAAATTACCTTCAGATCAGACCACGTTTTCGTAAGTTCCGCCACCGTCCGCCGTGGACAGCATCAGCAATGTGTTGCCACTCGCGCTTCTTCTTTTTATTCGTGATCCCGCTGCTGTGGCCACTAAATTAAATTATTTTCCGGGCCTCCACCTCCCCAACAAGTGTCTCTTTCTCCGTTTCTGAAAAGTTACGTTTCTTCGCTTTTTTTCTGACCTGTCGCCGTGATTCACCACACGGAAACGATTGCATGCCGGCTCATTAACATAGTAAAATGTGGGCGTGTACAGGGCGGGATTCAGGTACGCACACTTGTAGGTGATCCTGTGATTTATAAAGGGAACATTGCGTACAGATTGGCTTTTTGGCGTATGTACACTTTTAGTAAGGATCCTAGGCACAGTTTTATAAATGAGGCCCCTGGCGATGGAAGAGTTTGAGGGTGACAAAGGGCTGGGTAAGAAAACATTTCATTTACCTCATAATTGGAGAAAATATTATTGCTCGAATAAGCACTTTAGCTTTTGCTTTTGCTGCAAAGCTTTTCAAAGTGAATAAATATTTTATTCTAATTTTGCCAAACTGTATTTTTTTAACTTATAAGTCAGTATTTTCATCTAACTCACAATGTCATGTTCTCTTGATTACAGGAGTGTTCGCAGCCAAGCCTTTTGCCGAAGGAGACATTGTTTGTGACTATCACGGGAAGCTGATTACAGCTGCTGAGTGTCAAGAGAAAATGCAGGACCCAACAATCCAGCCATCCTTTTCCTCACCGCCCAGCACAAGCACCTCTGCATAAATGCTGAAAGTGAACATTATCAGTGTCATCCAGATCGGGACACTTTTGGAAGGAGGATAAACCATTCAAGAAAGAACTTCAATTTAAAGCCACTTCACTGTGTGCTGATGGTAAACGGAGAGGAACAAGAAACAATATTGTTCAAAGCCATGAGAGACATTAAAATTGATGAAGAGCTCAAATTTGACTACAGGGTTAACCGGAGTCAAATTCCTTGTTTCTTATGAAAACCTGGCCAATAAAATTTATTCTGATTCTGATTCAAAGAAAATCCTATTAGAGGAGAAGGACTGGACCTCGAGTGGCTTGATGGATGAGCAGGCCCATGTGCTGATGTGTACACTCTTGTTATTTTCACTTTTTTATGTTTTCGATACTTGTTTTGCACTCAAATAAAGTATAAGTGTTTTCACTCAATTTTTCTATCAATGTGTACATTTCTGCACTTAGTTACCAACACAAATACAGTATATTCTTACCACTGTGTGTGTGTCCTCACTTTCATTGCGCCTTGTTTGTTTCACCCTCTGAGTCGTGGGTGAGACTCCTTGGTCCGTGTTTCAAGACGGGTCGGGTGGGTTGCCGACATCGCCGCTGACCCCTGACGCCTTTTACGTGGGCCGGTCCCCGCCCTGGCGACGCGACGCGGTTGGGGCGCACTGAGGACAGTCCGCCCCGGTTGACAGTCGCGCCGGGAGCGAGGGGGCCCCGTCCCTCCCCACAGGGAAGAGGGCGCAGCAGGCACTTACTCCACGGCCCCCTTATCTTTTTTATGATGATTTTGATTTTGAATGTTTACAACTCTCAGGCTCCTCCCCCACGACCACCGAGCTCCTCCCTCTGGACTTCGTGCCCTTTGAAATCCCTTAGATTACGCCACCTTTGAAACACGGGTCCGATGTTGACTCTGGTTTTATCACGGGCACCGTGGCCATCTTTCTTTTTTTCTCTCTTTTCAACCGGTTTTTCTTTTCCTTGGTTGTTTTGGACCTCCTCGTTTCGGTTTTTAACGAGGAATTGGAAGCTTGTTGCTACTTCCCTCCGCCTCCCCCCTGTGATAGTGGTACGACCCGAGGGGGGAGGGGCTCTGCGTGTGCAGGAACACAGCCCTGCGTGCCGATTGGACAGGATGATCTGGGCGCTGTCGGAACTTTGCATAACAAACAACAGGCTGTGCACTTACAGGTGCGCTTTTTTCTAAAACCGGCTGATTTATGTTGTTCTATCGGAGCATAGTGTCAGCTTCAGTGAACTTTTTTTTTTTTTTACTAAATTCCAAACTACTTCTTCATGAGTATTTTTTTTACCAAGTCCCATTGAATGTGAATCAAACGAAATCAAATATTCAATACATTCTCAAACAGAAGAAGTCTTCCTGAACGTAATGCTATTTGAATTTTAGAAATCAATGATCAATTACAAACTTTCTGTACAAACTTATATTTGAAATGTAATTCTAAAGCTCTCCGTCAGTCAAAGAACCACATCTTATGATGCTGAAATCAAGCTAAACTGTGGATCTTCACCGGTTTCAGGGCGGTTGTATTTCTGGACTTTTAGAGTGTTTCAATATGCTTTTACACCCACATCCCGACTTACATTGCAGCATTGAACCACAGGGCATTCTCACTTACCAACAAAACCATCCTTGGTACTGTCATTGTGTCCTTGCATGCTGTCTCTAATTCATTATCAGGGAAGCTGTTCCAGAAAATGTTGCTTGATCACATCACACACTGGTCTCTCCTCTCACTGGAGCTTTTGAAGCAACTTGTCTCCATCTGTATATCTTACAGTAATCCAGCTGTCCAAGATCATTGGGAATTCTCTCCCAGGGTGGATTTTTGCTTTCAGCATGACCCAGATTTGACTGTTCATGTTCAGCTTGCAATGAGGAGATCTAATCTCTTGTTTACACAACGCCACAAATCTAATTTTTGTTTTGTTCTTGTGTAAATCCAGTAAACAGCATTTGCATTTGAACATGCTGTGTTACCAGTATTCTCTGCACCACTTATGAGATGTTGTTATCATTTGCAACCAGAATCTTATGCAATGCTTATTTTAAGTCATAGGTAGATGACACAGACAAAAACTATATAAGAGCAGGATGCTCTGAATTTGGATTGTCTTGTAAGTGGGAATGATTGTGTCAGTTATGATGTCACACACTGATGTGCATCAGGTTACCATGTGTGGAAGAAAAACTCTCAGGTCCAATTCTGTGGCTGGTTCGGATGAGGTTTGATCACTGTCCATGGAGAAAGACGTTCACAACGACGCTGGAGAATCCTTTTCTGGCTCGTGTGGGACCCTGGGCTAAAAATATATACAGTTGCATGAAGCAAGCAGATAGATGTGATGAGTGGATTTGCATTGAATCAATAGCATCTGTTTCCTAAAGAAAAGAGACTTCCTGAGAAGAAGGTGTGACTTCTCTCGGAGTGAAGGTTAAGCAACGATTTAATGAAAAGGTAACAACAGAAGAATCCAGATGAAAGCTGGCAGGCTGGTTAGGAATTCAGATCCAAACAAACTCACTCAGGTCGGACTAGAGAAGTCGGCGGTGGGTATGAACTTAAAAAAAAGGCAGGCGTCAGGATTGCAGTTACGCAGACAAAATTGGTTAAGATTGGTTAAGGATGAGGAGACCTGCTGTCCATGCGCTGAGACGACACAGACCCAATCCCACACACTTTGCGGCGTTGACATATTTGGGCCCCTCCCACTGTCAAATCATCATGTGTTTGAGGGCTTTCTCACAGACATTTTGAGTCTGCATTTCTGCAGACTTTGTCTGGGGGAATTTTTGCAAGTTGTTATGTTAAACACAGGATAACAAAGGAAACAACTAAATCAATTATTTGACACTTACCACTCGTCTGACATTGGGAGAGACAGGAAAAGGGAGAACGGCTATCCACAACCAGGCAATGACAAATGAATTGCCTCATTAACTTAACTGTTAATTAACTGTGAAAAGAATTGTGTATGAAATAAGCCACATGTTGATGTATTGTCAGCGATTTCTATAAAAGGGTAAGCATTTTAATAAAGCACCATATCACCTTGAATTGATCTTTTATAACCTTTTTACCTGTTCCTGATGTGTGGGACAAAATTTCCTTTTCACACTAAAACGGTCAGTTCCTGCTCCTCCATATTCAGTCCTATATATAGGCCCGCTTGATGAGTCCACAATAGCCTGCTTCTTTACATAGTCATACTGATGACCACAGCGTTGTTAGGAGTAATGTTATAAAACAGGCAGCCAGTGTGTCCTCCTCCCATCTGTTCTCTCTCCTCTGTCTCTATTTCTCTGTGTTCCATGACGCAAAGCCTGAGTGGGAGTGGACAAACCTTCTGCTCCCTGAGAGGACTGAGTGGGCCGCCGCCATCCGCTCTGTGTGCGCACCAGAGATGGAGGCAGAGATGGAAAGGGGAGGGGAAACGTTTGAACAACTGTGAGTGGAAGCCTGGGAGAAGGTGACAGTGATTGATACAGAAATGTAAATAATGGGGATGAATGGGGGACAGGAAAGGAGAGAGTGAGTGATAGTAGAGATTGTAGGACGGGTTTATTGGAGGGTGAGTTAGAAAATGCAGAGAGGACAAAGACAGGGATGAGAGGAGGAGATGAGAGGCTAATAATGGGGAGATAAGGATAGAAGAGCGGAAGCAGGCGGAAGACAGACAAAAAAAAGAAATGATCAGTTGATTAGAAAATATTCAGGAATTAGAATAATGATTCTGAGAACAAATTATATTCTTATCAACCGACAATCCAATTGGTGCCAGGGCTGGGGTGTCCAGTCAGTGGTATCATTTAAAAGCACGTCATAAAACAATGCAAATGTTGCCAGTACTCAAAACAATGTAATTTACGTGATTAGTTGAATTAATTTTCTCTCACTTTGCCTGACATGTATTACTCTTTATATTATATTGTATTGTGTACTCAGTTTACTCATAAACACTTATTTTATTCTAACTATGGCCAGCCATGTTTCATTTTGAAGAGGCAGTCAAGTCTTTTATTAACTGTACGCTGGGCAGTGAGTTTTGTAACAAACGAAAACATATATTTGTTAAATAAATCCACCTAAAACTATCCTTTTAAGTAATCAAATCTACATTATTATTTGTATTATTTTGGCCACTAACATGCTGCACAAATAGCTATAAACACTACATTGATAAAGGCCACAGAGCCACTACGGAGTAACATTGCATTGGAGCATTGGAGTCTTGCCACCTGATGAATGTCTAACATTCCCTCTCTTCCAGCTCTGTTTTGGTCTCCACCACCAAAGAAAATGTCAACTCTTTAGCTTAACGTTGCACGTTTGCAAATTGATTGGTCATAGGAACCGTGGTTTGTTCCTAAACAGTCTTGGATGAGCGATGTCATAGGGAGGCTATGTAAGCCATGCTGTTTTAAATGTGTTATCAACCAAAATCCCTGTTAGCTTGCACACATTTAGTACATAGTAAAAAAGTACATCACTTTCTACTCCACATTTTTTTAAGTAGTTCTATAAAAACATATTGTTTACATGTGCTTTCTCATCAGACCATTTTAAATTTACAGCCTTTCCCCCTAATTTAAAAGTGTCCAGTGAAACAATATTATATAGTCATGAATCAATGGCCCTCATAGTGCTTTTTGTCTATTCTGTGATCTCTCCCTCTCCTCTTTTTGCTGCTTCTTTAGTAACTCATTCCCCCTCATGGTCCATCTGTGGCTATTTTACATTCTGGCTAAATCTAGCTCTGAGGTAACAAGTGACACCTTCTGTTTCCACGCTTCCGGTCGCTAGGCAACCTCAGCAATTATGCCACTGCCAAGAGAGGGAATGGTGGAGGTTGCCCTACGAGGCCCCTTGCCTCTGTAAATCTTGGCTGGTCAGGCTTCATAGTTCTAAGTACAGTCTCTCAATACCAAGACAGTGATGGTAGGGCCATGGTAGCATGCTGTGTTTCCCTGCTGCTCTCATTACATCAGCTTGCTTTCCTCTGTGATAGAGATTTATTTGCCTGGTAAGGACTATGAGGAACACATTGATTGCACCACTCTGCAACACTCTGCTGCCCTCTGTTGTTCTTTACGGTTCAATAAGGGATAACTGAAATATTGAACTGAAAAGTTGAAAAAATATCATTTTAATGATTCTAATCCATATTTTCAGAACACTCTAACATAGTGCTTAACACAAGGTACTAAATAATTACAATAAAATCATAAAATGAAATTTAGAACTTAAAAACTGGATCATAATACAGGCTCAGTTCCCTCAAGTTGTAAGCCAGGACTTAAAGACCTTTGCCCGAGGATCTCCCAGAAGTATTAACAGCAAAATGTGTGTAAAATACATATAAAAAATAGAATTTCCCATAATGCAAAGCTCTTACCAGTGTTGTATAATTATTCCCTTTTGCTCATCATAAATCTACGGTGCATATGTAATCTACTTTCCAATTTGTTTACGATTCAGAAATAATATTTTTTCCCCAATGAAGACATAGTATGTATGGTGTAATTTGACTTCCAGGGGCTTTTTGACAAAAATCAATTGCACTGTTTCAGGTCATCATGACCCGTCGGTGATGACACACAGTGATCTACTGTGTTGATGTAGTCAGACAGCAATTTCACATTCATTTGACTTTTGAAACCGCTGTGTTCCCAAAGAGAAATGTTGGATTTTCCATCGTGAGTTTCATCACACTTTGTTCCACAAGCATGAACATGACTGGAATAATACTCAAATAGAAACACGCTGCAGATGGAAATGTGCTTTTAATGGCCAGCATGTGTGAGGCTAGCATGCTATTGAAACATTTGCACATACTATTTAAATTCTCACCTCCTGGAGAGAGATTCCTAGCAAGGTCACTATAGATAAACATTAATTCTTGAGTTACAACAAAGTCAAATGAACTGACATAAAGGTTTGTAGATTGCACAATGTTCGTCTGATAGATATGACAAAATAAACTGTTTTTGTTCCTCTGTGATGTCATATGTCAAAGATCACCATAGGGCACAGGACCATGTGGGGAAAAAAAGCTATCTTTAGCAAAAGCATCTGTATCAGCTGTTTTACCTAATGCAACTTAGATCATTTCTCCTTTTTTCCTCTATAGTCATCAAACATCTCCATTCATTCAGTGTCTAAAAGCCTTACCTCATATTCATATGATACATTCATGCATCTTGGCAACCCACTGGATTACAGCATACATCTTTGTCATCATTATTATAAACTGCAAGTCTGTTTTTGGTCTCTTCTTGATATGACATATGTTGTGTTTTGTAATGTAGTTGTTAGTCAACATGATATGTTGTTGTCTTTAAATATCTGAATTTTGTGTCATCCAGGCGGCAACCTCTGATTCTAAAAAGTGAAGCCAAGCTGAAGTGCCTTAAATTTACATTTTCTCTACAGGCCATCAGGGGGCGACTCCTCTGGTTGTCCAATTGCATGTAAGTCAATGAGAAAAAGACGCTACTTCTCTCTTGATGTATTATCTCAGTAAACATTGTAAACATGAGTTTATGGTCTCAATCTCTAGTTTCAAGTCTTCTTCATTCCAGCATGATGTTCATTTTAGTAAATGATGGTACATTTTGAGTAAAATACACCATGAAGCTGATTGACAGGCGTCCTACCATGGCTACCACACTACAGTTGCTATAAACTCAGATTACTTTCATACTTAGCTGCAAAGTTGACCTTGAATTATGAAGATAACGTTGTTGACAGCTTCACACCAGAATCCAGATGGATCCAGATCCAGAAAGATTGCCCCCCGGGTTGCCGATCTGCTGCTTCTGTTCATCAGCAGTCCTAATATGGTCACTTCCTTCAGTGGTTGCAAACATTTTGGGGATGGCCAAAATCCAAGATGGCAATGGCCAAATTGCCAAACTCAAGGCTTCGAAACCGTAATCCATATTCTTATATATAGTCTATGGTGTTATCTCAAAAAAAGACAGATTTCTTTGACAAAGCATTCTTATTTGGTTTCTTGCTGAGAGGAAGATGAGAAGACCCATACTGTGAAACTCTTATAGACTGGAAGCAGTCCCACATAAAAGCTGTTGCCATGTGTATGTTGTAGACTGTAAAGCAACCCTTTAACAGCTTCAGGTTACAGAACAGTATTTACATAAGCATACAGGGTGGCTAAGTCCATATGTTAACCTTTTAACAGTACAGCGTACAGTGCCTTTATCTTTCATATACCTTTAGGGGATTTATATGCATTTCCTGAAGCCGTTTATACAGTATGTTGTATCATGTATGTATATATATATGTCTAAATTTGTCATTCTTCCTGTAAAAGCGTGTTGCAGTGGGCCAAGTGCACTGTTGTGTAAACAAGACCTGTGAAGCAATGAAAGAGAGAATCAGCGTGAGGCAAGCATTGTGTAAGTAAACCTGTGCTTTCTGTTAAAAAAAAAGACAGTGAAGAGAAAATAGCAGCCTGGAAGACTAAAAGTAACCACTCCATACACAGATGGCCCCCACGCTTTCCGCCAGTGGGTCAGTGGGTGAGGGAAGAGTGGAGGGGAGTGGAGGGGAGTGGAGGCGATGGCCGTACGCCGCTATCCAGGGGAGCGTGTGGGCGACACGACCAGCAGGAAAGAGAAAGACAAGGACTTCCAAGGCCAAGTGGGCCGCGGTTTGCCGTATACACTGCTAAAAACAGACGCGATGACGCTCGGAGGTCAGCTGATCAGATCTATCATTGGCTATTTCAGCATTGTTGAACAACTGACAAGGGAGAAGGAAAAATGTTGACATCACTGGTGAATGCTCACATCACTTCTTGCCCCCGCATTCTTCCGATTGTGCAATCATCAGGGCAGCGAAATCAAACGCCGTTTCCTGGATTTGAGGCTGTGCCATATTTGGTAGTCAGGACTATACTGGGTCAGAGTGGCTGGATACTTGTGTCATAGCATCCCCTTTAGGTGGTCTCTGGTGCTGCTGCTGTTCGGAGTGGATCACTCAAGGTCTCCTCTTCTGTCTGATCTGTGAACACACATCTGTCCTCTCTGAGTCATGCTACACTGTTGGTTTAAACCTCACAGATACATTAGAAATAACTGATGAGCCTCTCATCACATCACCTACATGGAGTGGATTTACTCTGACATGTATGGTAAAAGACTAAAACTTGATTAAAGAAGAGAGAAACGTTTTTCAACTTGTGTCCTTTTGACAGGAAATGATGGTTCTGCCCTGTAATGCAGTGTTGGGATTCAACAACTGATTTTTCTTCAAAGTGTCAAAGAAGCATGAACAACTGTTCCTCTTTACAAACACACTCACCCTACACTCATGTGATCGGTGCAGTATCAGCGAGCTGCCACCAGAGAGCAAACAAGGCTTCCACCGTTGTGTTTGCTGTGGCAGGCACTCCAATCCTGCTGAGTCGTCAGAATAATCACTTCACAAACACATACTAGTTGCATTTAGTCAGTCAGTCAACGAATTGAACTCTCTCATTACTATTTGCAGTGACATGTTGGATGTGTATGCGCTTACTATTAAAGCACAATAACAAAAAGGACACTCTATGTCCAAATCTAATATTGTCATTAAATATTTCTCTCATCAGAATCAGAATCAGGTTTATTGTCAAAGTAAGTTTTCACTTGCAAGGAATTTGTCTTGGTTGTGTTTGGTGCATACAATAAACATGTAATAAAAAAGAGAAAAAAAACAAAATTAATGAATTAAAAAAAAAATTTAAAAAGGAGAAAAAATGTATTGTACTAACATTTGTTGTTGGTCAAAAAAACGTAAAAAGGACGCACTTTGGTTGAAGGTATAAGACATCTTTTCCCCCAAAATTCTTGTCAGCTTGTAGTTGTTGAGAACGCAAGCATCAATAAAAAATAATCTGCTGTTTATATGGGATGTAGTTTCATAAACATGTTTTAAATCATTGAGTATTTAAAAAACAACCCATAATGCTTAACAGGATGACCATCATCCAAAGTCCAGAGGTCATATTAGTAACTCCAATGACACCACCCACCTCCATCCTACCCACACAATGCTATTCGCAGGATTTGTGACTAAATGTGGTAGCTTTTCTTTGACGTAATCCATTTATTCCTTGCTTCAACCAGTAGAGAAATGCTACCCTCGTGTGGCCGAATATATTAAGACAAGAACCCACAGAATGAGTCAAGCGGCCTACTTAGTGTTTTCTAATCGTAACTATGAAGTACTTTGTCTTCTGTTGTGAATTTGGACAGTTTATATTGATTAGGAACACGTACATAGGTTACACAGCCCTGGGTGCTGTTGCTATATTCAGCGGTAAATTGGATTTGCTTTGAGCTTGACCTGGAGCCAAGCCACAGGTTCCTTGGGAAGTTAACCAGGTCATTGACCGGAGGCGTTAAGTGAGAAAGCCTCTCACACGCAAACAAGTTAGCCACAAGTTTTTAAAGGCATAGCATTATGTGTGCGTGTTCGCCAGCAATGCGTTGAATGATTAAAAATGACCTTTTTTTTGGTTTGATTGTTTTGTTGTAAAGTGTGTTTGAGTGTCATGAAATGCTATATGTTTTGGACTAAATAAAATCAATACAACAAATGCAGCTACAGTGCAGGACAGGAATGCAATATGTGCACACATGCGTCACATCTTAGAGAAGACAGTGGTTGCAAAGAATGACATCACTGAAAGTGGATGCCCCACTTACACCAATTACACCTGACATGCTCTCCTTCTTCACTCTCCCTCCCTCTCCCTCTCTCTTTCTAGTTTCATGAGAGGGTCTGGTTGTTGTTGGTCACTGGAATAGCAAGAACTCTGCATGATGTTATGTCACAGGTTCCAGTATGTACACATATAACGATGACCCCCCCCCCCCCCCCAAATGTTATATTATAGTTAAAAAAAAAAGAATAATTTAACTTTTGGTTATTACAGTGACCTTTATGTTTTTACTAATACAACTTACTTTTTTAATAACAACAAAAAGACATTAAAAAATACTTTGAACTAAATCATAATGACAATACAATTCAAAGACGTAAGCGAGTGCTAGAGAACAAGAGTTTGCTTGGCGTTACAGAAAAGAAGAATATGTCTTTGATGCAAATATATGAAAGACAATAATGTTTTTTTAAGAAAGGTCCAGGCAAGATCAGACCGATTATTTGGAATTACTTCTTTTTTTGTTCGGTTCCTATCACAAACTCATAAATTGAAGTGGTGGAAAGTAAAAACATGTGCAAATATGTGGTACCTAGACTTTACTTGAGAATTTCATTTCCATTCAAATTGATATTTCTACTACAATTTAATGGAAAATATTGCATTTGTTGACAGCAATGTGTATTTGAAAGCAAAGTAAAGCATTCTGGAAAGGAATGCAATAGCATCAAACTCAACTAGCCATAATGGTATTGATGTTATTAATATAGCATGTATAATTGTATGAATTACATCTGTGCTTTATGACAACTCTATATGTCAGTTATGGGGGAAAAATCAGTGAATTGATTAAATGAATTAAACTTGACTTCAATAAAAGCAGCGATATTAAAACATAACAAGATAGACAGACAGACAGACAGACAGACAGACAGACAGACAGATACTTGTTCTTTGTTGCATTTACGATCATCCTGATATGAAAAGAGGAAGTAACACAATATAATGTGGCTTTAACTCGCAGCCCTCCTCCTCGAGGAGTAAACGATGACATCACTCGGCCGTGCAGCCAATCAGGGGCCGATACGCTCCAGCTCGGAGGAGCTCTCCGTGTGTTCGTGCAGCTGGTGTGCATTTGGTTGTGTGTATGTGTGTGAGTGTGCGTGTGTGCGTGAATGCCAACAAGTTGATATTATTTTATTTTTTATTTTGACCAAACATCTCTGAATTAAGCCCCCGGAAGTGAGCCGCGGCGGAGGTTGAACGAGACATCTCCCAGAGAGGAAAAAAGACAGACTTCTCACAACAACGGCGACTCCAATGAAACTCGAAAATAACAAGTTTGCTACGCACAGCCATTGAAAACAAGCCACATCTACGCAGCTTAACGCATTTCGGAGTATCGGGTTTTTTTCCAGCTAACTTGAAGCTAACGTGTGCACGCCGTCGTTGTTGTTGTTGGCAGTTTAGTGTTAGTCCCGTTGTGCCTTCTTCTAAACGCCGCTCATGTTAGCTAATGAAGCCGTAGTATCCGCCTCGGTGACGGTAATAAAACGTAATTGTCGGGGATAAGCCATAAGCTACTCGGTACGAAGAGAAACATGCTAAAGACGCTGACGAAGAAGCTGAGAAGACATTCACTCAACGAGATACATCCTTTCCAGCTGAAGGTAAGTTTGACGGAGTTACTAACTCTCGGACTACTGTTGCTATAGTAACATTCGTTCAATGCACGGGGCCGTAGTGAAAAAGAGATGAGCTCGTCGTGTGAACAGCGTGGCTTTACTTTTGTCTTGTGACTTCATTGGTGCGCTAGTTTGACTACGCAGCTTCCACACAATGAGCTGCAGTCTGTAACCTCGCCTGGACGGGGTGACAGTGAGTTCATTAACACACACACACACACACACGCACACACACACACTGATATCCAACCATGTGTTGTTTGGACCCATTTTTCTGCGCAGCCCATTCATTACCATGTTAGAAGGCATTTGTTTCTAGTCTTGGTGGCTTACACAGGAGTGAAGCCAGATGTTTACGAGGAGGAACCAGAGATCCACTCTCATAGCAAAACATGTGGCATGTCAACAAACTCTCCCACTCACTCTGACTGGGACACTTTGGCCGGTCGTCATCACTCCACGCTCCTTTTCCAGGCTCATGGGTGAGAGACCTGTGAAAGTAGTGCATCTGCAGTGAGGGGAGGTGGAAATGTGTGTGTGGAGTCATGTACGCTTATTTAGATGTACAGGCCAATAAAGATAGGAAAAGATAAATATTTCAGTGTTGTGGGCTATAACTGTCCCCGACATCGACGTCTTTACCCTCCCAATTGTTCACAACAGAATCTATGGAAGTGCTCCGCAGTTGTTATTGTCCACTCAGTTTGCATAATGCCTCTTTTTGGGGAGTAGCGGGGTGAATTGTATCCTGCATGGGTCACTAACTCACTCCATTCACAACAATATTGTGTGTCAGCCGACCGTATGGACGCATGGCAGCCATTTTGTGCCAAAGTGCTCCCGTTCAAAGGCCTGGCTGAAGGGTAGGGTGGGGGGGAGTGTGCCATCCCCATTGTCTAGTTGTTTGTGTTTGTTCTGCTCAGTGATGATGTTCTTTCTGCTCAAAGGGGTTAGTGAGATGGGGAAAGTGAATTGTGGGCAGTGAGTCGGTCTGTTGCTTACGTCCTGGTCTGATGCCTAAGATTTCTTCAAGCTGAGCCTTATTTCTGTCAAACCGACTCACTTTTACAAGGAACGCCCACTGGAAGCAACAGTGATTGTTATGAAAATGCCCCCCAAAAATACTGATGGGTTACTTTACCTTCCTTCACCAAAATCCTCTTGCTGGGGTCTTTAACATTTTGCCACCTGGAAACTTTGGTATCCTATTTTTATTATAAAGATAAGGAACATCAGGGTACAATGGGCTTTAAAACAGCACTAGCATGTCTTATGCTATGAAATTGAAAGTATGAAATACACATAACAGTGGCGGCACACCTGGGTAATGCGCTACCATGTTTAATGTGGTTCCATTTACATGCATCCTTCACTTATAGCTCTCCGTCGGTGTTGTTGCTGTCGGGGAACCAGGATTTCCAACTCCGGTGTTTCATTTTTGCTTGCCGTACTTGGTGTGACACACCGACAAGCTTATTGTGCTAACATAAGCTAATGTTGCTAAAACGTTTATGGACGGAGCCTTACTTGTGAAATTTAGTCCCACATTAAGTGCATCAATCTACATGCTGCTTATTCTACATGCGGCTGTACCATGAATACTCACAGCCCAGAAGTTAGTCAGATAAAGTTTGAGTTTGAAGTCTGCTGCAGTGCTTACTGGGTGATCACCGGCTCAATGACCATTTAATAATAGTTGGAAAAAGGCTCCATGTCTCTTAAGCCCTGTTACAGTACCGGTCCCAGGAGCTTACACTAATGAAGTCTACTTAAACTCCACTATGAGGAAGGTCCGCTGGAGTGTGAGGGAAAGTGAATCAATCAAATCTGACCCCGTGTCGTGTGTTTGCGTGTGAGTGTGACTGTTCATGTTAGTGTGGAAGGACAGTGCAAAGCTAATATGTGTTTGTATGCTGTGACATTGCCATTGATCCAGCTTAGCAAGCTGCTCAGCGATGCAAGACACTGACAGGGATTTCATTCAAATGTTCTTGACACACAGACACACAACTCTTTGTCTTGTCTTTGCATGTATGCACAAAAGCAGTCTCTTTTTGTGCCTCAGGTCTCTGAATGATACCAAGCAGTCCGCGGTTTCTTGCCTCAACAGACAACTTGAATGCGCATTAACAAATGGGAATCCATTTGACTTTGCAGGCTGTTATTCATTAGGCTGTGAAATGGTGTATGCTTGCAGACATTTGCAAATATGTTAAGGGTTGAACTGTGTTTTGCATTGCAAGCCTGTCAATTTCCAAGATTATTAACACTTTGGTCACGTCTCAGACCTAAACATGTGGACAAAGTCTCAGAATGGATTGATAAACCTGAAGGTCCAAAGTGCTTCCAAGTCATTTTGGTGCAGTTCTAGCAGCCAAAATCTTCACCTCAGACACAATTTGATTAATTGTCATGAGTGTCTATTACATTTACACATGTATTACAGAGACATTTCTAGTACATTAATGTGGAAGCAGCATAGAGAAGAATTTAGCTTTTTAAATGTCATTTTCACACACTTGTTCATCTTAACACGCCTTCTTCAGCTCCACGGTTTGTTTACATTATGAATTTGATGCTAATGACTAATGAGTGTGTGGGGAAGGGTGTGACTGTGGGTGGTACTGATTGAACATTTGACTGGAATGTGTTTGTGTGCTTCATGTAGGCATTGTGTGCTTTCTCCTTACGAATGTATTTCTAGCAGAAGTACGTCGCTTGTACATACAGGTCTTTAATGTTACGTTGCAGAAATTTGTATTGGGAGGTGCCAGGTTACACAAGTGAGTCTTCTGGAAAAACTTACTGGATAGGCAGTATTGATGCTTTGCAGGGGGAGATTAAGTATGAGGCAGCCTATCTAGGTTGGAGTGGTGCGATCCAGGCTTATCCACAGTATTATGCAGGAGCTGGGGGGAAAGGAATGAACAACTGGAAGCTACGAGACAACTTGACAGGGTCCCCACATGCCCTGGGAAACCTTTTGACTCATTTCCAGTCAAAAGTCAAAGTTATGTTCAGGATCGGATTCATGTTCAAATGGTTGATTATGGACGAGAGCGTTTTGAATTGGCTGCTTGGGGTGAGGGGAGGATGGGGGCTCACCCTCATGTTGCGTCTCTGGTCCCCTAGCTGGAGCGTAACAGGTAGTAGTTTGGATGACATTATACAATGCTGGTTTCTTCGCAACTAGTTCCTCCTGGTGCATAGAGACCTGGGTTCCTCTTGGTGCAGTGGGCCAGGGTTCCTCCTGGTGCATAGAGCCCTGGGTTCCTCCTGGTGCAGTGGGCCAGGGTTCCTCCTGGTGCAGTGGGCCAGGGTTCCTCCTGGTGCAGTGGGCCAGGGTTCCTCCTGGTGCAGTGGGCCTGGGTTCCTCTTGGTGCAGTGGGCCTGGGTTCCTCCTGGTTCAGTGGGCCCTGGGTTCCTCCTACAGCAGTGGGCCCTGGGTTCCTCCTACAGCAGTGGGCCCTGGGTTCCTCCTGGTGCAGTGGGCCAGGGTTCCTCCTGGTGCAGTGGGCCAGGGTTCCTCCTGGTGCAGTGGGCTTGGGTTCCTCCTGGTGCATAGAGCCCTGGGTTCCTCCTGGTGCAGTGGGCTTGGGTTCCTCCTACAGCAGTGGGCCCTGGGTTCCTCCCTGTGCAGTGGACCCTGGGAGATTTGTATGCCTTGAGTTTCTTTCATCTGGATGCTGGGTTTTCCCACCAGATACAGAAAGATGTCCATCCAACTGTTCATACAGTGAGTACGGCTCAGGAATCTCACATCCATTGTGAGTTTATTGATGTAAGAAAGCCCATCTCATGCAAACAATAAACATTTTTGACACGAATGGTCCCCTATGTACTTTTTAATGATACTAGTTTAACTTGTGATTAAAATGCTGACTTCAAGTAAATTATTCTTATTTATTTATTTATTTATTTCGGGCATGTCAGCGGGAGAAGCCAAGGCTTATCTAGTCCCACCCCCATTACCCACAGGATAAAATCGTCATCATATTATCTTATCTTTTGCATTTTTCATTTGACATACCATTTTCTTTTACTTGTGACATTTGACATAACATGTTACAGCAGTAGGTGGTTCAGAGAGCTGAAGTCCAGTGCATACAGATTACGTGTGTGTCTGCACACGTGTCCATATTTGTTCGTCAACAGTCTCATCTTATAGAATGTAACGATTCTGCGTCAGTGTCGCTGCTTCCACTGCCTCAAATCCTGGGAATGAAACATTCAAATACTTGTACTCACGAACTCAGTCTTTGCGTTCCACTGCCAGATGAGATTTGCATGGTTAAATGTTTCACGATCTGTTGACACTGACCTGCTTCGCATAAGTAGACCGATCAATAGCTAGCACAGATTGTGTATAAACTATTCATGGGGTGATTATTGTGACAGTGATAGTATTGCTCAACACACTGTAGGTGTTATAATTTGTCGGCAGGTATTGCATCACATTTTGACCGAGCCAGAAACACGTTAAAAGTCTCATGTGAGCCACACGTTCTGTTCTCTGATCCATCACCAACCTCCAAGACGGTCCCCGAGGGGGAAGAAAGGCCAGATCGTTACTGTCGGCTTACATTTGCCTCCAGTTGCACAGACAATGATTGCTCTGTGGAGAAACGTCCGACTCACGGGTCAAGAGAAGGACAGAATTTAAAGCTGTTTATTGTAGCGTTAAAAGGTCAAATATGTAGGAAAACTAGAGTAATCATCCTGATGATCTCACTGAGCACGAACCGAATTAAATGTTTCACACTAAACTCGTCGACATGACATGGAAGGTTATTCTAAGTGTCCTGCAGCAGTAACTTTTAATAGGATTTCAGCTGCTTCATGGATGCTGCCCAACAATAATCCACCAGAGGAGCTGAAGTCCTGAGACGGCTACTTGCCAAAATACATTTCCTTCCCACAGTTATTCCTCAATGTCATTTTCATGGGGAGTCCATGAAGTGAGGCTAACTCGAGTCTCCTCGAGAGCCGAGGTGCTGGCTTTGGAATTGTTCATTGACAATCTGTCCCACGGCTCATCAGCCATTACAAAGAATTATTATTCGTCATCTTACCCTGTAAAATAAGATTTTATTTACACATTTAAGTGTATTGTATAATAAAAATAATGAAATATGTAAAAGAAAATGCTTCTTAGCCTTGACGACTGGTATAGGATGAAATGGAGTAAAACAATTTTAAAAGTAAATGTACATATTTGAAATATAGTAGCCTATATATGAGTATTCACTCTTCATCTCCCACTTCGACATTGCATTAGTGCTGAGAAGTGTGTGTGATGGCATGTAGCGTGGATCGAGCGTTATGATTCGTGACAGAAGATAACCTTTTTCTGCACCGGGAGAATCGACTTGTTGGAAGGAATCAACGAGAGACAACTGTTATTACCTCACTGTGTTACCTGCTCAGCCGTCCTGCTTCCAGGATGTCGGATATTTACTCGTTAGCAGGGAGGCGTTTCCATGTGAAAACATGCTGCGTTCAAGTGCTCCTCTAAAGCTCTGACATAGCCAATTCAGAGAGAAATACAAGGATGGAAACGTGAAATTTTATTGCGAAACCGAAAATACCTCAATTCACATGTGCACATTGAACCGTGCATGTCGTACCGTACGGTTCAATACTATATTGAGAACCGTTGCATCCCTAGAAAGTATACATTAGTGCTCACACTTAACATGAAGTGAATGCTGTCTTCCCTTATTGGGCTCTCGGCTCCTTTCTCCCCTTTCCCTCTTTCATAAAGAAAGTGTGTGTGTGTGTGTGTGTGTGTGTGTGGGGAGTAGAAGGGAGGACACTATGTTTGTTGTGTGTGTGTGTGTGTGTGTGTGTGTGAGAGAGAGTAGAAGGGAGGACACTATGTTTGTGTGTGTGTGTGTGTGTGTGTGTGTGTGTGAGAGAGAGTAGAAGGGAGGACACTATGCGTGTTGTGTGTGTGTGTGTGTGTGTGTGTGTGTGTGTGTGTGTGGTGAGTAGAAGGGAGGACACTATGCGTGTGTGTGTGTGTGTGTGTGTGTGTGTGTGTGAGTAGAAGGGAGGACACTATGCGTGTGTGTGTGTGTGTGTGTGTGTGTGTGTGTGTGTGTGTGTGTGTGTGTGGTGAGTAGAAGGGAGGACACTATGCGTGTGTGTGTGTGTGTGTGTGTGTGACAGTAGAAGGGAGGACACTATGCTGTGTGTGTGTGTGTGTGTGTGTGTGTGTGTGTGTGAGTGTGGTGTTGTTGTGTGTGTGTGTGTGTGTGTGACAGTAGAAGGGAGGACACTATGCTTGTGTGTGTGTGTGTGTGTGTGTGTGTGTGTGTGTGTGTGTGTGTGTGTGTGTGTGTGTGTGTGTGTGTGTGACAGTAGAAGGGAGGACACTATGCTTGTGTGTGTGTGTGTGACAGTAGAAGGGAGGACACTATGCTTGTGTGTGTGTGTGTGACAGTAGAAGGGAGGACACTATGCTTGTGTGTGTGTGTGTGTGTGTGAACACACACTCAGCACAGATGGCAGCTGCTCAGCGAGGCCTCAGAGTGGTAATTACGGAGTGTGAGGCGCATTGCTTAACTCTTAGCGTTGCAGTCTGCAGGGTATCTGCATGGTTGCTTGTGGTCGAGAATGGATTTTAACTGGTGGAGGTCGCGTGAAAAGAAAGTAGCCTGTACTAAGAACTGTAACTCGTCATCTCATCTAAACTGTATGTAATCCAACTGTAGAATTCACCAAGCAGCAGTTAGTTGTGTTGCTGTAAGTGGTCTGTGTTTGTGTCCAACTAAGAACATTTCAAAATGATATAGAATTGCAAATTAGGGAATTGATTACTTGATTATGTAATAGCAATTAAAAAGGAGAATGCTCTTTATAAGGATGCACAGATGACAGAACAAGTACATTTCAGGACATGCCAATACCGAATACATATGGGAGTACTTAATACCATTACTTCTGTAACAATATGATGATTTATTTTCATCAGATACTGCTCGCTTTCTTTAGCACAACATAATGCTGTAGTTGCATTTTAACATTCAACTTTGTGTTTTGAGTTTGAGTTTTCACTAAGTTAATAATTAACAGTTTAATTGGTTAAACAGTTGATAAAAATGTAAAAAAAACAAAAAGGCTAATTAATAAGAATAGCGTTGATCCACCTTAAAATGTAGTCCACCTTAAGTGTTTCGTTGCTAACTTCGGAGCTAATTCACTTAAATCATCAGCTGGCTGACAACAAGACAGCTAAGCCGGGTCTCCTGAGGGTCTGGAGGAGTTGTAGCGTTTATTCGCTGATAAATAAACTGTACCCACAATGCACTGTTACATTCACACTGACTTTATACTAACTGTCGCACACACTTTCGACTGGACACTCCCTAACGTTACATCAGGCTGTATAATACGTTGGTGGAAACCCTGACAGAGTAAAACAGGCAGACACACAGCTGACAACTTCCCAGAGACTCAGTAGACTGTCTGTCTGTCTGTCTGTCTGTCTGTCTGTCTGTCTGTCTGTCTGTCTGTCTGTTTAGCTTCTGCAGCTGCTGGTAAATGATGGATTTAACATGTTTGTGCATCAGGTCATTGTTGCAGCGGGGCGGCGTATTAGGCTCCACTGATGAGAGGTCAATGTCACGTTCCTTAGCGATAGTTCGGTTGTATCAGAGTAGTTTTACGAGTAGAACATAACCACAGTATCGGAGCATCCCTTCTTTTAGAACTTTTATCATGAAGGCTTTGCCATATGGCGTGTTTTGCCTCCATTATAAGCTCAATCCTTTCCCCCAGATTTCCTACCATGGCAGCGGAGAGGGAGGGGAGAGTGACGACTCGGAGGGGGAGAACCAGGAGCTTGCACAGATCGACAGAGGTAAGGGCCCTCTGCCAACCAAATCATCTTTGTTGTAAACAGACGCTGAGCTTCTCCGTCACTTATTGATTTTCTCACATTATTACTCGATGTTTCAAGTCAACAGATATGGCATTAAAGAGCATTTGAATTCTTTTGCAAACAAGTCTTGACTTTCTCCTGTGACGTTTCTATTTATGGTCTCCTCCAGAGAGACGGAGAAATTGTGCACTCACCCCCTTGGCCACCAGCCAGCAGCACAACCAGGGTCCTCTCTCTCCAGCCCGGCTACGACGCCTTCGCCTCCTGTTAGACGCCAATCTGGATCGCCACTCTTCCGAGGAGGAGCTGGAGCGAATCAGCTGCGGTGACAGCCGGAAGTGGATATCGGCGTTCCCCCAGCGCCATGGCGATCACCACAGCAGCGCCTCCAGCGATGAGGAGGTGCGGGACCTCTGTGGCTGCGGGTCACCGCCGCCGCCGCCGCCAGGCCGCTGGTTGAGCCGGGTGCTTGCCTGACTGCCTCCCCAAGCCCTGTACTCTTCAGCTCCAGTCCACCACGTAGCCTCAAGCCACCCGCCATGCGCTTCCAGCTGCAGGTGGTGCAGCCAGTGGCACGGCCCATCATCTTGACCCACTTTGACCAGTCAGCACCTTATAGAAAGTACCGGCACAGTTACGGAGGGGAGCCGGGGCGGCCCAGTCTGGATCTGGAGAAAATGCAACAGGTTGGTTGTCTAAGCTGTAGTTGGAAACCTCATGACTTTTTAGTTGTGGCACCAACCTCTGTCCAAACTGTCAGCTTACCATTATTATTGTCCACGAGGGGTGTCAGTGATGTCTATTTTAAATACTCATTTGTGGGCTTTCAGGCCAGCAACACAAACACCAATGTTAGTGATTAGTTAACCCAACGGTTTGGAAGCAGTTGTTTGTTCCATTTAACTCTTTAGACCAAGAGACATAATGAACTCTGCCGTATGTCAGTGTGTGCTGCAGTAAGTCTGAAATCAGATTAACATCACATTATTGACTTATTAAAAGCACAAGAACATGACAATGGTGGAGTTACTATTCAGATGCTTAGTTAAAAGTCCCACAATGTAAAAATACTCAATTAAAATGAAAATGATTTTGACAAATGAGGCTACATGTTATCACTCAATCGATTAAAATATTTAATGGCAAATATTTGCATGCTATGTCATAATTAATCTCAAATAATTTCCCTACGGTCATTAACATGAGTGGAGGAATCCCTTTTGATTTCCTAATATCACAATATAATATCAATATAATACCATTCCACAGATACTAATATAAATGGTAGGTCATGTTGCCCACCCCTACCTCTAGCTTCTTAAATAAAGTCACCTGGCAGGGTGATGTCTTCCCATTAGCCAAATTCATTTCTGTCCCCACAAACTTGAAAGCACTCACATGATTTATGAATCCAATTGTTTCATATAATTTGATATTCAACTCGCCACTCTAGCAATATGTGTATTCTTCTGAAAATCCCCCCCGACAACTCAGTTAGTGTTACAGTTAATGTCTGGCCAGAGGATTTTGTCCAATAATACAATGACGTATTATTAATACTAACCGGTTACACACACACAACACACACACACACACACACACACACACACACACACACACACACACACACACACACACACACACATACATGGCCACACAAATGTGCACGCTTGCGTGAGCAACCAAAGTCTTCCCTTTCGATCGGCGGACGCGCGCCACCACGGTGGTCTGGCTGGAGAGGGATGAAGGCACGGACGGCATATGTCCGCCCTCGTTTCTCACAAAGGCTGGCAAGCGAGGGGAAACGATGGAGGGGTGGAGGCAGAAGGAGAGGATTAAATCCACAACAGAGAGACGACAGCCACTAATGAGTCATAGAGAAGCTGGTTCACTAATCATTAAATCTAATAGACTTGTTGGCCCACACCGCGTGTGTGTGTGTGTGTGTGTGTGTGTGTGTGTGTGTGTGTGTGTGTGTGTGTGTGTGTGTGTGTGTGTGTGTGTGTGTGTGTGTGTGTGTGTGTGTGTGTGTGTGTGTGTGTGTGTGTGTGTAGAGATAGAAACTGCAGGTTTCAGGGGTCCATATGTCCATGGGGTTTTTAGAGGGAAAGAACAGATGATGAGAGACAGCGGGCAGCAACGAGAGCGGTGAAGAGAAAAAAGAGGAAGTGTGTGTGTGTGTGTGTGTGTGTGTGTGTGTGTGTGTGCTGGGGTACGCTTCTATCATCTTGTCTTTTTGTGTCTGCATGTGTGCATCCTCCTGTCTGTGAGTTTGTTGCTGTATCAGAGAGAGAGTGTGTGTGTGTGTGTGTGTGTGTGGTGGTGTGTGTGTGTGTGTGTGTGTGTGTGTGTGTGTGTGTGTGTGTGTGTGTGTGTGTGTGTGTGTGTGTGTGTGTGTGCACAGCCAGTCAAGTGGAATGGGAGGTGCTGCAGGGAATACAATAGGGGGCCTACAGAGGTAGCTAGCAGACTCAGCTCCAGTGTCCCATTAACCCTTTAGCTGGGCAACTTCCAGTCACACAGTCTGCCTCAACTCCTACGCCGTCACCACGTCATGTCTTTTAATAAGTATCAACACAGAGACGGACATGATCACAGAACGAAGAGCCCTCAATATGTCACACTGAACACCAAAACCACAATGGAAGGTATTTTGATCTCTGATAAATCCTCATGCATATTAATCTATGTGACACTGCTCAGGTGTGACAGTGCCATTGTTTGTTGTTTATGTAGTAATGCAATTATAGGTGTTATTATAGGTGTTAGATGACAAACATACTGCTACCATGAATATTAAGACATAAATGTAATAATAAAAGTGGTTATTTCATAACTTTCCCTAATAGCGCAGGTTAAGCAATCCAAAGCAACTTTATTTGTATAGAAAGTTTCATACATGATATGAAGTCATTTAAATAAGAACAGAAGAAATGAAACATGTGTAACCGTCACACACATGTGACAAAATATTTGACATCAACCCCCTAAAACAATCCTGACAAAAACAGTCACTCACAGTAATACTAATAGATCCTTAATAACTTTTAAGAGAGGCTTCATTAATGTATACATTTGTGATTTTGGTTAATTTCAAGCAGCTTGCACCCACATGGAATTATGTGTCATTGATTAAACAAAAGAAGACGAGAGCTGACAGGAGGTGAGCACGAGGGCAAGTGTACAGCAGCTCTCTCCCACATCAAACCAGCAGGAGTCTTGTGTGTTTCATTCTCTCCGGTGCTCCCTTCCCCCTGAGAAGCTACCTCCCAGCCTCCAGACAATTCCATGATTGTGTGGTCCCTCCACCCCACTGGGGGGGGGGGGGGCTGCGTGGACGTGGAGGGGAGTGGGAGACAGGATGTTGCATAAGCGCCTTTGACCAACTGTTTAGTTTAGTGAGACAGCTGGATTTTCATCCTGACTGCTGATGGACTTCCAATACACGGTTCTTGTCGAGTCAGCCGTTTGAACGTCAAGAAAACTGGTCGTATAATGGTTTGGAATTTTGAGTAGAATCAACATTCACATAAACTTGTCCAGACCGTTGTACTGATTCCACACACGGGACACAAAAAGCACCTTGAATTGTACAAGACCGAGTTTGTGGAAGTATTCAAATTCTTGTGGACGTAAAAAACCGTTTCTGTTGTTGTTTTGGTTGAGGACTGTCTGCTTCTTCCAAGGCAGTCATTGAACATTCTTGTTCCCCACAGAAAATGCTCCTGAAAAAGAACTGTGGGGGAAAAACACGGACTATAAAGATTCGGGTGAGTACATATTTATTCAACTTAATCCCCACAGTGAATAAAACAATGAATTGTGTGTTTAAAAACCCTTATGGCTGTTATAAAGATAAGTTGTTTGTACAAGAGGTATTAATATGAATGCACACACACAGATACAGTCTTTCCTGTTATGCAGACCCATAATAGGCAGTCAGGGTGTCCATTACAGCACTGATAAGGTTGCAAGGTTGCTCGGCCCCCGTGAACAGCCCGGCCTGTCTCGTCGCCAGCACCTTGATGTCCATCCAACTGCATGCTGGGACGGCATCTGGCCCCAGCGTTTGTTCCCATGCCCGAGACGTCTGAAAATCTGATAGCAACGTCGCATTCCTTTCACAAACAGCACCCAGCTAAACACCGTTTACAGCGATGATACCTACGACAAAGAAACACGTAAAAATGTGTTCCTTTGTCAGCTTTGTTTGATCTCCTGATCTCAACGACCTTTAATAGCTGAGCATTCGCCGCGTCCCATTAGTGGTCTGAGAAGTGCACATTCGCTCGCCTAAATAGCTTTTAAATACAAAGGTATTTTCCCTAAGATTTGGTCCCGACTGATCTTCCTGTAAAATGGTTTTCCAAACACAACCTCCACCGAGTGTGCGCTGCAGAGCGTGTGTGCGTTGTGTTTGTAGTGGGTTCGGGAGGCATGTTGGAGAGGCGACTGGAACAAGCCTGGGCATCTTGGCACGGAGCGGGGCACTCCAGAAGGATGCACAGTGTGGTGAGGAGAGTGACGTTATCATCACGTTGTGTGGGTTAGTGTCAGAGGAAGCTTACCACACACACACACACACACACACCAACCTCAAACACATCTAGTTTGCTGTAATCCTCCGTATTAAAGTACGGATGAGCAGGACATAACATGTAAAAACTGATGGTTGAGAGTGAGGAAGAACAAGCGAGTGTTGTTCGAGATGGAGCTGAGGAGGAGGAAGAGGAGGTGGAGTGTTGTCAGATCCCTTGTGGTGTATTTCCAGGGATGAAGTCATTTTCCATTTATAGCCTGGCCTGCTGCTATCTGTTTAGCTCCACTGATACATAGAGATATTAGTCATTCTGCCGTGTTCTCGCTGGTGCAGTCGGTAGTGTTGTTTTCCCCGTCAGTGACGTCTGTGGGCATCGGCTGTGTTCCACTTCAGAGGCTTTTCTTGAAGTGAGTACACAGCGAGTCCTTGGATTGATGAGCCATTTGGAGGCTTGTGTTGACTCTTTCTACCCTTTAGTGATCCAGCCCGTCCTCTCCATCTTCCCTCTGCCGCTTTCTCTCCCGTACCTCGCTTTTTCTATGTCCTCCCCTCTTTTATCTGTCAACCCTGAGTTTCCTGGCCAGGATCCAGAAGAGACACTGGATCTGGATGGGGCCCCGGCTTTGAGACTGGATTCAAGCATGGGAGATGTTAGAGGCGTTGAGGAGGCCGATGGTTGTGTGTGTGTTTTAAGAGGGGGGTTCATGTGGAAGCAGTAGGAAAACACAGCTTTGGCGGCCGCTGCTGCTGCTGAGGCCTCCCCCTCTAGGGGTTGGAGGTGAATAGGAGAGTGGGGTGATGAGAGCTTCCCAGGCTGCAGAAGGCAAGAGCGATGGCGTCTGATTTCAGCCACCGTAAAGCCCGGGCGGAGGGGAAGGCGAAGATTGATTGAGGTGAGAGAAATGGTGCAGAGAGTGGAGGGGAAAACTAAATTGAAGGAAAATGTGCTGCATACTCCTTTGATTTTTGATTGAAGTAAACGACATGGCTTGGACGTGATGTAAAGGCATTCCTGGCCTGAGCATTAGGACAAACAGATGTTGAGCAGTCTGACATTTTGAGGAAAGTGCTTTTTAGCTTTCTTGCAGAGGTTTAGACGAGAACATGGACAAATCTAGCTTAGCCAAAGACTTTCCTGCACAGGTTTAATGGTGATGAATTGACTATGAGGCTGTTGACCTGGCACTGGTATATTAAAGCACACTATCAATAGAAACACAGATGAATACTTATGGGCAGATAGACCGTTTTAAAGGTGCTTTAAACATTCTATTGCCTCTCGGCTGCTGTCAACGTGGACACAGCTGAGCCGGCAGCTCGCAGCCAACAGTGCAAACAAGGCAAAATGAGTGACAGAGCTAATAGTCTTGACCTGGTGGGGAACGGGAGGTAGGGCGCTACTTCCACGACGACGCCTTTGGTCTGTACGGTGTCATCGCTGGGACCCGAGAGATGGCCGCACCGCGGTGCAGAAAGGCCTCGGGCGAGCCGACATGAACTTACACGCACTAATGCTCAGCTGGCTCGACTATGTAAACAAAGCACAGAGAAGCTGGGATTACAACAAACAAAGAGGGAGGGACGTCCTTCTCTGCTCAGGTAGACCTCACTAAATTATGTGTCTACATAACAAGTAGTTGTTTACGTCTGTATTAATGATCTCAACGTTGAATAGAGCACTCTCATTGGGATCAGGACATCTCCACCTTTGACCTTCCAATGAGGAATGTTCATAGTAATCACCTCACAGAGATCCAGTTCAGGCCCCCCGACCCCTTGACCCCGAGGCCTGTGCCCATGCAGTATCATCCATGTAACAAACTAAACAATTTATACAACAGAGGAAACCATTCAAACGTGTGTTGATCGGGGAAAAATGGGGACCTAAATGAATGATCAGCTCCAGGACAAATGGACCACCATGGGACCTTATTTAGGAAAAATATGTACGGTAATTACATAGATTATAGATAATTACACGTGAAGAAAGTTGCATTTATTAGTATAACTGATAAAGTATAAGTCTGCGAAAATACATGGTTAGAAAGACGCCTGGACTTGCTCGTTCTTTCTCTTCCTGATAAAAAACGCTGGAGAAAACACATCGGGTAAAATAACGTTACATTTGTGATGGAGCGTAGCTAAGCTAGCTAGCGAGCCATGATGAGGGTCGTGTTGGTGAGGTAGATTGTGCAACGTGAGAGATGTAGTTCATTGATTGGTTTCACACCAAACCCAAGGACAACAAACCAAAGTGTGACTTTCTTGACTTAATTTATCATGTCAATTGTTAAACTTCATTACATTCATGGTGCAATTTTAAAAAAAGCATCACACATTATTTACATATTTTTACCGAAACATCGGAAGGGGCGTGGCCTCTTATATTAGCGGTGTTTTCCCTCGGCTTTCTAACAGCTGATTTTGAAGTCTGCACAAACAATCACACACACACACACACACACACACACACACACACACACACACACACACACACACACACACACACACACACTCTCACACACACACACACTGACTACCACATGGAGAACATCTTAATAGTCCTAATCAATCAAGTTAACTGTAACTTCTTCTGGGGCTATGATTTGTTTTCCCCCGTCTCACTTTTTGCATGTTTATTCAAACATTGGTCGATAAAACCGCTCCGAGCGGTGTTGGGAATTGTTGCCGCGTTACTGTGACTCAGCTGTGAGTACTGAATCCCTTAAGATGCAGGCTGAAGTCATAGCAACACCTGCATCCCAGCATGCACTGCTCATGGGGCCTTCTTTCACGAGCGTTGATGTCGTGCTTTTCCAGTAGCAGTGTTTGGATGGAATCGGTGCATCTGTGGCTAATGTTTGGCAATGAGAATACACAGCTGCATATAAACACATACTCCAGTTTTTTTTCCATGGGATCAGCTCCTAATTACAGTGGAGGCCCCGCCCCCAAGGCTGGCTGTGGAGAAAGTGCTGCCTCACTGCCAGATTCAACAAAGTCATTTCCTGTCGTTTCCTGTAGGAAGGAAAATGACCAGGGCTAATTTTAGACGGAGGACTTGTAGAGCCACAAGGAGGAGGTTCTGCTCGGGGGGGGGGGGATGGCTGTGTGAGTGGAACAGCATTAATGTCACTGAACCTGCAGTGTGAATGAAAACAAACTGTGTGAAAATGAAAAAGGAGGGAGGTTATTTTCCCCTTGGGCTAGTTTTCAGTCTTCGGACACGGCATCACATTAATGCTGCAAAAAGAAACAAGCTGACCACCAATAACATAACTGAAGGCCAGCCGGTCATCCATGCTGTTTCCAAAACCCCTACTTCTGTGTCCGTTACTCTCCGTGACCACTTTGTCTCTTTGTCCACAGACGCTGACGGGCAGCCGTCCTCCGCCCAGGTACACCTACGATCCCTCCATCTTCGCCTTCCGCTCCTTGAGCACCGCGCCCCCCTGCAGCCCACTGACCCCGTCCGAGGATCCTCCCTGCTCATAAGGACATCCAACCACCGCCAGATAATCCTCTCCTCATTCCCAGACAGCTGCTTTTTTTGTGACTGTTATGAAACAGCTAGAAAGACGTTTGTCAAACTATTGCACACTCAGGTAATCCCGCCCTGTAACGCCGTCACTTTGCTCATCGTTCTCCACACGGAATCAGCAGGAACGTTGGGAGAACCAAATGGCCATGAACACCACACTTCTAAGGATACTTCAGGTATTGCGTATGCATAGCCGTCTCAGAAAAGATCCTGTGATTGGATGATGAAGGAACGGACATGGACTATGACCAGAGTGGGTACAAAGGGACAAAGCCAGCCGTTTTAAAACCTGAATGTAGTTCTGGGTTGGATCGATATTTAAGGGAAACGATGCATGTAAGACAATCAAACGGTTCCAAGGTTTCTTCCTTTGATGTGATTACTTAAGGTTCTTGGTAACTTTCTATAGTAACCATGGCGAGGCGAGTCATCTGATATCTTGTACTTGTTGAGATGAACATAGACAGTGGTCGTCTGAAAATACTTCTTTGGATGTGTTATTGAATATGCAGGTCGTGACGAGCTATAACAAACATGTATGACATGTGTGTAGTTGAATAGTCGACCTCTGACCTTTGACAATGTACGTTCATTAATGGATTGGTCACTTTTAGTCCAGGTCGGAGTTAAGTACTTGTATCCTCTTTCCTTGCATGAATTCCACTGTTTTTGCAGAAAGGGAGGTATGTGGAAATAAGGACGTATGACAATAGTTTGCTGCACATTCGACAGGTGTAATCAGTGCTGTGTTATGCATAGCCTACTTGTAGTGTGCCATTTATTTTCCAATATTGTACCTCATTACTTCCTAGGTAGAAGAGGGCCGCTGGTATATCGAAGACAACCCAGTGTTTTCTAAAGATCTCTCATTGCCTTGAAATCACATTCCTGTTGTATTGAATGAGACTTGAGGCAGTTCTCAGTTCCTGAAATAAGCAGAACGATTAATTAAGTAACGACCCCCTCTACACCTCGCATCACAACGGGCCGACTGGGATCCCATCTGCCCAAGCACCTCTCATCGTGAAGACGTAACCCCACGCCACGTCAGCGACCAGCACGCTACGCCCCGCCCCCAGATCTCTGGTAATAACACATACGTGTCATCGTGTTCACATCCAGACACGCTCTGAAGACGAGATGCATTGGAATGCTAGGTGTAAAGAGGATGTGTGTCACCTGTGTAACTACGATTCCACCGAAGTGAATGTAACATTGTGACATGTTTTTCGTCCATTGTTGCATAAAATGAATCATTAAATGCCCTGTGGCCTCTTGTTTACCAGGAGATTTTCATTTGGATCAATATAAAATACATTTTGTGACAAAGAAAACCTCAACCTGGTGGTCAAAGAAGTGCTGAAGCTGTGCTGAAGCTGGCGACTCATCAAAGATCGCGTGTTGGTTTCTTGATGTCAAAAGATATTTTTTTTAAGGTATCCATGAAACTGGGTTTACCATGTATTTATGTAACGGACTGGATATTCTATAAGGCATCGCCCTGGCAACGTGTTTTATCACCGGGACATCGTCTTCAGTGTGGAGGAGATGGATCTGCCAGGAACGACGGAGGACAGGTCTTACGTGTTTGTGGCGAGGAAGAATGGTTTCCATCAGTGATTAGTAGGTCACAGAACATCACAGCAGATCTCCAGCCAACACCACAGGCCTCTTTGTGCCAGATTACACCCTGAGAAACACTCTTTGTGTGTGTGTGAGGCGGCTTGAAATACAAGTCTGACGTCAAAACTGGTCTGGTGTGAAGAAGGCCCCAAAACGTGGACGAGATGCAAGAATTCGGGGGAGAGGGTTTAAAAAGATGAATGGAAAGTTAAAACTCGCAGGTTACGTTCAGACAATTTTATTTTACATTTATATAACAAAACGCAGTTTCTTTACTTTGGGTTTTGAAAAGAAAACCGACAGGAAAGAAGGTGGCGAGTGTGGCTGTAAACCAACAGAACAGCACTGAGTGGGATTTCACAGAATGAGGAAACCTGCTCCAGGCAAACACCAAGCGCTGACTCATAAAGACAATCTTGTTAAAAAGAGAACTTTGAGAAGGTTGGGCTGTATGTGTGTATGTGTGTGTGTGTGTGTGTGTGTGTGTGTGTGTGTACGCAGACACACACTCCACTTAGCTTGAGTCATTATCAGCTTGCGTTTCATCTAGTAAGCCATCCAAGTGTCCAGATGGTCAGAAAAGCTGCTTCAATGCTCTCCCTCTTCCTCTCTCCCTCCCTCCCTCCCTCCCTACTACACACTTGTTTGAAAGAAGAAAAAAAAAAAAAAAAAGGTTATGCCAGCGACTGACTGAAGCCAAACTGGGAGGGCTACAGATTGGATGTCAGGTAGATTGAACTGCAAGAGGAAGAGCACCAGAAAGACCAGAAAGCTGAGTTCAGATGAGTTCCTGCTGCTGGGAGGATTCATAGAATTCAAATCAAAAGGACAAAATCCAAGTGCTGCCCATCTCTATTATTGTCATGGGTGTTAAGTGCCAGCAGGCTGACTGCCCAGTGTCTGCTCCCCAGGCGTGCCAGTTGAACGGGAACTGGAATGGTGGGCTTTCATGGCAGTCTGAGAATGCAAATATCCCCACAAAGATACCGGTGTAGCACTATTATCTTTGCTTGTCCGGTACAGGCCGAAGCCCAGAGAGGACTGGGACGGGGAGAGAGGGTTACTGGTCAGAGCGGAGGAGACTGGAGGCTTTGTGTTGCAGGTATTAAAGCTGGCGGAGTGCTCACTCGTGGGTTTCCCCTCAGTAGCCGTACTTCTCGTTTAAGTGTGTGCGGCCGTCTCCAGTCTGACCTAAGAGTGAAGGAAAAAATAAATTTAGAATTAAAGGCATTCACATTTACACACCAATTCCTGCTGTACTACATGTACTACATATACTACATGTACGTCATGTACTACATGTACTACATATACTACATATACTACATGTACTACATGTACTACATGTACTACATGTACTACATATACTACATGTACTACATGTACTACATATATACTCAACACAGATGATCGTGGTGAATTCAAAATGCTGTTTAGCTCACGATCATGATGGGAGTGAAAATAGAGCCTGATTTAAAACATATAGGAAAATATGTTTTTACTTTATTTATCCTTTTTCTAATAATCGTATTAAGATTAAGTGATTCCAGTTTGTATTAGTGACATGATAACGTTTTAATCATATTTCAATGATTATCAGGTTATCAGATTATGACATTACATTTTTATATTGTCCTGTTCCTAATCACACGTCAAAGAAAGGAAATTCCTTATAAAAAGCCCACAAGAGCAAATTCACCCTATAGACCAGAACACAGCTGACGACCACAAACCCATCCCGATCTAGTCTGAGCCTGAATCAGAGTTCAGCGTTTGAAGTTGCTTTAGTTGGCGAACAATGAACATGTTGCTGCAACTTCAGCTGCAGGGATGCACCACGAACGCCCGTTTATGTCCTCTCACCGTCCTTTAAGCCCCGCCCCTCCTTCATGACTGGAACAACCAGCCCGTCAGCGTTAACACGTGTTTGTTGAGTCACTGACATCGAAGCTGGCGACTCGATCAGTTATTCAGTCTGAGTCCACATTTATTTATTATTGTTATTATTTCCATGTTATTATTTTACGTGGAGAAACTCAGATATTTTTGAGATCTGCTGATGAGTGTTACTGTAGTGGTTGAGGGCAGCCCTCGGTGTCTCACGTGTCAGAACAAAGAGATTAATAAGATCGATTGAATAAGTCGGGGTCTGGTTCAGTCAGATCACCTGTAGGAGGCAGCCAGACACAGTAGTCCGGGTCGTCCTCTGGATACGGTCCCGAGAGCTTCGGTGGCTGTGGAGACGGAAAGACGGGAAATTAACATCAGAGTGAGTGTGTGTGTGTGTGTGTGTGTGTGTGTGTGTCGTGTTTGTGTGTGTGTGTGTGTGTGTGCGGCCCTACCCTGCTGGGGCCCATCACTTTCTTCTTCACGTTCTTCTTTCCGGGGCTGGGCTCTGCTGGTTTGGACTCTATGGAGAAGCAGGTCCAGTACATTAGAGATGATGAAGTATTGATACCACGCTGACAATAACCGATAACACAGCAGCCACCTGCACTCGATGCTTCCTCGGCCTCGCTGCTGCAGCGCTGAGACTCCAGCTCCAGAGCTTCAGCAGACTCCTCGCCTCTCTTTGGGTTTTGGTGTCGCTCTAATATGAAGACAAACAAAAAACAACAATTCGGATATCATTCACACATTTGCATAGATTCCATTTCATCATCTTTCCTTAAACAACCTCTGGATGAGAAAAACGACTGGATGCTTTTGTCAGTTACACATCTACTGCCCCCTAGTGGCATAAGAAGTGCATCGTAAAACTTGTGAACATGCGATGAAGAGTTGAGAAAACCAAAAAACAACCTCCCTCTCATCCCTTCTTACCTTTGGGCTCTGGGGGCGGGGCTGCTTTCCGGCTTCGGCGTCCTGACGGAGCGCTCTCTTGAGACACGGATGGACTGGATTCTTCAGGGTCAACATGAGTCTCACTAACAGTCGGGCACTCTTTATCATAATTATCCTCATTCTCCTCTGCCGCCGCCGCCTCCTCCTCCTCCTCGTCCTCTTCATCCTCCTCTTCTCCGCTGGGCGGAAGTTCTTTCATGTTGAAGAGCACTGCGGGCAAGTTGGGGCGCTTGGGAGGCAACTTCTACAAGAGAGGAGAAACGGAAGAAATAGGCCGAGCTAAATCCAGAAAGGAACGCTGCTTATGAAAGATGAGACGGAGTTATGAAACGCCTACCCCGATGGTACCGGTCTTCAGTTTGAATTTGCTCCCTCCCTTCATGGCTCCGAACAGCGGTAAGCTCTTTGTAGGCTTCCCTGGCTCTGAGCTGCCACTGTCGCACAGACAAACATCAAAACAGCTTTAAATATGGAAATGTGTCCGGATTTACTGCAGATCTTAATACACCAGAGGGAGAAAACGATGCAGGACTCTCCTTCGACGTTGTAATGTGGGAATTCAACTTGGTTACATATTGTGAGTCCCTCTGGTGAGCGTAAACATCCTCTAAACACACTCCCGCTCTTTAACATAACCTCTATGGCTGACGTGCTGCTATCTGCTGCATGAACTCGTGTGTGAGGTCTGACCTCGGCAGCAGCGAGGGCATCTGGGCGGGCCGCGTCAGTTCTACCAGCTTGCGGAGCCGCTGGGCTTCTCTGCGCATGTTGGCGACGTGCATGTGAAGCTTCCTGCGCTCCACGGCGTCCATCGCCACCTCGCTCCGCACCGCCGTCATGAAGGCGTCCAGCGGGTCCTCGCTGGCAGCGCTGGAGGAGTCTAAGAGGAGGGATGGGAAGGTGCATGTGTAGGTATCCGACCACAGAGTGGAGGACGGCCGGGCGATGTGACTCACCTCCTCTACCGCCGCTGAGCTTGTTCTGAGTCTCCGCCAGCTCCTTCTCCACCGCTGACAGTTTAGCCACCTACAGGAAAAGCAGACCCACATGAAGCCTACAGCATGCTGAGCATCCATAGCAGTGGAGTTTACATGAATCTAGAGTTGACGTTTTCATCAAAATCAGCTAGATTTGCTTTAAAAATTAATATGGTGAAAGTTCCTCTTGTGTAGCCATACTGAATATTATATGGTGATGATTCTTCCCTACTCATAAACAGCAGCATATATTCACCAGTGACTCATAGGTGTCGGGCCGCTCGTCCACCTTCCCCGCCTTTTTCATCCTCTCCTCCCTCTTCCTCTCCACGGTGCCGGTCCGATCCAGGAAGGTGTCGTCGTCACTGTCGTAGTAGTCCTCGTCTTCCCAGTTCTTCTTCTTGCGTTTACGGGACACTAGAGACAGGATGTTCACTATTAGTGTGATGGTCATGACTACGAGCTGAAGCGCCTTCAGACGGCGGTTCACACCTGCTTCCTGGCGGAGCAGCCCTCTGGCTTCCAGCATGCGACATGCCTCCAGGCAGCAGAGGACGGCTGCCTCCTTCTTCTTGCCCGTGAGGGTCGCCTCGGCGACCAGCTGCCGGCCCTTGGCATCGTCCACCGGGAGCCTGGCGGAGACATCGACATTGTGCACTTTACAACTGTTCCGACAGCGAGGCTTCGAACCTTAAATCTCATACATCAGGGGTGAGTGGAAGGGAACTTCACTCACTTTATTCTGCAGAGCCAGGAGCCATGGCTTTTGTCTTCATACTCAAATTCAAGCTCCTCTCCTAAGATTTAGATGCCAAAGTCTGAGTCAACTCAAGAAAGACGAGAAAAAGGAGAAAAACAGAAGAAGACAACGTTATTTTTTTTACCTTCCCTGTCATAGAATCCTTGCAAAGCCTTCTTCGGGTCTTTCAGGTAGGCAGCTTCCTGGTCCTCTTGGAACTCTGTTGAAAAAGGGTTTTCCTCGTTCTCATCTTCCTCAGGAACGGCCTCCTCGTCTGCAGGGGCGAAGCAGGGAGACGGAAGGAATGAAAGGGGAGAAGAGAGGTTTCACACAGTGTAACATAATCCAACAACCGGCAGACAAGCTCACCCATTCCCCAGGAACAGCCGGAGTCGTCCTTGGACACTTTGCCCTTGTTGCTTTCGCCTTGCCCGTCTCCCTCCTTCTCCTCCTCCTCCTCCTCATCATCAGAACCGTCTCCCATCATCCTCTTCTCCAGCTCTGCCTTCTGTTTTTGGGCTTTCGCCCTCAGCTCTGTCACCGTTAGCTCAGACTCCTCTTCCACATCAAACTCTGGGCCCTGTGGAAGGAGGAGGAGGTGGAGGAGGAGGAGGAGGAGGGGGAGGAGAACAAGAGCATTCTGATGATAAAAATCACTCGCCTTTTTTATTCCATGCATTCTTCTGCAAACTATATTACCCACAATGCAACTCACCACCGAGAGTTCAGTTTGAGATTCAGGTGTACTAGTAGTCATTTCAACTTGGTCCACATTCTTGTGCAATATCTCTGTGGCCCAATAGAGGGGGCTACCTCATAAAAAACATTAATAAAATACACACTAGTAGAAAACACCTTTCAAAATGCCCCAGTAAAAACAGTCATTAATGATATAAAGAGATATTTTTACTTGATAAATTATATTAAAATAGTTGCCAACTAAATAAAAATAAATTTAAGTTGTCTGATTGCCCAAGTTCACAAATTAACTTGACCTTTTAAAACATCTAAAAGACGTATAATTGAAAACAACTTTTGCTTTCGATTCATTCATTAAAATAATAATAATCATTTCCTGTCTGCTGACATCCGTTTTTAAACTTCTAGCACTGTTTCTGGCGTGGATGCAGACCTGTGTGACTGTGAGCTTCCTGATGTAAGAAACAAAAGATTAGTATGATGAGAGTATTTCAGGCTGAATAACTAGATGTTTGATCGGAGGTGTTGTTTATTCCCTTATGTTTGTGTATTTGTTTAGTTTTAGTAAAGTTGTTTGTGTTGATGTCATAGGTTTGTGCATGTAGAAACATAAACAAATATAAAATAATTAGTGAATGTGATTATATGAAGGGTGAGATCAGTTCTCTTTACTATACATTAGGATTTACCTGCAGGATGAACAGCCTTGTGCTGCCACCGAACTTCAGGACGTGTCCCACACGGAGCCGGATGAAGGTCTTCGGGGGGATCTTGTTCTTGTTCACCACGGTGCCGTGTGTGCTGCCCAGGTCGTGGACGTAGAAGCCCCTCTCCTCCCCGACAGACCCCCCCTCCCCGGCCTGCCTGCGGTACTGAACCACGGCGTGGTACCTGGAGATGGACGGGTGCTCCAGGGAGATGTCGCACACGGGTAAACGTCCGACCACGAAGTAGCTTTTCTCCTCGAGGGGTACCGTGTCCACTATGGTGCCGTTTTTAAGGATCTCCAGAGCATAGGGCGCATCCGGAGCCGCGCCACCCCAGGGCGGCTCTGTGTACGGGATAGGGGGGAACTTACCCGCCGGGGGCGCTTTAGCAGGGAGCACCCTGGGTTTGGCGTCTGGCTTGGTTTTCACAGGGGCCACGTCCTCTTCCTGGTCTTTGCTTGTATCGTCACTTACAGGGTCCTCACTCGTTGTGTCCACGACTTCAGCGTCGTTACTTTCCTCCACAGGTTTGATTCCGGCCGCTGTTGCTTTGGACGGAGCAGCGACGTTACCGCGTCTGCTGGCGAGGGAATGCGCCGCGAAAAGAGTCGGCTTTTTAAAAGTGTCCGTTGGTTCTGGTTCGGGTTTCTGTTCGCCTCCATTCTCCGTGGACTCGTCCGTTTCCATGGCGTGGCTCATTTGTTCATCCGTATTCTTCGCGGACGCGTCTGACGGCGGGGAGGCGTCCATGTTTGTTTGGTGCGACTGTGAATTTGGTCCGGGTTTTCTAAACATCTGTAAAAAAAAAAAAAAAGGCTTTAAATAAATACGCTCAAAAATTTGTTTAAAAAAATCACACGTACACCATACTTTAACGGAGTATATCATTTTAAACCAGTCAACGTCAATGGGAGTGAGGCGGAACGAAATCTTTTTCCAACTGTTCACCCGAGATTTTTTGTAAGAAGGGCGAGAAGGTTTACTTCCGGTGTAACTTCCGTTTTGAGATAACGTCATAACGGCACTGGATTTAACATGTTAGACGGTCCGTTCATCCCCGAGCTACGTGAGTTCGTTGTTCTCGTTGTGATAATTAACGTAATTAAGCAGCTAACACGCGCTGCTACGTACTTAGCTAGCTGCTCGTAGCTTACCGTCGCTCCTCCTGAATGAGTTCCTCTTGTGTGCTAAACTCAGCCAGACACCTGCCCACCGAGCAGACATACGAGTTAAACCGTAGCTTTCATTCATTTCGCGTTACTTTTTCTTGCTTTTCAACTTAAAACTGTATTAATTGCTATTCCCAGTGATTTATTTTACCCCCCCATACACGCTGTGTATAATCGCTAATATATTCGTTATAACGTGTAAACGTGTTGGTCAAATGTGTGCCGAAGTAATCAGAAGACAAGCATGTTGTAACAGCTTTTATAACATTGTTGAGGAGTTAGTATTAACTAATCGTTTTTGTGTGATCTTCCCTCCTGTATCCGCAAAGACGTCCCCCATCCTTTATTTTGAAAATCCAGAGTAAACTGGTTTAAGTTTGTGTCAAAAATCAGATTTAGTGTTATTCATAATCTGATGTTGTTAATACCCTCCCTCTCCACCTCTCCCCGTTTACAGATTCAGTCCCAGTTTGAATCCTGCTCGTGTCTTTCTGGCTCCGACCCCTCATCATGATGCGTTACTGGGGTGAGATCCCTGGACCTGCCGGGGCTCCACCCAGTCGCAGCTCCTTTGACTTGCTCCAGCGAGAGTTTCGCTCGGTGGAGATGCAGGACCCCCCCCTGCACCAGCCCTCGGCCCAACGTCCACGGCCCACCACCATGTTGGACATCCCGTCGGAGCCTTGCAGCCTCACCATCCACACGGTGCAGCTGTGTCAGCATGCCCGCCGCCTACGCGTCCTCCTGTCGGCGGCCCAGACTCAGGGTCAGGGTCAGAGCTCGGCGTCCTCAGAGAGTGGCAGCAGGCTGGAGGAGGCTGATACCAACGTGCCCCCGCGTCCTCCCACCCCGCCCGCTATGCCGGATGACCTGCTACCTGTGGACAGCAAAGCCCCACGGCAACCCTTCCTGCTCCGCCACAGTGACCCTGAAAGTGACTTCTATAAGTGAGTTCATCTTAAACGTACGCTCACCAGTCATTCAAGTTTAGATCTCAGAACGTTTTTGTCTGGTGTGCATCATTTCCACTTCGTCAGTCCTTGATAAGATACCGGGGCTGATACTGAGTCCCAATCCGCTACCAGGTTTCAATCAGGCTGTACGCCTCACTGTGTGGAAGTGACTGGCTTCTTTTATTTCAATGACATTTTGTTTATAGTGTCACAGCAAAAGTCATCACAGGACACATAGAGCCGGACTAGAGCACGCTCATGAATTTCACGCTCATGAATTTCCCAACGTCACCATAAATAAATAAAATGCATATAAATGCACAAAATAATTAATTGTACAGCAGCAACTAAGTGAGAAATCTTCAAAATTCATGTGTAAACCTTTTTAAAACAGCAACAAATTGGTCAAAACTGCAGAATTTAATTGATCGGCACGATTGTCACAATCCAGCTAATTTAGTCTGCATTTATTTATTTAATTTTCTTTGTTTACATGCTGCATATCACAGATACAATCTCAGATACCACCCAGTCATCTGCTTTCATCTCTCCCGGTTCTTTCCATCATCAGGGGTAAAGGCGAGCCGGTCACGGAGCTGAGCTGGCCCTCCTGCAGGCCGCTCCTCTACCAGTCGGTGGCCACCATCTTGGCCCACGCTGGCTTCGAGTCGGCCCAGGAGAGCGTGCTGGAAACGCTGACCGACCTGGCCCACGAGCACTACCTGCGCCTCGCCCGCATGCTGCGGGTGGCGGTGGACCGCGAGGCTCGGCTCGGAGCGAGTCCCTTCCCCGACGTGGTGGAGCAAGTGTTCCACGAGGTGGGCATCGGCAGCGTGCTGGCCCTGCAGCGCTTCTGGCAGGTGCGGATCAAAGACTACCACAGCTACATGCTGCAGGTGAGCTCTGTATACATTTCAAATCAAACATTGTTTTCCTAACAGTGGAAAACTAAATGTTACAAATACATTCATATTTAATAAATATATTTAATTGTTATTTATTAAAATAATGGTATCCAGATCGGCCTTTTGTCACTGATAACAGATCCAGCTATTCAACATTCAAATGTTCAATATCAGTGTCAGAACTGCTGCATCTCTATTATATTTCTTTATCTATTTTAATATCTGTGGTTATATTATGTGATTGTGGCCAATGTTGCGGACTGTTTTTATGGCAGTACTGATTGTTATTATTGATTGTCAAGTACCTTGATATGTCAGGTATTTAATTTAAACAATAATTCCTGTCTGTTTCATATATTGATATTGTTTCTCGTTTGATCTTCCAGAAACTGTATCATATGCCACTAAATATATAATTACATATACTACGGTACATGATATTACCCATATTGCCCACTCATATTGTGAGTATTATTTTGAGAATTGCGTTGCATGATGAAGCAGAGGAGAAGTTCTGGTGCTGAAAACAATGAATCCGGTTCATCAAATAGTCCTTTTAGAGAAAAGTTTAATAATCAGTTAATTGCTGAAGTCATTTATCAAACAGAACATCAAACGTTCTCTACTCCCAGCTTCTCTAATATGAGGTAGCTATCATTTGGGGATTGTGGACAATCTCTGGGGACACAGTAGAAGAAGTCCCCACGGGTTCTGGAAAGCTCTGGGTTCATTGTGGCCGTTTTGCATTATATTCTGACATTATAGAGTCTAAAAAGAGGATTTGAGAAACAGTCAGCAGGTGACATGACAATGAAAACAATCCCATTTGGCACAGTGCTGAAGAAAACAGAAAACCATTTGAAAATGTCACCACAACAACGCTGAGTCATCTCAGAAAGCATACAGAACCACTAGTGAGAACAGTGGACCGGATGGAAACTCCTGTTCAAGCTGCTTGGAAAGGAGACGGAAACCAGAGTGAGAGATTCACTGTCTTCGGTGCAAACAGGGCTTCTAAAGATAAACGGGTTGATGGATTGGATTGAAATACTCTATGACGAGCTGGTCCTGATAAAAGATTTCCTCTCCCAGGTGAGCAAGGACCTGTCGGAGGAATATGAACGCCTGGTGAACCCAGAGAAGGCTCTGGAGGACTCCAAACCCCCGAGGATCAAGGAGGAGCCCATGAGCGACATCTCCTTCCCCGTTAGTGAGGAGCCCGAGGCCGACCTGGCCTCTGGGGACCAAGCTCTGCCCATGGGGGTCCTCGGGGCCCACAGTGAGAAGCTGGCTTCAGGCCTGGATGGGGACCATTCTCCTCACACCTCAGGTGAGACCCCAGACTGTACGTTGGTTTGTGGACTTCTGTTCTAAACCATCTTAGCGATCTTTATTACACCGGAACCGTGACCACACCCAGTTTAACCGCCACCTGCTCTACCCAGAAATCCTACCGAGCCTTCGATTTAGGAAGTCTAAACTCTCCTGCTGCATGCACCTTATCGAAGTCCTACTTCTCCCCATTGGTCACTTTGGTGGATTGACGGCAATGATATGTTGTGTTTTCTTTCTTTTGACAAATGTACTTATTGTAAGTCACTTTGGACAAAAGCATCTGCTAAACGCCCTAAATGTAAATGTGGATTGAGGGCCCCTCTAACCAATAGGAGAAAGAGGGCTCCTATTCTAAGGCTGTATCTGTACTTTTGTGGAAATGGGTATCTTGAGTTATTTTCGACCCTCTTGGCTCCAAAATACAACTCCGTTTACTCCCTTTATATGGGCCAAACTTCCCGTGGCTAGCTTTAAACACTTGATTAATGACTTCCTCCCAGACTGATACGCTCTACATTGGCCGAAACCTCCATGCATATTTGTACCAGGCTGTAAATATCTTTTATTTTTGCTGGAAAGTTGGGAATTTTGTTGAATTTGACTGGCTTTTAGGGCCACCCTCTAGTGGTCTATCCATGAACCGCAGCCTTCTGCTTTGCTGTTAATGACGTGGAGGTCAAAGGTGCTGTTGTTGGTCTTGTCTCGTCAGTAAATGGTTCAGTCAGTTACATCCTAATAAGCTCTGTGCAGAAGGTTTGCTTTGCTCGATGTGTGAAACTGAAAAGTGGAGATGACTTTCCTCGATATGCTTCGTTGTATTCAACACTCTATCAGAAAACAAATGGATCACCGTACCGGCAGACTCTTGTTGTCATTATTAATATCGCTGAATGGGAACTCACTAGTCCCTGGCTGTTAAACATAAAGCATGCTGTTCCCCATCGCCATGTTGGATGAGGTGATTTAATCATGAAACAAATATGTAAACACCAAGTCAGACCGCTGATTGTATGAAAATGATTCCGTTGAAACCAGATAAATGTTGTTTACCGTCATGAACTGGTTTCTGGGTGAACGTCTTGCAGCAGAGATTGATGCCTTCCATTTATTAGGTATTGAAGTTCTTCCCTCCTCGCTGATATTGAAGGTATTAGATCTCCTACTGTGAATGTGAATACGTTTTCACCTCCTCCCCAAAACATCGCCAGCTTCAAGTTGAGGAAGTTATCACCTCGTTGGCTTTGAAGTGTAACTGTTGTTTCTCCAACCTTACAGCATATCTGCAGCGTTCATGTACGCCTCGAGAGAGCAATTCTTTTTGCTTTGCATGTTAAACACGGCGTATATTTCCACTCTCACTTTTGGAAGTGACTCATTGGATGGTAATACTCTGACTTCTCCTTGAAGGAGGAAAAGATGAGAGCTCTTTTGGCTTCTCTTAAACAAATACCAGTGCAAATGTCAGAGAGCTTTATTATTGCAGGAATACAAGTAGCATCATTCACACTGGGGGCAGCTACGTGCTTTAATTCAGCTTAGTCTTTCACAAGGCTTCATCATTTCTGATCAATATCGATTATTCATTGATTTTACTGACAAAATGTTTCTATTTCACATTACATAGTACAATTACTTTCTGGCTGCATGATATTTAGAAAAAACTGTCATTGCAATATTTTTTTTTTCTGTGATGTATATTGCAATATGAAAAAAAAACATGAATATTTGGCCTAAATTGTGTAAACTGCATCTTCAGGTTAAATGTACCAATCTGGTGGACTCGGACAGCAAAGTCAAGAAGGGAGATACACAATTTAATCAGAAACACTTGGGTTGTGCTAACGGTGATGACATGGCAAAAAAAAGTCAGACCCACAACGTGGTTAACGAGAGGGGCTCGGTGTTTCAGGCTCGGGGGCTGACATCGCCCAGACACCTCCCACTGAGGTGGTCCGACCCGGTATACGGCCGTGTTGGTTCAGTCCAGGTGTGAAAAGCTGAAGGTCGGAGACGATCCTCTCACAATGAGCGGCCGTTCCCGACCTTCTCTTCGGAGTCCTGAACGCCGGCTGGTGGCTCCGAGTGAAGGTTTTCAATTAGAAGCAGCCAAGTGTCCACATGACGGGACGTCCTGTTCATTTAATAGTGGGAAGCCAAACCTGTGACCCCCCTTCATATTAAATTCATAGTGCAGCCTTACTCTGTAATGACACTGATTTTAAAAATCTCTACTTTTTCTGGTGGAAAATCATCTTTGCTAAAGTGATGCTCTCTCTCTCCTAAGGTGGGGGCGGGGCCAACAACTCCCCTCTCTGGCCACAGGTCAAAATGGAGCCGCAGGATGGCGACGAGGGCCAGGGTGCCGGCCACCACCACCACCACCACCATCACCACCACCATCACCACCACCACCACGGGGTCCTGGGGGGAGACGTGTTCGAGGAGGGGGGGCCCATGTCCACCATGAGCGAGTCGGGAGGAGCCATGGCGACCTCTCCTGGAGGCGGGGCTTCAGACGCCAGCTACGCCTCGCATTCGCCCGACTCCTTGATGAGCACCTCGCCCGTCTTCAACCAAAGACCCAAGAAGCGGGCGAAGAAGATGTGAGGGTCAGACGTGTGGATGGAAGAAGCTCCGTGAACTCTGAACCTAAAGTCTTCCACCTTCCCAGAATCCGACAGAAAATAGTGCCGAGACACATCAGCTGTTGAGATCGCGGCACATTGGTGTCATGAGTGAACTGATGTTCTGTAGTTTTTCATGTTTGTTTGTATGAGTACGTTTCTCTCTAAATAGCTGAATATGTTGACTTTAAAATGGGGTGAGATGCCAAAAGAATAAACATCTTGTGAAGTATCGGTTTTGTTCATTTATTAAGTGGTTTTCAGAGAAAGTAGGAGGAGGATGAATATGAGCCTAATGAATAGAAGAAAACAAAGCGGTCCAAGAGCAAATCATTTAGTTTAACGGCTTAATAATTCAGCACAACGGTTTGTTTTCCCGAGCTATTAAGTCTCGTTCTCCTCACACACCAATTACTGCCGGCGCCGTTCATTACCATTAAAGATGCTCCGCCGGAAAAGCAAAATATTGTTTTCTCCCTCGTAAAGATGCCGTTGCATATTATGATGTATCCCCCGCTGCTGTACACTTTACTGTACATGTCGCCCGACACAGCGGAACGACACACACACACACACACACACACACACTCCACACCTGTCAACCTGAAGCCGCTCCGCTAAATTAGCATCTGTTTCGGTAATGAGGCAAAGCTGTGAATGCAACACCAGAGGCAATTATGGCTGGAGTGTCTGCATCACGGAGGCGACATCAACCCCGTCTTAATGGCAAATTAATTGCGGCACGCATAATTCTGCACGCGGAAAGAGCGGGCTTCTTTGAAGCCACGTGATTGGCTTTTGTGTGGGCCTCTTTCTTTCCCACAATCCGGCTGCTAATCGTCCAGACCTGTGGGTCGTGCTGACGGGGTCATGAGCTGATATTCAACACGAGGCATTTAGACTTGATTGGTGTGTTTTTGCGTGGCAGCGTAATAAAGTGTGTGATCCAGGTGAGCAGCTGGAAAACACAACCAGCATTCCAGACTCGTGTGACGTGGATCTAACGGGACTGCTCTGACGTTCTGCCACAGTCGCAGCAGAGAGACGGCATCGACGACCTCGTCACTTCCAGACCGATGGAGGCCGGTACTGTGCCTTTAAGAATGAAAAACACTCACACATGTCTAAATACTGTATATTATACTTGGCAGAAGGAATACGTATATTTGACATTTTACTGACTGTAGTACTAGCACAGCTGTCGTCATGTAACTATCAGAAAATAAGGACTTAAGACTGTTATGGACAAAAATTTACCTCAACAAGGTTTTTGATGTAAAATCCTGGAAATATAACTAATAACCACAGCCGTGGGGCTGCACGGTGGTGTAGTGGGTAGCACTCTCGCCTCACAGCAAGAGGGTCCTGGGTTCGATTCCCGGGTCGGCCCGGGTTCCTTCTGTGTGGAGTTTGCATGTTCTCCCCCTGTAAGCGTGGGTTCTCTCCGGGTTCTCCGGCTTCCTCCCACAGTCCAAAGACATGCAGGATGGGGATAGGTTAATTGGTGACTCTAAATTGCCCGTAGGTGTGAATGTGAGCGTGAATGGTTGTCTGTCTCTACATGTTGGCCCTGCGATAGACTGGCGTCCTGTCCAGGGTGTACCCTGCCTTCGCCCAATGACAGCTGGGATTGGCTCCAGCCCCCCCGTGACCCTAAAATACAGGATAAGCGGTAGAAAATGGATGGATGGATGGAACCACAGCCGTCAAATCAATGTAGTGAAAAGTAGAACGGCCTCATTGTGGAGTAGAAGTATGAAGTATCATCGAATACAAACACATGTAAGGCGTACCAAGGAGTACAAAATTGTACTAAACTGTAAGTAAATGTATTTATTTTCCACTTCTTCTGACAACTTCTTTCTTCATTCTACAGGAAACATGTATTATTCACTCAAAGCACTCAGCAGCTGTGGTCGTGTAGCCGTTTAACACAGAAAAGTACCTCTATTCCTGAGAGAAACCAGTTGTGACTGGTGGGATTGAACGGGTTCACGTCTTGTTGTACTGGTGTTTGTCAGCAGCTGCCGAGGAGCTTCACGCCGGAGACGAGGCGTTATTCCAACAATGTCAGAATGCTTTTTGAGCGGGGGTCTCTGAGAGGACCCAACAATGATGAAATACCTTCTACGTGGAGTTTTTTAACAAATCACATGGAAATGGGAGACGATGCCGTCTTAAGTAATGTCATCATTCCTCAGAATGTTATTTATTATATTATTATATGACTTATTGTAATCACACATACTGTTGCACAGCCTCAGTGTCTGTGCTTTAACTGAAACTGTAAAATGAAGGAATAATCGTAGCGTCTCTTTGACATGGAAACCATTCTCTGTTAATTTTCCTGTTAGGAAAATGTCTAAAAGTATAATTACGAGTTAAGAAATTACAAATCAAACCTTCAAGACTTCATCAATAAGTATGGGAACGTGCTGCAGCTCTATGGAAGTCAACTTTGTCAGATAAGTGTCTACTTGGTGTTCGTCGATATAGCGAGCCGGCTCTGCGTGCTTTTTAGTGCATATATATATATATATATATATATATATATATCATACTTTTTTAAAGAAGAACTGCATCATGTTGAATAGTTCTAGGTTTTCTACATTAAACAACTTCCATAGAATTATGTGCTTATTTCCTGTATATTTCAGTGATGATGCTTCAAATTTGGGTTCAGCCGTATGACCTGATATTGCAGCCTTTTATTTTATGTATTATTTCTAAGAAGTATGCTAAAGTCCTGCTTTGTTGAACAGAGAGCGCCATCTATTGGGCTCAGAAAATAAAGCTTCATTTGGACATCGCTACTTTTATGTTGGAACAGGATCAGCACCACGGACAGCGCTCCGCGGTGCTCAGCTCTCTCTTGTTTGATTGATTCATGTTTGTGCCTTTACTGGTTCATTCTAGTGAGACTATACTGACGGTGGGGGGCGGTTGGATATTTATAACTGATAAAGAATCTCTAGAAAATGAACTTTTTGTTGGTTTGGACTCACGTTTTTACTGTCATAGTCATGTTCACTGTGTCATAACCCCTCAAACAAACTGCTATGTTGTTTCTTCTGTATGAGCTTTAATTATCTGGAGTTGAACACGACAAAAACCTACATGTTGTGTGTGAGTCTGTACTTGACTTGAATTATATATTTCCGAGGGATACATCCTGTTTGATTCCGTGACATGTGTGGCCGAACATAACCCATAACCTCCACCATGTTTGCCCTGAAGCCTTCGATAGGTAGAGCTCAGGACTCGGGGGGGCCCGGGGCAAAGTAGACCGTTTCCATGTAGCTCTCTGGATCCTGCTTTTACACGATCCCTTTCATCTTTATAGAACAGGGCGGCGCTGGAAATCTATTTGACTGGAAACAATATTGGTCTTTTGTGGAGTTGGATTCAGTTCATCATTCGTCCATCGGAGGGCAATCTTGTGCCGCTCACAAACTGTAGCTGGACTGCCCTCTCTGCTTCAGATGCAGGATTGAACATTCTCCCAGAGACCCGGGCACTCCCAAGCCTTCAGAGGGAGGAAGGGTCGCACAGCATGAGAAGGCTGCAGACTCGTGTTGAGATGTTACTAAATGATGACGTGTCCACACGGCAGTAATTAGCTGTGGCGTCTGCATGTTCTCCTGGATGTCTGGATGCATCTAAGAAACCAAGCCTGTAATGGCATGCCAAACCAGTGAGCACACTGGACTCTTTATCAAGATAAAAAAAAATGAAAAAAAAAATACATATAGTTCTGCAAGCTTGTCATTTCCCAGGACTTCCCCCACTCTGATGTCTGTTTTTCATCTCAATGTGCGTTTCCTTTTACCGAAAGGTGCGTCTGAATCAGGTTTTCAATCCCTAATTGCTTGTCAGTCACGGCAGCTCGTTGTGGAGTTCAGTGTTTCCTCACATCTGCCTTTGCAGCACAAGGGCGAGGTTAGCCAATTAGGGGATTGTGCCTGCACATAGCTGGCAGCAAGTGCACTAAAATAGCATCTCCATTTTCTCTATTCCATACACCAGCACTGATACGCCAGCGGGTAATGTATTCACATCAGCCACTGAGAGCACTTTAAATGGTACCATTGATATGATAAAGATTTCACCAATTAAGTACAATACCAGCTCTTAGTGTTCAAATGCATTAAAGTGTCTGAAACCACCTTTGCAGCGGCTGTGATGCTGCTTTTTCATTCGCAAAGACAGAAAGTCAGCTTCCTTCTTCATCCCTGGCTTTTTCCTCGTCTATATTTTCTTTACGTTTCGGGTAAGTGATTTCTGATCTATGGAGTTACAGTGAATCTAATAATATACGTATCATATCTGGATGTTCACTTTGGACTGAGTTGTGATGACGACTACGATTTTTGACACAAATCTCAGGATTTAAAGGCTTTAATGTAGATTTTCAGCGTTTTCCAGGCCAAGGCCCCCATTACATATACATACAATGATGTTGCTTATTAAACCGCTCAATAATAATGTGTAGCACAGCCTACAATGCCAGGTATAAAAGTACTTTTTATGGAATCAATACTAATACATTAAAACAAGAAATGTTGACGGATTTATATTATATTATATTATATTTATATTATTTATAAGAACATTATTTCTACATCACAATTTCACAACATTTAACAAATAGGACTTTATTTAGGTTGTAGTCATGTGTATGTTTGGATACACTTATATTTTTGAAGAAAACGAGCTTGGGATCAAATCATTTTGGGGACCTCCTGTTGAAGATCTCTGCTTCTAAGCATCTTAATGACTCACAGTTTGAAATACCCATAAACTATCAGCACGACACATATGGAAAATTACATCCATCTTTGCTTATATAATGCCACAGTGTATCCCATTCTGGGATATCTTTTGATCAAACCCTCATTTTCCAGAATAAAAGGGTCACGGGGTCGTTCCACCTCGCCTCGCGGCCCCGTACTTGGGAAGAGGCTGCGTCAAGTGTGACACATCGTCAGGAAGCCGCTCGGCTTGGCAGCTGTGATGCTTTGATGAGTCCTCGTGTCAACCTGTTGAGTGTGTGACACCATCCCATCCCCATCAGTTGGCACATTTTCAGGAACTGTCAAAACACTTTGGAGATTGTGCGAAAGCTGAGTGCACAGTGGTTGACAGGAATGGAGGCGCTCGCTTAAAAAAAAAAGAAGAAATCTATATAGGTAGCACCGCTCCATCATGATGGATATTTGTTGGCATTCCCTGCAAAGCTGCTGAATTTAGATGTGCAGACGAGACGCCAGGCGGAGACGAGGGTTTGTTTACTTGCTCGAGGTGATGTTGAGAACGGGATGAAATGGGGACCTAACCTTTCTGCCAAATCCCCATAGAGCAGCATTCCAAGTAAACAATCAGGTTTACTTCCATTCAAAAGGGCAACAAGGCAGCAGAGCCCAGACCCTGTGCAGTATGTACTGAACGGCAGAGACGCGACACTGACTTATTATTTCTCTCCCACTCAAACTTTCTCCTTAATTCTCATATTTGAAGCTATAGATTTCTGTCCAACTTCACAGATTCTTGGGAACACATTTTTTATTATTAGGCTATAACACACTAATTATTATTATCTCACACAGAGAGATGGAGGATGTAAGCTTGTGCTGAGAGCTCCGTCCTCTTCCAGCTCTCTTTTATTCAGGGTGCAACAAAGTATCAGGTAGTACTTTATACACCGCTGTTGTATTTCGTAGATTAGTTGAAGTTATTTTTTGTCTGTATCGTCGTTTCCCTTTGTGAGCTTGAGCTTTTGCTGCGATCTCACCGTTTCTTGACAGAAATAAACTGCAACAAATGGTCCACAGCCTGTGGAGTAAACCCCGCTGTCTTTTGTCTCCTTTTACAGACGAATCAAACGGCAGCCGTTTCCTTTCACTGTGGCCTCCTCCTGCTGACGTTGAGACAAACGGGTTTACTTTAGAAGAAAAAACGCCTTCAGGAAACCGTTTATATTGTTTGCTGCACTGTTGCCAAACATGTCTGATCTGAAGACAGTAAAACAAATGAAACTCATCACTGAAAGTACATGTACTCAAGTATGTACTTTTTTTTGTACCTTACCTGAGTATTTCTATTTAATGCTCCCTTACACTTCTATTCCACAATATCTGAGAGGCAAATATTTTACTTTTTACTCCAGCACATTTACTTGATAGTTATAGTAAAAACCATATGCTTATGGTCTACGATTGGAATAAAAATAAATCCATTCAGTCTATCAGCCGTAGGTCTGCATAGACATTGACCAATGGGAGCCATTGCTCCGGAAGGCTCCCATTGGCTCATACCACTTCTATACAACCAGAGAGGAGTCGCCCCCTGGTGGCCAGCAGAGAGAAGTAGGACCATTTTCTCATAGACTTCTATACAACCAGAGAGGAGTCGCCCCCTGGTGGCCAGCAGAGAGAAGTAGGACCATTTTCTTATAGACTTCCATGTAATTGTTTGAGATGTTAAATGAGCTTTAAATGTGCTGGTAGACAGATATAACAATAATGCCAATGTTTCATTCAAGGGACACAATAATACACAGAAATAGGAATGAAATTGTACTGATCTTCTCATCTAAATCTCAGCAACAAGGCAACATATTTTGCAAAATGCATTTCTTTCAGTTTGGTGCAAAACTTCAAGGTCAGTTTCAGTCTTTTTGTTTTCCCTGTCTTTAAATGTGGTTCCAAAAGAAACACATGGCAGTCTTGTAATATGGACTCAGGTGTTAGAAAAGCTAGAGACAGTCAAGTTGACATTTATTCTGTCTGGAGTTATCAGGGTTTTCCAAATAAATGACAAGTAACAGCAAGACAAGAACGCTCAACCTTGAGCTTCACTGCAGAGCCGGGCGGTTGACAGCAAAAGGATCCAGAGAGATTTTCTCTTGTCATCTATTTAATCCAGGAATATTGTGTGTGTGACCTACAGCTACTTTTATCACCACTAACTATTGCTTGAGACATTGCTTGAGTTATCATAGTTACGTGAGCTCAATTAAGCTTCTGTCATCCCGTTAAAATGCAGCTCATTGAAACCTCGTGAAACTGAGAAGTTACTACTTTATGCTCTCGTTTTAAGAATTTGTGGCCTTCATATGCTACACAAATGATTCAATTACTCCTCCTTTTAAATGTGCTAGCGGAGATAGCGCTCTGCTGCCAGACAGCGAGGAGAGAATGAAATTAACCTCGACTAACTCTCTGTCCCCTCGACACTTGTATTATGATTTTCTATTAAAACCCTATCTTTCCTATAATGAATTCAGACCTTGTACAAGAGAACGGTCCCATACATTTGCACAGACTCATTTAGTGTTTGTGTTGATCTGAACGCTCAAATGAGAGGCCTGCTGTCGGCACGCCATGAAAAATGGAATAAAACGGGCTTTTACACCAATCACATGAGCCAATGACATGGCAGTTACGACCAAATTGAAAACCTTTTTGTGTTCAAGAGAATACAGAAGCTTAGGCGATAACTTATTTGTGATATTGGTATAGAAAATATATACTTTGTTATTGTATTTCCTGATTTACTACGGTAAAGATGAGATTGGAATCAGAAGTTGGAATAGAATTGTCTGCGTTTGAGTAAATTTGCCAGTGATTGAATCCCTCCAGAGCTTTCTCAGCGCTCTGTTCTTAAATCTCAACTATTTGTTCCACTACATTTAGACGGAGGCTGTGAGTGAACGGTGGAATGATGAGAAAAAAAACCTCAACACATCTGGCAAGAGTTCCAGGATGATCAGCTGCTGCTCCACCAGACTGCACAGCGCTGTGAGGAATCCATCGTCCACGTAGAACTACTCTGTTGTACGATGACAACACATGAAGCTTGACAAAAATACCTCTGTCTGGATCACACGATGCCTTCGATGCCTGTGTTTCCCCGAGCTTTTGGTTTTCAGGGAGGTGAGGGGCTGAGTCTCCCAGCATGCACTGCATGAGAGGCAATATACGGTCTAATTAGATCCAGTTAAGAGAAATGTTTTAATCACTGGGTTCTCTAATAGGGGTCCATGTACTCAAGGTCTAATTCCCCATTCAGGAAAAGATTATTGGAGTTCAGCTAAAGGATAAAAAAAAGATTTTAATATACAACACCGAATGTATGAAATTCATGTGTTTAATGTGGTTTTGTGTTTTTTTTATTGGCATTATTCTCAGAATGACAGTGTAACGTTCCAGCTGAACCCCACGAGAAATCACATTCATGTTTTATTCCAATATTATTCCAATAGGCTGATTGCAGAGGACACGCATCAGCTTCAATTATTTTTCAATTAAGAAATGCGGAGAAAGTGGTAAGCAAGCAGAATTAAGTCTATGAATAATGGAAAGATGCAGCTTCTGCTGCGGTCGAACAAATGCAAACGTGACCAAACCTGAATGGAAGTAAGGAGACAAAGACTGGTATTTGGGCTTCATTGAATCAAAAATGTTTGGGAACCAATATTGTCGTCAATAGTGTGCCTTCAACTTTGCAGCTACGGTCTGGGTAAGGTCCTTTGTTTCAACATGACAGTTTCCAATCTTGGTGTGGAAGAAATGACCCCGACCCGGACCAGACTGACACCTTTGTGATGAGCTGGAACGGTGACTGGGAGCCGTATTCCTCAATCTACTGCCCCAAGGATTGACCCCTACCTACCTCCAAGCGTTAGTCAGACCCGACGCCCCAGCTCATCGCTGGACTTCTGCTACCGCCATCGCTAAGAGCAAGCAAAGGTCGCACAACAAAGTCACAACTCTCCTCTGTTCTGGCAGCGCGATGGTGGAACGATGTGAGTCGCTCCCCGGCTTCAGCAAGAGACTCAAGACTCGCTTGTTCACCTGGACTCTGCACAGCCTCCCTCCTTTACCCCGCACCGCCTCCATTTTCAGTTCCAACTTCAGTTTTGGACTCATGGATGGATTTTGATTTTGTAATTGCCGTCAATATTATATTATCTAATTGAACCTGAACTGTGGACAGAAGGTTGGAGAGAAGGTGGCTCGTGCCAGGTGGGCTAAAGGCAGAGGTGGAAAAAGTACTGAAATATTGTACTCAACTAAAAGTACCAATACGCTGATAAAATATTACTCGAGTACAAGTGAAATTACCTATCTGAAAAATGACTCCAGTAAAACTAATAAGGGGTTTGTTTAAAATGTACTTTAAGTAAAAGTTACTTAGTTACATAAGAAAACCCTGTAATACGAGGCAGGGGGATCTCTCCCATGTAGTGAAAATAGGACAAGAACACAATGAATGCAGAACTATTTTCTTTTTAATTAAATAAAAATCTATAGAAATTATAAACATCTATACAAATGTTATACAATGCATTTCGACTGAAACAGTCTCTGGGCCATCTTCGCTCGCCTGATCCACCTCCATCTTCTTCTCAATCTCCAACTGAAAGACTTGGCCCCTGATGCTGATCATTAAAGTGGTTCCGGCCGCAACTTTTTTTCTTCCTTTCGTTTTCATTAGTCAAAATTTTTTGTTTTTTACTCAGTAACGGATGGGATCTGTAATGTAGCCAAATACAATATTTCACCCAAAATGTAATCAAGTAAATTTTAAATGACCAATTTTAAAAATGACTTATAAAAAATACAAAATACACACAATAATTACTCAATACAGTAGGGTGAGTAAATGTATTTCGCTACTTTCCACCTCTGGCTAAAGGTGCTCAGCAACATAATTACCCCGTCTGCCCTGAAAGACAGGGAACGACCGATATCTACTTACCATGAAGTATTTCACCAGAAAGTCTGTGTGGCCCCACAATGGGCATGACCTCTACAATCTAACAGCTGATTAACAACTCCAACCGGAGTTTCTCGGGGATCCTTAAGAAGCTGCCTTTTATTGCTTTTGTGATCAATTTCTATTCCGATCCGACGCTGTTCCTTTGGCCGCGAGACATCAGGGGTTGTTTCCATGCAGCTGCTCCGGCGAGAAGGAACTCGATAAACAAGATCAGATTGCACAGACGGGGGTGGGGGGGGGGGGGGATGAGCTGTTGCTATAGCAACTCCCCCCCCTACAGCATATCTTCCCAGAATCAAGATTCTTCATTCTAGATGCCTCCAATGCCAGAGAGTCTGATGTGGCAGGACCTGGGAAGTGACAGACAGACGAGACTTGTCAGCGTGGGTAATCCAGAGTGTCACGACCCGATGACATCCGTACCGCATATTCTCCCTCTGAGCTTCAGAAAGAAACATCTGCCGGGGAGGAACGTGGAGGAAAACGTCAGCTGTTCATGCACAAGTACATTTTTAGTATTTTCAAATGACGAGCAGGCAGGAATAGATCTTTACACGTTTAAAAGCTCAGCACGGAGAATTATCACAACTATGGAGCATCTCTGTCACACTCCTATATCACATCTTCTCACTTCTCTGCCTTTTTGTTCATGTTGATGATGGCGGCCATGTTATCTGCTCAGAGAGTTGTTTTTCTTGCTGCTGTTTGCATCCCTCTTTCCCTCGTTGTGCTTCCTATGAATACGATGCTGCAATTGAGACGCCTACATGCTTTCCTTGGATGTGCGCTGTCATACGCATGTCCTTTTGAGCCGAGACAATTTCTGTAGTCTAATGAGCCCCTTGCACCCCCCCCCCCCCCCCCCAATTCGGTGTCACTCTAAAAGCCTCCTGTCACAAAGCTCATACATCGATCAATGAGACATGCACATTGGCGACGTCACCGGCTGCCAATATAACGTCCGCTGCACTGGGAGACGTCGCTGCTCGTACAGACAATGAGATACGTGACATTCATGGACGCAGATTTCAGGATTCATTGATTCATTGATTTATTGCGGCCGCGTGAGTCGGGCTCAAAATGCATGTTTGTCACATCCGAAAGAATCCAAGAAGACATGTCACAAAGTGGAAGGGAGGCCCCCACTGCATTATGGGTAATGATGGATAATCAAAGCCACATTTACATCAAAGCAAGATAGGGGTAATATCATTCAACGTACATCATGTTCTCTCTCGGCGACGGCACGGCGTTACGAGTCGTAGCATCCGCCTGCGTGCTATACTTTAGCTTGAATGGATGTGAGGCTGAGGCCATTTTTACACTGACAACCAACTGTGTAGCAAAGATGGATCATCAGTCAGCCCTCCTCCCTCCTACAGGGCACCATTGCTCTGCTTCACTTTCTCCTCTGCTCGCTCTCTTGAAGAGGAAGGGATGTGCTCGGGATGCACAAGTGGGGGGAGAAAAGAACTGCCAGCCAAAATAAATGCTGATCGCGGTGTTGAAGCATCTGCTCGACGGTGGACGGTGGAGGCAGAAACACACACATAAGGTGGAGGAGAAGAGCGGACTGTATCACATTAAGTCCCCCGGGGGGAGTGAGCAGGTGCTGCTGACATAATATCTACCAATATATGAGGAGGAGAGTTGCTTTGCTTCAACAATAATGTTGTAAAAGCAACGCTCCTTCAAGATGAAGAGAAAAATACCTTTTAGATCACAACACTCATATTATATGTGCACCTGTTTAGCAATATATGCAAAAAAAAATCAATTTAATTGTATATTTACATGAAAATGAGTGATGTCCAAATGAAGCTTCGTGAAGCATTTTCTTTATTTTCTGAGCCCAATAGATGGCGCTCTCTGTTCAACAAAGGGTTGAAGGCCGATATATTTCCATTGCTTTCAACCCTTTGTTGAACAGAGAGCGCCATCTATTGGGCTCAGAAAATAAAGACAATGCTTCACGAAGCTTCATTTGGACATCACTAATGAAAATCCAGTTGTCTCTTCGTCTCGCCCACTTTTCAGTCAATGAAGAAGACTTTGATTTCCATTCCTCTTGTAAGCGTCCGTACTCGACTATTCTGTTTCTCTGAGGGATTTGCACAGTACAAAGGCCAACCATTTCACTGGGACTCAGTAAGACCTTCCCTTTCACACATGCCGTTTACAATGAAAGTGATTGTAGATCTACCGTCGTACTTCATAGTCATTTTTAAAATACTGAGTTAAAATCCTGTCAATGGCTGACTTTTTAAAGTGGCAGTCTGTTACATTTTCTATCCACTTAATTGTCTTTTAAGTTCCTATCTCTTAAAGAGTGAGTTAAAACAATGGTGGTTGATCATGTGACCCACTAATGAAAGTGCTTGTTGCTGCTTTGTCCAGAAATATGATCTCCCTGTCTGTGATCCACATTCCCACTAAACCGTCAGTCAGCAGCGGTTGGTCAGCAGGTGGAGCTACTCACGGAAGTATGATGCATTTACTTGTAATTGGAAATCTGTAACTTCCAGCTGCTGAGTCAGGCTCCCTCTAGTCTAAAGTGTTTGATACATTTCATTACTGCTGACTCACAATGGAGGACCAACAGCCAGAGAAAGAAGACCATTCAACTTCCAGTCCAAGAAAAAGAACCAACAAACCAATGGAAGTGAAGAAGAAAGTCATAAAGAAGCAAAGTGATGCCAACGAGGGGAAACCACGGACCTCCTTTCAGTGTGGAGCATTTGAAGGCATCACACAGATGACAGACAGTCCACACTGTTGGGTGAGGGAGATGAGTCCCAGAGGCCCTGCAGTTCCATCTACCGCCAGAGAGGCCGCTAAAAGCAACGCATCTCAAATCGTATGGACTGTATGGCCATTATGATGAGGAAACATCAGTATTAACTCACAGATGTGATTACAACACACACAGAGGGACAACATTACTCCACTATATCTTTACGTAGCTAGTAGTTGTTTGCTGTTTTATTTTGCTCTGAATCCTGCATACTGCACCTTTAACACAACAAGAGAAGAAGTATTTAAAGATAAGAACTCACCACTTAGTTCGGCCAACGTAATACTCTCTTGGGTAATAGTTGAGCTGTGCTGGCTGTTGTGTAAACTTTAAATTTATGGCTGCATGCTCCCAGCTCTCCTGGTTGCAGTGATTCACACTTTTTAAATCACAGTGGCGACGCCCAAGGAATACAATTTACCGTGGCACAAAAAGTCAGAGAATTAAAAGGCAGCCTGGATTCTCAATAGAATGCGTTTGTAAAAAGTAACGGCAAAACAGGACGCAGCAGTGAAACGCAGCTTTATTGTGGCTGAAGAAGTCGTCCAATGTTTTTTAAAAGGTGAATTTCTAAAGCAGTGTGTGCTGAAGGTTCCCCGACCAGAAACAGTTTACTAAAACCAATAATAATCGAATGCAGAGGCAATAATGTAATAAGAGAGTAGGTGCATTCATATTGTCTTACGGTTACCGGCAACATTCCCTTTGGGGGCAACCGTAATGTTGATGTTGCCCGGGATGAAACTCAGGTGGACACTTCTGCAATAAATCATTGCCAATTGCTCTGAAAACTCCTGAAAAACGATTGTTTTTAAATGAAGAAAGATTATCAGCTGCTTGTCTTATCTATCACCTCGAATGTTTTCAGAAACAAATGAACATAATGAGCTTACAGTATGTAAGCCCAGTTTGACATCCAGGAACTGGCCATGGATCAGACACTATGGCATCATGTGCATCCACAAGGTGTGAACTTTTCATGGTAACAGCGGGCTCCGCCAATCACAAACGTTGCTGTAATACTTAAAGGGAGAGTAGGTTATATATATTATATTATATGGAAAAACCACAGAGACTTTGAACGCATCGCCAAACCGGAAAAGTCCCGCCCGTTCAATCAGACTTATGGGCTCTACAGGAGAATATACCATTGTTTCACAATCTCACAGCTTGTAGTCAAGTCGACCTTGGCAACACATTCTCTGGCCAATACATCAAATAGCGAAGTTTGGTCAGTGGCACTAAGCTTCAAACTATGACGCCCACAGTTTTCCCCGTTTTTCCCAAAAAGGGTCCTATGTTCCCCGGTCGCAACACAAATATATTTAGTTTAGTTTATTTAAACTGCCAGACATAACATACCCAGAGAACACCCAGGGAACATAGGACCCTGAGAACATAGGACCCAAAGAACATAGGACCCTGAGAACATAGGACCCGGGGAACATAGGACCCTGAGAACATAGGACCCGGGGAACATAGGGCCCTGGGATCATAGGAACAGGGAACATAGGACCCGGGGAACATAGGACTCAGGGAACATATAACCCAGGGAACATAGGACCCAAAGAACATAGGACCCAAAGAACATAGGACCCTGAGAACATAGGACCCGGGGAACATAGGACCCTGGGATCATAGGAACAGGGAACATAGGACCCGGGGAAAATAGGACCCAGGGAACATAGGACCAGGGAACATAGGACCCGGGGAACATAGTACCCGGGGAACATAGGACCCGGGGAACGTAGAACCCAGGGAACATAGGACCCTGGGAACATAGGACCCGGGGAACGTAGGAGCGGGGAACATAGGACCCAGGGAACGTAGGACTCAGGGAACATAGGACTCAGGGAACATAGTACCCGGGGAACATAGGACCCAGGGAACGTAGGACTCAGGGAACATAGGACTCAGGGAACATAGTACCCGGGGAACATAGGACCCAGGGAACGTAGGACCCGGGGAACATAGGACCCAGGGAACATAGTACCCGGGGAACATAGGACCCAGGGAACATAGTACCCGGGGAACATAGGACCCAGGGAACATAGTACCCGGGGAACATAGGACCCGGGGAACATAGGACCTTGGGAACATAGGACCCTGGGAACATAGGACCCTGAGAACATAGGACCCAGGGAACATAGGACCCGGGGAACATAGGACCCAGGGAACATAGTACCCGGGGAACATAGGACCCAGGGAACGTAGGACCCGGGGAACATAGGACCCAGGGAACATAGTACCCGGGGAACATAGGACCCAGGGAACATAGTACCCGGGGAACATAGGACCCGGGGAACATAGGACCTTGGGAACATAGGACCCTGGGAACATAGGACCCTGAGAACATAGGACCCAGGGAACATAGGACCCGGGGAACATAGGACCCAGGGAACATAGTACCCGGGGAACATAGGACCCAGGGAACGTAGGACCCGGGGAACATAGGACCCAGGGAACATAGTACCCGGGGAACATAGGACCCGGGGAACATAGGACCCAGGGAACATAGAACCCGAGGAACATAGGACCCAGGGAACATAGGTACGCTCCCAGTCAGACTAACAAGGACTCCACATGATGAGAATCTGACACTTGTGTGTAACTTTGCTTTAACTGTGTGAGCATATGTAAATAAGCACACTTCCCCTGCAGGCCATCGCTAGTTATTATTTGCAAGCAGAGCCACAGTGACAGGCAACATTAATTATGATGTGTACCAGTCAGCCAAAATTCTCTCTACAAATAGGATCATAATTATTCGCCTCATCCATTTTCCAATATTACAATCCTGACTGAATGCAGTGATTGTGTAGACACGGAAACAACACAGAGAATATCAAGTTTAATGATCATGCAGTCGAGGGTGAGGAGAATTAATAAAACAAGGCTGTTCTTTTGGAAGCTTGTTTCTTGATGAACTGCTTCTTTTGATCTATGCTGGCTGTCTGAGGCAGATGTCACGTTCTCCATCTGAGCTTTCACAGATCTGTAGATTCGCTCTCCGACATTGTTGTTGTGTTCACTGGACGTTAAAGTTGAAATTAATGACCACAATCTTTTCCAAAAGAAGCTTTTTAATACATACTATAATTCTGAATAAATAAAGCTTACTGCTCAGCATGCATTCATATTTATATTGACATTGAATATTTATTACGTTCAGAATGGGAGGAATATTTTTGAAACCCCAATGTATCAAACTGTGCAAACAAAACTGCAACCTTCTCTTTTCCTCCTGACATTTGCAATAAAAATGCTCCCGTCTTGGCATTTGGAAATGTGGATCTCGACTCTCGATCGACTGCTGGAGAATCACTCGGCGAACGCGTCCCTCTCCTCTTCTGGCTGAGACAGCCTGACATTGAACGTCTGAGCGGAACACACAGCGTGCACGCTCAGCTCACTGCTGCCGATTCTGGAAACAACATCGAATTCCACCAGAAATGATTAATGAGCTACAAATTTGATCCATACACAAGTTGTCTCCAGAAAAATATATTTGTACCAGCAAACGTGAGTTCCTTCAGTTAAGCCACAGTGTTAAAGTGATTTTTTAACATTGTACCTTAATCAAACAGTATGCTTTGACCTTTTGTGGACACTGCCTACTGTAGCAGGACTACCACAGAGGCTGTGCCAGGTGTTTACATGTCTGGGGACATTTAGGATTTTGTGGTGCAGAATGTAGTCATGAAAGTCTTCAGGTGTGTAGTTGAGCTCAAAATGAAAGGTGAGTTAGAAGATGCGTGGCCACAGCAAAGGCACTGGGAGTGATGGGTTCGGAAGTGGGCCCACTTTACACACGGGTTGATCTAATTTAATTTAAAGCTGCATTATAATTGTAACGTTTGTTTGATTTTTGGCCACTCGGGGGCAGTGGAACAAGCTGTTAACACAGTATTGACATACCTTATGAAGTTGACATCAAGAGGCTGAATCACATCCCTTCTATGAATTACACATATTAAGTTTGCCTATTTAAAAGATAAATGTACACGTCATAAAGTACCCTTGGCACCTGATAGCGAAATTAGAGAAAATGCTCAGGGAATGTGATGACGAAGCATAAAGACTGAAAAATCCCCCACAAAAAGGGAGGGAGGTGGATGGTCTCAGTAAACCACCTACGCAGGTCACATGTGTTCATTACAGCTTGTGTCTGCAATTGAGGTAGAGGAGACAGGAATATACAGGTGATAGTAGCTGGTAATTGATGATGGTTTGTCAGTAATAAATAAGAATTTCATCCATTATTAGAAAAATAAGTTAGCTAGCATATATGCTGGTTGTTAGCATCATATTAAAGTAGCAAATTTGGGACTTTTTTTCCGCTAAACTTCTCTCAACTCAATTTTTTTATTCCTCCAGTGGCCCTAATACGCCATCGTACAGGTTTAACCTCAATATTCAGTTGGCATGAATAATTAAACTTGGAAATAAAAATAAGTAATAGTGCTAGTACACATTTACACATCCCAGAAAACGCAGCATTTACTTTCCATTCTGGTTTCACAGTTGAGCTCAGTTCAATTTCGCCCCGTCACTTTAAAATAGTGGACCTTGAAGTGCCGCACAGCACAACGTCCTCAGCGTTCCTTTATCTTACAGTTACAGTGTCATTAGCTCCTAAATGGCATCAAGCAGACTGCTGACTTCCTAACTGCAATAAAGGAGGCGCTTCAGAGAGCGAGCGCCCCGTCATTATCGGCTGCGTTGGCTTTTCACAGATGTAGAAAAAGATGCTGAATGAGGGTTACAGAATTCAAATGCATTCAGCAGAATTGTTCCTCATCCCGAAAGCAGCGTCGCTGCATCATTTAGCAGCTCGGAAGCCGCACTGAGATTTGCTTTTCTAAACTGCTAAGAGAAGTGCACGCTCTGCAGCTAAAGGACTGCGACACACATTTAAAGTGTCAGTCCAAGTGCTACAGCATATCCACTTAGTCCACGCTGTTCTCAAGACACCCTCCCAGGACTTCCTGCTTCCATCCTGATCCTGCTTGTTTGTCTTTGTGACACACGGCGGTGCAGGAGCAGCACAAACTCGCCGTGAAAGTCATTCTGAGATGTGTCTAACAGGAAGAAGAGCTCTCTTCACAAAGGCACAAACACACTGCAGCTCTGAACTCCGTCATCGGCATTTCAGGCATAATATCAACAAATGAAAAACGACGAACCCCAGCCTCTTCCTTCACAGATCGAGGGTGACGTTTTCTTCTGTTGGAGGTAGAGATAGTTAACTCTGCTGGACTTCTATTTTATCCATCCTTCAGACTTACCCACCTTCCCGGGTCACCTGACTCTCACCTTCCCGGGTCACCTGACTCCCACCTGCCCGGGTCACCTGACTCCCACCTGCCCGGGTCACCTGACTCTCACCTTCCCGGGTCACCTGACTCCCACCTGCCCGGGTCACCTGACTCCCACCTGCCCGGGTCACCTGACTCCCACCTTCCCGGGTCACCTGACTCCCACCTGCCCGGGTCACCTGACTCTCACCTTCCCGGGTCACCTGACTCCCGCCTTCCCGGGTCACCTGACCCTCACCTGCCCGGGTCACCTGACTCCCACCTTCCCGGGTCACCTGACTCTCAACTTCCCGGGTCACCTGACCCTCACCTGCCCGGGTCACCTGACTCCCACCTGCCTGGGTCACCTGACTCTCACCTTCCCGGGTCACCTGACCCTCACCTGCCCGGGTCACCTGACTCTCACCTGCCCGGGTCACCTGACTCTAACCTGCCCGGGTCACCTGACCCTCACCTGCCTGGGTCACCTGACTCTTACCTGCCTGGGTCACCTGACCCTCACCTGCCCGGGTCACCTGACTCTCACCTGCCAGGGTCACCTGACTCTAACCTGCCCGGGTCACCTGACTCTCACCTGGCTGGGTCACCTGACTCTCATAAATGCCAATTGTAAGCGTCGTAATGAAGTAGCAAATCTGCAACTTTTTTTCTGTGTATATTGCCCACCTCTGCTTTTTCCCCTACAGTAGCCATAATATGCCGTCGTGCGAACCTCTTGTCTTTAAGTCAGACACAAAGTCCGGATGTTGTTCTTCTATAAGATTTTATCTGCCATTTAACCGCCAACACCAATTTACCGACACTGGAGAAGATCCAACTCAGTCAGATCCGATATCTAAATCATAATCATACTCAGCTCCGCAGTAGTACGTGTCTGATATATTGAAGATATTGCACATTTTTTTCTCCAATAATTCGATAATAAAGATGCATGCTCCTCGCCCTGGATGTCTGGTTATGTTTTGAAATGGGGGACCAAATATGATGAATACTGGAAAAAATATTGTCATTTAAAACAACTTCCTTTAATTCTACAAAAGCGAAACATTTTGATGAGTTATATTGAGGCTGCTGCACGTAACCATGGCAACCCTCTCTCACACTGCTGCATGTGTGTGTGCACGGTGTAAGAGGAGAGACTGAGATGACTCTGATCAGCATGCGAACAAATTACAATATCACAGAGTTGTGTATATTTCCCTCTTTCACCCTGATGGGCTTTATAATAATAATAATAATAATAATAGTAATAATAACTTCCATTCATATGGCACCTTTCAAGGAACCCAAAGGCGCTTTACACCAAATGATGAATACGTTTCTGCTTCTCCTTGTCTGTCAGCGACATACTGTTTAATATATATCTTATATCTATATATAGCGCTGCAGAAAAGCCTCTTTTAACACCATGATATCAGTTATGAATTTCTTTGTCACTGCACAACATGAAGGATTTATTACAGCAATACCATTTTTTTAGATCATTTTATATATTTGTAAACAGAATTGATTGGTGTGCTGGTCAAACAGAAACAGTGGAGACCAAAACAGAGCCAAAAAGTGTTTGAATATTTCGGCGGTGATGAACACATATCTAAATATCGATGTGTTACTAGCTTGTCACGCTGGGCCCCAGAACATGTTTAATTCATCACCGATCGATATAAAATGGGAGGAAAACCCTTTCTATGAAGGTCACGTATATAATGCATCATAAGCACATTTCTAGTGATGTCCAAATGAAGCTTCGTGAAGCATTTTTATACATGTTTATAACCATCCTTATAACAAGGTTTATAAAGTATTATAAGTGGTGTTCAGCATTCATAACGTAACATCCAGGACTCAGATTCTGATTTCAAACGCTGGGCACAGAGATATAAAACATTATGAACGCTGAACTTATAAAACATGATGTCCACCACTTATAACACTTTAGAAACCTTGTTATAAGGTCTCGTGCATGATTAGAAACATTTATAACCACTTTTATAAAGTTCTTATTTTAATGTGTTATGAATGTGCTTATGATGCATTATAAACACGTGCTTCATTAAAAGTGTTACCGAAAATCTTTTCAAAGGCAAAGATGGTTTGCCACACAATGCAAAATGCACAAAAGCATGGAATTTCACATTATAATTCAAGGCAAGTATGTCGAAATGTACAGTGGAATCGTTGTAAAAAAGTATAACATGGTGTAGTTTTAGCTTGATTGACAGGGTGAGACTGACATGACGGGTGTTTGACTCGAAAAAGCGGGAGTAGTAGTCGGTGAGCGTCATCGGTTTCCTGTTTGTGCTGTATCTTGGTCACTTTGTCACACTAAAGGTCCCCTCCCTCTCTGGACGACCCCTCCCTCTCCGGAGGGCCCACAGCTACAGCTGGTGCGGCTCCGTCGCCGTTCACACACGGATGATCATCCACTCGGGGTGAACGTGCTCCACCCCCCCGGCGCTTCATCACGGTTGCAGCTGCTCACACCTGGGTGATTCACAGCTCCGCGGTGGTAAAAGCATGTGATGGTGGAGGTGCTGACGAGGTGAAGGGTAGAGAGGGGAAGTAAACCACGTTCTCCCCCGGCACGCAGGCTGCAGGTGTGTATCCGGACCGCTGTGTTATGGAACATTTTGTTTTCACTGCTTGTTTGTTTGCAGGAAACGTGTTATTTACTGACTTCAGGTGCAAAACTAGAAGATGCCGATACTCCACAATATCAAGTCAAGGAGCCACTCACAGACGTGATACGCTAACGTCGGCCATGCCTCCTCCTCTGGCTCATTCACTTCAAGGAAAGGGTTCTCAGGTCTTAGAGGCCATCCATACGAAGACGTTTTTTGTGGGTAAACGCACAAGTCTTGTGCGTTTCAGCCGGCCGTCCACATGGATCCGGCGTTTTCGCGGCCTGAAAACGCACTTTTTTGAAACAACGGTGGCCTCCGTGCTCGTAGGAGATATTCTGCTCGTCTGTACGTCGGCGTATCAGGGCCGCTGTATGAAAAAAACGGAGCTGAGAGAGGGGGCGATATTCCAGGAAAAAAGTCGCAGATATGCTACTTTATTACGATGCTAACAAACAACCACTAGCTAACTTCCCATGAATGTAGGCATTTATTTGTCTAATTAATCCATCCCAACGTGTGACAACGCCTCCTCAAGGTCCTTAGGGTGACGGCTGTTGATGCTTATTGTTGGTTTTATTTATACGGGACAAATTGTCATCTTATGGGTGTTTATTGATCCGGTGGTCGGGCGGAGATTAGCCGTAGCTCTCACGTGTTGCCATAGCAATGGCAAACATCCGGTCAAGCTCCGTCTCCTCCGAATATGTACTACAGCGTGCTGAGTCGTTTTCAGTGGATTCGTCTGGAAGCAGATTTTCTTGAAACGACGCCAAGGCAAAACGGAGAGAAAAAGTTTGTTTTGCTTCGTGTGGACGGCCTCTCAGCCGGCTGGTGGAGGCCAACTGCTCCTTGATGGATTCCATCACTGGCGTAGTTGGATGGTTCGAATTCACCTGATGGGACTCGATGCCTGATTGTTCGTCTTTCTGCCGAAGGATTATTGTTTCTACATAATGATGTTGAGAGGAAGAACTGCCGCCTTTGTAATTAGAACGAGGTCAATGAAGACAAAAGGTGGAGAGGATTTAACCCAGGCCTGTGTCGTAAAGCCTGAAGGAGGAAACACGAGAACCCATGAGGGCATTTTCTCTTTTCCTTCCTTGTAGAAATATATTGAGATCATGAATTCAGCTGCACATAATGGGGACAAAGTATTGAAATTACCATAAAGCATAAGGGAATAATTCCTGTTTTGTGGTTGATTGGGGTCTGCATGTATGATGCAGATCTGCAAGAGAGTCGGGTCCCTATTGTATTAACCGTTGTTACAGCTTAGATCCTTTCATCCTTAACTACCAATACCAATCAATTTCTCTGATTTGATTATGCAGCCTGTTCTGTCTCTCTGCATTTATCTGAAATTCCTGCTCTCTTTGTTTTCTTAATATTTTGCTGATATCAACTCAAAAACTCTTTAAAGTTTAGTTCCTTAAAGCACGTATAGAAAAATAATGTCAAACGTGAGAGCGGAGCCATCACACCCCCAAAGAGTACTGCGTGTATTTCATTAATTAATTAGCTGGTGTTTCATAAGTAGAGGCGCTGCTGTGAGAAATCAGCAAGAGAGTGAGAATGACACTGAGGAAGTCGTTATTATGAAGTCACATGTCTCTGGCTTTACACTGTCACAACCCGCTCCTCACTTCATCCACTTCTCCACAGCGGCAGGCTTTCCTGTCTGATGGAGGTGTGACCGATCCCCATTCACATACATGAACAACACTTGCAGTGCGTTGTTAGCCGTGATCATTTAACGGAAATAATAAAGAAAAGGCCTGTGAACATTTCCAAGAGAAAGTGATAGCTTTGTTCCTCAAACATTAATTTCAAACACACGCTTATTTTAATGGGACACGTTCATTTTCAGGAAATATGCTTCCAGGAGTGAGTCTGAAATAAATTCTACCTGATTAAATGTGGCTTTGAATATCTCATACAGCTGGAGAGTAGCATTTAGTCCACCTGTTTCTTTTGTAAATTGATCCCAAAGCTTCAAATCAGTGTTGATGCCGCTACATGACACACTGTGCTGTGATGATAGTAGGGTCCAGTATTCAGCAAAGGTCCACGGGCTGAGAAACATAATACATAATAAATCTCACATTTCTTTGGTAAATTAGTTAAGTGACATATTAAAACAGTAAAGTCTTATCAAATCAAATGAAAACACAAATCAGAATCAGAATCAGAAAAGCTTTATGGTCAAATACGTTGAGAGGAAAGATGTCTTCAGTGTGCACGATATTAACAAACAATAAACAGTCAACAATGAATGAGTACTGTCGTCAAGAACTTAAGTCAAAGTCAAATAATAATAATAATAAGATCATTTCCAAAAATAAAATAAATACCCCAAATACCATTTTTTTAATCATCTACAACAAAGCTTGGGAACCCAGTGAGGTATTAATGTTTGGATCTTTAAAATGTGTGTACATTGTCTTTAGATTTATCCAGATCCAGATGTGAAAGTCATGTTCCAAAAATCAAGATTAGTCAATTATACTTCATTTTGTTATAATGGTGCTCAAATGATGCTAATTTCCAGATCCCATAGTTATTAAAGGAAGGTAAAGGTATTATAAGGAAGCCAGCTGGAGGGGCGTGTCCCTGTCTGTCTGTCTGACTGACAGCTGCTAACACGCTGGTACAGTCGGTGTTAGGGAACAGTCACACATACACAGATGTGCCTATATTGGTGCTGAATGTAAGCTTTGAGGCGGACCGCCCATCGGGAACTATTAATATTGGATCCATGCTGCAGGTCAGAAGTTTCAGTTTTCAGTTTGATGTCAGTCGTAGTCGTTTGGTCCAGAGAAGCTCACAAGTCACAGAACACACATTCAAAGTATCTGCTGTATTCTCACCACTCATGTAACTATTAGCATGGAGAATCAGCACGATACTGACATCTCTACCTTTGATACAACACCAGATATAATATTAAAACATTTGAAAAAACATGGAGGGCATAACATCTTAAATTTGTTTTAGGGATTTAATATGCTCCTTTTTCTGATGCATATTTGAATTCCAGGTTACTACTAGAATATGTTTACATGCTTTAATGCTGGGTTTGTCTCTACATGTCTCCCTGTGATAGACTGGCGTCCTGTCCAGGTGTACCCTGCCTTCGCCCAATGACAGCTGGGATCGGCTCCAGCCCCCCCCGTGACCCTAAATACAGGATAAGCGGTAGAAAATGGATGGATGGATGGATGGATGCTTTAATGCTGATTTATTTTCCCTCATGGCCAGCTGGTCTCACCCTCTCTCTGAAACGCACTTTGTGATTGGTCAGCTGGTCGACTCTTTGTTTGGTCAACCACTTAGTTTGTCAGAAATGTTGTCAAGTTTTCAACTGAGCTGTTTGTGTGGGGAGGGTAACTCCATCTGGGCGTGCACCGTCTCAGAGGTTTTCAGTTCGCCATTTTGGCCATCAAACAGAAGTGACCATATTTGGACTATGTGACACCCGAGCTGCAACCTTTCTGGATCTGGTGTGAAGCTGGTAGCTTCATAATTCAACTTTACAGTGAAGTGTTGAAGTCATCTTAGTAGATAACTGCATTGGTAGTGTGGTAGTGACCTGTCAATCAGCAGGTAAGCCCCGCCCCCTAAAGCATCCCCTGCTTTCTGGTCTGCTGGACTCTAAATGGACCATAATGTACTAAATGAACATCATGCTGGATTGAAGAAGACTTGAAACTAGAGATTGAGACCATAAACTCATGTTTACAATGTTTACTGAGATAATACATCAACAGAGAAGTAGGACCATTTTCTCATAGACTTCTATACAACCAGAGAGGAGTCTCCCCCTGGTGGCCAGCAGAGAGAAATAGGACCATTTTCTCATAGACTTCTATACAACCAGAGAGGAGTCGCCCCCCGGTGGCCAGCAGAGAGAAGTAGGACCATTTTCTCATAGACTTCTATACAACCAGAGAGGAGTCGCCCCCTGGTGGCCAGCAGAGAGAAGTAGGACCATTTTCTCATAGACTTCTATACAACCAGAGAGGATTTGCCCCCTGATGGCCAGCAGAGAGAATGCAAGTTTAAGACACTTCAGGGTTGGCTTCACTTTTCAGAACCAGAGGTTCACACAGAGCCGAACATTGCATGTCTAAACAGGCCAATGTAATGCTTTTGTCCCTCTATTTGGGCTCATCCACATTTTTTAAAATATCTGATCGGCTCAGTAATCGCGAGCGTGATGAACCGTGACCAGGACTTTTCATGAAAGAAGGGCATTTAAGTAGAATGCAGTGATGATGTCGTCATCTCAAACGACTTATTGAAACAAAAGCCAGCAGCAGTGGAGGGTATACTGTCAAATTGGAACACTTTATGTTGGAAGAGCCTCATTGAAAGACATTTATCCCGTTTCCATTATGTGAAGGCTATTTCAGTACGTCCGTTCTATGCATCAAGTGCTTTAATGCAGAAATGGCAGCGCTGATTGAGTTCTTATCTTAGAGAAGAGACGGAGACAGAAATGGAAACTATCTCACTAAACAAATAAGCTGCTCAGCGGGGGTTCCGTCACTCCCTCAAATTTCTATAATTTCATGATGAATGTCAGTTTAAACTTATAATTTTTCGATCGGATTGCATATTAATGTAATTGGAGGGGAAGTGCCAATTTAATGCATTCATGATGCATTAGTCAGTTCACTGCAAGGAGACATTTAAAAGGAAACGAAGGAAACAAATCTGAATCTAACATTGGATTCTTTGCTGACTGGGCTCACTGCGATAACCCTCACCAGTCGGTATTAGGGATAACTACAGGACTTAGTTAGAAAATTGTATACTGAATTACGCCAAACATCTAAAGGACCAGTGTGTAGAATTTAGTGCGATCCATTGGCATAAATGGAATTCTGCATGTCTCTGCAGATACAGACAGACTTCTGATGGGCCATAAGTGATGACTGTGAAGGATTATTTTTATGTGACTGAAAATCCAATTTATTGGGCCTTTAATATTGTCACATTATTATGCATTCACAGCTTCTTTGAGAATAAGGAAGCAAGTAACAGTAGTGTTAAAAAAACCCTATTAAAATTCAGCCGGTGAAATTAACGAATATCCCTTATTATAAATCACGGCTCTATCCTTGCTAATCCCACAGATAGGCTCCTCATTTGATGAAAGGCAAATGAGGTATCACAAACAAGGCAACAAATTGTCACAAAGCCCATGCACGGCTCGCTGCGACACGGACTCCTCTCTGAGAGGAAATACCTGAACAACACTAAACCGCAGCCGGGATTATGGATATCAGTTTTTTTCCCTGTGAACCTCGCCGGATCTCTAATGCAACACGTCCTTTGGGAAATGCTTGCCGTTGTTGATGAGACAACAGCTGGAAACGTGCCTCGCACATAAAGGGGTGTCGCAGTTAATTCGGTGTCGCATGCAAGCTGGATGGGGCTATAGGGGATAAGCCTTCAGAGGAGCCTGTGTTTCACTGTGCCTATTTATCCTAATGGGTTGAACCCTCAGGGGGGAGATTTACAGGGCGTCCCTGCAGCAGCTACTATGGTGGATTCAGCGCTCAGAACATGACAGACAGGCAGTTAACGCCGGTCTGGCGGCGTGCCGTCACTGCTGCTTCCACTCCCCGATGAAACAGTCTGAGATGGCCCGTTGAGCGCCCGTTCTCGTCGTAGTTGTGCCTCAGTTGTCCCCGTTGTGTTATGGAGGCAAAGCGTTGGATTCACAGCATGTGTTCAACCAGATACTTAGTAGCAAATATATAACACTTCGATTTCTGTTTCTAATCTCTGGGTGTGTTTCTGGATCACATCATGGGGCATGTCAGAGGTCCAGGAGACACAGTGTTCCCACCGTGTGACCATTAAAGCTACTGAGTGCTGAACATTCTTGGGTCTTCCGCATGGAAGAGGTAACTGTGTCCTTCAACAACCACAAACCCTGTGAGATGATGTCAGCTATCATGACGTGCCAAGGCCAGCCGATGAAGCTTCATCGAGGAGACGAAAGGCACAAACATTAGCCAGTGTGATTTCAAGGCAGATCATCCTCCTCTTTTTGCTTTGATTGTTTTGGATGGCATTGGGCAGACAGGACATTTTAGAGTCAGAGAGAGTTAGGATGCCGGTCTGCATTGATTCTTAAAGGTCGACACCTTCCGTATGCTCTGCTCAGATGGAAACACCCAGGAAGCAGTGACACAGGTGACCAAAGTCAGTGTCAGCTGTGCTATGTAGGAAGTAGCCGTAGTATGTATACTACAACGGTGTATTAGCGTCACTGTAGGGAAAAAAACGGAGCCGAGCGAGGTGGGCAATATTCAGAGAAAAAAAGGCAATTTATAAAGTAGCAAATTCAATCAGCAACCGTCCGCATGAAATTCTATACGAAACTGTCTGCTCTGTCATAATTATTTGTCAACAAGCAGCAGACTTGGATATCATGGCGATGACGACTTTGTGTAATTACTCGCTTATGACAGTGCCAGGGAATGTTTTGCTAAAATCAATATAATTATGGTGATGAAGACACTCCTCGCCTGCAGGTGGAGAGGAATGGATTTGTAAAGGATATATGTCTCTTCGTCCCCGTGCAGCAGACAAACAGCGGAACAGAAGGTCAATAGGAAATTCATGATACTTTAAATTGTGTTCCAGCAGCAAGAGTATTGTTAAGAAGTCCATGCATCACGTACAGCTATAATGCCCTGCGGCTGGAAAAGATATTAACACATAATACATCACAAATGAAGAATGATCGCTCACCTAATGGTCCACGCTTTCCTGTGTGCTAACGTCGGCTGCAGACTGTTAAAACCAGGCTTTGTCTTGTTGAAGACAGCGATGTTGTTTAGTCTCAGGCAACAGCAATTATGAAGAGCTAATGTCATGCTCATGTCTACGTGGTGATTTAATCAAACAGGTTTAACATTTATTTCTCATTTCCCCTTTTCATCTTGTAGAAAAGTAAAATATAACAGTTGGATTTCTTTACTTAGCAGCAGATTTGGTGATTTGGGGTCCTAAGGCAAACTCAGACATGGGGGGGTTCATCCTGTGTCATCATTGAAACAGAGGTTGAAACAGGGAGGCTGAGCTCTACTAAAGTAAACACTGCAGACACTGATGAAGACAGGAGGAACCTGGAGAGAATCACACTGCTACGCTCCTCTGAACACCAGAGAATCAGCGCTCTGAGCATCAATGCTAGGGTGTCTCATCCACTCATCTGTGGGGGAGCTGCTCATTGATGATGAGAGAGGCGTATAGATAAGATACTCATGACAGCGAGGGGTTAAACAGCTGGTGGTTGTGACATAACAATATCAGGGGACTATAGTCCAATTCCAGTACTGATGAGATGCATTGAGCAAATCATTAATTGGATGGAGCAGAATTGTCTCCAATTAATCAAAGACAAAACTGAAATCCCTGTTTTTGGAGGCGAGGAAGAACGGTCAAAAGTTAGCACCTAGCTTCAAGCGCTAATGGTAAAAACCACCAACAAAGCCAGAAACGTAGGTGTAGTCATGGACTCAGACCTGAACTTCAACAGCCACATTAAATCAGTTACAAAGTCAGCCTACCATCACCTAAAGAATATATCAAGGATTAAAGGACTTATGACTCAGCAGGATCTGGAAAAACTTGTCCATGCATTTATCTTCAGCAGGCTCGACTACTGTAAAGGGGTCTTCACAGGTCTCCCTAAAAAGTCCATCAGACAGCTGCAGTTAATTCAGAACGCTGCTGCTCGAGTCCTCACTAAGACCAAAGTTAGCTACAAACCATCCAGACCTCTCCGATCATCTGGAACAGGTCTGCTCTGTGTCCCCAGAGTCAGAACCAAACATGGAGAGGCAGCCTTCAGTTTTTACGCACCACATATCTGGAACAAACTTCCAGAAAGCTGCAGGTCTGCTGCAAATCTCAGCTCTTTTAAATCAAGACTGAAGACTTTGCTGTTGCCTTCCAGTAGACAATACTATTTATGAACTTCTTATACTGCTCTGTAATTTGTATTCCTTGGTATTCTTTTTTATTCATATATTTTTAGATTTTTTAAAATTATTTAAATGATCTTATTTTAATGCTTTTTCTCCAGTGCTTTTAATGTATTATGTAGAGCACTTTGAATTGCCCTGTTGTTGAAAGTTGCTATACAAATAAAATTGCCTTGCCTTGGTGAGACTCATGTAGCTTTGAATAGTGCTAGCAAACAGTGACTTTGAGTCATATTGAGTTTATAAATGAATGTGTGAAATCTACATTTGTATTATTGAATTATGAATATTGGAAGAAAACATCTAGATTGAGTGAAACGTTACTGTGTTAGCCTCTGTGATACTTCAGGGCTGCAAACTCATAAGTTACCTTTTGTCAATTTCCAAGAGGTAATTTCTTTATATACACATTATATAAATTGTAAAAAAAAAAAAAAAAGTAATAAAAGGTGCAGTTAATGTTTTTTTAAAGTCTAGACGAGGCCATCCTCGCTGAAGGCACCAGAAGTGTAAAATTGAGTGAAAATAGCCAAGGCTGTGTTTAATTCTAATCCATGTGTTTACATATTACATTACTATAACAACAATGGGGAGCGACGGTGGATACAGAAAAGCATCTCTTCTTAACTGTTATTAAATGTCCAGTGTCCATTTATTACATTATTTAAAAGGCAACGTGCCAAATCTCTGGCACAGATATAGTTTTGGGACGATGAGTCTAAAAAGATGACACATTGTCAGAGAAATAAGTGGCACCTTGTTTTTTTTTTTAACTCAATTGGCTCAGATCTGTGAATGTCAGGGGAAAATGCACCTGCAACTGGTTGAAGTGTCTTTAAAGTTCTCACCGGATTGATCTTTGAAGATGCGTGGATCTCCTCTATCTCCTTCATCTCCTAAATCCAAACAATCTGTTACATCTTACACATCTCCTGCAGCCACAAAGCTGCCTCTGTAGTGTCCGTTGCTTCCATCTGGCTTTGAAAACCCCCTTTTTCAACTGTCTGTCGCCCGGTGCATCATGATTGTGCAGTGGCAGCTTTGGGAAAATCGAAAGTGTGCGACTGTATGTTCCTGCAGATTTATTGAGAAAAGTGTAAAATGCTGCCAGGTTGTCCACTGCCGGGGTGAAAAATAGGAAGGCGGAAAACATCCTGGAAAAGATGAAGCAGTTGCCGAAAATTGCTGATGTTGGCGGCCGCAGAGTCGGTTCAGGGCAAGAAAAATGTGCCATGGTCACACAGGGAATGATTAGTTACTGCACAATGTTGATTATATGTCTCATGGGATCCCGTCTTCCATTAACGGCCTACTTAGGTTCTGGGACAGTCATACATCTTGTGAGTCCAGAACCAACAACCCCTCTGGAGTGGATACTATGTCATAGCTGAAACCAGAGCTGAACATTCACCATAAACTGGGATTCTCATGACACAGCAGAAAACACAATCGTTGGATGATTGAATTTTAAATGAGAACGTTGTCGTTAGGGTGGTGCCACGGGAAAGAAAGGTGGCGTTACAGGTTGGATGACCTGTGAACCAGCTGTTCTGGGACCTTCAGACCTACTTAGCTCTGTGTTGTTAGATTCAGCTCAACTTTAATTCTCTGGTCCAGCAAAACATTTGAGTCCAAGCAGGAATCTCAAACCTTTCTGTCATTTCTCCATGTGGAGGAAGAAAAACCTCCACATGATAAAGATTCCGACGTCAAAATATTCTTTCCAGATCCACTTTCCACTTTATGCTAACTTTAGCATCTTGCTAAGCTAGCTACCAATGCACATCAATGCAGAGCCTTTAAGAAACGGGACAAGATGTTGGTATTGGGGAGGTTTAGCTCAGGAGGTAGAGCGGGTTGGCTGGTAACTGCAAGATTGCCGGTTCGATCCCCGGCTCCTCCTAGCTGAGTGCCTGGTGTCCCTGAGCAAGATGCCTCACCCTAATTGCACCCTAAACGAGCTGGCTGTCGCCCTGCGTGGTGGTCCACAGTCGGTGTGTGAATGTGTGTGTGTGAATGTGTGTGTGTGAATGTGTGTGTGAATGGGTGAATGTCAGTCATTTCCTGTAAAGCGCTTTGGACAAAAGCACTATATAAATGAGGCCATTTATTGGAAGTGTTCCGGCTTCTGTTTGGAGTCCATTTGTAGTCCGAGTACTCGTGAACGATCGTGTTTAAGCCGGCTTTGGTTTCGACGCAGGTAAACACAGAGCAAAAGAGGTATAACCGCGGGCTACTGTCTGATGACGATTTGGCTTTTTATTGGTTTAAAATTGGCTTGTTAACTTGCTTCCTGGGAAACAATCATCGACTTTGCCGCTTAACTCCATTCTCACTCATTCTTGTTGACCCTGTTGCATCCTGACCCCCAGGTTGACGGCCACTGCTGTAAACAATGACTGGTGCATGAAAGAGGAAGTCTTGTTCCAGTTATCGGCTGACTGCGCTGGAACCCCCAGAGGATAAATCATTGTCAGGCTGCTAGCTGATGGATTCCTAGATTGGTTGTTCAGCGATGACAAATGGCCGACAAATCTACTAATGTTTAAAGAAGAGCTGAGGCATCCTGATTCAACATGTTTGACAGAAATTTCAACCAATTTGATGAAAAGTGCAGCCCAAATACATTAGCATGCATCCTCTGGAGAACATGAACACATTCTAAAGCATCATAATAACGCATATAATGCACCAATGTTCTGGCCATCGCCATCAAAGCCTGCAGCGTTGTTCAAACTGTTATTTATGCAAAGCTAACGTTTGAACGGTTCATACTAGGTGATGTCAGTCCTTTTTAAAAGGGGTCAACTCAAACATTATCTCCCAGCAACGTTCTATGAACGCAGGAAATATGAATCAACCTCAGGGGCACAACACTTTATTCAGCGCTCTCATAGGAAAGAGCCCGCAAGGTTCCTCAAAAAGCCCCTGTCGCTTCTAATCACGGACGTATTGTGCAGCCAGGGAGGACATTTGTGGGATTTTATGCACAGTCAGTTCTGATGATCATCCTCCCCATTGTCGCTGTCCGTGGTGCTGAAACGACAGCGTCATTATTGTCTCTTTGAGCACAGTGGCCTCGTTCCCCTGGCCTGATGAAATAGGTGCTATGAGAAAGAACTGGCAGCAGTGGCAATGATTGCACCTCTCTCTCTCTCTGTCTCTCTCTCTGTCTCTCTCTCTCTCTCTCTCTCGTTCTCTCTCTTCGGGAGGGTTTAGGCACAGTTACATCTGATGCTTTCCCTTTGTGCATACATGTGCTCTGATCTGAGAAAACCCCAGAAGCTCAAACTTCGTCAACAGGAAATCAAAGAACAACATATGACAGTGCTGTGTTGGATTATCAGCAGAACAGGAAATAAAGGTGACGAGTCAAACAATCTGGAGATCAAAACAAATAATAATAAAAACGAACCAACAAAAAAGATCTCACAGCATTTCTGAATCATTGGGATCTTTATTTCTTTCCCCGGCTTGTTATTTGTATGATATTTGAAATTGCCGTGCTGGTGCATGACTTGCTCGTTGCAGCTGGTGGCAACTCTGCCCCGGCTGATGAGATTGCTCATATGTAAATGTCACTTAGGTGAAAAGCACACGACGCGATTGCCTAATTATATTTTGTTGGAAAATCATCAACATCTTATGCATGTTAAACACGCTGACCTGTTTTTCAGTGTCATTGCTTTAGTGGGTCATGAGAGCTGCGACAATTAGCTGAGTCATCATTCCTTCTCAACAGAAAATTAATTAGAAAATATTTTGATCATCAATTATTTAAAAATGTGATCTGGTGTCTCCAATGTGAACATGTTCTGCTTTTCTCTGTTTTATATTATTGTGAACAATCTTTGGCTTTCGGATGATTGGGATGGATTTTCTTTTCTGTATTTTCTGATATTTCATTGAAGATTAATAAAGAAATCAGGAGCAAACGTTACAGCTTGACAGACCAGGATCTGGAGCAGACCAGGATCTGGAGCAGACCAGACATCCAGTCTACATTTACACACTAACACACATGGTAATAATTGCTCCATAGCGTTACTAGTGGTCCAAACTCCTAAAAAAGTTACCTAGTAGGGCAACGTTCATGTATGTATATGACAATTGTCAGAAAGTTTAGTCACCCAGCTATGATAGTTAATTTGCCATAACCAAACCTCCATAGAAATTCAAATAATAATTAAAATCGTTCTTGATACTGATGAGATTATACACAATCTGGGGGGCAGCAAACATAAACAATTTGAGGATTCATCCCGTCATGGTGTTTCAATTAGGAGAAGACTGATAAAGCAATGTAGGTAGCTCCATTTTTGTGGGTATAATATAATAAACTAAAACAAATAACAAAGTGCTTTACCTTGTTGAACCAGATTAAATCATTTTAAATTAAAGCAGATAAATAAACAAAGTGATTTAAATGACTCTGTCAGCCTCAGGCTGTATAGCCTGTATAGGATACAGAACAGAAGTAAAAAGAAATGGCCAATTATCAATTTTTGTTCATGGCCAAAGAGCCCAATTAAAATATAATGATGCAAATATAAATGAAAGATGTCGATCTGTCTAATATTAAAATGTAGCAAACAGAGCAGGTAGAAAGGGTATTGCATATTGCATTATGTGCCAAGAGGTCATGACAATTTGGCATCCACTTTTTTAGATGACATTAAATCTCCAGGACACTCTGGTGTAACGGATGAGGCTGTAAATAACAATTCAAACTGCTTCTATGTCTTTATTGATCGTGCAGCCCCTCAATATTTAATAAATAAGGTATTCACATCTTTCCTCTTAGATCTCCAGACTGTTCAATGCCGAGGATTCAGACTTGTTGATGAGATCCACGAGCTCTGCTCTCGTGACTTCAACAATAATTGCCTCCACACGAGCGGGGATCCTGTTGCTTTGCTTTTTGCCACCTTACAGGCATCAGCGGCGCCGCCCACGTTCACCTGAAGGAATTCAAGATCTTCATTAAAATGAGGAGAGGGCTCCTGTTTCTTACATCACTGCCTCCCACCCGCCCTTCATCACTGGCAACAGGTTTGTGTGACTACATCCATTAAATTGGATTCTGGGCCCGCAGGGAGTGACAGGAGAAACGGAGGCTTTTGAACCACGAAAGAAGGATGATGTGCATTTTTTTGGAGGCTATGTAGTCTGCTTAAGCCCCGACTTCCACAGTCCGAGTCACTGATGTGCTTCAGACACAGTCAATTTGGGGCATGGATGATCACAACGGAGTTGCTGTGAGAGCTGTCCAGCATGTTGTGGAAAATTCTCCCAAGAGTCATTTGTTTGCAAACCCAGAAAAAAAAAAAAAATGTGTTCAGAAATGTGTTTAGTATGTGTCACTCCCTCCCTTCTGCTCACCCCTTGTGTCCTTCCAACTTTTAAACTGGTTTCATTATCACGCTGCAGCTCCACGGAGGCTTTCTGTCTCTCCACAACCAGCTGAACGGCAACCAGGCAACATCACAGCAACGTCCCAGACTCACCTCGCCGCGCGGCGCTTCCCCACGCCACCGCCGCGGTCCTCCTCGTTGACGCCGGAGGTTAGTCAGCAATTTGTAGTAACCATATTCCAGTCATATTATTCACCTCATGCTTCCCTGGACCTGAGCAGACGAGGTCCTTCTAGTCCATTAGCTTCAAATTAAAACGGATCACAAAATGGTTTGAATGCTCATTTAACGACTGTTCTGGCAGGAGGCCATGCCAGCGTCGGCTCTGTGGGGGAAAGAAGACATCGCTGCAAAACACAATCTGCCTCATGTTTTCTTAATTGGACCCAAGTATAAAACAAATCCATCTGCTTCACAGAGTTCGTGCTCCCCTGACGCGTGGCTGCAGGCTTGTAGGTCGAGTGTCAACCATGTTTTCATTCTAACAGAAACACTGGTACATGTTGCAGTCAGATGCCCGACATTAGCAGCATTGTGAATGTTAACAACAACAGGAAAAATAACCTCCCAATATTTTGTATGCAACCTCATTTCAAGGAGATGTAATTAAGATAAAGACGTAAAAATGTTTTTTTTTCTTTCGAAAAAACCCCAAAAATTTGAATTGGAAGAAACTCGAAATCCAACCTAGAGATAAATAGGAAGCCGCAGTGCCGTAAGTTAACTATCAAGGGCCCCAGTGCATTGTTTTATAAGGGGCCCTAATGCATGCTAGTTACTTATGAATCCCACACACACACACACACACACACAATTGTATCATCTCATTACATGATTGGTGATGATTACAGGTTCTAATAAGTGAAGCCAAACTGAGGTGCCTTAAACCTGCACTCTCTCTACTGGCCACCAGGGGGCGACTCCTCTCTGGTTGTAAAGAAGTCTATGAGAAAATGGTCCTACTTCTCTCTGCTGGCCACCAGGGGGCGACTCCTCTCTGGTTGTATAGAAGTCTATGAGAATATGGTCCTACTTCTCTCTGCTGGCCACCAGGGGGCGATTCCTCTCTGGTTGTATAGAAGTCTATGAGAATATGGTCCTACTTCTCTCTGCTGGCCACCAGGGGGCGACTCCTCTCTGGTTGTATAGAAGTCTATGAGAAAATGGTCCTACTTCTCTCTGCTGGCCACCAGGGGGCGACTCCTCTCTGGTTGTTTAGAAGTCTATGAGAAAATGGCCCTACTTCTCTCTGCTGGCCACCAGGGGGCGACTCCTCTCTGGTTGTATAGAAGTCTATGAGAAAATGGTCCTACTTCTCTCTGCTGGCCACCAGGGGGCGACTCCTCTCTGGTTGTATAGAAGTCTATGAGAAAATGGTCCTACTTCTCTCTGCTGGCCACCAGGGGGCGACTCCTCTCTGGTTGTATAGAAGTCTATGAGAAAATGGTCCTACTTCTCTCTGCTGGCCACCAGGGGGCGACTCCTCTCTGGTTGTTTAGAAGTCTATGAGAAAATGGCCCTACTTCTCTCTGCTGGCCACCAGGGGGCGACTCCTCTCTGGTTGTATAGAAGACTATGAGAAAATGGTCCTACTTCTCTCTGCTGGCCACCAGGGGGCGACTCCTCTCTGGTTGTATAGAAGTCTATGAGAACATGGTCCTACTTCTCTCTGCTGGCCACCAGGGGGTCCTACTTCTCTTGATGTATTATCTCAGTAAACATTGTAACATTTAGTCTCAATCTCTAGTTTCAAGTCTTCTTGTTTGTCATAATAAAGGATTATCTCATCTTTTTCATTCCAGCATGGTTTTGTCCCATTTAGAGTAAAATACACAAGCAGGATGTGCTACCTTGTGATTGACTACGGCGGCCTACTGTTGCTACAATGCTACCAATGCAACTAGCCACTAAGATGACTCCAACACTTAGCTGTAAAGTTCACCTTGAATTATGGAAGCTCTCTTTGTTATTAGCGTTGCTCGGCCGATATGATGACAAGATGGCGACGGCCAAAACGCTGAACGCCAGGCTTTGGCACAGAAGTCCACAAACCAATGGGTGACGTCACCATGACTACGTTCACTTCTTATATAAAGTCTTTGAAGCAATTACCTGGCAATCATCATCGCATGTCTTTATGTGACAAAAACACCAAAGAAAATAAGAAATTATTCATTTAAAAACACATTTAAAGCTGACATTTAGACTACACAGGAAAACAAAAACATTACAACTAAATAATAACATACATTTCATATGTAAAAAGATGTCAGAACCTCTGTGATGATAAAAAGTGTTTGACTCTTTTGTTAGGTATTCACGACATGAAGATCTGAGAACACAAAGCATTCTCACTGTCTTGTTAAATTATAGATTCTGCTGTCAAAATGCTCTGCTGGAGTGTTTACTGCTGATGTTCATTTTATCTGGATGGAACATCTCGAGTTCAGGAGGGCCCCTAATGGGACTCTTGTGCTGAAGGCCAGGGGCCAAAGACCATACAGGGCCAAGTAGCCCGAGGAGTTGGATGTGGGTGTCAAGGAGGATGTTTAAGACTGTCTTCAGATGAAGGGTCTGCCGGACCGGGTGGCTCAGACCCGGGTGCCCCTTCTAAGGTTCTACCTCAGACTCTTAAATTCCTGCCTCTACATCTTTTTTTATTATCCACTACATGATAATAATGAAAATAATAAAAGTGAATATATTACAATAACGTCATTTGATATAATTTAGCATGACAGAAATGCAGCAAATGTTTCACATCACTCCATGCTTACTGGCTCCGTTTGCCCACAATCTCCTTTCCTTCCTTGGTTCTCCTCAGGAGGAGGTCCTGGTGGCCAGGCAGGATATCAGTTGTCATAGCCCTGGCTCATAGAGCAAGACAAAGTGGGAGACCACACACCTTTAAAGCAACTTTAACTGAACTTTATTTATAAATGCAACCCAAAACAACATAACAAAGAAGTCTGTAATCTGTAGAGTCAGTAATGTCTGCAGTGTTGTCTGTAATTGAGTGTGGTGATGATAACACAAAAGAGCACACAAACCAAACAGGCAGCAAGTGGTCAGAGAGAGAGAAGAATGTGAATGAGGAGCCAGCTAAATAACCTGGGCCTAGGCTGCCCAGGTGAATCTCGTCAGATCAGCAGCTCCACCCATCTACCTGAAATGAGCCTGCAAGAAAAACAAACAAAGGGACGACCAGGAGAGAGCAGGGTCGTCACCCCCCCCCACTTAAGAGCAGAGACCCACTAGGTACTCTGCCAAAATATATCATAATTATTTACAAAATATGATGATAATAACAAAACAGAATGGACAATAACCACATTTTTCACTTTACAGTATTGACACGACAGTTGGTTGGGAGTAACAAAACAATGTATACCTTCTACCGATCCCTCAGGACCATCTCACCCCCTCCGCAACCTGGGTACCTACAGGAGCATTTTTAAGAGAGCCGGACAGCCCAAAAGGAACACAGACAAAAGGCAGAAATATGATGGCATTAACAATTACTCTTAACACAAACTAGAAGGCGCGAGAAAGGGCATCAGCCATTACATTTTCCCTGCCTTTTATATAGCGAGTATCCAAATGAAATGATTTGCGATGGCGTATCTGAAAACAGTTCGGGGTACTTGTTTATCAATGAAAGTAGTTCATTGCGCTCACCCTCATCCAAATGACCAAGTACTGATGGCAAAGACTTTAATGCGTCCGAGTTTTTTTTTTTTTTTTAATCGTACCTGCAGCACTCCCTCATCTGTCGGCCGTTCCCCCTCCCCCATAACTGCCCCCCCTGAAGAAGACATCTCCGTGTCCACACACAAGGCAGGTTTCACACATGGGGCCTCCTTGGAGCTAGGAGATGACGACATACGGGCATAATAAGGCTTTAACAAATTTACATGACACAACCTAGATTTTCCAGTTGGCATTGAAATCAATTAATCCTGTTCAGAAACTTGTTTTTTAAGCTGTGAACGGACCAGCAAATTTCGCCTGGAATGGCGAACCCACAACCGGCAGCAGAAACATGACCTGATCACCAGGACTGAACTGCCACTGTTTTGTTTTTGTCAAACCGTGATTTCATCTTCTTTTGGGATTTTTCTAGCCTGTGTTTTGCCATTTTCCCCGCGATATATAGTCTGTGTCTAAAACCATTCACGTAGTCAACCAAGTTTGATGGTGGTTCCGACTGTTGGCAACCACTCTGCAAAACCGCCATGGGACCACGCACTGAATGCCCAAAAACCAGGTCGTTTGGACTAAAACCAGTGCTCACCTGAACTACCTCTCCTGCAGCCAGCAACAACTAAGGCAAAGCCTCCTCCCAATCATGATCAAGCTCTGTGCAGCAGGCCCGCAAGAGTGACTTCAGAGTTTGATGAAAGCGCTCTAAGGCACCTTGACTTTGAGGATGATAAGCTGATGACTGGTTATGTTTAATCTGGAGTTGCTGCAAAACCTGTGAAAACCGTTTAGAGCAAAAGTTGGAACCTTGGTCAGTTTGAATAACTTTTGGGATGCCAAACACAGAAACAAACTGTGACAATGCCTTCACTACAGACTTTGTTGTTATAGAACGCAAAGGATAAGCTGCGGGATACCTCCTAGCCTGGCACATCACCGTCAGCAAATATTTGTTACCAGATTTGGAAGAAGGCAGCGGACCTACACAATCCATAATCAAATACTCAGATGGCTGATCTAATGCTGGTACAGGATACAGTGTTGCTGGACAGTCTGATTCGGCTTACCCGTCAACTGGCAATTGTGGCACGTCTTGATGAAAACAGAGACATCCCTTTTCAACCGAGGCCAAAGAAAATGATGCCAGATCCGATGGTATGTTTTTTGCACCCCCATGTGTCCCGCTACATCATCATGAGAGGCTTTCATCACCATCTCTCTAAATTTGGCAGGCACCACAATTTGCCAAACTGGTTTTCCCACAAAATTGACTGTCTGTGGACACCATTTCCGCACCAGGACATCGTTTCTCACAAAATAACCCTGAGCTGCAGTTTCCATGTCCCCCACAGGAGACGCCAGCTCAAATAATGCCTTTATTGAGGGATCAGACTTCTGTCCCTCAATTAACTCTCCCCGAGAGATGGACTCAAGAGGCACAGGAATAACCATTGCTGTAGATTCAGCTACTTCCTGCTTTGCAGCCTCATCTTTTCCCCGTCCCATGGCTCGAGTTACTGCACACACTGGAGACAACTCTACCTCAGGCAAAACCTCAGCTGATTCTACCACCTCTGTCTGTAATGGTGGCAGTACAGGAACCTGAGTGATAACATAAGGTGGTGGAACCTCAGCCCAAACTCTATTTCCTGCCATATCATTTCCAAGAATCATGTCAATGCCTTCCACAGGCAAAGCAGGACGGACCCCAACTGCCACCTCCCCAGTGACCAACCCACAAGCCAACTCCATTTTATGAACTGGCACTGGAATAATAGTCATGCCCATTCCTCGCATCAAAATAACATTTCCAGTATCCGAATCTGCGGAGAAAGGAAGGACAGACTCACAGACAAAACTATGCTTTGCCCAAGTGTCTCTCAAAATTTTAACTGCCACCTTCTCCCCATAAGGAGACATAACCATCCGAAATGAACGCTGCAAAGTCATCATCCCCTTTCGCAATTGGCAGAATCAGAGAGAGAATTTTCCTATTAAGTTACAGTTGAAAACAAACTGAACCCATTGCTTTAAGCAAAACTCTCAAACCGGACTCAACCAACACATGATCCACTGTTTGGGTCAGGTTGCTGAACTCTTTATGTATAAAAACAGATTCTGCGTTCCCATATAGAACATCTGTTTGATGTATCTGCAAACAGCTGTTGGCTTTGTTGAGAGAGCTCTCAAGTTCAAGCAGGAAGCTGCTCTCGGTTCGGCTCTGTACACAGTGAAGACTCAACGTGTTGTGAGACAAACAGAGTATTTATCCATCTTTTGTGGGTGTGTTCTCACTCTCAGTTCAAGGGGATGTAAGTCGTAAACTCAGATGTTTAACCAAACCTTGCATGGGTCGAAAACCCCATCTGGGTCATAAACCATACCTAGGTCACAAGGCACACATGGGTTGCGAAACACACACAAATGGCCACAGGCCACAGGTCACAGGTCACATTTTACCCTCAGTTCAGATGCCTCTCATCAAGGGTTACAAAATTTCCATCACACTCACAGTGAAAGGAAATACAATTTTAGTGTTAAAACCACACTTTAATGTGTCATAAAATAACACTGTGTATGTTAAAAATTAACACTCACAGTGAAAGGAAATAACACAATTTTAGTGTTAAAACCACACTTTAATGTGTCATAAAATAACACTGTGTATGTTAAAAATTAACACTCACAGTGAAAGGAAATAACACAATTTTAGTGTTAAAACCACACTTTAATGTGTCATAAAATAACACTGTGTATGTTAAAAATTAACACTCACAGTGAAAGGAAATAACACAATTTTAGTGTTAAAACCACACTTTAATGTGTCATAAAATAACACTGTGTATGTTAAAAATTAACACTCACAGTGAAAGGAAATAACACAATTTTAGTGTTAAAACCACACTTTAATGTGTCATAAAATAACACTGTGTATGTTAAAAATGAACACTCACAGTGAAAGGAAATAACACAATTTTGAGTTAAATGTGCACTTATGTGGTGTCATCAAACAACACCAAGGGTGTCAAATATATTTTAACACTATTAAAGAGTTAAAATATTAACACTTTTCAAAGTGTAATTTTAACTCAAAATCCATGAGAACTATATAAACTCAGAAAAAGTGTTAAAATTAACACTGTGGGAGTTGAATTAACACTTCCGATTTTGCTCTGTAGCACCCTGAATGCCCCCGTGGGTTCAAGAGCTTCTGTAGATATATAGAGATCACGAAGGGAGATCAAGACTAAAATGAAGCAGATAATATTTAGAAAGAGAAAGTGTTGAACTATAAAGGGAAATATTGTGATTCACTGCAACTTTTTAAAAAGTTCCATAATATCCATATTTTTTGCTATAAATAGGCAAAAAATCATGAAAAATAAATAAATGAAACAGGCGAGCTCACAGACAGACTGGGACCCTTGATCAGTCAATAGATACAGTTATTCACACACACACACACACACACACACACACACACACACACTACGCATCTTTGCACGGAGGTTGAAAAAGTAGTTTCTACAAGTTATGTCTGTGTGTGCACACAGCTCATTTGCATGCTGATGAGGAAGAACTGGCAATTAAATTGACCAAGACGTCGGATTCGTCAAGATATCGTCAAGATAAGAACACAGATGCGAACGTCAGAACGTCTTTTTGCGTCAGAAATCTGATGTTGACTTTTCTTCCGAACTTTCTTCAGAACAAATTTAAAATCCTGGATTTTGTGGGTTAATTATTTTTACAAACATGTTTGAGGACTTAAGGAAGCACAAATACGGACAGAACTGTGGACCCATATTCAAAATAGTAATTATTTAAATGTGATGCTACAATTTAACTTGTGTGTGGCATGGTGGTGGTGCAAACATCAAACCTGTGAACATTGAGAAAACATCCAGCGACTGAGCTCCCATTGACATCAGAAAGCAAACCCATCTTCTGTCTCAGGCTGACTCATCTCTTCTGACTGCAATTTTGCCCATAAAATAAAGAAAGGAACGAACAACTTATCTCTCTGTCTCTTATTGTTGCTGAATGTAGCAGTAAAAGCAGTTCAGCATATTTACAGGAGTTGATGTACTTGAATGATTCTTGCAATTTCAGGGTTGTATCCACTTGGAATGCACTTATTGGAAGTCACGTTGAATAAAAATGTCAGCTAAATGGCACTAGAGGAATGTAACTACATTTATTGCCCGAGGAAAAAACGCACATCCTCAAAATTTAAGTGTAAGAAAGACACTTTAGAAAATGAGATTTCTTCACAATTGTGCCAAAGAATGATATATTTGAATAGTCCTAAGATTTCCAAAGATATTCTATTGTCCTGATTTTCTCATCATTCATACAAAATCCTTCAAAAGAAGCTACAATGACATTGATGCTTATAACTTTTAGTACAACAGTATGATGATAAGTCATGTTCGTAGACGTTTATATCAGGTTAATATCAGGACATTTTCAACACTGGGATGAACATAACTGTCAAAAAGAAGCACAGTACAAAAGATCAGACATATTTGCTGAAAAAGTAAACTCAGTAGGAGCGTAGGAATGAACTACAAGTCCCAGAGAGCATTGCAGCAAGAAACAACCAGAGAGCTTCAAAGTATAAATTAAAGGTAAAATTAGAAAATGTGCTTAGTAGAGCCGACTGGATGAATTTCTATTTGAAAAGTATGTTATATTGGTTTCCTCCCATGCTTTCAGAGACGGAACTGAAAACACAATTTCCGTTCATTTGAATTTGTATTGAATGCAGCAGACGTGACCCTCGTGACCCCTTGGTGTCCATTCATGCAGTGGAAGAAGAATCTGGCTTTGCTGCAGAACTCTGCACTCGAAAAGATCACATTCACAGACTACTATTACATTATACTGTACTACTACAACTATGACAATATATGGCATACTATACTATTTCACTGTATATATTATAGACAGTTTTATGAAATTGTATGGGGTACATGACACATTGATGCCATACTATACACTATACCACGTCATTAGCATTTTCATAATGTTACTTTACAATTACTATTACAACTACTAGAACTATGACAACAAGTCCAACAAGTCCAAATCTCCATTTATTCAGCAGTCTGGACAGAAAACAGAGACATTTACAAAAGTCTCTCCATGATAATAATGATAACATTTTTTTTCAACCATTTTCATGGATATTATAAAACACAAAGGTATGTTGGGTCATACATGGAAAATATGATGGTAGTCACACAATGTGCTTTGAGTAATGATGACAAAGAATTTAAAGTTACAATTTTTCTGCTTATGGATTCCTTTTCCATAGTATTTGTGTTTGAACATCCCTTTGCTGCACATATCAACCACGCTGGTGTCTTCAGCCTCCAGACAGTTCATGTCCCTCCAGGTGGACCAGGCTGACAGGTGGATTGGAGACTCTTCAGTCAGTCTCATCATGAAACACGTCCAGCACAATCAGTTCAGAGCGGCCCAGCAGTAAGTCCGTCACTCTGGTCCATCCACGTTCAGCATCAGCCACTCCTTGGTCAGCCGTCCGCCGGGAACCGTTGTACGTCTCCAGATAATGAGATCAGGATCAGTATAGACTGGGAGCTCGCCACTTGCCTTTTCTGTGAGTGTTTTGTTTGCTTGGTGTGCCGGGGGGAATCTCCCGTTTGCCTGGTGATCAAATAGATTACCGGGTATCTATGTCCAAGGAAATTCAATCTGGACTCTTCTTGAAAGGATTCAAAGCTGCCGGCTATTTTTACTGTCCTCGAAGCACCAGAAAAAAAAAAATGCAAAGCAGCAGTGAGCAAAAATCACCTCCATGTATTATATTATAATGACCTCATACCCTCCATCTTCCTCTATCGAAGGGTTCTCTCCCAATATTCATGAGGTGCAGAAAAACAGACATTCTCTGATAAAAGACAAGGTTCTGCAGGAAGACCTGAACTCTTCACTGACATTAAATACAAGATACAGTAACAGCTGCTGCGCTCCAAACGGCTGTGACTAATCTCTGGTGGTTCTCAGGACAAAAGTTGAAGTCTATTGAAAATGGAAATGAAGTTGGTGCTTTGCTGGACAGACCACTCTGCTTAAGCAGCTCCACCTTTAACACTCCATGACAAAACTAAACAAATGATGCCGAAGCCTTTTCATTTGAATCACAGAGCTGGATCTGTGCTCTGTTGTTCATCCTGGTGATGTCGTCTATATAACCCCGCCTCCTCGACCATCACCTGGAGAAACGCATGGACAGGTGCTCTGACAGCATGTTCTCGCTCAGTGAAAATGTACAGTCAGTGACGTGTGTTCTGACGCGAAGAAAACTCACACAAGGCCAGCCAGAAGCGATATGGATGACCGCTGAGGCTCTGCAGCCACGTGTGCTTTCTCCCGTCTCCCTGATGTGTTTATCAGGTTCTGTCGCCGAGCAAAACTCCAGATCAATAAAGCAATTAGTACAGCCCATCCCCCGAGTTATTGGTTGCGACAGCAGCCGGGGCGCACGGAGACCTCATCATTTCTACATGGCTGGCTGGAGAGCCACCCATGGGCTCGGTACAGGTATGCCATCTGGGGGGTTGTTGGGTCTGTTCCCATGTTAGAATGTTAGAGACGCCTGACCTTTCCCACATGTCTCACTAACAACCCTCCAGCTGTAGAATGGCGACTCATACCTAATCAATAGTGACTCCAGTGACATTTCTATATGATTCTATATATATTTTTTTTTTTTCTTAATGTTTAAAAATAACATTTTAATTATCCAACTGTCCAATTTAATTTCCACTACACGCTGCACACAAATGTTTGGCAGGTTGAAGAGAAAAGAAAATCCCACTTTGCTCCTTCTAACTCCCAAACTTGCTTCTAGGTTTCCTTCAGCTTCACAGTAATCCGGTGATACATTCATGTCTACAAACTGGAATTGATAATAACTAATTCGGCATACTTTTCAGTGGTGCCAATTTGTCAAAATATGACAGATATGGGCTGAAGAATTGGGGCTGCAGTTGGAGGCTAAGCAGGACTCACTGAATGGTGGAGTCATTATTTCTGGTTATCTCACCCAAAGCTGGAGTGCAAAGAAGTAGTCCCCAAAGTAGGTCCAAAACTTAGAGCAAACAGAAGTAAGACAATGAATAAATGTAGTCTAATTATTAATTAGTGGCAAAATCCACTCGCATTAAGTTTTTCTTTTACTTTCGTGTTCCCTATCGATTTTTAAATTATTTTTTTTTACAATTTTCCACATTTTTTCCATTTGTTTCATTTTCTGTCCTAAAAGATGTCCAGGATACCTTCCATGTAGATCGATTGCTGTGATTTTTATGATTTAATTATGATTACCCCCCCCAGAAAAAAAGAAAAACTCATTCCAGTGCTGCTGGTTGTGTTCCTCAGAGCACAACATGGTGCTTTAATCTGTCTGCATGCTGCACTCTCAATCCATACTACGTGACTGACTATGAACTCCATCACTTTGTATTGACATTAATAATATAGGAATTATGAAGTCTATTGCTTGATATAAAACAATAAAACTTTTGTATTATACTTTTCCTCAACTCTGAATATGTACCACAGAACTATATTGTCATTAGAACAATATCCTGTCACATGTTTGAGGGGAAGAAGGGCCATGGAGATGGAATCCCCTGTGATGTCATCAACAAAAGCTCCTTTAACCAGCATTAAACCCCGTCCAGCCCCCAGACCTCCCACTCTTTGTTTCTGGTCGCATGCAGGGGAGCTTCCTATTGGCCGACGGCGTTTCTTTGTGTATCCTTTCGTTTGAAGGCTGCCGGTTCAATCAAGTTTGGATAAAAACAGCAGATGGTCTTAATTTGCTGTGAACTTGGCAGACGACGTCGCGGCGCACCTGAGGATTATCTATTGGATGATGAATTAATGCGAATCACGCCGCCGCCCCCCTTCGAGAAATCACTGCTAACACTGTACACCCAGTCCAGCATCTTTAATTAAGTCCCGCTGAATAAATAACATGTGTTCGTGGCCAGCGCTGGAGACGGCAGCTTGAATATGACCTTCTAGAGCTGTGGATGATGTCTCCTGGGTTTCTCCATTTTCAATTTGATCGCCTTTGTGTTTGTTGCTTTGTCCGCGGTCGCAGCTCGTGTTAGTGAGTCCTGCCCTCCGCTGCACTCGTCTCTCCATTAGTGAAACAAGCACAAGGCCCCCAGACAGCAGATCCACCCCCTCCGTCTCTTCTCAAATGGAGCCGCCTCATTGTTTGCTCACAAGTTTGATTCCATGTCCTTGTCCCTGCTGTGTGCTAGTTGTGTGTTTGTGAGTTGGACTTAAAAGCTTTTTCAGCGTGCTCCCTTCCTAGCCGGCGAGAGGAGATAGCTGGCCTCCTCCTGTCCGTCGGCCGCTGAGGACACGCGTCGACGAAGGCCGTTGATATTCTGCAGCAATGCATTAAAGCCGTGATTCTCTCCGCTGTGGTTTTGCTCGGAAGCACGACAAAGCTCCAGCCTTGGGCCGCGGCTGTAATCTCCTTTACTTCACAATGTGGTGGACAGCGGGGCCGCTCTGTCTCTTCTCTGGCTGTCAGAAAACCACTTAGTAAGGGCGTCGCTACGTATGAGCCGACATGCAGCTGAAACCAGGGCTTCAACCGCAGGGCAAGGAGACAAGGAGACAAGGAGACAAGGATCTGGATCGGTGAAGACAAGCTGTTATTATAACGTTCCCGAGCTGCTTCCTGTCAACTTTGTTTGTAGCTGAGTCCAAGCACACAGACAGAGATGTGGGGGAGTTTAACAGGTGGATTGTGTTTATACCTGAGGTGGATCTGGCTCGAGGAGAGGGGACGAGTGGAGCGGCAGAGCGGCGTGGAAGCAGGTAGACGGGCAGACAGGAATCCTGGATCAGAGGAGCAAACACAAAACATATGGAACGACAATATGAGAAAAACTGCTGCGACAGATAGAAGAGCTTGGCTTCCACTGAGACTGGGACAACGATCTGGCAACGACTGGGAGGAAATCCAGGGCTGGTTGTAGCTGGGTGTGCACACACACACACACACACACACACACACACACACAGGGAGAGGGGAGATCTGACAAATACAAATAGTGGAAGTGGAAATGCAAATTAGTGAGTTGATTCAAATCTTTTCTTCTAGATTCTTTTCACTATGATGTAGTTTGTTTTGTATTCTTTGTGAGCAAATCTTATCACCTCCGTATCACAAACAACCGCATCGCCATTAAAGGCAGAACCTCTGCATCGGCACGCCGGGACTGAGGACTCTGGATCGTCCTGCAACCAAAATAAAAGTTGACCTCGGCTCAACCCGGCAACCCACCGCATTGCCTCATCAGACACCTTCAGTATCTGATAAAGCCGAAATCCAACAGCAGCAAAATCCTGTTTGTGGACTAGCAAAGGAAGTGACCATATTTGGGGATCGGGGAGGAGTCTGGTGTGAAGCTGCTAACAAAGTTAGCATTATAATTCAAGGTTCACCTTTACAGCAAAGTGTTGAAGTCATCTCAGTAGCTTTGGTAGCGTGAGCAGGGTAAGCGTATCCTAGCTTACTGTAAATGGGACCATGATTTACAAAATGGACATAATACTATATTGAAGAATTTAATATACATTAGATGAGATAAGATCATCTTTTATTTACAAGAAGACTTGAAACTCGAGACCATAAACTCATGTTTACAATGTTTACTGAGATAATACATCAAGTTAAAAGTCATGTTCTCATAGCCTTCTATACAACCAGAGAGGAGTCACCCCCTAGTGGCCAGTAGATAGAATGCACGTTTAACCTATTCAGTACATGTAGTTCAGTGTTACATGTCGGCCCTGTGATAGACTGGCGTCCTGTCCAGGGTGAACCCTGCCTTCGCCCAATGACAGCTGGGATCGGCTCCAGCCCCCCGCGACCCTGAATACTGGATAAGCGGTAGATGATGGATGGATGGATGGATGGATAGATAGTTCAGTGTTCAGATTGAGCATTGAAGATTTTTCCGTATGGTTCGAAGCATCCAACCGTACTTCATGCCTGTGAACTTGAATAGAGACTACATTTCCCATACTTGTATCTTGCAAAGTGGACATGCATTTATCCCTCTATCTCTACGGCAACAAGCAAACAAAAACGTACATTATAACAGATAGTTATCAGAGAACTGAAGTAAAGTTTTTGCTGTCCTGTTCATGCTAATTTTACCTTCATAAAAACCCATTCATTATACAAATTGTTGCTTTCAGTGAGTTTTCCCCATAAACTTTCCGTAATTAAGTCCATTTAGTGGTTGGTGGTAATCCCTGCAGGTCGGTGAACTCAGTGATACACATCAAGGCTCAGCAGCTTCTGCTCTCTCACACACTCACCTGTTGGACGAGTCTGCAGGGAAAAGCCATTAAGTGGAGCTGCTTGCATCAGTAAGATAAAACATCACATCAGCATCTGTTTCTCCTCCAAGTTTACAGCTTTATCATACCGTGTTAGTTTAATCAGAATGGAACTAAGGCAGCTATGCATGAATGCATAAACAGACAGACGCTTTCATTTCATGCAAAGACAGCTGCAGTAGAAAAAACAAATCATACAAAGGAGTCAAAAGAGATATATGACACTTTAATTGAGCCTCGTTAGATCACAGTCTTTCACCAACGACACTGATTTAAAAGAAGAAACATGAATGTGCAAACATCTGCTGAGCCTGGATGGACACGGCTATTACTAGTTACTAGTGATGTATGGACCGATCCCAAAATATCCTCAGCTTTAGGATCGATTTCCATCTCAAAATAGCGATACCTCAACTCATTCATTTGGGATAAATGGTGTATTATTATGAGAAAGGAAAATACTCCTTTAAATTCCCAGTTGGCAACATGTTTTTGATCATATTCACTGAAGCCGACACTATGCTGCGATAGAACAACATAAATTAGAAAAAAAGCGTGCCTCTACGTGCACGTAGAGCCTGTTGTTTGTTTTGATCAACAAAGCCCGGATCATCCTGTCCAATCAGCACGCAGGGCTGTGTTTGTGCACACACAGAGCCCCTCCCCCCTCGGGTCGTTCCACTATCACAGGGGGGAGGCGGAGGGAAGTAGCAACAAGCTTCCAATTCCTGGTTAAATACTGAAACGAGGAGGTCCAAAACAACCAAGGAAAAGAAAACACCGGTGGAAAAGAAGGGAAAAAAGAAAGATGGCGACGGTGCCCGTGATAAAACCAGAGTCAACATCGGACCCGCCTTTCAAAGGTGGCGTGATCTAAGGGATTTCAAAGGGCACGAAGTCGAGGGGGAGGAGCTCGGTGGTCGTGGGGGAGGAGCTCAGTGGTCGTGTGGGAGGAGCCTGAGAGTTGGAAACATTCCAAATCTGACAGAGTGCCCTCGATCCACCAGACTTGCCGACTGGGACTTCAAGGAGTGACACGGAAACACGGAAAATAATTAAGACAATATCATAACCGACCCGCTTTCCTACATCTTCTCACGAATCATGATGTTTTAGCAAATAAGTATAACTTAAATATCTATATAAACCTTTAGGTAATATATGACTAATGTGCTTACCTTTTATTTTAACTGAGCCGCCTGCAAATTACATTTTTGTTTGACTCGTAGTTTATTTTGAATCAGGCACTACTTTTCCTTCCGCCTGTCACATATAAGCACTGCGGTTCTGACAACAAAAGTTGAAGTAAAAGAAAATGTCTGGGACTCCTCACTCACCTGCCAAAGTGTATTCATAAATGCATAAAAATCATCTTCACCTTCTATTTTCATTTCATTTGTGTTTGAGTTTTCTTAAAAAATGTGGTTTGCATTTAAAGTATAGTTTAAATGATGCTGATGGTTTGAAGGTATAAACCAAATAACATACATACATGTATATATAGCGGACTCTGCTGTATTATTCTGTGCTATGACATCATCACTACCACACAAACATGGATTCGGCTTCCTGCCCGGTCTCCTCAAGTTGTTGATCAGATAATCAATTCTGTAATTTTTGTCTGAGCACAATATCTTCACCGCAGCAAAGTCAAGTTATTTCAGGAGAAAATCCGGAGACCCAGACGTCGGTGACCTGGATTGTGGGACCGGCGGTGGTGCTGAGGGTTTTGAGTAAGACACTGATCCTGATCAGCTCCGTGTCGGCACAACGCCGACTCATCTCTCTCAAAGAGGCATCGATTCTCCTGCTCTCACCCAACACCACCACTACATCGATGCATTGCTTTATGATTTACTGAACACAGTGGACCTCCAAATTGGGAACCACTTCACTTCACTTTTTGTTTTTCTTTCTGTTTTCTCCCTCATTACCAGCAGCCCACCGCTCGTCCCCCGTAGTTACTGTCCATCCATCATCATAACACGACGCTCACACACTGTACTGATAGCTCCACCTTTCATAACGACACTGCAGCTCCCGTTTGGTCCGCTCGGCCTCTGGGCCGCATCTTTCAACCATTATCAAAGCATATGGCATGAAACCAATCACATTTGTTTGGTGAATACGTGTGTGTGTGTGTGTGTGTGTGTGTGTGTGTGTGTGTGTGTTCTGAAAGTTTCATTAAGTTTTTTAAAGTTTGATCAGACAGAGTTCCCTGACGTGGATCTGGAATGCTATGTTACCGTAATAACACCACTATAGGAGCAGCAGAAGTCAGACAGCGCTGGTGGAACCCGACTCCATGGCTCACATCACGTCACGTGTGTGTGTCGGGTTGTCCAAGAAAAATGGACCACTTCCTCATTCTTCAACTTGAAACTCGTCTGTTCACCAAGGCCTTTGGCCCCTAGATCTTTATTTTTTCAGGTTATTTTGTGTGTATTGCTGGTTGTTTGTCCCTCCTCCTATAATGTAAAGCGTCCTTGGGTTCCTTGAAAGGTGCTGTATAATTTCCATTTATAATTATTATTATAATTCACAGATAAAAGGAAGTGTTCCTGGTGTGTTCACAACATCTTCCAGTGATCAAGCAATTTAATATTCAGCGTTACGATAATAAATGTCTTGGTGAAAAACCTGCACAGATCACCAAGAAGATAAATGTTGTCTGTTTTTAGAATATACTATGGAGGTGTTGTTATAATTACATATATGTTATTATTTAATGGAAATGATAACATCCATATGTGGCAAATGAGTTCTCCAACGATCTTAATCATTCACGTTAGATCTTTAATATAAAAACATTGGCGCATGCAGCATTAACATTTTACTGTGTGTCTGATCTGTATATGTGCTTGTTGCATGTTGACTTTATGAGCTCTCTGCTTAGATTACGATACCTCCATAAAGCATAATTCAGACGATAAAAACACTCATTCCCTCGCAGCTCTAACCAGCTATGATCCTAAATCACTGCGAGGTGGAAGACTGTAAAAGACGACAGCGAACACACTGGCTCATGTCACACATCTGTGTGAGTGCAAGGCAACGGGCCACAAGATTCCTCTGATGACATCTCCAGCCGCACAGTGGCCGTAAATCCCACGAGGGCCGGCTGTATCAAAAGACAGAGACAGAAGAGTGGGGGCGGCCCGAGGCATCACCATGTGTGAAATCAATAGTGCCACCACATGCATGAGCGTGGCAGTGTCAGTCCGTCCACCTGAACAGACGCTTGTCTCGGCCAGATAGCGAGCTCATTGTTCATCTTGTGAGGGCGCTACGCTGAAACCCGACTGAGCATTGAAGGATGAGTTCCACATTTTTGGTAATACTCGATAACACCTTTTTAGATAGTAAACATGAAGCTATCGCCACGAGCCAGCGACGTTAGTACAAAGAGCGTAAAGAGAACGGGCTTCCAGAGATGTGCTGAGTAAAGAAGAGGCTTTCATGATGGTTTAGATTGGCACATCGGAGTTATCAAAAATAAATGTATTTTTGACTTACATTGGTGCCATTTGCTTTATATTCCCATGAAAAGGCAAACCTATCTACATCATATTTTAATTTTCTTCTTTTGTCTCCCTTTTTGAGGTAGGGTGGGGCAAAATTAGAAGTTAGCTAGCATAGATGCAGGTTGTTAGCATGGTAGTAGTGATGTCCAAATGAAGTTTCGTGAAGCATTTTCTTTACAAAGGGTTGAAGGCCGATATATTTCCATTGCTTCCAACCCTTTGTTGAACAGAGAGCGCCATCTATTGGGCTCAGAAAATAAAGGAAACGCTTCACATAGCTTCATTTGGACATCACTACATGGTAGTCAATCTGCGACTTAATAAACTATTTATTTCTTGGAATATTGCCCCCTTCTCAGTGGCCCTAACACGCCTGGGCGTATATCTGGGGGTGTAGTTACTCCGTTACGCCACAAGAAGTAGTCCCTACTAAAGTGAGGTTCTCGTTCCTGGGGAACACAACTACTTTCACATTTAGTTTGTAGTGAAATCTGATATTGGCATCACTCCTGGACCCCCAGGAATATCCATCCATCCATCCATTGTCTACCGCTTATTCTGTATTTAGGTATATAGGGTACACCCTGGACAGGACGCCAGTCTATCACAGGGCCGACATGTAGAGACAGACAACCATTCACTCTCACATTCACACCTACGGGACATTTAGAGTCACCAATGAACCTATCCCCATCCTGCATGTCTTTGGACTGTGGGAGGAAGCCGGAGAACCCGGAGAGAACCCACGCTTACACGGGGAGAACATGCAAACTCCACACAGAAGGAACCCGGGATCCTCTTGCTGTGAGGCGAGAGTGCTACCCACTACACCACCGTGCAGCCCCCAGGAATATCATAGTAATAAATAAACAACTGTATGGCGAGGGTGGGCCCTGCATTTATGCATGTTTAAGTAATATGAATATTTATTTTCATAGAGTAGCTTGCAGCTGCACAATGCTTGTTTTTTTGTCTAAATGATAAAACGTCTTTGTTTCTTTAGGGAGTCTGAGGACTTTCTGAGGCCGTCAAAAGAAGATATGTACTGACATTTCAGAAAATATGTTAAATTACCCCAAACTACTGTATCTCAGAATAATCTGTCATGAAATCACTCACATTTAGGCTCTTCTGTCTAACGACCAATGTAATGTATTTTCTCTTCTGTTCACTGAAGACGCTCTAACTGCCATTTCACTGGGACTCGACCTCCATGAAGCAAATATCTAGCATTAATACATATATTTACTTACTAAACACACCTTTCTGTGGAATAAAAGATCACTTCTTTCATACTTAATATCTTAACCTTGACAAGAGATCAATGGTGGTTTTATACTATAGGCCAGAATTAACCGACTGATGGCATGTACACGTCTAGTAAAATGGAAACAGCTTCATGTTGTCGGTGTGAAATTGTGGTCTTATTGTTTCAGGTTGTAGAACTGAAAACAATAGTTTGACACCAAGATAATGTGTTTGGCCAATTCAGGTTAGTTAGCTCAGCTTTACAAGGATGTCCAACAAGTAAATGTGCAAAATAAAGCACCTATTTAAGACTTGCCGTTAATATTTAGAAACAGATACACAGGAGTTTCTAAATGACATCAGGCCAACAAGTATAACACATGTTCTGCTGAAAAGCTGTTTCAGGGAGGAGAATATTCAACTGTAACATACAATTAGTTCAACAGTGTGTTCAATTTGATGACCAGAACAGTAAAAGAAGTATAAGAAGCGACGGGCTCAACAATAGTTAATGCGTAGCTTTGAACCGGTTGCATTAAGATCTGTGTTGGTAGACCAGAATCCCCCGAGCCAGTAGAACGTCAGGACCGATGATTAGTGTCTTCTAACTTTATAGGCCGATTCCTTCATCGTATTCCTGGCAAATTAAGCAAACACACTTCCCTGTGACCTGAAAGGAGAAAAAAGAAGAAGTCTTGGCCCGAATATCCGCCGGCTCCACCGGAACCCCATAAATAAAGCCCCCCTTCCCCCCAGAGGCATATCAGCTATCAGACCGATAGCCCGTGGGTTATGTGATTAATGTGGAAATATATTCATGCCATATTCTAGTTAATGTTTTAAAACTCACGAGGGATCATTAAACAATCTATGAAACATGCAAAATGGGCAGACTTCCTGTTGGGCCTAGAGTACGACTTTTTTAATCCAAAAAAATATATTTGAATGGTAAAAACAATAAAACTAATTCTTTAAAATACATCAGGGCCTGTGCACCAATCGGTGCTCAGGTTCTACACAAGTTGAATGAATGTTCCGCATCCATAACAAAAGACGAAGCAAAACTAACCTGCCTGAGGATGTCGACGGCGTATATACCTCCACAAGGAATTCATTTTCATAAACACGGAGAACATGCTCCAGTTCTAATCGTCACAAAGACAAACGATAATGGAACTTGACAGATCACTGGATGCGTCTTTTGATTTTGATTTAAACTAACTCAGCATGAACATACACGCAGCCGTAGGACTGCCATCAAAGACGGGGCGGCCAATGACACGCCAGCCTGCTGTTGAATCATCCATATTGATACAGTATGAGCACTTTGCACTTGAAAAGGATGGCTTCCTATCTGCCCTCAACAGATTGCTGTGACTGTTCTGCTATATGTTACAGCAAGTAAGATAAGAAACCACAACTCCCACAGTTGTTCAGTGCTTGATATATCGCCATATCTTTTCATCCCACGTATTATATATCCAAACCGCTTTAGTTATTTAACTGAAACAGATGGTCTTCAGTGCAAGTGAAGGTCCTGCATACTAATGGAGCAGCAGAAATCACTGACTTGCTGTACAAATTGCACAGCTACAGGCCAGAGGTGTGATGTCATCATAAAATTCCATATGGGATGGATGAAAAAGCAAAATATGTCCCTGGGCTGTGAAAGTAAATGAGAAAAATATAAGCTAATTAATGCGGTAAATAAAGATTCAGGTGACAGCAGTTAATGTAATTTTATAATGCTAATAAATCTCAAAGGGCTGCCCATGCATCTTGATGATAATGACTCTACGGAATCGATTTACAAATTAAAATGCAGAGTAATATTGGCATCTTCTTCTATTTGCTCTAAGTGTCTCGATGGCTTATATTTATTTGTATGGATTTTTTTGTGCAGTTTTTTCCCCCAAAATTACTGCCATGTGGTGATTTTTCATGAATCCCACAACAAGTGGTAATGGTGAACCCAAATCAACCATGTAGGACTCAGTGAGCATATTCATGTTTTTGCTGGATTTAGTGTGTATCATTGAGGTTAGCTTTTGAGTGGCATGCATGGAAACATCAGCATCCTCGTGATTTCTGTTTTTATGTGTTAGAATAATTACCCGATGGTTTAGAACTGGAGGAAGGAGATCGGAGTCAGCTCAAGGTCCAAACAGGGATTTAATCTTGATCAAGAGGAGAATTCACAGAGCAACATGCTGGTCCGTTACAAAGTGAAGACTCAACGTGCTGTGAGAGAAACTTAGTATTTATCCATCTTTTGTGGGTGTGTTCTCACTCTCAGTTCAAGGGGATGTAAGTCGTAAACTCAGATGTTTATCTAAACCTTGCATGGGTCGAAAACCCCATCTGGGTCATAAACCACACCTAGGTCACAAGGCACACATGGGTTGCGAAACACACACAAATGGCCACAGGTCACAGGTCACATTTACATTCACACCAAACCTTCTCATGTGTAAGTCTTCAGTTCAGATAGCTCTCATCAAGAAGTACAAAATTTCCATATCATTATGCTTGTCAAAAAGGTAGATAATTATTTGAAACAATGTCAAACTAAGAATACAATGATATCATTTTGTTTAACTTTAACCAATAATATATTCACTTGCTTGAATAACACTGCCCCTGGAATCAAACCACCGACCACTTGGCCATAGCCCCATCACAGCAAGCATTGGGCCAGCCTCATGCATACCCAGCTGACGGTCTGTTGATGGTCATGATTCCTGCTTTATGACAGCCTAAGAATGTCTTTATGTGAATGCAATGAACAGCAACATTTTCTAGCGAGTGACATCATCATCCACATGCTGTATGTCCTTGTAAAAGCTTCTACTCAATGAATATCCAAAGGGAAGTGGCATTCCCTCACGAACAGACTCATGAATTTTACAACATGGGAGAAAGTGTCAGACGACACAAGTTAATCATAAAACATTCATAAGGTTGTGAGGTTGCACATATGAAATGTTCATTCCGTTGTATCTTATATTTGATTATGCAGTCGTCCTATATACATGCATATGTTGATGAATCCCCCAACTGCATGCACAGAACTTTAATTAACATGATTTAACATAATGGCATTGCCTCAGAAACTCAATAATCCTCTGGATGGATGAGGCGGTAAAAAAAAAGAAAGAAAGTGGAACAGAAAAACTTCAGCGATGCAGAAACTGAGACAATTCTCCGAGCTGCTGAGAGAGAGAGAGAAAGCAGCCGTGGTATTATGGTCCCACAAAAAGATGATATATGGAAGGGGATCATGAAGCAGTATAATGCCATTACATCCTCGCAGAGAACCGTGGAAGGAAGTGAGAGAAAGCGGTTTGATTTAAAACGCTTCTAAATGGTGCATTGCAGTCAGCTGTGGAGAAGGGGGAAAGGTCTGAGGAGGCCGAGGCTGTGCTCTCCCAAACCGCTGCCTCATTGGGGATGTGTCAGTTCCTGGCACTTATCCAGGTGAGGACCTTGGTAATTATGCCCTGTGGCGAGTCCATGCAGCAGCTGACTGCTGCAAAGGGACACACCTCGCTGGGCTGGTTGTTAACTTCACAGGCCTCATTTCTCATTTTCCTCCTGGTCCATCTGTGACTTTTCAAGTGGAAGGCATAATTTAAAGGACATCTACGATAACATTTTATCTTCATAACTTGCTCTTTTTATACTACTGGATATAAAAGCTGTTCAAAGAAGATATATTAAGACGGATGAGGTAAAAGATTATCAGTAGCGTTAACGCACTTAAAGGCAGAGTAGGCCATTTGGAAAATGTCCCGCCCCCTTCGTTCAGACCTCTGTTGAAAGCCCCGCCCCCAGAATGCCAAACGAGTGCTCGGGGTGCAAGTGCAATCAGGAAGTAAGCATCGACAGACAGGCAGGCCGTCTGTTTGATTGGACGGGTTTTTACAGTCCTGCCACGGATGATATTCATTATTTTATTTTTAAGTCAGAGCATTTAATGTTTTCATTGCTATCAATATGTTATGAGGATTTCAAGTAATATAACAGAAAGTGTTTCTGAATAGAATCACCTTCTCTACCTTTAAACACATGATGTGATGACGGGCTGTTAGATTAATAGGAGCTCAGACTTTTTTGGGGGTTATGGATTAATGGGCCATGTGAACGACGGCAGTCACTTTGTGGTGTGACTAATGCCTAAGAATGTGCTCTTGCTATATGGATTACATTGACATCTGGGTGATAATAATGTAAGCCAGGCCGATCCAGTCGTGCTCGGATGGCCATTCACCTACATTCGTTGTGCAGTTTGGTTCATGCAGATGGGACATTCAGATACAGCTTCATGTTAATGCAAAGTGTAAAGTGTAATTGGGCAGTGTAATGGCGTGGCCACAGATTGCATCCCACTTGACTTTTTAAATCCAACACCATTATGCTGTGTAAATTTCATTATGCATAGTTGAGCTCTCATGAAAAAAACACAATCCAATTGTAGATTTCTTTTTAATTATTTATTTTTTACAAGTATGAACACCCAATTCCACTGGAAGCAAAAGTAAGTAGATTACATAATAACTAATAATAAAAAAGAATCAAATTAAGTGTATTAAAGGATCACATTCAGGAGAGACCCGCCATATCCAGCTGTGGCACAGCTGTCCTAATCACATTTGCACCAGAAGTCTTGATCTAACTCTACATATTTCATATTTCAGGAAATGATGCCAAATTTGATAAAAATGTACCAGAAGAACCTTGCAGGGTGTTGAGGTTTCTTATCCACTGAGGCTGAGATGGAGGACTTGTGTGGCAGGAAGTCGCCCTGGGGCTCGTTGGTAGCGCTGATATCTGAGGGTACTCCAAAACGGGCTCTGATAGGGCAGGACTCTAAAGTCACTTGGAGGATCAGTTAGACTGACTTGAACTCAGAGGACCAATAAGCAGTTAGCTTAGAGCAGTTCCAAAAAAAATATGAAGATGGGATCACGCTGGATCAACATCTGGGAATCTCTCTGACAACCGCTCTGTAGTCCAGTCTAGTATTTTACACTGTGAACTGTGAACTCGTTTTAACACAGCATCCCCAGGTTTATCTGTTGTGTCCTCACCAAAGTCCAATGAGGGAGGAGTTACAATTACAGGTCAGATATTATACCTTTAAATTAATTAACAGGTGATATCAATATCAGAATTATGAGAGTTGTGGGAAGTGGGGGTTTTGTTTCCCAACTGTATAAAGTCGCAGATTTGCTACTTTATTATGATGCTATGCTAGCTAAAATCCCATGAATGTTGCATTTATGTTTGTAATGAATCCATCACAACGTGTGAAAACGCCTCGTTAAGGTCCTTAGTGTGATGCTGTTGATGGTTATTGTTGGTTTTATCTATATGAGGACAAATTGTCATCTTATAGGTGTTTATTGATCGGGTGGTTGGGGTAAATGCTAGCTGTTGCTTTCACTTGTTGTCATAGCAACAGCATACATCCAATGTTAGGGGAACCAAGCAACTTGTTCATATCAGCTATATGTACACGTGGATATATGCCAAAAGAAAAAGGAGGCGAGAGAGGGGGGCAAGATTATTTATTCTTTATTATGTCTTTATTATATCTATTAGTTCTCGGAATATTGCCCACTTCTCGGCTCAGTTTTTTTTCCTATAGTTGCCCTGGTCGTACCCAAGGGTATCGGAATAAGTCACAATCCTTTGTATAAAAGTGTGCTTCTGGCTGTGTTTCTTGCCACTGAGTGTTGTAGGGATCCTACATTGATAACACAGTACAGTACATACAGAGTGTAATGATATTCCTGCTGCTCGTTTCTTCCGTTTTAATGAGACTACAACGACCGTGAGTCTGAGGGGGCTGGTGGGCAGGGTTCTGCCTGAACAGCCCTCACATCCACCTCGGCCGTGTTGATTCTGGCCTGAACACGAGTGAAGTGGTGCCACTCTCACTTCCACGCGCACGCTGTCGAAAGTACTCGACTATAATTGCCAATAAACAGCACCTTGTGAAATGGACTGAATTCATTTTACTTGTCATTTAAAAGCATTGTCCTCTGGCCTCTCCTTATTTCTCCATCTCTAGAACTCATCCACTCTTGCTTCGAGTGCATTCCTGCTTATCTCGTGGATTACAGTCCGTGGATAAATCATAGAACCTTCTCCTGCAATGCGTCGCCCTGTTATAGCATTAACGTTTTACTGCATGTACTGGGTGTCTGAACAGCGGAAACGTGTGAAATCCCCTGCTGTCAAAATGACTTCTGGAATAGAGGGATTATTAAATGGCAGCTTTTAACATTTAACAAATATTGTAAAGGCACTGCCAGGAAGCACACACACATAAACACACACACACACACACACAAACCCTCCGACATAAAAATAATATAATGAGCTGCAACAATTCAGTAAGAATCTAATAATGGTGTGTGTGTGTGTGTGTGTGTGTGTGTGATTCTTTCAGAGGTTGTTGATAATACACATTGGTGCTCCAGGGAGGCTGATTATTCCATCACAGTTTCACAGAAATAAAAACATCGTTTTTGGGAAAAACAAAAATGTTCAGCGCAAATTGCTATTATTATGCAAAATATGTGGCATAGGTTGTTTACTCAATGCACACTGCCAGGAGAAGAGAAGACTTTTGTAAGAACATTGATCCTACAACGGGAGGAAAAGAAGAGTTCATCTCAGTGTCTTTCAGGATTTAACTAGTGGGCCGTTCAATATTAATCAATTTAATGAAATCCAATGAAGTACCCTGAATTTACCTGTCGCTAACAAATAAGAAATAATCTTGGTTCTACTTAATAGAAAGAAATCTCTCTGACAGATCTGTGAAAAGGTTGTCAACATATACAAAATGAAGATTAGAAGATTGTTAGAACACTTATGGGATGATTAGTCAGAATCTGGGACAGAATAATAGGGCGGTGGGCGGACTGACCAGGGGTCAGTGATAGGGGTGGGAATTGATACGTTTTTATCAATATTAATGCCATTGTCGATGCTGCCTATCGATCCAATTCCTTATCAATTCTCTTACCGATTCCTGAGTAGTTCAATAAATACTTATATACACTATAGTAGGGGATTTTAGCCCATGAATTAAAAATAAATAAAAAACGCACCTTGAATTTTTACACATTTTATTAACAAAAGCACTGCAAACCATTGCAACGATAGAAAAGCTCAACATAGAAAGTTGCACACACTTGTTTGGATTGTGTGTGTGTGTGTGAGTGTGTCTCCCGTTTGGGCAAACACGGCCAAGCGTAAATCAGGCTTTCCTATTGGCTGTAAAAGCTGCTACGGGAGCCAATACGAATGTCCGATGCATAAACGTAACTCTATACGTCACCAGCAAGATGGCGGATGAGAAGTTGATCGATATACATAAACAGAACGAAGAAATGCGCCACGGAGACGAGGAGACATCTAGTCACGTCTTTACGACTTTACGCATTTGTTTTGTTGTCAGAAATAAATCGCTCACATGGACAAGCAGGGTACCGTTATTTAGCCCCGTTTCTCTTGTTTAAGAGGGAAAAATCGCATGTTTCTAGCGCAAACCATTACGGAGTTATGACGCTCTAAAGACAACATGATCTTATGTTGCGTACACGCTACAATGGGTCTATGCCTCCACTGATTACACACGGCAGCACTTTCATCGCGTTTGGTGAAATGTAGCCAGACTTTCGATCGCTTCCTCCTCTCCATGATGCTGCCTCGTTGTTTATAGGTTGTCGGCGCGCGCAGGGTCGTCGCAGAGGGGTGACGCAATGTACCGCAACATAAATTTCAAGTAAACCGGAAAACGTGGTTCGGAATCGTGCGGAATAACGTTGGAGGCATAGGATTCCGATGGAATTGGTTAGTTGGAGCCGGTTCTGAGTAGGAACTGGTTCTCGATTCCCACCCCTAGTCAGTGATAACACCTCTACAGCTGCAGATGTGAAGGGTATCTAATACATGGTGAAATTACTGCAAATTGAATTTTAGTGGTAGGATGCACTTGTCGGCTGGAGAGGGAAAGAATGAGGCGTGGATGAGACCCGGATGAGACCCAGATGGGATCAGAGGATGGAGGCTGAAACTGCATTGTGGGTCAAAGGGTTTCAGTCTCATCTACATCCCAAAACAGACCAATTCTGCGGAGCGTCTGATTGGAAAATGTAGCGCCGTTGAGAGAGCCTCTTTGTGTTACACTCAGGCGTCGCTCGGATGAGGCTCACTAGATTTATGTCTCTACCTGGAAGGATGTTTTGACCTGAGACAGGCGTATTTGCTGCTTGAGGGATGTACTGTGTACCTAACGGAGAGGCAGCCAAGGGATCGGGGAGCGGTCTGCAGCACGGAGCACGGAGCACGGTGGCAGCGAGGTTGATGATGATGAAGCATTTTCCCGGGACTGGAGGTGTGGCCTGATATCTTGGGTGGAATTAGCCAGAGACTGCTCTGTTGTGATCAGCGTCTGTGGAGCAGAGAGGGCCTTGCTGGCCTTGAGCATGGGGTTGACTGTGTAGAACAGGAAGCATGAAACACCACAGAGGACTGCTTGAAGAGGACCCGCTCCCATGTAGACATGAATGTTTTCTCATGCTCCAGCGTTACCAGGTTCCCCCCTTCTCTGTCTGCTCTTCCAGCCGGTCGCTGCTTGTTCTTGCTTGCTAATAAACTGTTCATCTCTTTTCACGCCCGCCTCAGTCTCTGCTTCGGGGTCTCTGCACCAAAACGTAACAACGAATGACTCAACGAAAACACTTCAATTCTACGTTTCAGGCCATTATTCACAAATGAAAACATTACATTACATTTCTGCTAATAAATCCCTTGAAGTGGACCTTTAAGAAGCCACATATTAATTAACGGAAGCGTTCAATAATTTGGATATACATATAACAAGCATCATTTCTCCCAAGCCAGAGTTATAGTTTCATGATAAATATATCCATTATTCATGCAGGTTTAAATTGGGGCACAGAAGAAAGCCTTCCCTGTCTTGAAAGCAGCAGCAGTATATCTCCATGCTGCTCTTAAATAACTAGGTGCATCCCTTAGGTCTTCAACGAATGCTTTGGTGTGAGAAAGGGAAAAGTGCAATAGAGACACTTGCCCTGCAAAAGTTGGAATGATACACTTTTAACCGCGGAGAAATCATGGATTTCATAAATTAGAGCAGAGTGAAGCCCCATCGAGCGAACGCCACGTCTGACGCCACTCGCCTGTGGGATGAAGGAGGCGGGAGCAACTTTTTGTTTCCGACATCTTCCGACAGAAAGCTCACAATAGCTACACTAACAAGCAGACTTGTTTACCAGCCCCGAGGAAAGCCTTGTCAGAACACAGGAAGGACAGTTTTGGTCCCGCAGCTTGCCCTGTGAACGCATGGCCGACCGCAAGGCGCCTGATGTAGCATATCAAACACAGGCGAGGCCCACGGGGGACTGGGATCGGCCTGCTGCCACGTTAGGCACCTGTCCAAACGCCTGGCACACACTCAGACAGTTTAGAGGTGCTCCTCATCCTCGAGGAGGAGATAACCGGTGCCAAGAAACAAAACTGCAGCACAGATGAAAAAACAAACAAAGCCGCCAACACACTCGGTGAAACTCAGCCTGTATGTGATATCAGAGGAGAGGAGCTCAGCTCGGATGGTTTGAAACGTCCTCGTACATCGCAGACAGAGACGGGATGGTTGTACGTGAAGTTTCTTCAATTAGTGTGTGTTTGCTTCAGACTGGTGCGTTTACAGCCACTGCTCACTGGTTTCACCGGCATTACACTGACGATTCATAGTTCCTCTTTCATACTCATTGGTTGGACTCCTTAAATATTCAAAATTACAAACCATCTCTCATCTCAACGTCTACCGCTTATCCAGTGTCGGGTTGCGGGGGGCAGCAGCTTTAAGGGGACCCCAAACTTCCCTTTCCCGGGCCACATCAGCCAACTCTTCCTGGGGATCCCGAGGTGTTCCTGGTTTTTCATGGGGTCATTTGAACCATTCTTAGTCTTTGCCCTCACCTGAGACCAGTTTGCCATGGGAAACCCTACCAGGAGCACAAAGCTCCAGACAACACAGCCCTCAGGGTCATAGGGACACACAAACCTCTCCACCACAGTAAGGTGATGGTTCCCACAAAGCATTTGAAGTTCTACTAAAATGTCTTGTTAATAACCTGATGTAGTTTAAAACACACAGAAAACAGTTTCTCTAACTTAATGCCTCCCAAGATTCAAATTGTTAAGTTAAATACGCAAAAATACGTCGCAAAGAAAAAGAATCCTTCAAAACTGGAAATCCAAAGACAATCTTCTCATATCAGTCATTGGGTCACCTACTTACTAGTATACCAAATCATAAAATAAAACCTTTAGAATGAACAAAAAGCAGCCTTAAATTAGTCCTTTATTCCATTTGAACCCATCTTAGTTGAAATTCAAACCAAAGCCACATACATGACCAAAGACCCCAGCTATCATACCCATCTTCTTAATATCTCAAGTAATATCAGGGTTTATTATCATAATAATTGTTGAAATCATTTCTTTCTACATATTTTTCTTTGTTGGGTGTTTGTTCTGATTAAATTCTAGGCATCAAGGTGTGACCTGTGACCTCACAAAAAACATTTTTTGGGCCTTAACTTAAGAATTTAAGAAGAAATAGGATGAAACAAGGAAGTGATGACATTTTGGACAGACATGAATGTAAACTGCAAGTTGACTGGTTGGCACAGGAAAAAAAACAACTCCTCCCTCTTATTTAAGTACAAATTACTTTGCACTGAACCAGTAGTGAAAGTACAATGCTATCCCGGATGTCATTGTAGTGTGGCCAAGCATGACACATCGCATCTATGAGCTCAAACAGAGAATATATGTATGTTTGTACATTCAACACAGTTAATCAGTGGTTGGTATACATGTGGCATCTTCCTAAAATGTAGACCCATGCAGGTCTTTGAGGACTGCCCCCGTGAGTTCACATGCAGCAGATAGAGAGGAGCCAGGAGGTGAATAAAGGAATCTCCTTGATGATCTTTGTGTCGACCGGGAAGCCGACTGGTTTACGATGTCTTACCTTTAAGGCAGAGTGACAGGATCGCTTTGTGCATCAGGAACTAATCGTCATCTCTTGAGCCCAATTTACTCCATCTGTTGCCTGTGAGTCAACCTAATGAAAGAACATGATGTTGGATGTATCAGACTTACAACACAAGCCCCCCCTCTCAAATTAGTCAATTTCTTTAGGGTGAGTCATGCTTGTAGTCTAAATTAAACAAAGGAAAAACAAAGGTGGTGATTCACAACTAACTCTCATTCATTGGCCAGTTCAAATATGTTATCAGTAATGATACCAATCACAACTCACCACTAGAAGTCACCTTTGACTAATGGTAAATGCTCCGTGTTAGACTCCCTCCATTATTAATGCTCTTCATCTAATCGGATAGAGGGCACGGAAGAGCTCAGTCCAGTGCACGGACCAATCAGTGCAGAGGTAATGGCAGCAAGGGGCGTGGCTTAGGTGTGCGTGATACAACACATAGAGACAATGGTTTTTTTCAATGGTAAGACAATGGTTCGATGCAGAAATAGCTTCCCTTATATCAGGAATGGAGAGTAAGTATTTATTGAAGGAAAAGAAAAGAACAACACTGACTGGTTTCAGAAAGAGTTTGATTGACAGACGGTTCATCCAATCACCTGCCACATGTTGGTTTGAAAGTGCCTGCCCTTTGTTCTAACAGTTTCCAATGACTGCTTCTCAGACGGTTCTGTGTAACAAACCATGTGGCGGGTCTATCACATGGTTTTTAGTGATGGACACACAGTTTCATTGTTTTAAACCTAATAGGGGGTTGCTTGTTGTGGACCTCTCCTTAGATGCTGCAGAAGTCTCCATCGCTGCTTTTATTCTCTCCTTTGTTGGAAAATAAAGTCAAGTACAGCCTATGGTCCCAGAAAGCTGCAGATTTTTTTGAGATCTATGGCATTGATCACATTAACCGTTGCCGAGACGAGACACTCCTCTGGTTAAAAGTTGCCAGCAGCTTTGAGGCCTGTGTGATCATATCTGCCATGTGGTCAGGAGGGAACTTCCCTTTCAAGGCTCTTGCTTTATAATACCCATCCAGCGTTGATATCATAATGCAAGGCTAGGCACAAATAAATCCCACTGATAAGGGACTGGAGTGTGTCAGACTGCTTTTACCTCTGCAGCTGCTTCTAGCAATGTGTGAGGAAAATGAAATGCAGTTATATTGTTGCATTATGACTATGCCTGATATCTATGGGACACTCAGTTTCCTACATACTTACATTATTGTGTGACATGGTAGTTTTTCCGGCATTGAAACTTTACCGTTGAAGCCATCAACTATTTTTCTGTAACTCTTCCATATAGCTTTGTTTCCAGGCCAACAACAAGCTTTTCCTCATCTGTACTTGCACTCTTAATTCATCCATTTGAGTTGTTTTCTCATTTCGAGTCCGACTAAGCATTCACAATTAATTACACAGCACTCACCTTCCTTTGATAAACCCAGACAAAGGGTGCAAGCCCACGCTCAACTGACGGTAACCGGCTAATTTGAGTTCTAGTGGAATTATGCATTTGCAGAGCTATATAACAAGCATGTTTGAGAACCTCATAGAAGGCTGTTACCAAAGGTCACCAAGGTTCACAGAGGAGCTGGCACCATTGCCTTGTATAAGACACATTTAGCAAGTGGAGGGATAAATCTGACTTCCTATCGGGAAGCTTTTCTTTGTCTTTGTGATCTTCTGGAGTAAAAGAAACTAAATTCCAGTTGCTAGCTTCTTAAGCATCTGTTAGTACATTATCCTCCCAGTCAATATGCCTGCATGTGTCTGAATGACACCAGGCGACCTTGGCTTACATGCAGCCCAGAGAAGCAGGATAGCAGCTGTGAGTCCTTGTTGGGCTGTAAGTCGACAGGAGTGTGTACTCAACGAACGACGGCCTGATTTCCTGAGCGTGCCAACATGGCTGGAATTATGCAGGTTAGGGATTTATGTCATTACCTTTGGTTTACTGCCCAATCACATCCACATCCTCAGATGTTCCTTCCTCGGCAGACTCGGTTGATAACGCATGGTTAGGTGTCTGAAACTGCTTGATTATTTGGAGGGAGATCAGCTTCGTGATTAAAACAAAGTTACGTTGTTTTTGATGGACGAACAAACCTCAGTTATGTTTGGAGATGAAACACACAGATTTGGAGCAGGAGGTCAGTTCTTCAGTTCAGATCTCGGAGTGGAAAGATAAGTCAAACAATCACAGGACTTTCACCCAGGAGACCAAAAGTTGTCGTGAGACCAAAAGCCAAAATGGATTTAATTTTTATTCTGTTTATAAGTTATGTAATGGAAATGAACTAGACTTGAACTAGACTTCCAAACTGACATTTGCATCTTTAGTCCTGAGCTCTTGTCCACAAAGACACAGCCGCGTCTCAGTCTTTTAATCACATAACCTATTTAATGATGTCATGTAGATAATGCACTAAGTTACGTAACAAATGTACTTATTTTAATCCAAACAAAGATCTTTTCCTAAACCTAAGCAAGTAGCTTTGTTTTGAGTTTCATGTCACAATGTTACGTTTAAAAATTGCAACCGTTCCACACATGTAGATGTCACTGATGCTCCATATCATTCAACCTCCCACAATTAAACCGCTAACTCAGCCATGTTGGAGAGATCTCCAGGCAGAACTAAAAACTATGAGCCTATCTGCTTTATCACATTTGGTTGGTAAAATATATTGGTTACAAAAAATGAAGCCATGTCGAAGACATGCATGTAAGATCAAATTTTTCATTTTAATTTTCATTATACATTATTACCCTTTTGTCATATATTGCATAAGGTAATTCATTAGAAAAAAACTTGGATTGACAGCCGGGTGTTTGATTTAGAACTGGAAAGCATTTACTTGGGAAAACAGCCCGGAGTGCTGTTTCTGCATTTCTTACTGCTTGACCATCCCATTGCACCTGCTTTTAATCAAGCACCAATTAAGTGCTCAGTTTCTAATTAGCGTCTGAGAGTTCGCCAATTAAATGGCTCTGGATTAAAAAGCAAAGGCCAGGTTAGTAGGAAAGGCAGATGGATTTATAGAGAACAAATTGAACACGTAGAAGCTGAGATCAATGTGGAACCAAAACACAAATGTTGGATGTAGAATTGTCTAATGAAGGTAATGAAGGTTAGCTGCACTAAAAAAACAGAACGTTTAACAGAGAGTTGCATCTACAACAAGGTGAGTCGGTTTGAGCCTGTAAGTAAGTTTGCTGGCAGCATGTGTAAATAACAGCATGGGTTCAGGACGTGCAGTTATGGATATAATAGATATCATCAATTAAAAAGCAAGCGCATCATGTCTGTGTTTTCAGATTTGACTGAGTTGAGACTCGGAGGGATTGCAAGTTGATGACGGTGCAATCAGGCGCTAATGGTGCTTTAAGTGCACCTGCTGACTGTGTTGATGAGCAGGTCAAACCACAATGACTCATTTCCTGTGGTGTTTGGTAGAGCAGCGTACAGCGTTCCCTTTCACCTCATGCCCCGTCTTTGTCCACCAACATGGATGTGCGTAGCGCCCTCCGCATGGAAAGCGTTCGCTCGTGTGCTCGATCATTTTTATTACCATACCAACGCGGACTCCGTGTTCCCTTCACCTACGGACGAGAGCAGCAGCTGACGGATCAAGATGGATAATTACAGCGAGCTCGGCTTCAGCCGAACCCAAAAGGCCTGAATTGATTTGGAGCCCAGGTGTGCGAGTGTCGAGGATGATAACCTCGACAGCCTTAACATCAGGTCATCCTCCTCGCCAAACTCCAATCACCGGGCTCTCATTCTCGAGGAGCCGTGGGATGGACCCCGAGATTAGGACTAACGGCCTACTCTTTGAAAAGAAAGCCAGACAGGAGTCTTCACAGGCTCCTGGATGGCTGACGACAATCAGCGCTCTAAATTGGGAGCCAACCGGGGGCTGCAGAGAAACCCTCCGCTGGCTGATAAAGGGCTCTCTCTAGAGAAGGAGGACAGTTCCCATCTCCAGGGTGCTGATGTGCCAGGAGCCCCCACTGGTTCTCAGTCCTGAATATGAGCCATGTGGGACCTGAACTCTAATTCATATGCAATGTGATGCAGGAGCTGAGCATTACAGGGAGTGGGCTGGTGTGAGTGTGTGTGTGTGTGTGTGAGGGAGGAACTGATCCAGAGGAGAGAACATGACTCAATGGTACAGAAGCACATGTTTAAAGACGGCGGCGGGGAGCCTGGAAGAGGGAAATCAGTGAGAAAAAGAAATAGCAGAAAGTGTGTGAGCCTGAGAACGTCTCTACTGAATAGTGCATGAATCTAAAACGCCGGGGAGAATGGGCAGCTACTCACATTTGTTACATGTCTATATGTCAAGACAAGTCATGTGATTACTCATTTATATTCATGTTTTATTTCAAAACAGAGGCAGCAGCAAGTATTCACAACGTGCTTCTGATTTTTCACTTTCCTTCATACGTTTGTATGTCAGATAGTTCCAAAACAGACGTGGGTTGCCTCCTCACATCAGTTGTTGCTGCTAACATGTGCATAGTCAGCACACTGACAGACATGAAGCTGATCACAGGTCAGAATTACCTGTTTGAACAGGAATGTACATTTTCTCCGCATTTAAGTGCCATGTATTTGGCCTCATGTTGTCAATGATCCGGGTCTTACAGTTGTTGATGTTGCCACCTTAAATTCATCGCTGTGTTTGGAGTTTGACTACAGGAAGCCACATAATGTGACCATGTCCATGTGACCGGACGCACTCAAAGGTAGTTTGGTGAAGAAACAACATCAAATTAAACATGCTGCTGATTTTTCAGGCACTCGAGCAACAGATGGACTCTCTGATACGTGTGTGTGTGTGTGTGGAAACAGGACATATGTGGAACTACACACACACACACACACACACACACGCACTATAATTAGAAGGGCTGTGTATTTTTTACTTCGCCCACACGGCACAGTGCCGTATCCACACGTCAACTTGGCTGTTTCAGTCGGGGGGGGGGGTCCATGCAGACATGGATGTGCTCCAAATACCTGAACAGCAACTTTATCCCTCGTTGCAACAGACACGTGGAAGGTCCTTTTACAGATGACTCTCACTGGCTGCAGCTCAGTATTTAGTAGACAGACGCTCTGATTGGTGCAGACATGGAACATGTATGAGCTGATCTGTGTGTGTGATCTCGGGGATGATTCGGGCTGAATTCACTCATTCATGTTCCAGTGTGTTCCGGAGGTGAGGTGGAACCGTGGAACCTCCTGTGCTTGCACACGGAGAATGGACTCCTCAGTGGGAGACATCTGGTGAATGAGAAGGATTAGCATATTGAGAAATTCTAGATTATTTTATTTTTTTAATGAGTTAAAGAGTTTTTCTTTGGCGCTCGATCCCAAAATGAACCGCTTGTACCCCCGCACACGACGTCGGCTCTGCACTCAAACGCACTTAACGTCACAGTCGAGGAGAGAGGGCCCCTATGGGCCCCTGTGCTGCTGCAGCGCTGGTATTTACACCATTGCCCTGTTAATATCTTTAATTCCAAAGAGCTGTGTTATTCAATGGTATTAAAACGGTGGAGGGAATCCCATTCATGTCTTTGAAAGAAGCTTTAAAGTCGACTTCATTGATTTTTTGGCTATTTGTGGCGGCAGAATGAACAAAGACACCCGTATGAAGTTGATATGGTGAGTCTGGAAGCAAGCAATTCCTTATTATTCACATTTAGCAGACTCGCAGCAACGTGGCCATTCATTTGAAGCGATGTTTGAGTCCTTTCAGCTCTTTTTTTGGTCTCCTGAAGGAAAACTCTGTTTGTCTGTTGATGCTCCACGATGTTCACCAGCTACGTTTCTGTCACACAGTTGGTTTATCAGACCTTTTCTTGCTGAAACGTTAGCTTGGCCAACACAAACGAGGAAGACATCAGGCGTGTCAGACCAGCCGGTTCAGCAGCCAGAAGAAGAATGGATGCTCATGCTCGTTAATGTCTCACCGCGTTCTGCAAACCTCCATGTCGACGGTGAGCAACACTTTCATTTATGTGACCAGCTTCTCCTGCTGCCAGCCACCCCGCAGCGCTACACATGCACACGTCTTCACCCGTAACCCAGCCCGATGATTTGTCAGCCAAGTGCAGCCAAGTGAGGCCTAATCTGCTGTATCTGACAGCTGACAACGGTGACTAAGTGCCCAAACATTCACTATTGACTATTTCCCCGGGGAAGCCGTTGCTGATGGACTGGAGAAGGTGACGGTGTCGTCCTCCGGGGGGAGAGCGTTCCCCTTCCCCCTCGTCCCGCCCACCGCCTCCGGTCACACGGCGTGACTGCTGAGCTGGTGGGCGTCCCGTCAGTCCCCACTTGATCTTTTCAATGCACTTAATTAGTATAGCGGTGTAATCCCTAAAGGGGGATTCCACTGATTGTGTGTGTGTGTGTGTGTGTGTGTGTGTGTGTGTGTGTGTGTGTGTGAGAGAGAGAGCTACAGAAGCCAATTTAGAGGGGAAAAAGGTAAAGATAGAAGATGAGAGAGAGAGCTTCTTATTCTTCAGCAATGAGAGGGCTGCTTTTACATTTCACATGGAAAGATTTCTCACACATCCTTTTTAGACAAGAGCTGCCTGCAATGACCTAAAAACGTGATTTGACATGGAGCGTGTTTGTGATCTGCCTGCTAGGTGGCGGTGCAGCACGGGGCTGAGTGTGAGTGCAGCCTCCTCAGCTGAGAGGACAGCCTCCCTGGCCAGTACAAACCAGATTAGAGGGATAATCCTGATTTAACAGGCCTTATTATCTTTTATTTAGTAGCATCCGAGTACCCGTCTCCACTGAGTTGCTGTCCTGGGAGACTGTTGAGTGTTTTTTTATGAACTCTCGGAATGAATCTGGACACATTGGATTATAATATCTTCAGGTTTTGTTTTCCATGCATTTTGAGGTTTGGGGCAATTATGACAAGAAGAAAGAAAAGATGCAGTAAACATGTTTACGTGTGTATTTTGATACTTTTGTCCATTTACACATTTATGTTCAAAGCTCCATCTTTAAGATCTGTTTCATCTCTATACCTGTTCAAAAATGCATCGTACTATAGGAACAGCTGTACACCTATTTAATCACATATTGTTATTAATAAATATGTTTGTAATAGGTTGTTATTGTACTTTATGTAGTTAAGGACCCCCTTGAAAAGGACCTTCATCTCAAGGGTTAGTCCAAATAAAGAAATGTCCTAATTTGTGTCTGTAAATGTCAGAAAACTTGCAAATAAATAATAGTCTGAATGTTATTCATGATGTGGGGAAGTTTCATGGTTATTAGTTATTAGTTTACTATTAATAAAGTAGTTTTACAAAACATGGAATTTTAAAATCTCAGAATGAGTTTTTTTCTCCACTACAGCAGCACTTACATCCAGCAAATGTTCCGGTTCCATCCCTCTCTTTATTCAGGTGGTTTGTTCATCTATCATTCACAGCCTCATTATTGAACATTTTATTCCTAAAACCATGCTTGAAAATTGATTTTTTTTTTTATGAGGCGGACAGCAGTTTCTGATTTATGGAGTGATAAAGAGACATCTTCCCCCTATAAAAAACTTTTGACTCTAATATATGAACAAACAGACCAGAATATCTGACCTGGCTTTACCTTTTTAAGATTCCTGCTCTGGAACTGATGCTAATGAGCATATATTTAATAAGATAATGCCTCATTTGCATGTTTTGACATATTCCCCTCTGGTGTCTCCCCTTAAAACCTCCCTGCTTTTGGGAACATGCAGACTGACAGTGCCTCTACCTTCATGAACACTGCGATGCTGCATTTTCATGTACATTTCTGTACAAATGATTTAATGACTGTTATCCGATTCTCGCTGCTACTCAAACTCTTTGAGGAGGGAGGGAGATGGGGTGTTCTGATGGCGCTGATTGCAGTGTAATTGAGAACAAATTGATTTTCTTCCCATTGAATTACACTCTATTGATTGATCATCATGTTGTTTCAGGTTAATCCAAGTGGCCGGTCGATCCCTATATTAACGCCTGACTCCATAAAGCTGCTAAAGCTTGAGCAGGAAGTGACAACCGGAGTCATCAGCTCGCTCCAGACGACGTCGCTCGGCAGATTTTTGCAAATCACAACTGTCTCCTCCACCTTCGCCAGCTCAAATATACACCTTCATTTCAAAGAGTGGTTGTTCCACAGAGGCGTGACGCAACGTTGCATCATTTTTTTTTTTTTACAAGGCCTTGCAACGTGCTTGCTAATGCAAAAGAAATTGCTGTCGTCCCTCAGGAGCGAATGTGTACGCCGCGTTTTCTTGTCATTGCATCCAATCTTCTTGACAAGTGGCTCAAATATGAACACCCAATTCACGACAGCGGGACGTACATCCACCCGGTCTCCATCTGTCATGGAAGGAGGGCTCCCTCCGCCCTGACGTCGGTGTTCATGGTCAGTTATGGCTGTTTACGGCCGCTACCCGGCACCTACGACACGCCGGCGTGCAGCCCGTGGAGGACTTTATCGACGAGCGCCCTCATAACTCAGCCTGCTGACGCTTCACAGGCCGTCATCTGTTACCGCTTCATCTATCTCCTGTATGGAGCCCCACGGGTGACCTGCAGATAAATCGCGTGTGGGGCCTTGCGGATGTCTCCAAGGACAGAATTAGATCGGTATGTACCTGTCAGCCTCATGAAATATGGACGGGAAGTCTTCCTCGCAGTGGGTTAAGTTTGCGGCTTACTGTACTCTGGAACCTCGAGGACGACTGTGCTGAACAGCACGGCAGTCAATGAAATTAATGGACTGGCTTCTTATCAGCTGAGCACCGCTTGTCATTGCTGTACATTTAATAGCTGCAGCTGGACAACAAATGCTAATTCCTGCATGTCAGTTCCCTCTCAGGAGTCAGACTCCCTCAGCCATTTGAATATAGCAGCACGCAACTGTGGACATAGAAGGCTGCTGGCGCAGATCCCAGGTGTACATAGCCGCCGGCAGTGTCGGCTCCAGACGAGAGATGTTTGTTGACTTTAAACCGCTCCATACCGAGGCCTCCGCCATCCACTGCAGTGTGATCTGGCGTGCCGGTGTGCATACCGCGATCAGCAAACAGTGCTTGTTTTGATGCCTGTCTCCTCCGTGTCTGCCTTCCCTCCGTCTCTCCGCTCGGGAGGAGAGGAGGCGAGCGTTCGCGGTGTCGAAGCCGACGCATCTGCAGACCCGTGAACACGTCAGGGAAGTCATTATCATCGCAGACCTGCGAGACAGCCAGGCTTTGGGGAAGACAACGCATGCTCTATTCCCCATCCTTCCCTGGAGGAGCGTCAGCTGGGATTTGGTGGAGGCCCCATGAACTCGAAAGCACAGTCGAGACGGCGGCTGGATCTCGTCCTCAGGACAGGCATTTAGTGAGATGGGTTGCTGCGCCCACGCATGGCTGCCATTAGCACCGAGCACAGCAAGCGTCACACAAACAGTCCGTTCTGATGAGGAACGACGGAGGATCCTCGGCGCACCTATGAGCACGGATCAACGACACTGTGGGCTGCTGCCAGGATGACCAAACCGCTGCATCAGCAACATATGAATTATACACACGACTTCCATTTGACGACAGTTCTGAGATAATTATTTTACAACTGTAGCGTTTTTAGTTTCACCCCCACAGCTGAATTCTTACATTCGACAAACCATACCGAGATACTGCTATATGTAAAACCGATGCTATTCACAATGATGTGAAATGGAAGATATTCTCTACATACTATAACTAGTTCAGTGGATCTACATTAAATGGACACAATAAACGCTCAGGGGCAAAACCGCTGTCTCGGGGAGGTTAAAATGGATTCATGCCAAAAGAAGTCGCCTTAATGTTAAAACAGAATCAAACAAAGACTCAGTAGAAACCAGCGGGTTAGAAATCCTGCTGCAAAGGGTTTAACATCATACTTTAATCACATAATAAAAACATGCTTTGCCACCATGTTGAAAAAGTACATTAAAATACAAAAACAAACATTTTAACAAACATCTCACAAAATATGCAACACTAAAAAACCCTGTATTCCATACTATTAAGGTAAAAGACATGACAAGCTGAACTCATCACTACAACATACCCACTACACAGGAAGTTCTATCTAGAGGACAATGTAGTGAGCTCATCTTTAAAATAATAATAAAAAAAAAAACAATCACTATTTTTTTGATTTGCTCGTTTGAAAGCTTGTTTTTTCTCCAATGCTTTTAATGTTTTATGTAAATCACTTTGAATTGTCAGATCAACAGCAGCTGGTGGACCATCCATAATAAATAAATACGTCATTTTTCCTTCAGCGCAATGCATGATGGTCTGTAATGCTCGGTTTGTGACCATCAGTGCTCTACTTTTCAAGATTAATTGTGGGATACTCTGAATGCACTATATAGGGTATAATAATGTTCACTTTACATAAACAGAGACTAAATGTGTGGGAATATGGCTGTTATTATTGATATTCATTTACAAATGCATGTGCATTAAAACTACAATCATAATAAAATAATCCTCACAAAACAAAGCATTGGTATTACTGACGATGCACTTTTCTTTTTCCTTTTCTTCAAACAAAAGAGTCAAACTGACCCAAAATGTAATTGCCTTCCGTTCCAGGAGTGAACCATTCAACACTTTTATTTTTACCTAACCTTTTTGAAAATGCTTTCATAATAGAATAGCAGCACAATTTCACTACGCAGACAGTCACAGGGAATTGCTTTCCCCAGAAATGGCTTGGACTCCCTGAAATGTGTCCCCGACCAGAACTGAAGTGGCAAAATGATGTTCTGAAGAAAAACAAGCCATTAATGGAACTGCTCACTCCTGAGACATCGAGAGTCGCAGCAGAGGGCAATGAGTTATTGTTCCTTTTTCTGGAGGGCGCTAGCATACGGAAGTCGTACACTCAAGAGTCTGACTGTGTGGCCAAGAAGCATAACAACGTGGCAGATTGACGGCAGCTCTGCGAGGATTGTGAACTGGATACTTGTCTTTGTGACAGAGGCCTAATAGCAGCTTTTCTATAACATCTTCATGGTAAAAACTTACGACGGTGTATTAGGGCTACTGTAGGGGAAAAAAGGAGAGGAGCGAGGGGGCAAAAAAAGTCAAGATTTTATAAAGTGGCAAATTTGCTTGTTACGATGCTAACAACCAGCATTTATGCTTCCTAGAATCCTTACTTTTGTAATTAATAAATTGCAACATGTGACCTGGCTAAGGTCCTTAGGGTGATGATGTTGATGGTTATCGTTGGTTAATTTTATATATTATAAGTGTCATCTCATGGGTGTTTATTCACTAGTTGTCATAGCAACAGAAAACAATGTCCGCAAATGGTGTTAGAGGATCCAAGCAACTTGTTTATATCTGCTATATGTACACGTGAATATATGCCAAAAAAAATAAAAAATTGAAAAAGGAGGCAAGAGAGGGGGGCAAGATTCTTTATGATATAAAAAAAGAAAAATTTGCTCGTTTTAAAGTCACAAAATTTGCTACTTTATTGTAGCCGGTTGTTTAGCATTGTAATAAAGTAGCACATTTTTTACTCTTTTTCTCTGAATATCATATTATTATTATTTGAAATAATGTGCAAACTTCATCCTGTGCCCTAGCATTCATGAAATAGTCAGTCAAATATTTCTTGGAAGGCAGACTGTGAGTTGAAAACACTTACATGAGGATGTTTCTGTGATTTCGTCTCGCTCCGTGGAGCCGTGTTGGAACATCGGCGTGCTGCTGTTGATGCCTTCGAAGGGAAATCTGTGAAAAGCCGATGGGCTGGCGTTCCTCCTGCTCCGATGAACACGGACCCCGCGTGTCCAAATGCATGCAACGGGGAATGGCTCTTGCTGACATGTAAACTAGTTTTGAGCCATTAAGAGAAATTTGACCTTAGGAGACCTAAATGGCACCGGGGACCGTTAAGTGCTCCGGGCACAGCAGAGGTCACCGCAGGCGATGTGGCGGAATGAAATGATCTATATTGCTCAGAAGCACTTTACTGTGCATTGCTGAACGCACAAGGAAAGATGCGTTTTATATCAGCAGCTCTTGGATTTCAGAGTTTATTCTGACCTTTCCATCCTGTTTGAGTTCAAACTTCTGGGTTCTACACATTAATGCATATTAATAATCATGTTTCCGTCATCTGAACAGCAGCATCCTTAAAGTAAGTAGCTTGAGAAAGTGAATATATGTTTTACTTTAAAGAGTTGGTGATTTATATTTATATTTTGTTGCATCACATTCTACAGTAATATTTTTTGTGTCTGGTCTACTTTCTCACAAACTAATCTGGCAACAAAATGATAGATGATATATTAAAACCCGATATCATCTCTTTCTGATAAATGATTAAACATGCATGCTTTCCAATACTTTTGATCCCCCCACATGATCAACTTCTAAAAATCTGCCCAATAGGCTCATCATCTTCCAACACCAGCCACCTAGAAATAATAATAGTCATTCTTCTGAGAATTAATGAGGGGGGGAAAGGTCAAAGGTCAACATGTTTATTCTTATTTACTGATTTCAAAATGTTTCACACTATACTGTACTGTGTATAATTCTAATACACTGTAATAAAGTACAGCACGGTTATGAAATTGAGCTCACTGTGTTCAATATATATGTATTCAATATTCATATTAGTAATATTAAGTCTAAAGCCTAAAACAGTATTGTGGTATTTACATATACAGCACGTCAGTAACCTCCATACACTAAGACTCAGCTTGCTGCTGGTTTCGGGTCATTTTTAAAGTTGAGTAGCCCTGAAAATAAAGTGTAGGCCATCATCGCCTAATATAAAAATAACATATCAAATCTATCAAAATGAACGCTGACCTCTTGATAACAATAAGCAATTATTCAAACAGCATGTGGAGGGATTCTGTCCAAAATTATTTGATCCATATAAGCATTTCTTCGATTTAACGAATACTAAGCAGTAATGAATGAAACTATTAAAAAACGTGAATGAAAATAAATATGACTCCAATTTAAATGTTATATTATACCACTTTAGAAGAAAATCAACAAGACAACGTGTGCTTAGGTTGGTGAACGTCCTTCCATGTGGGCCGACGAAGGTGATTCTGAGAAAGCATCGATATCGGCATGATCCGATCTCATTGGTTCCTGTGAAGCAGCTCTGAGAGTCCTCTCTGACAGCGTGTGGTGCTCAAAGTCAGGAGTTACTTGATTGAAGGCTTGGAAAGTAGGTGAGACTGTGAAATGCCCACCGATGGTCCTGTGAAGGATCACTCCACTCCTCTCAGCTGCACTCGGAGGCAGAGGAGGGTGGACACGCTTTCATCCTGAGCATCAGGACGGGAGTGTGACTCAGGGGAAGCTGACGCAGCTGCACACCTCCACCCACAAACAACACCGATGAATGCTACGCTAGTTAGCATGGTCCAGGTCGCCGGTTGCATTATTCATCATCAATTTCCGTTGCTAGGTCATTTAGGGTATAAAAGCATCTGTCCCGTTTTGAACTGTTGGGCAGCATCTTCGAGCACATGGTCCATGAATATTAACGATGCAGGTACTTTCAGTGAATATTTGCTTCGGAGGCGATGTTTGAAGTCATTCCAGAAACACAACAGGGAGCTGGAACACACGGCTCCTCAAACAAAGGGAAGAGCCGCGACCATCGCATTTCCTCTACTTTGTAAGCCGTTCACATCCGTCGTTGTTTCTTTATCCTACTTGGATGAGCTTGAAAGTCAACACAAATGAATCGTTAATTCCTCCGGGAGACGGGGGGAGGAAAAGTGGAGGAGCCCGATCCCCGCATTAACATTGCAAATGCCTTGGCGTGTATTCTCTTCGATGATCGGCGCGCTCGTCTACATGCTGGACGTTCACGTACGTAAATAAGCACGAGCGTCAAGGCTTAAGCGAGACTGTCATGAATATTTGATTCAATCAGCTTTGAAAATGCAGATGGCCCTGACCTTTGACCTTGACTCCGTGTTAAGGAGCAAGGGAAGCGGTGATTTACTTTACGGCTGACGTGCTTCTGAAGTCATGTGGTTGACTTTGTACAGTCGTCCTTTCAATAGCAAGGTCATGATGCTCCTCAGCGCCGCTGTGGCCGAGGCGGCTCATCGCACAATACTTCAAATGACTCGTGATGTCATCCTGCTTCAGAACGCACACTTCCTGTTGACGTCTCCAGCGACCTCCACCGCATTGGTTCCTTCTGAATGAATGATGAATGATGATGAAAAGCAGTGAATGTTAGCAGGCGTGGTTGGTAGTTGGCAGTTTTTAAACTAAACTACTTTGTAAAACTTTAACTTGCTTTGCATAAATCAAGCCTACTTTCCAGAAATTAAAATCACACGATATGGTATTGAGGAGACTTTTTGTATGAAACTATGAAGCATTTCTCAAGAACCTTAACTAACTTAACACTTGATTGGATTGGTGGCAGCTTCAGAGACCAGCATGTAGTCTGCAGCGGACCGACTTCAACAATCCAGAATTTGAATGAGTGTCATGACCAGCCTTGCTTTGAAAGGAGTGCTTAACATAAAAACATGGTTCTTACTCTGTGTTCGCTGTTAAAGCAATGCCGGATGGAGAGGTATCAGCCTGTGTCCGGTTCCCCTTGATTAAAACGTTGAAGGTTTTGCACTTCTTTGCTGCTGCCTTCTTTCCAGGAACAAAAATAAAACATCTTGAGGGACTTGAAGAAAACAAAGTGTGTCCCTCACATTGTTGTGACATCAGAGGATGTTAAAGAAAGACAGAGACAAATGTAAAGACAAACCGCTGACCTCTCTTTTCCCTCTGTACTCTCCGTCAGCTTCAACCAGCTGAATGTTAATGCCCGTCGGCCACAACAGAGGAGCGCACGCCGTTGTAAAGCGCCGAGGATGGATGGAGGTAATAGATGCAGCCGTTCAACCATAAACAGCCATGAGCTGCACCGAGACCTGCCCTCCTGTCAAACTTCCAACACCTCAATTTGTTCTCCAGATTTGCTCTCATGCTTCAACTATTTACTTCATCAACTTTGCAAGAGAAAATATGGGTCAGAGCTATAATACAATGTCTAATAATTCTGTCTGTGCATCATCGTTTTTGATTTCTTCTCTGAAAATAGGACGACTAAAACAATAGAAGAGGGAGTAGAAAAGAAATGAGACAGATTAGGTTAATCATGAGATGAAAGTCTGTCTGTGGGAGTTGCACCGTGTCTGCCTGCTCTTCTCCTTCTCCTTGTTTTTTTAACACATTTCCTGTAGGACTCATTTTTGAATTCCAAACTTCTAAATAGCAGCAGATGTCAGGCCTGTGGTGCAGCCGTTCACTTTGCTCTCTGGGGCAGGAATTGGACGTTGAATCCTTCTCTGTCATTGCAGGAAACCAGAGCCGCCCGCGTCCTCCAGCCTAAAGTTGCTTAACAACAAATGGAAACACGAGTGGCTGTGTCTCGGCCCCCCTCTCCTGTTTTATTTACCGAAGGCAAGATGAGACAGTAATAAGTATCAATTTGAATAATGCATCTCCATGCCTACATCTTTTAGTGGGAATCAATAATTCAATGTTGTTTTGCTCCAACTCAGCATGTTCTATAATAGTACTAACTACTATCACAGAAAAACCCCGGAACATTCCTTTAATCCGGGATTCATGCATAAGCAACGGATTATGCAAACACAAAGGGAGATGAGAGTCAGGTAGAAGTGTTACTTTCTTCTTTCCTCATCATCTAAGTGAGATTGTGGACCGGCTCTGATTAAGTTTGTGCAGTTACAGCAAATTGTGAACAAAGAGAAATCCAAGGCAGAATGCACGGCGACGTCTCAGCGCTGCTGTTGGGAATTAAACAGGAATTCAACAGTGTCAATGTTGACTGTAGGCCCATGATGTTTCCTCATTTAAAGACTGAAAGGACACTTAAGGCTTGTACCCCAAAACCTCATCGAAATTACAATTAGATACTGTTATTTTACAGAGCCAGAGCAAAACTAGAGCACACACATCACTGGGGTTTTCCCTTTTTAAGGACCCAAAGCCAAATGAATGTCAAAGTAATGTGGATCAAAATTATCAATCAAAACTCAATGACTTTTCCGAAATCTCTGGAGTTGGTGCTGGGGTGTTTGTACTTTTGTCTGAAAGGGCTTTTTTTTTTCATTCAGCTCGACTTTCACCTCCCAAGTGTGATTTTTAGGGGGCAAACATCTGATAGATTACATGTCCTGCTGTCTCTGCTTCCTGGTTTCTATTTATCTATTGTTTTTGGTTTTGCTTTGTTTGTTCTTTTATGAATCTTTTCCTCGAGGGACTGCAGGTGAAATATAGCAATTTGCTCCAACCTGGCATTATGCATCTTTTCTTGTTGTACAAGATGAATGTCTTATTGTGCATTGTCCCTGTCTGGAAATAGACAAATGACAAATTACTAGTCGTCGACACTACCACGACTCACCCGAACAGCCGTCTCCATGACGATAGCTCGCCCCTCTCTCTTGCTCTGCGTGGATGGGTCACGCTCACAAGCTAAACGAGCTAAATCAGCGCCGGACGCCTCGTGTGCCGCCTCGGCGGTGAGAACGGGTTGCTACTGCATGAGAGCAGTTTTGAATGCGGGACGGATGGTGTTGATGCTTTTGCTCGAGTAAAAGATGTGAATACTTGATCCTCTGCTGTTTATTCATGTATTGGGCTTTGGGTCGTCTCTGATTGATTTAAGTATATTTAGGTTTATTTATCTATGTATCTTTTTTATTGTCAATATTGCCTTGCGGCTCATTTGAATCTGTTTATTTTGTTATTGAGGAATGCAAATTAATATTCCCACAAGAAGCTGTATTGCATTTGTTGTCAGAAAATACATAGTTTGTCCCATTGGACGTCTTTCACAAGTTTTGTCTGGAAGGCTTTTTTATTCATTATCTGTTCTCGCCACATATATGGCAATAATTATGGTCCAAAATGATAATGAAAATTGTACTTGGAGGAGGACCAGCAAATATATGTACCTAATTTAAACATGCCGATTGTCCATCCGTCCACAATCGAATTTTTGCGACATTTCAAAAGTTCATTCAAACTCCCCCTTGACAGCCACCCACTTTCCACAGAAGACATGTGTCTCCTGATGACACACAAAACCTGAATTATTCACTTGTCTGTGGGCTGTGTAGCATATAGCTTCAGTTTCTCCTTGAACTCACTGTTCCAAATGGCCTTACATCACATTTTCAGCCGTTTGCAATGGACAGCTCACTGACGCTTTAAAGCTGCTTTTCACAGTCCGCTGCATCAACTAACTGTACAGCCTTTATGGTGCTGCAGGTAACTGAAGAGACTTCCCTACCATCCGTAATCCTTGGATCAATCCAGAGTGGGCGAGCACAGGACATAGAGGTAACATTTTTTTTTATAGGATTAACATTCATTAGAGTCCTCAGCTCTTCAGTATTCTACATACCAACTGCATTTTAAACAGATTCTTGCCAAAAGCATAGTTGCCTGTTTGCAATAGGGATTTATTTTCAATATTCCCCCCAACAGTTTCGGATTAGTCCCAGAGAGCCATGCTGTTGCCTCTTTCCAATTATCGTCTGGTTACACACAGCTTCCATGACCTCTGCAGATGAACCGGATTAATCGACTCCTCTGCGGTCAAAGCTACTGAGTGGTAGTGCTCGTGTTGTATAGGAATGGCGACCTTCCGTGTCTAAAACAGTGCCAGTTCTTATAGGACGACCCTACTTAGTACACAGACACTGCATGTTCTTTGAATCAACGTTACGCCTGTTTAAAGGCTTTAATTCCTGTTTGAGCCCAAATGTTTGCGATCCTAAAAATAAAACAGCAGCAATAATATGCCCTTTAAGAATGAATTACTTCCTAAAACAATATGTTCTCACATCATTTATGCATTCTGAATTGGCAAAACTTGAAAACAAGTAACAAGTGCATATTTTTTGCGAGGGCATGTCTGTATGTCCAGATGAGTCGATATGGACCGAGACAGGTGGTCTGAAATCTTGTACAAACAGATACATATATGGATGAGATGCACACTGATTCAAAGCTGAATACATATGATTCAGTTCAGTTCAGATTAGATTCAATTTCATATTTTTTGGCTGCCCTTCATTTGCAAAGCGTTTAGGTCTACCTTACTTACTTATTATGTGCAGCCTGACTTCATGCCTACAGAAGCTGCTGAAAAACTGTTAAACTACCCGTAGACTTCTAAAATAAATTGAGATTCAGCAACTGCATGACTTATTTCTCATCTTAAATGTTTTCTGAGGGAAAATCTGGTGAACTATTCTCAGAATATAAGAAAAGAAAGTGTAGAAATGAGCTGCCACGTTGTTCCGGTTTGAAATCCGGGAGCAGTGGCCTAAGAGTGAAGCGCAGCCAGGAAGTGATTGTGGGGTTGTAGGAGGTCAGTCACTCCTCAAATATCAATATCAAGGGAGTTCCATATAGAAGACTATGTGGTGAGCTCATCAGCAAATTGAAACAACACTTTTGGACACTACACAGGTCAACTTCTCTGTGCCGTTAATGTCACTGCTGTGGTGCAATTAAAACGTGCCAGATCTACAGCGGTTGGTTGACCATCCATAATACATACCGACAGAATTTAATGTAATAAATACATATTTGAAGGTATTTTCTTGGGTTGCCTCTTATCAAAAAGCTGCGATTGAATCAAAGTTCCTCTGATAAGCAGCGATGCCGCGCATATGTCTTGGGCTTTTATTGTGAAAGGTAAAAGATCACAATGCTGGAGTCAATGTAGCAATAAGCATATTTTTTCCTTAGATATTAAATTAATTCAAAGTCTTTTGTGACCATCTGTTATGCGCTGCTTCGATGCTGAGACCAACACGCTGATATACTATACAATACAACAATGGTCCTAGAGATTCTTGGCTACAAGATGAGGAGCACATAAGCCACGAGGATCCGTATCCTCTATGGAGAAGGAGGCTAGAGGCTAACATCCAGGCAACATGGAGAGAAGTTAGCCAGCTATCAGAGCTACAGAAAGGTGTGCTCCAGAATGATCTACCTAAGAAGTACACTCAACTGTCCATGAAACAGCTCCGGCTACCCGCCTGGAAGAGGAACACTAGAGAAGTTCTCCATCAAACCATCCCAAGTGTCCTCCTAGTGGCAGTAACATAACAGACACTTCTGGGCTGAGACAATACCGGAAAAAACACGGAGACAACATGACACATGACACTCGTCAACTGGCTAAAGAAACTAACTGCATTCCATGAACGGATGGCAGCACAAATGAACCAGCTAGTGATGGATGAGACCCAACCAGAGGGGTTAACCTGAGGCAGGAGAGTCCTGATCATGAAGAATCCCAGAAGGGAGCAACTCCTACCAACTACTGGCCAATACCTCTGCACAACACAGACGCTCCTGTCAAGGCGTAATTGCGGTTAAGATGAGTAGACACGTGGATCAATATATGATGAGAGCCCAGAAAGGAGTTGGTAGTAATACCAGGGGAGCCAAACACCAGCTACTGGTCAACAAAGCAGTCACTCAAATATGTAAGGTCCGACAGACCAACCTGTGCAAGGCATGGATTGATTGTAACAAAGCCTCTGACTTGAAGCCACACACATGGATACTAGGATCCTCATCAAGAACTCACTGAGGCTGTGGAAGACGACTCCAGAGGTTGACTCAAAGCCAACAACACATAAATCGAGGTATGCCCTGTCTCAGCTTCTGTCCTGCACAGGCCTGATCCCCCTCAGCCAGATCATCACTATAAGTGGCTACGACCCCTCACATCCATTAGGATGAATGCTCCTGTTGGTGAGATTCAATGTGCGAGATACTAAAGTAAGTGCCAGTCCATACAAACAAGTAATGAGTACTATGTGGGTTTTTTGTTTTGTTTTTTTTGGGGGGGGGAGGGGTAGTAGAGGGAGGAGGCTAGGTCGAGTCCAGGTGAACACTGAACAACAGGGTCATTTACAGAGGATGGGGAGCGACTCTGCGGTCCTCACATCGGCATTATTCCACCATTGCAGCCAGGATGGAGAAGCCCTGACTTGGCTGTGCGACCTTTGCTTGCCCTTAGCAATGGAGGTACCTGCCAGCCAGCCGAGGTGGTTGAGTAAAGGTAAGTCAGGGGTCAAATGGACTGTAGGTCAGTACCATGTGTTACGGAGGTTTGTGGTGTCGCTGGCTCTCTTACGCTTATGCACGCTGTCAAACAGCTCACACTAATTAAACCTGATATTATTGTCAAAACAGATTTTTCAGAAGCACCGAGGTGACGAGTACCTGTTTTTTTCACACTTTCAACAGTCACCATTTTACACCATGAAGTTAATAACATAGATTACACTTTGTAATTTATACTAAGCTATTGCAACACCTAGCACAGAGCAATGACAGCTGATGCTTCATTAACACGGCTCATGGAGACATTTCATTTTCCTGGTGTCACATTTATTACTCCGCTTCCATGTTTGTGTCTTTCAGAAGTCCCCTGCTGAAGATCTCCGGTGCCAATCAACCAGCGAGACAGAAAACTTGAAACATGCTCAGTACTTTTATGGGGAGAAAAAGGCCAATGACCTTCACGCCTGGTGGGGAAAGCCAAGCTGGTAAAGACCATCAAAGTAGAAAAGCATGATTGCCTGTGTGTGTGTGTGTGTGTGTGTGTGTGTGTGTGTAGGATCTTTGGCCGGGTCTCAGGCTAAAATGGCCAGTGATTGTGTTTTACTATGTGTCACTATCTCATTGTCAGAAAAAATCGATAGTGGCCTGTCACTCAAGTGCAGAGCATGCCTGTTCCTGTGCTGCAGCGCAATGTCAACATTTGCCTTGCATTCTGCACAAAGGACATCAACTTTTAAAGACAGAATTCAAACATCAATCTACAGCCTGGAAACATGAATACATGTGAAATGTCTGCTCTCAGAATTTTGTATTTATTGTAAGAGAAAATATATACTTGAATCACTGTCTGCAGTCAAATTGTGATTGATCAGATTTCCTTTCCAAGCTCACATAAACTTAATTTCTCCAGATCATATTTTACTGCTGATTTACAGCCATTCAGTGAATTCATGAATCACCTGGTTCCTTTTTGTTGTTGTTGCAAAAGACCCTTGCATTGCCCATTAGAAGGGTTGACAACTCAATTCTGAAGGCCATCCTGTGTCATGATAAGGCATTTGAGTCTTTTTGTGTGTCATTTTTACGCTACGCCGTTCCAGTGAAAGGGATCTTTTAAGGGCACATTTGACATCATGCCATACAGTTTCAATGTCTATTTCTGTAGATGTCATAGACATACAATAACATTTTTAATCAACGTACATGATATCAATATATTTCATGTTTCTGTTTCAAAATAAAAGCTCTGTACCATCTCTCTGTAGACAGAATCTCTTCATTTGTTAAAATAAGGGTTTTATTCTGACACAAACCAGCTTTTGATAGCTGATTGTAAATATTATTTACAAATGAACACTAACTTCTAAATTACATTCATAATGAAACTCAACATTTTGGCCATTATGAAAGTCCAACACGTTTGAAAGAAGGGCTGGTATCATGTGGTCACCCAGGCAGTGTGTTTCAGAAATAAACATTATGGTTGGGATTAAAATATCTATACCAAGTCAAATGGAAACAATGTAACATACGTACAACGAACTTGTCTCAAAACACTCTGGGACACAAACACCGGCCTCCTGGTTGAAAGTCCTGTGTTTGTTTGACTCACCCACCTCCCCTCCTTCTCACCATAGGAAGTCATCTCACTTTTCACACTGTTACATTAACATTGCAGTCAGAATTGATTACATGCCATTAAATGACACCAAAAGATTAAAAAAATGGCCTTGTTATTGCACCTCAAATTACTTCCAATGGACTGACAGATAACCAAATTTGTCACGGCATCTATACACGGGCCGATAACCAAGATCTATGTTCATCTCAATTTAGTTGAAGGGGATACAAGTACAACTTCGATCATTACGTAAGCATTTATGTAACATCAGACACATGAGAGACATGTGAATGATGTCCTCCTCCACTGAATATGCAGCCTTTGTCTATTCGCGATGAAGAGGGTATCAGCACTTGGTCTAAATATTGTTTCATAGACTGTTCAACACTGCCAAGATAAGTGTCTACAGGAGAACACTAGTGCACACAAACACAATGGGAGTGTATTGCTGGGAGTGGGAGGACTGTGTCAGTAATGACATAAAACAGCCAAAACAGAACCCGGTGCAGCGTGAGCGATAAAGCCTCTTCAAAATGCCAGATTGCTCACTGTGCCCACACTAATCCCCGTCCTAATCACTCAATATCAACTGACAGTGAGCGCCAGACTGGAGACTGTGTGTCTCTGTAATCATGTGAAAAGTGTTTAGGGTGCTTTGAGAATGTGTCAAGTTTCCCTTATTTTGTAGATGTAACTCCGAGTCCTCCAGCCAAGTTTTTTTTTTAAGCGGTATGAAATATCTTATTTACAGGGAACCTTCTGTTGGCTCAGAGTTTTGAGGCAGCATATGGTTGCTAAACTGAATATACCCCTGTTAATGCAGTTTTTCTCAAAAGTGTACAACTTCTGCAGGAAACTACAAGGTGATGAAGGTGATTTATTAGAAATAGAAATCACAGTTTGGGTATAATTAAACTCTAGATCATATCTGTAGTAGTGGAAATATTGTTGTTGTTGTTTTTTGCATAAGAACATTTTTTTATGGTCGCTTGTCCATCCAAAGCAAGCTAGAGGAAATACTGTGACACTCTTATGACCACAGAGGCAACTGTGGGAGGAAGCTTAAAGAACCACTAGTTTGCCCTTGGAGTCCCTTAAGTACTGCTATGAGACACAGCAGGTTTCCAAGAAGCACTAATGTGAAGCTGGCAATATTAAACTCTCAGAGCAACTGCTGCAGGTGTGTCAGGTGGTCCTAGTACCGTAGTCCACATGGGGAGGATGACGGGACACCGGACCTGGTCTGAAGATGAAGAAGACCTGTTGATGCTGCTCAACATTCAATGCTTTCTGTTCTACAGAGGAATGTTGGAGACAGATCCATCAAAACGTGGCAGTGCCTGCCACCGTACTGTTGATATTACTACTACCGCTAATGTCACTACTACTGTGAATACTACTACTACTGTTGATATTACTACTACTGCTAATGTCACTACTACTGTTAATACTACTACTACTGTTGATATTACTACTACTGCTAATGTCACTACTACTGTGAATACTACTACTACTGTTGATATTACTACTACTGCTAATGTCACTACTACTGTTGATATTACTACTACTGCTAATGTCACTACTACTGTTAATACTACTACTACTCTTGATATTATTACTACCGCTAATGTCACTACTACTGTGAATACTACTACTACTGTTGATATTACTACTACTGCTAATGTCACTACAACTGTTGATATTACTACTACTGTTAATATAACTCCTACTGCTAATATCACTACTAATGTTAACATTACTACTACTGCTAATGTCACTACAACTGTTGATATTACTACTACTGCTAATGTCACTACAACTGTTGATATTACTACTACTGCTAATGTCACTACAACTGTTGATATTACTACTACTGTTAATGTCACTACAACTGTTGATAATACTACTACTGTTAATATAACTCCTACTGCTAATATTACTACTAATGTTAACATTACTACTACTGCTAACATTAGGCTACTACTACTGCTAATATCACTACTACTGCTAATATCACTACTAATGTTAACATTACTGCTACTGCTAACATTAGGCTACTACTACTGCTTATATTACTACTACTGCTTATATTACTACTACTGCTAATATCACTACTAATGTTAACATTACTACTACTGCTAACATTAGGCTACTACTACTGCTAATATCACTACTACTGCTAATATCACTACTAATGTTAACATTAGGCTACTACTACTGTTAATATAACTCCTACTGCTAATATCACTACTAATGTTAACATTACTACTACTGCTAACATTAGGCTACTACTACTGTTAATATAACTCCTACTGCTAATATCACTACTAATGTTAACATTACTACTACTGCTAACATTAGGCTACTACTACTGCTAATATCACTACTACTGCTAATATCACTACTAATGTTAACATTACTACTACTGCTAACATTAGGCTACTACTACTGCTAATATTACTACTACTGCTAATATTACTACTAATGTTAACATTACTACTACTGCTTATATTACTACCAACACCAAATGCAGATGTTAAGGCAGGTTTTTGTGGTTCAAAACCAAGGTATACAAATTCGTTTTAGGCACAATGGGGTTCAGGGAAGAACATTATTTGGTCAAAATTGCTACATTGTTACGGTTGTAGAATTGTGGCATCTGGATTAAAGAAACCAACATTAAAATGAGGATTCAATTTTAAAGTATGGCATTGTTGAGGCTTTTGGTTTTATAACATCGTTCTGTTTCCTTCTTTGCTTCAGATGGTTGAGAGTCACTGATCAAACATATTGAGGTCTTGTTGGCTCAAAACTTTCATGGTTTTGGCTCCTTCAAGACTCAGCAACCAACGTTGCCTCTATGTGTCCAGCTCCAATGTCCACATAAAAGATGATGCTGCTCCCACCAGATTGTCATGATTCTTGTTTGTATCATCATGGTGCTGAGGAGATGACGACCAACCTTCCCTCTAGTACCTCCAGCAAGTACAGTTTGTACATGAGAAATATTCATATCCAACTGGTACATTGCAGTCAAGTTTGCTGCCTAAAGACATATGCCAGAGTACTTTTAATTTCAATAATATGTCACTGTTACGACATACTTTACATTTTTAGCTTGGCTGTATAGTAAGAAGAGGAAATTCACCAATATATTCATTGTCATGGCGTTTAATGAAGCCTGCAGTACTACTTTTGCTTTATGCTTAATCAAAAAGACAAAAAAGAAGTTAATTTGGTTTCCATTTGTGAAGGTCATTTCAAGGTTGTGTGAGCCCAGGTGAACACGACATCCTGCAGCAGAAGGAAAAGGTCAGTAAGAAATAGACAAGGCTATGTTACAGTTATTTTCCATGCGTCATCCATGAAGTCAGAAGACAATGATGTTGATCATCAGTCACCACGGTAGAATGGATTGTGTGTTCGGGTGCAACACAATAGGAAGCTGCAGGAGCTGGCACAGTCACAGTTCTGGTGCCACTTGTTAAAAATGATACTCTGAGTTGCCCTTTTTGCTAGTGAAACAGTTTTTTTGTCATCTGAAAAAAAAAAGCTGCAGATGTGGTGACATTTGAAACTCAACACAAAGACACATTATGATTCTGTGTTTGTGCTTTCTACCAGTCTTGCAAGCTCAGGTCTCAGCTCAGTAAGCTGACTGACAGTGAGGCACAATGAAGCAAGGCTTTCATTAAAATGCTGTGGCTTCCCACCAAAAAGACTTCACCAGCCCCACTTTTGTGTTCACGTGTGTCTGTGTGTGTGTCCGTGATACTCAAACCAAAACATTACATCATCAGTCAGTACCATCTAAGTACTGTAGTACCTGTACCTCACCCCTCCCCCTTCTTCCTCCCTCACTGCTGATGACTTTGAAACTTACTTTACCAAGAAAGTAAATTAAATCAGCTCCTCATTCACTCCTATTCCCTCCCAGAAGACATCTCCCCCAACTCTCAACTCGGATGGTCTTACCAGTTTTAGCCCTCTCACCTCTGAAGACGTTCATGCACTTGTTACATCTAACCGTGCCACCACCTGCTCCCTTGACCCGATTCCCTCCTCTCTTCTCCAGGACATCTCACACGACATCTTGCCATTTCCTCACCACCCTGATCAACTCCTCCCTCACCTCAGGTTCCAGCGGCTTTTAAGACAGCTACCGTGAAGCCTCTCCTTAACCCTTGTGTGGTGTTCGGGTCTGTGGGACCCGTTTTCATTTTTTATTCAAAGAAAAAGTATACAATTAATTAATTTTTCAAACTGAGACTCACTGACTTTGGCTCATTTTCTGTGAAGAACATATATCAGAATACATATTTAATGACCACACACCATACACCCCCCCTACACATTTCTATTACATATAAGATGTCCGGGTCCACTGGACCCAGGGCTAGTGGAAGTGTGGAAATTGATGTTCTGTGTACCACACGCACCCACCCACACCCACACACACCCACCCACACCCACACACACACCCCCACACACACACCCCCCCTCACACACACACACACACACACAGCAGGCCTAGACAGGAGGAGGACAGAGTGTAGGTACACAGAACATCAGAGGGTCGGGTGTGCGGGAGGGTGGGGGCGGACGGTGTTGACGGGCGGTGTTGCAGCCTTGTGTGGGAACCGCAAGTGCAGAAACACAAAAGAAGCGGTTCCCGCGCGGGGTTGCGGCGTTGTTTGTCAGCACTGTCTGCTCTCGTTTTCTCGCACATTTGACCCTCTGTCTTGCGGGAATCTTTATTTTCTCACACACTATCTGCTACAAATTGGAGGCGGGACACCATAATTATAGCTTTGCCAGTGTGGTTTCTTATCACAACCGATCAAGATGGCCAAAAGGTACTCTGTGCAGAGGGCCCTGGAATTGATTTTGGAAGAGAGAGAAGTTTTTGAATGGGCTGCACGGTGGTGTAGTGGGTAGCACTGTCGCCTCACAGCAGGAGGGTCCCGGGTTCGATTCCTGGGTGTGGGTCAAATTCGGGTTCCTTCTGTGTAGAGTTTGCATGTTCTCCCTGTGTAAGCGTGGGTTCTCTCCGGGTTCTACGGCTTCCTCCCACAGTCCAAAGACATGCAGGATGGGGATAGGTTCATTGGTGACTCTAAATTGCCCGTAGGTGTGAATGTGAGCGTGAATGGTTGTTTGTCGTCTACATGTCGGCCCTGTGATAGACTGGCGTCCTGTCCAGGGTGTACCCTGCCTTCGCCCAATGACAGCTGGGATCGGCTCCACCCACCGCGACCCTGAATACAGGATAAGCGGTAGACAATGCATGGATGGATGGTTGTAGAAGTTTTTGATGATGATGTAGAGGGAGAGGATTCAGAAGAAGAGGTTTCAGAATTTGAGTATCACATTTCTGAAAATTCAGAGTCTGACAGTGACTCTGAAGAAGATGATGAGATTGAGCATCAGCCAGTTCCAAAACAAAGAAGAGCCACAGGACCAGGCCGTCAGCAGCCATACCCAGGACCAGGCCGTCAGCAGCCATACCCAGGACCAAGCCGTCAGCAGCCAGCCCCAGGCCCAGAACAAGCCAGTCAGCATGGAGCAAGTGAGGAAACATGGATGTCAAAACATTCTGAAATTGAATGGTCTTCTCGCCCAAGAAAAGAGCCACCCCGCAAGGCTGCCAATGTGATAAGGATGCAACCAGGGCCAACACGGATGGCAGTTACTCACACACAGGACATCAAGTCTTCTTTTGAGCTATTAAGTTATAAATGTGACCTAACAAAGGTAAAGGGCAAATATTAACCATATATATTGTTTATACTGCTTGTAATTGGGATAAGGTAAACATCTGTTCAGTATTTTAACATAAAAGTGTTTGATTGTGAGGCATTAAAAGCCACAAAATGCAACGGGTCCATCAGACCCACAAACGCTGGCTGAGTAACAACAATATGAACACTACACAAGGGTTAAAAAACCCACCCTAGACGCTACTGACATCCAAAGCTACAGACCTGTATCTCTTCCTTCATTCCTCTCTAAAACTTGGAGTACTAGGACTAAGGACATCACAGTATTGCCTTCGTCAACTGCGAGGAACCTGGGTGTAATCCATGACGACCAACTATCCTGTCTTCAATCTACCCAAATTCTCCCATGTGACCCCCCTCCTCCGTGACCTCCACTGGCTCCCTGTTGCAGCACGCATCCAATTCAAGACGATGACACTGGCCTTCATGGCCATCAATGGAACGGCACCTGTCTACCTTCAAACACTGGTCAAACCTCATGCCCCGAAGCGAGCACTTTGCTCCTCTACTTCAGCTGGCCGGCTGGTACCACCATCGCTGAAATCAAACAAATGTCACTCAGTAAAGTCCAGACTCTTCTCCGTTCTGGTCCTCAGTGGTAGAACGAACTCCCGACCAATGTCAGGACAGCAGAGTCACTGCCATCTTCTGTCTTACCTGTAGCACTTTGATCATAGCACTGTTGTACTTGCTGAACAGCTACTAATTTACTCAGAGGAGGACCTAATGCTTGTTTCTACTTTTTCACTCTGACTTTATCTGCAATTATGTGTTGTGGTTTCTTTCTTTTGACTAATGTACGCTTTGGATAAAAGCGTCTGCTAAATGCCCTAAATGTTACTGTAAGTGTTGTGATCGTTTTGTCATTGTTGCTGTTTGGGCTTTAGTTTCAGAGCTGACACAAATATTGTGCAATAATTTCACTCATCACCGTTGCTGCAGATTAGTTACTGTGCATTAATTTTCATGGCGGTTTATGAATGATAATTACTTGGCGTATCAGGCTCAGTAAGGCATGCAAATGAGCAGAGTTCATTAGAGGCATTAGAAACACGTTACCCAATTATGGCATTCTGCTTGGCTATGCCAATCACACAGACACAAATTGGATGCACTACCATGTTGCCTTTTTTTAAAAAGTTAGAATTAGGACCCAAATTACCCCTGTAAAATAGATAATGGGTGTATAAGGAGGTTGGTTGAAAAACAACAGGAACCCCCCAAAACATAACATGAGTTGCAACACTTTTTTAAAATCAGTGTGTGATGTGAGCCGATTCTCCAGCAGCAGGAAAACAATCTGCAAAGACCTTGTGATAAAGGGAGGGGGGGGATCATTTTCTTTTAAACAGTGTCATCAACGGGACATAATGGTGTAAGACGGGCACAGAATTAAGTTAGGAAGCATTATGGAAGATCTATGACTAATGGTAACATCACTGTTAACTAGTGATGTCGCTCTCTGTTCAACAAAGGGTTGAAGGCTGATATATTTCCATTGCTTTCAACACTGTGTTGAACAGAGAGCGCCATCTATTGGGCTCAGAAAATAAAGAAAATGCTTCACGAAGCTTCATTTGGACATCACTACTGTTATCTGCCATTTTTACAGAAGCTACCTTGACTTATCACGGTGGGAAAAAGGACAGTTGTAAATGATCAAATAAATGATGGCTGAATTCCATTTAGGGCATTTCACTTACCAAGGAGTTTCCTGTGAACAAGGAAACTGGTCGGTATCTAATAAGAAATTTACGAGTAAAAAAGTTGACGGTATAAAGAGGATAATAGTTCCATCAGCCCAGAAGTGTGGCATAATTACTGTATGATTGGCCCATCTCATTTCTTTTCTTGTGTCCTCGTCCTAAACACCAGCGTACCGAGACACACACGGACACGACGTGGACAGATTCAGCATACAGCAGCTACCCTGCAGACACTGACCAGCAGCTGGAGTCCCAAATGTATCAACTTAAATTTGACATCCTGCTCTGACTGCAACCAAGTGTTATAAAAAAGACCAAATAAGGTAGATAACATTCAAACATATTAGCGGTTACAATGCATTGATCAATTTATTTCCCTGATCCTGCGCCATAATAGCACATATAAACATACTCACTCATTAGAATTCATTAACACACTAGTTCAGATCTGTGTGCAGCTTGCTGGTGGGAGATCACCGGGGAGCTGAAAGCTTCCTACTGCATGTTGCATCAGAACATGGAAACTGAGATCTAAGGAAGTGAAAATACACATGAGCTCTTAATGAGGTGGCTTGACTGTGTGTTGTTGTAAAGTGTGTCTTTAACTTGTACATTGACTCAAGTGACTCTTTGCAATTAACGTCACACTATGCCATGGTTTAAAGATGATCACAAAACGGCATTACATGTCCGTAAGTCTCATTTTAAACAAACATCAGTTCTTTGCAGTGGATAAATGATATGGTGGCCATAAAATCAGGCAATTTACAGTAGAATAAACAGTAATATTTCTTAAATCAATAGTCAACCGCCTTAATAGTATTAGCTGTAAGAGATAAGAAGATGAATACCAGTCTCACATCTGTCTGATAGCAGAAGCCAGGAAGTGGTTAGCTTGCTAAAGAGGGTTCTATATGAGAAGTAGACTAAGTCACCATGACTACAGTATACAGTCTAGTTTTTGGCTCTTGTCATACTGCTTCTTTTTGGTCATTTTCTCATAGACTTCTTTACAATCGTCTTCTTTTTCCGACTAGAGGAGTCACCCCCTGGTGGCCATTATAAAGAACGCAGGTTAAAGGAGTATTGCATTGGCTTCACTTTTCAGAAGCAGATGTTTCCCCCTTGGCCCGAAGGAAACACAATCCACCTACCGGCATAAAGCTCACTGATTAACAAATGCTATCTTGTTAGATCACAGTAACAGGTATTTCACCTTAACATTTTCAGATCCAGTAAAATGGGTGCAATTTGACATTACATCACAACACATCTCGAGGCACTGGAGCATAATCTGGGGATTAGCTAAAGTCAGACGTACTGGCAAACACTGACGCGGAAACAAAGCAGTATGTCACACGTGGACTCTGCACAGCAGCTCCTCTGGGCATGAAATCATATAGTTTAAGTCAACATATTTAAAATTCAGCAGGGATTTCCACCCGGAGCTGTTTACATTGCAGCTCGGATGTAAGCTAAGAAAAGAAAAGAGCCAGTGATAATTGCCCAAACCTGAGACCCGCGAGACCCAAACCTGTCAGGGCAGAGTTAGACTATGATTGGTTGGGTTTGATGAAAGAAACAACAACTTTAGCTTCTTTTAACCTTTATACATTAAGGCTAGTTGCACGGAGAGCAAATGCCTTGTTTTACAGGAAAACTCAGTCATGCTCAGTCTCACGGTTACACACCTGGAAGCTGACCAACACAACCACAGTCGGATCAGTTAGCCACTGTGCAGCTCCACTGGAGTGGTTGTGAGCTAAGGGCTTTGCTCAAGGGCACATGACCTCACCTCAGTGGTGATGAGGAAGGGGCAAGTGCTAATCTTTCACGATCCGACCAAGATTTATCGTGCCAGTTCTCAGACTGAAGCGATGGCCCTCCGGGCGTAAAGCAGCTTCTGAGTCTCTGCTCTCATGGCAGATCTTTTCTGTGAGTAAAGTAGACGCCGTCGTTCATGTTTTCCCAGCAGTAAAATCAATCAACACCCGTCAGAGTTTTGTAGGCAGATTAAACAATGAGGATGTCACCTTCCTGGCAACATCCAGACAAGCAGGAAAATAGACATAGCAAATAGGGGAGATGAGATTGGCACAGATATACAGGGTTTTTAATTAGAGCAATAACTACACAGGTTTGTTACAATTCTGGTTTTGTTTTCATATATTGGAGCATTGGTTCTGTCAAAGAAAAAGCTAAGATCTTGAGACATGAACAAACATTAGTAAGAAGTGGATTCAAAGGGTCAATGATCACTCATACAGATAAACAAGCTGACAGTATTACCAAATTAGCTAACACCTAATTTGGAGGAAACAAGCATCAGCGTTTTTTCTTTCATTTATAGGTCAGGTTTTTGTCTCGTTTGATCTGTCAATCAAACTCTTGCTGAAGACGGCCGGGAAAAGATCAAAAACACCTTTCCTGTGAAGACAAGCCTTCAGTGCCGTTCTTTGCTCTTCTATCAATGAAGAAGTACTCTCTGGCCTTGAGAGAACTGATGCTGCCGTTCCTTGTTGTTTCCAATGAACGGTCGCCCCTCCACGTTGCCTCACACACACCTCAGCCACACCGTAGCTGCCAGTAGCTCCTCACAGGATGCTGGCCGGACACAAACGTTGTCGGGGTGATTTTTGTGATTCTTGTGTGATCTCGTGACATCTTAAGAATCCAACTGCTGTGCAAGGTCACTGCATGTGTCCCCCATGTGTTGGTGTCTTTGTGTTCTTAACTTTAAGTTTCACTTTCACTTTAGAAATGTGGTAACTTGGGGTGATTTTGTTGCCCAGGTCGAAGCGAGTGCTTTTGCTTGAACGTGTTTTTTTGTTGCATTTTTCTCAATGCTTCCCCCTTCCTTTTCACTTGGAAGCATTAAACTGTGAACTGTGGAAACTAAAATAAAATCTTCGCATTTAGTATTCATGATCTAATTTATTCATGATCTAATGTCTCTTATTATTGCAATCTAATAATATCTTATTTAAACCATACCTTTGTGTCATTGGATACACGTTGAAATCCCACAGAGATTCTGTGCATCTCCAGTCAATTTAACTCAACTTTAATTTCGAATTTAGCTACTAACGCGTCCCACACTATCATATACAATAGCAGACTGAATATCGACATGAAATCAAATTGCAATTCAGTCATATTATGAGGCTACAAGCTCCCTAGATGATTGCACTGTAGCGATGTGCATTAGAGTGATTGCTGCTGTACACAATCCATAACAATACACAGTCTATTGTGGCTTTATATTGAATGAATTATGGACTTTATGAACCCACTGTGACCACTGTTTGTCAGATTTTCCAAACTGACATACACGGTGGAAATGAATGCTCTCCAGACCTGGACATTATCTACAATTAGAGTAAAGAAATGGAAGGTTAAAGTCAGGGGTTTCTGTCGAGAGACTTGTCGTGACAGCTCACAACTCACAGGTATCGATTCCCTCATGAGGAGTCCTCATCGTACAAATGAATTCTCCTCCCGTCACTCTGTGACAGAACATCTCATTTCAGGAGAGTTATTTCTCTCATTAGAGAGGACACTCACTTCCCTGTTTATCTGCCCGGCGGCTGACCGCCAGTTAATGAATAATAATAAATAATAACACACTAATGATTATGCTCGGAGGGCTTAGCATGACTAGCTACCCTGTCAAAGAGCAACACAACACCTAAGGGTTGGAGGGACGGGGGAATGGGAGGGCAGCGTCCTTCTCTATCATCGGGATCATCAAGGGCCCTTCAGCCAATCCGATTTACACAATTGATTGGTACGCTGTTGACCGAGTGCAGCGTTTGGATGTGTGCGTAGGACCATTACCTTTCAGATTGCTGGGGTAGCAGTGTTTTTTGAGGATCATCATAAATGCGTCGGAGCAATCTCTCCCTTTCAAGGCTGGACTGATGAGCTGTGAAATGTGCTCAAAGTATCAGAAAAGCTGCGCTGTCAGAACCTCACAAAGCCGCTTCACTCCTCTTCTAACCATTTTTTCAATACTTTTGATCAAACACGCCAGAGCAGATGTGTGGTGAAAGGGCCAAAAATTGACAATCAGTAGGAGAATAAATGTTTGCCAATAGTGTGGCAAAGGGTGAAATGAATTCCAAATAAGAGCCGGAGATGTGTCTTGGCAGTCAAGGTGAGATTCATCTTTTACTAAACAAGCCAGCTTCCCAGCGACTGTATGTACACTACATATCCACTGTCATTGACAGCAGCTTTTCAATGTATCCACATAAGCATCTGACCCTTGGGGACCCTTTGCTGCACTCCATTTTCAAAAGCACTGCTCGGCCCACTGTTCCAGCAGACATAGAGATACAGTGAAGACAATTACCCCAACCAACTTTTAACACCAATGTGTTTAATTTACATGTCGGCACCACAGGAACTGTCAATGGGAAGTCAATCAGGATCCTTTGATGTGTATGACATTATTTTTGTTGCCTTACCATAGGTGTAGTACTTATTTTAAGGCCAACCTCTTTCCTAAACCTAAGTGTGACAATATTTATTTGGTACATTTAATCAGCCTCAGCCACTGTTACCCAATACAGGATCCTTAGGGTGCTGACACATTGTAATTTCTGTGGGATAGCAATTTAACCTACTTTTTTTAATTGACTTAATAGACCCTCAAAGTACTCACGCACAGCACGCTGCAGTTTTAACTGCTTTAGACTGATTGGTCAGGGAAAGCATTGTAACGAAATAATTAACATACTTCATGGATTGATATTGATAACCTTCCTGAACAGTTTGTTCATATGCATTAGCTTCCAAATCAATACTGACATATTTTGTACCACATTCCTACGCCACGGAGCATTTTGCAGGATGGTTTGGAGGGGACTACATAAAGCATCCGCGTGTTCATATCTACCAGTGACTAATGCTTTCAGTGCCAAACACCCACATGACAAGGAACAAAATTACTATATTTTTGGCTTTTGGTACAAAATCAGATTTGCTTCCCACCACTGTGCTCAGGTTCATATCAGGCATATATCATATGCCATATCATATTATGTTGCAAAACAACAACAAAAAACTAGTTTTCAAGCCTCGGATTTTGGCCTTCGGCAACCGGATGCTGAATATGACATTTTTAGACAACTGAAATGTAACAATAAACTTCATGAACTGAAAACAGTCGAGGGACCTGTCATTCACAAGGTAGCCACGCCCTAAAGCATGCCCTGCTTTAACTTCTATCTGTCTCTTGATGCGACCCTAATTTATTAAATGAACATCATGCTGTATTGAAAATAACTCTGGGATTTCTAAACATATCTTACTTATTTTAGCAACCAGAGGAGCCGACGCCTGTTGGCCATTAAAAAGAATGCAGGTTGAAGGCACTTCCACACTGGCTTCACTCTGCTCCTGTTGACACGCCGCTGTATATCATAGGGTGATAGCGTTGCAGAAATCTTAACCTTTCAAGGCAATCATGGACTGAACAAGTGACTTTTCCTTCCAGTGTGTATAAACCAGAACAAAAAGTCTATTTATTTTGCATAGGAAGAACCAAACCATAAAGCTGTTTATTCCATGATGCCTCTAAAATAAAATATGCCGTTTCATCCTGTGAACTATTTCTGTTGCCATCTACCTCAGTGCCCCTAAGAAGGTAAAAGCTGTCTGATCCCACATCTTGTTAAGCGCTGACATTGACATTCACATCCCCCACCCTGCTGCACCGAGGAAAAAAAATGCCTGAAAAAGAAGAATTGGCCCATGAAGTACATCTTTCCCTCTAACCTCAAGGATCTGCAATCCTCCCAACATCTGCTACATCCAGCTCCTGATAGCCTGGAACACGCTTCTACTAATTACAACATCTTGAGGAACTAAAGCCAATAATGAGAAAAGCAGGTGTGCAGAGCTGGAAGGGCCTGCTAACCAGGATTTCAGGCCCAACACAACCAATTTAATTCACCTTATAATTGGGCGACCAAGGAAGCGCACAGAGGAAGTTTGATCATTGAATTGAGCCGGTATAGATTTCCTCTGTGTATGTAAACCAGACGACAGGGCTGGAATACCTCATTTCAACATGTGATAGACTGGTTACCTGTCTGTCTCTACATGTCTCCCTGTGATAGATGTTACTGTTGTCTCTAATGTCTCCTGTGATAGACTGTACTGTCCTTACATGTCCTGTGATAGACTGGTTACCTGTCTGTCTCTACATGTCTCCCTGTGATAGACTGGTTACCTGTCTTTTTTCTACATGTCTCCCTGTGATAGACTGGTTACCTGTCTGTCTCTACATGTCTCCCTGTGATAGACTGGTTACCTGTCTGTCTCTACATGTCTCCCTGTGATAGACTGGTTACCTGTCTGTCTCTACATGTCTCCCTGTGATAGACTGGTTACCTGTCTGCCTCTACATGTCAGCCCTGTGATAGACTGGTTACCTGTCTGTCTCTACATGTCTCCCTGTGATAGACTGGTTACCTGTCTGTCTCTACATGTCAGCCCTGTGATAGACTGGTTACCTGTCTGCCTCTACATGTCTCCCTGTGATAGACTGGTTACCTGTCTGTCTCTACATGCCTCCCTGTGATAGACTGGTTACCTGTCTGTCTCTACATGTCAGCCCTTTGATAGACTGGTTACCTGTCTGTCTCTACATGTCTCCTTGTGATAGACTGGTTACCTGTCTGTCTCTACATGTCAGCCCTTTGATAGACTGGTTACCTGTCTGTCTCTACATGTCTCCCTGTGATAGACTGGTTACCTGTCTGTCTCTACATGTCAGCCCTTTGATAGACTGGTTACCTGTCTGTCTCTACATGTCTCCCTGTGATAGACTGGTTACCTGTCTGTCTCTACATGTCTCCCTGTGATAGACTGGTTACCTGTCTGTCTCTACATGTCAGCCCTTTGATAGACTGGTTACCTGTCTGTCTCTACATGTCTCCTGTGATAGACTGGTTACCTGTCTGTCTCTACATGTCCCTGTGATAGACTGGTTACCTGTCTGTCTCTACATGTCAGCCCTTTGATAGACTGGTTACCTGTCTGTCTCTACATGTCTCCTTGTGATAGACTGGTTACCTGTCTGTCTCTACATGTCAGCCCTTTGATAGACTGGTTACCTGTCTGTCTCTACATGTCTCCCTGTGATAGACTGGTTACCTGTCTGTCTCTACATGTCAGCCCTTTGATAGACTGGTTACCTGTCTGTCTCTACATGTCTCCCTGTGATAGACTGGTTACCTGTCTGTCTCTACATGTCTCCCTGTGATAGACTGGTTACCTGTCTGTCTCTACATGTCTCCCTGTGATAGACTGGTTACCTGTCCAGGATGTCCCCTGCCTTCTCCCAATGTCAGCTGGGCTCGGCCCCAGCCAACCCTGAATACAGGATAAGCGGTTGATGATGGATGGATCACCAACGCCATTGTCTCCAGCTACCACGTCATGTGCAACACTTCATGGCCAATCAATCCAATAGTATCAGAGATATTTAAGTCCGGTGGACCGACTGACAAAAGGGTCCAGACAAATTAAGTGTGCATTTCATTTGAAATGCACCAGACATTACTCGATCAATTGTTAGTGTGGATGTTATTTTACTGCAATACACAAACTTTTACTGCTCCACCAGTTTCCCCAAACATTGTAGACATCAAATATGTCTTGTAGAATATCCTTTAATAGGATTAGCCCACAGAGACTGCTTTTTCCTCAGAATATCACCCTTTCTGATCGATCCACTTCTGTTCCCCTTAAGGCCTCTGACTCACCTCTTGGAAAGAAAAAAAGAATCAGTCACAGTAAGAGCAGGTGAGGTCATGTTGTATTTGTTTGCTGTAATTCAAGTGGAGAGCGAGTTGCTCTCTTTGCACCCTGAACCAAAGGCTCCGCCGTGCTGTTTGCTCTTCAAACATTTATATATTTCAAGGCTTGTAGTCGTTGCTTCATGACCTTTCTCACCTCCCTTAAATCACACGCTGAATATACCAAAGAGGTCTCAGGTCTACTCCTCCCATAATGCTGGCTGTTGTGATCCTGACCCTGATGGCAGCTAGTACACTATTAGTCCCGGTGATGAACCTAAACCGTTGCCTGAGTTGAGGGCACACGTCGTGGTTGAATGGATAGGTTCTAACAAAGCTCACAGCCCCAAGGGAACCACACTCACCAGCTTTAATGTCTTTCTGGGTCGAGGTAAGTGCAAACAAATGATCATTCTGTCTGCAGCTGCTGGTTAGCCTCGGGCCAGGTGGACTGATGTGCAGCTGAAACAGTGCTGGATTCATTCCCCGCAGGCAGGAAGTCTCTACCGTACAGGTTTTACAACTGTGGCTGGGTATGTTTAGTTACAAACGTGTGTGTGTTTCATTTTTCAGTTTTATAGATTTATCAGCAATATTTGTTCCGGCTACTTCTTCACATCATGACTCCTGGAACGGCGACAGGAACTGAGTCCTGGCTGTAAAGCACTGCAGGACCAGCACCTGCACTCAGACCTCCTTCTAGAAGGACACACTGTGCTGTGGTCACAGCTGGCTTTGTGTGAATGTAGCAGCGGTACGAGGACGCTCAGTGACACATTTACGATATGTGGCTCCAAATGTCACAGATCAAGAACAGAAATAAGCATTATTGCATTCTGGGTAGCTGGATGGACCAGTGGAATGTCCCCCGTTGGATATTGGAATTCAAGCACAGCCAACTCTGTCATGCCAATACTTTTATTTCATTCTTTAGCACCATTTGCTTTTAATTACACACGTTTCATTTTTACAGCCTGGCCCCCATGTTTTCTGAAGAGAAGTGCCAGCTTCTTTCCAAAATAGAAAAAGTATTTCCAGTGTTTACCCATCCGCCGCATAATTAATCGATAGATCATTTTAGGATTTTTAAAGTCACTGAACCATTGTATGTAAACCTACGTTTGGAGTAAAATGCACCCTAGGACATTTCCACCATGACATCCAGCCAAACACCCCCTCGGAAGCATTTGGTAGCGCTTGTCGATAGCGATGGTCAGCATTGGTCAAGATAGGGCGATCAGTCGAATGGCTTAGTACTAGCGCGATTGGTACATTATGTATATCTGGTAAATTTCCCCACTAATAATGCATGGAATGTTACCAAACTTCTGCAGTAGTACACACAGGGTCTGTACTCACAAAACCAGGCATTTTAAAGTTTGTAAGTACATCAGGAGTTTATTTAAAAGAACACTTGCCTGTTAGCTTCTACTGCTAAAGCTACCGCTGTTGCGTAGACGGCACTTCTGTGTTTACCCAGCTTCTTCTTTGTTGGTGTTTAATGGCAGTCAGCGTTTACCCAGCTGTTTCTGTGACGCAAGTTTTACGCCAGAGTATGAAAAAGTTTGGCAGATTTTTTATAAATGCTTGTATTATCATGTCAACACTTGTCGACCTGATAATAGAAGCATTTATTTTAAAAAAATTAAGCGGAACTTTTTCATACTCTCGCGTGAAAGGAGAAGAAGCTGGGTAAACACGGAAGTGCCGTCTACGCAACACCGTAGCTTTAGCAGTAGAAGCTATCAGGCAAGTGTTCTTTTAAATAAACTCCTGGGGCCCGTTTCACAAAGCAGGTTCAACAAACTCTGAACATAACCCAGAACTCTGAGTTGACCAACTCTGAGATGGGCAACTCTGAGTTTTCAGTTTCAGAACTGCGGTTTTGAATTAGTTCAGTCAACTCTGAGTATGTAAACTCTGAGTTACGCGCGTGCCTGCCGACTCTACAAAGCCATCATCAATGGATCTCCGATACTACGATTCACCATGGCAACGGGGAGAGCGTCATTAGATATTACTGAGTGTTTATGTAGAAAACGAGCTCATCCTGAGAAAGCGGAGCACCGTAACTGCAGCAAAGTAGAGATAGTTGGCGTGGCAGACATTTACTGCCCGATCTAATGTGTATAACTGAATGAAACAGTCTATTGATCTAAAGGTAATAACTCTTTATTTTCAGAGTTCCACAGCAATACTGTGGTGTAACAATTAGCAAAGCTGCCTGTGGTGTAGGAGACAGCGGTTCAATTCCCGTAGTTCACAAAGTAGCGCAACAAATAAATCATCATTTTTATTGGGTATAATCCCCCCAGGCACAGAAAGAAAGTGGCTTCATTTGAAAATTAAGCATAAGAATATTGCGTAAATACGTTGACTAAGGCATATGATTTTAATCATATTTCACATATTAAACAGTAAATATAAGCAGGTATTTCAACACAGGAATGTACTTAAACATTTCATAAATCTCCCGTTCGCAAAAACACTACCTCCGCAAAGAATCTGGTTGCGGATTATGTCCGCGATATGAAATGTTGAAAATGTCGGAGAATATTGTTTAGATAATATCTATTGTGATTGAAAGGAAAGGTAATCAAAATCCTCTCCCGATGCAAAGCTGCTAGAATCACTTTTATTTCCGTATCGATTAGGTTGACGATGAAAGGACAGCACATTTTTTTTTTTCAGAGTTGGTTCAGATTCCGGAAAAGGCGGAGACATGTAGGGAGAAACTCAGGGTTTGTTGAAGCAAACCTGCTAGCGAGCAGGTTAGTTTCACGGAGCATGTTACCCGGGTAACTGACTTAGATTTATGCTGAACTGGCTTTGTGAAACCAAAAAACCAGAGTTTCCCTCATCTCAGGGTTAACTAACTCAAGGTTTTCACTAAACCTGCTTTGTGAAACGGACCCCTGGTGTACTTACAAACTTTAAAATGCCTCGTTTTGTGAGTACAGACCCTATGTATTATAAATATAATTGAATTGAATTGAATTTATCATGTAAGGTGACCTTGGGTGTTTGAAAGGCGCCAACAAATAAAATGTATTATTATGTGTAATACTGCAGAAGTTTGGTAACATTCCATGCATTATTAGTGGGAAAATTTACAAGATATACACTATGCACCATCACGCTATTACTAAGTCATTCAGCTGATTGCCCTGTCTTGACCAATGCTGACCATCACTAAAAATGCTTTCAAGGGGGTGTTTGGCTGGATGTCTTGGTGGAAATTACCTAGGGTGTGTTTTACTCCGAACCATCACTTTAAGATATATTATTTGTTGGCAAACAGTTGCCTGTTTACACACTTAGCAGAAACCTTTTCAACTCAGATTTTTAATGTAAATATTGTATTCCAATAATCATAACATGTTCTGTTTTAGTCCTAACCAATTCCTGAGAAATATCATTTTAGTTGCCAAATGCCCCATCGTGTGTCAACAGGGCTTTCCAGCAGGCCGAAAAATAACAAAGTGCTCCGACGGACAAAACAAAAGCACACACACATTAATCTAGATATACACATCTTCATGATCGTGAAATTAGATAAAAGATAGGTCATCTTTAATTCAATTCAATTCAATTTATAGTGTCATATCACAACAGAAGTCATCTCAGGACACTTAACACATTGAGCAGGACTAGAATTTCCAGAGTCAACACAATTTCAAAGTCCCAACATCACCCAGGGGCAAGCATTACAGCGACAGTGGCCAGAAAAAAACTGCCTTAATAGGCTTTTAGGCAGAAATCTGGTGCAGCCCAGGCCCTTGGGTTCTAACTGCATTTGGTGTTGGTAGTAGTATAACACAGTAGTAGTATTAACAGTAGTTGTAATATTAACAGAAGCAATAGTATCAACAGTAGTAGTCCATGGCAACAGGCACATTCACGCCGAGATGGATCCATCCCAACCACGTCGCCGTAGACCAAAAAGCAGGAGTAGTTGAGCAGTCACACAGCGGGCAGGTGGAGCTACAATATGGAGTTTCCAGTAAAAACAGTAAAAACGACAAACGAATAACTCAAAATGAAATGAAATGATGTGTCCCTGGGTCATTTTATCACCATTTAAATAGGCTTCAGTTGCAGTTTTTAACAGAATAACAGCACATAGTGTGATTATCTCCCAGAAAAGGAAGGAACCGGAGCCAGATGGAGTAATGCTCAAGGCGAGGGCCGTGTGAGGAGGTCAGGTCAGCCGTTCAGCGGCGACGGTAATGGCTGCTTTGTGCCTTGCCCCGGCAATGACAGCGATGATTACAGGGAGGCCCCGGGGCCACGTGAATTCTCAGAGAAGTTGTGGATGACACTGACACTTGGCCCAGGTCTTAGGTGGATTACAGCTGACAAACAGGAAACAGGATGAATGACATGCTCATCTCTCGCTGGAGGAGCAACATTCTCACCAGGACGGTTACACAAGCCTGCTCGGCTGGAATCAGAAGCCTTTTATACAACACAGGACCTGTAACACCTCCAGTTAAACCGTTTTTATAGACATGTTTTTGAGATAAATCAGTGCCTTAATTTATTAGATCATAATCATAAATTAGGACAAAATGATCTCATAATTATGACACAGGAAATCCTGATTATGATAACACAAGCACAAACGTGTCTTAAACAACTAAGACGATACTAAACTATAAGATATTTCTTATACTTAAATAATAATAAATAAAAATATAATATAGGCATATGTCTTCCACGTATTGGAAGACATATCAGTGCTTTGATCTTTATTATTTCCTCTTCTTACCCTCATTGATTCCCTTTCCCCATTATATTATTCCAAAGTGAATCTCTTCCCCCTTTCCTAATTTATTATAATTATTTTTTATATACATATTTTTTGTACGTTTAACCTGTTAACGATGTGCTAATCAGCTCAAAAATGTGCAATAACACACAAGCCGAACGCACAGACATGTTTGTACAAGTTGCTGTAACTGAAATAAGAACTAAGTTAAAAAAAAGCTAAAAGAGCTTTGAACCCAGAGACTCTACAGGACAATCGCTGACGTGGAGGGGATGCATGCATGAATCATACGTGGTTACGAGTGAGTGTCCTTGCAGACGGTTCCGTCGCCCCATTGTTGTCCTCGATGGCTCGATGTGAAGCATTGTGGGGGAACTGCCTGCACTGCGACTGAGGGGGAGGCATTGTCATGAAGCACGCCTCTCCAAAAGAAAGGAAACGGGATTCTGCAGCGTTGATGTGTGCCGTGTGTGAGAGAAAAGTAAGCGACAGGTAATGTCGAGCATGAAATCTCATCCGTCTGCTCCTCCAAAGTTGAGGATTCTTGTGGAGTAAATCCCAGCTCTCACCTTCCTGGTAAACAGGAGAGGACGTGATTCCTCCAAAGCTTTGCGTCATTATTCTGAAACATCTGTGTGACTTCACATAATCTGTTATGTTGCATAATGCTTAGATTGCACCACCCAAACTCCCAGTTATTCATGAGTGGCACTAGAAACAAACATTTCTCTGCATGACTCTCATTTCCTTTCAGCTTCCTAAAGCTTATCAGCCACTTGTGATCTCACGACGGGGGCAAATCTTTTGTGTGGAGGGTAATAACGGCAACATTGCTGATGCTTCTTTGCTTGGCTGCTTAGAATAACACAGTTTCCTTTATGCACGCGGGGACATTGATGATGATTTACGTTTCATTTCTCACCACTTCACAGGCCGTTGACAGCAACAGTATCCGTATGAAGTATGCAGCAGTAATTCATGTTTTTACCAGGTGACCTTCCTCTTTCAACAACCCTAGAAAAAAAAACATGCATATATTTATCATTATGCCATTCTATGCATTTCTATTCTGCCGATCGTCATTCACTGAGTGAACAATGTAAAGCTGCCTTTATGTACAAGGTAGCACTTTGTAATTAATCATCTTTTATTAAAGTGACAGTTTGTAGCATCCAGGTTGCTCACATCACATAAAATAATAACAAGGCCCTTTGATTTCCAAGGAATCTCAAATTTTGACAATGAAAATGGAATCAACTGTAAAACGTGGGTGGTATGTTGTGACTCCTTCATAAATCATTGCACATACACTTGCATATTTATCCCCATTTGTATGGTCTCCGAATGACAAGCAATTAGAATAAGAACTACTGGAATGTTTCTTCAGTAAATTTCTTAATTTTGATTCATCAACAGTCATATGATTAGACATTATTTGTTTAAAAAAAATGCTCTAAAATTGCAAAACACAGAATTTAGAAAAATTCAAATGGAAAACGCAGAATCTGGAAAAAAAATAAAACATATTTAATTTGGCTCCAATCACATAATACTGTATGTTAAGTGGGATGACAAATAAGTAAGCAGATATGCTTAGTTGGAGATGGCTTTTGGTATTTTGCCGCCCTGTTGACTTTGTCTTGTAAGTGTGGCTCGACTGGAAAAAGTAGTGAAGATCACTGATTTAGGTGGATCGATTACATAACCGCACCGCAAGATGACACTACACACTGTCCCTTAAAGGATTTATGTAACTACATATTCAAACTTTAATTACTAATATGCTTTTAATTACTTTAATTTGAGCCACTTTTGGGTCGCCTTGTTGTGAAACATCTCTGTCTGGAGAATCATGAAGAGTGAAGTCATGAAAGCCGATCCCAGCTGACATGCTGTCTCTAGGAAGCTGCAGCTCGTCTTAGAGCTGGAGGGAAGCTACTGATATGACATGGAACTACTTGCTGTATTGAAAATATTGAGGTTTGTGAACAGTTTTCTGAACATAAGAGCTCGCCATCCTATCATAGAAAACATTTTTAAAACTTCTGTGATGGTATTTTTAAGGTCTTGGTATCTTAGTGTGGTATTTTGGAAGTATATTCTGTTAAAAATGCATCGTTAAATTGCTGTGTATTATAAACACTGCTGCCAGAACTTATGATTTCATAAGTCATCATATACTTCCATTAAAATTGTCTTTTCTTTCACAATTTATCTTAAATAATGACTACATTTTTCCCTGTTTTACGACTAGAACAACGGGACACAAACTGCTGATCTGAATCTCAATTAACATTTCATGACCACAGCTTCCATGTTATTTCTCATTAAAGATCCTGTCTGGCAATAAACGGGTCTATGTGGGTCTCTATGGGTCTCTATGGGTTAATTAAGTTCATAATAATGTGTGAGTTATAAATGCTAAAATGTTCTGAGTAATTAGGGTAATTGGTTTCTCGCTTTCTATTAAAATAGCACTCTAATATGATAATATTTTGTATGTGAATACATAAAATTAAGGGAGTTACAATAGACGGATGAGAACATTAAGAATCGATGCAGAAGAGGCCAAGTTATTGGGGATTTCACTGTAGTAGGAGTTATAAATCCTCTGATTCATACACTTCCCCTCGTCAAACTCATCTTGACCTGAACCACCTGATCCGAACCTGAACCGCATCTTCACGTCGCTTGTTGTTCCCGCCCACGACGTGTACGTCCTTTTAGGAAGCGTGATTTCACTTTGCAAAGAGCTCAAACACTTAAAAAGGCAACAGTTGCAGGAGATCCCTTTAGATCTTCCTTCAACACAAGACTTTCCTTCAACTTTGAACACTGTTTAATGCATTGATCTCTCCACATCCAGTTTGATACGATATAATGATTCTACTGTGCATTGCTTGTACTGTCTTAATGAGTCTGACAAGGTATTATTTGTTATCTCGTAATGGTTAAGCATCCAATCTTTATTATTATTTTCTATTTGATGAAACCAAGCAAATTGGCTTGTTGGAGGAAAACCGAGATCATAGAGAAGAGCTTCAGTAGGCGCAGTGAAGCCTTTCCACTCATGATTCATCCTACGATATATTTGCCAGGTTGCATCGCAACATGAAGAGCACAGCGATGTTCAACGGCATGAGGAACCGGCTCTACCCTCTAATTGAAAGAAGCTTTTACTTTATTTAAAATGCACTTAATGCTGCGTTGCTAGCAGCTGAGGAAGCATTATATTAGACTGGTGGAAAGTTCCAACTGCTAATGGAAACACATCTGCACTGTTGACTCACTGTGCACTGATATGCATGCACCCGTGGGTTCCTTTCATTTCTCCTTGAATTTCCATCCAGTGGAAGGCAGCTGCAGACTCCTCCTGCATCACGTCAGCCTGAGGCGCTGCTTTGGCCACGCGGGGCTCACCGAGACGTGGGACCGCAGGCCCGGATCATCCCGGGTGAAACGTGTGAAAGGTGGGGGAGGGTCCGGCCGATGTGTGTGAAGGATATCTAGAAAGCATAGTGTTTCCCTCCAGCTGGAGTAGCTCGGCCCAGCGGGGAGTTCTGATAGCCTGTCCAGCATTTCTGACCTCATCCCTGCCTAAAGTAATGAAACGGACGGATGCTGGATCAGCTCAGAGGGGGAGGATAGGAGGGAGGAGGGACGGTTTTGATGCTTGGTAAACAACCTCCATCTGTGCTCTAGTCCTCTACTTGTGAAGGTATAGGTTGTGAAGTGTACCTGCTCTTCTTCTCTGCCCTCATTTGTAGCAGCAAAAAACTCTCCTTTCCCGACCTCCGCCGGGGAAACATGGGCGATGAAAGCGTCATGAAGGGATTTGAATGGTGCTTCCCCAGTGTGGCTCCCTGGCTGTGCAGTAATTGTTGTGCCAGGGTAATTGAACCTGTGGCACACATGCCTCTGGTGGGGGGGCATTTTGGAGAATGTCCTCATTATCTCCTGCTGAGGTCTGCCCCCTCGGGGTCTGCTTGTGTCGTAGAGGGCCCACGTCAGCGTCGTGTTGGGGGGTTCCTCTGACAGAGGAGTCGCTCTGTAGGGTTCTCTTTGGAGGCTTTCCTGGGGAAGCTTTAGAAACAGACACTGGGTGGCTCATTGAAGACGTAGAAGTGGAACTGTAAAACTGTTGAAAACACCTTTCCTCACTCACTCTCTTTATTTCAATCTGTGGCTCTGAATGCCATAGAATGGTATGTTCAGGAAAAGTAAGACGTCTCAGAAATGTCTCGTCTGTTGTATAAGAACTACAATCAGTTCTTTTTTATTGAGCTTCGGCCTGCATGTCCGAAGGTTTTCAAGACACGGCAAATGGCTATTCCCCAGAACTTTTAAAGGCATTTATTTAAATGGTGTCTAATCAGTGCTGATGGTAATCGTTGTGGATTGATGCCATAAATGCAATGTCGCTTGGACCAACTCCTCACTGCGACAGGTGTGCTGAAAACCTTCTATCGGACCCCAAAGACAAATACAAGGCTTTCAGGATGTTCAAATACATCCAAGGCCAGCTGGGCTGAAAGGGCGGATGACCACATGTTTTTCATCTAACACTATCAGAAGCTGTTTCGTTGTGTTGCTGAGGGGATTTAAGTTGGGCTTTGAGTCACTTCCACTGACTCCATGAAGCATCAACACTGATTGGTCAGCTCCATAACAGATGGCAGATTCCTCCTATAATGAGGGTACCATCGTTATCTTGTGTGTAATGTTGAGCGATAGAATAATGCACGTTTTGTGTGTTCAATGCAGTTTTGTGCTCCGAATGCAAAGCCTTAAATTAGTTTGGATGCACAGCTGAGCAACCAACCGGTTCCCATTCCCGACTCTTCAAATACCAACCAAGCCACAAGTACCGAGGCACCCTTTAGTGCCTGTAAGCGACCATCCACCCGACATCGACATTTAGCGGCGCGCCATTAATTAACCAACTGTAACAAAGTAGACCTGCGGCCTTGGAAGACCCTCCACTCTGCCCAGTTGGTAATCCCTTCTCCGTGTCTGAGCATGAAACTCAACATTAAGTCATCTTTTATCTCCACTGCAATTATAATTCTGCAATTGCACATGAAATAGAAACATATCTTTTTGTCCGTACAAGCGCTTTGTGTTTTACACCAATGAGTAGCATTGTTGTATTTTGTCAAGCTATTGACTCCTTGTCCGCTCTTATGAACTAGGGTGGATATTGTAGCAATTCATTATGCGTATAATTATACTTTTATGTGGTTTTATTGTTCCACTGAAGATTTATGATTTAATTACAGTGTGATTTTATTGCAGATTAGCGATCCAGCCTTCCTAAGGAGACTGTATTGCTTGAATTGACTGGTCAAACTGACCTCTTCAATAAATATCCAGGCATGCAAATACTTAAAAAGTATAATATATACACATACATACATACATACATATATACATACATACATATATACATACATACATATGTAGATGTTCCACTCACACAAGTTATATCTTAGGTAGTACCTAACTGCTTAGAACATGGAGTTTTCTAAAAGTTAAAATAATTATCTATTTTAAATTCATGCTCTAAATATATGAATTTGGCAATAGAGGGTTTACTAACTCCTCAATAATGTATTATTAGCCAGCTTTAAGCATGCAGATGCCTTTGAATAATTCAATTGGCGATGCATGAAGCAAGGGGAATAATAAATGTAAGGTCTGCCAGCACCCACCTTCACCAACAAACAGCATTCATCTAAACCCACACACAAACACACACACACACACACACACACACACAAACACACACACACACACACACACAGAAATGCAGCGAGCGCTGAAGAACCCTTCACCTCCACTCATGTGCTGATGTCCGGTGACTGACAGCTTTGAACAAGGTCGGGTCAGTCAAGGCCATCGCTCGATTCCTGCAGAGAGCCTCCGCTCATGAAAATGTAAATGCTGTGTTCCATGTAGTGATTACGATACAATGCAATTTGTACAGCCATGACGGCTCTGGGATGACCAGCGATTGATAGGCAAGGGATCGCCTTCTTTTCATTCGTTTCATTAAGGTGTCAGGGGAAGGCATCAGGATGATTGAGAGGTTTTATGTTAATGCTCACGATTGATCTGGAGAAGAAGCGGGAATGAAACATAACTGCCAACTTAAAGCATTAAAACACTCAGAGGTTACGTGTTTGCTGATTTCTTCACTGATAACCATAATCAGCTCTGGAGCACCAAACCTGACAACATGTAGTAAAAGGCGATTCCCAAATGTCATTTTGTTTGTCTTTTGTACATTAAATGTCAATATATTTTTTGGAGCTCTTGTCTTTTCATGAATATGTTCACACAGAATACAATTTTTTTCCAGAGGAGACCATTTTTGGGGGCTTTCAAACTACAAGTTAAAGCTGGAGTATGTAATGTTGGAAAGCTAGCAAGAGAGCTAGCAAGATTTGAAAATAGCACCTCCTCCTGCCTCCTCTAAGTCCCCCCCCCCTCCCGTCAGTGAGTCCGTCCAAGCCGATTCTTCCGGCATCAGCGAGACGTGAAGGCTGTGGACTCGCGCTTAGGCGGGGAGGGCGGGTGCAGAACTAGACATCTGATTGTTTTTTTTACTCCGACCAATCAGGGCCGCAGATTGGTTGTTTGTTTTCGCCATAGAGCTCTGTTTAATCTGTTCCTTTTCCTGATGACATAATGTACTGATCCCTCTGAAATTAGACGGGCCATTTCACCAGTATAACAAAAAGTGCTTCTGAACAGGATTACATACCCCATCTTTAAGGCATCGTCAGCACGTATACTTATACTGTACAAACAACTTTATTACTCCTTTTAACTTTGACAAAGGCAGCACAGACCAGACATACTTCCTTACCTTTCACAATAAAAGCCCTAGACATACAATACCCTGCGTATCTGTTAATCAGTCATATTCACTAAGCCATTTGAGGAAAAGGAAACACTATAAAATAGCTTCCAGTAGCCTAGGCTTCCATACAGACAACCAGACACACACACACAAACAAACACACACACACCTGCATGAATATGACAATGTTTATTCAAAAGGGTTACAGTTAGTAGTGAGGAGAAGAACACTCAGCCATCTATTTTGACCATAGTAGACAACCGGGACAGATAATAAAATAAAGATTTCCAAGAGAGCTGTGTTGACAGATTTAAATTCTTAGCATGTGGATGTTTGACATGCTGCTGGTTTCACTTTCACCCTGACTGACATGGTTCCACGCCGGATTCGTCACACAGCTCATCCAACACAGCGCTGCTCATCCCTGTCCGCCGCTGCCATCCTCCCCATGTTAAACACAAGAGTGGGTCCAACCACAGATGGACGGACAGACAAGGAAAGACAGGGGGGTACTTCTCTGGTTGGTGGATTTGAGACACTCTACATAGCAGATTAAAACCTTTTACTGAGTTCCCTTTTGTCTTTTCCCACTGCTCTTGGAGGCGGAATGAAAAGTAATAATCATGCCTAACTGAGAATCAAAAGGGAGGAAAAACAGCAATGACTGAATGCAGACTTTATGTAGAGGCTGATGTTAAATTTTCCGATTTGATGCTGTAAAAAATTACCACTAGAAGATAAATGAATTTCTGAAAGGCCTTGAAAAGCTTCTCCTCCAGTCTCCCTCAGCAGTAGAGCTGTTTGGCTTTCCACAAAGATTATATTATTAAGGTTATTGCATTGGTTTATTTCCAGATCCTACATGATGATTGAGATGAAGCTGAATTCTAACCAACAGTGCAGGTGTTCACCTTCAGGAAACATTTCACGTTTCTTCTTCAGTCGGGTAAAGTAAGCATGAGCTTCAGTCAGCAGGTGCTTCTATTTGCAGCAGGTAATTCATTTGTGGAGACTTTCTGTTCTTCCATTTACTCTATTTAACAAGTTTTCTCTTTGTGGCTACCAGCCAGACATTGAAACAGACCAGATTAAAAGTCCATATATAGAAATGTCAGAACATTATTATGATGGCGTATGGAAAAAGTACAATGATTTATTACCTTCACTATGACTCAACTATGCAACAGATTGTATTGCAATGAATAGACAGTATCACACTTAATACTGCACTTACATACTACAATAAATATGGTCATCAAATGTATCATGACAGACAACTATTATTGTTGCAGCTCAGAGGTCATTTCAAAACACCAATCTGGTTATACATCAAATGTGTGTTTTATACAAATGTCTGCATGAGATAAGTTCTAAAAATCTGCTGCTTTCATCATTTCCGATGCCATCTCTAATCCTGTCAGCCACGGCTGAGACTCATCCTTCACTACTTGAATACAGGAATCCTGACAAAGTCAATTTGCAGCAGGTAAGTTGACACGACGGGGAGTGGGGATGTTTATCTATTTAGGACAGATATTTGGCAGACAGCTTATCATTGCATGGGTCTAATTCATTAAACATCTTAAATCCAGCTGAAATCAAATTGTTGCATTCCCAGAGAATAAAGAGCTGCTCTGTAAATCACATTTCCATTGATCTCATTTGAGAAAAAAACAACAACATGAAAAACATCTTTGTCCAAGAGGGTGAAAAGAGATGTATTTTGGAATGAATTCATGGATTTGGGGGCAGAGCAACAATGGTATCAACATGTTACATACATATTTATTGACAAATTAGCACCTTTCAGGCAGACAGTTCATATTCACACGTCCAGCAGTTCTGAAGAAACATCCACCTGATGAAACTAATATCCACTCTGATTTCTTGGCCTCCATCAACTCCGGAGGGAAATCTCTGGTTATTTGGCTTCCTAATGGTCCAATCTGCTCACCAATTAGCAGATATGTTTTCTGATTTTTAAACCAAGTCAAGTATCAAGTCTTTTGAAGCCTCAAGTCTTTGAGACGTGACTTGCAAACCAACAGCTATATTTTTTTTTCTGGTCAATCAGTGCTTAATATGAAAACATTAAATCCCTTTTTTAAATTGAAACAGTGCATTTAACATCCAGCTGCAGTAATCAGTTTGTAAGGATACTATAAATGAAGGTTCAACTGTGCAAACATCCCATTGATTTATTACCTCAGTAAACACTGTAAACATGAGTTTATGGTCTCAATCTCTAGTTTCAAGTATGATGCATGATGAAGCATGATGTTCATTTAGTACATTATGGTCCATCTAGAATTAAATACTAGTTGCAAACGTTAGGCGGCTGTGGCTCAGAGTAGAGCAGGTCGTCCTTCAATCGAAAGATCGAGGAGCCGGGATTTCGTTGGACATCTCTGCTTGGTCACATGAAGACATTTTAATCATAACCATTAAATTAGGCAGCTTGACAAAGAAAGCAGAAATGCTGGTTCAAGTTTACACTCACAGTGCTGTGTTCACTTACGGTCGGTAAACTCTAGAGACCTTTACTGCTGCTGCAACCACATCACGATTGCCTTTAATGTGGCCAATGGGTTCACTGTATTCAACCATTTCAGCTCACTGACGTTGAGTTTACATGGCAACGAGTCCATTTTTAACCTGGACATTCAAGTGGGACTTCTGTCAACAAATCTCAGGCCTGAGTTGAAATCTGGCCCACAATCCTGGGTAACTTCCACAGTTAAAACGATCAGTAGCGCCTGGAAAATATACACTTTAATCTGGAGTCAGGGCCTTTCTGTTAATTGGGTTATTTATGGAAAAGCATCACTCAGGGACACACAGGTCTTAGTTGTTAATGTAAACAAGTAATCTGGATTAAACGGGATTAGACCAAATTCTACCCAGCATATGGGCAGCTAGTAATGCAGGTAATCACTGATTCTCATCCTCTCCTTATGGAAATTTCAAAAGCCAAATAGAGCTCATTAGTATTTAAGGATGTGTTTTTTTATATTCAAGGACATCTCTGCGCTCAGTACCCTACTAATTAATATTTTGGTTTTATGCTTCAGACTAATCGAATCGCTCGTGATAATCATCATAAAAAGTACACGACTCACCTTGGTTGTCAGCTCTTCTTTTATATTGAGACACCTTGTGATCATGTATAACTCCTCAGGCTCCAAACGATGTGTCACACACATCATTACCATGCAGACGAATGTCTTCTGATACTTCTCTCTTCAAATGCAAAACCATTAGGACAGTTTTTTTGTAATAAAGTGGTCCCACACTTTGCTGTCAATCAGCAGACTTCTTGTATTGGATGCAGCTGAAAATAGCTGTGTGATATCCCCGCGGTGGATAAGCGCTCGCTTGGATCTCGGAGTGAAGCGGACCACATTAGGGCCAAAAGGCAGCGTTAAGATAAGACTGTGCTTGCAGGTGATAAATGGAGTATTCAGAGTGAATTTCTTTGTTCTTTATCCCCCCTTGTCCCCCAGTCAAGTGTTTGAAAAGGTAAGTGTTGCTGGACCTATCCAGGCTGTCATGCAGGGATTTCTTTTCTTTTCAGGAGGCATATCAAAACAATGTGGCATTTCAAAATGCTACCAATTTGACTGCTGCTGTCTACTGAACATATGCACTGTCTCAGACTAACAAAGACGCTGCTGCCTGCTTATTTATATCTGGTTATTTATAGGCAACTCAGGTTGGTCTTGTGGCGCTGAGCGCAGACTGAACAGAAACAATAGAGAAACAGAGAAAAGCAATACATGGTAAACACAAAAGTGTCTTATTTCACACTGCCTTGCAGCTCAAACTTTTCCCCAAGTAATTTATCTTGTAAAACAATGTATTTTTATATTTGGTGATGCAGATCCCAGGACTGTGGGAATTTGGCTGCTCTATATATAGATAAATATGCTTGTTTATGGCAAATGTGTTCTATGGGATGCCCATCCTAATTCTCAGGTGGCGTGTGCTGCTTTAACTCCACAACTTTATCCCATGACACTGTTTTGGAAGTAAGTGTCACTGGTACCCATAGCAGTGGCTCCATAGTCCTGATCCGAAACCAAAGTTATCAGGAGTCAGTTTTAAGAAAGTTCAATCCCAACGTTCACAGCCCCACTTATGTCCACTTATCAACCAATCGTTCCAGTGGCCCATTATTCTGAAACTCCAAAATTCCAAAATGTCACACTGGACTGAAAGTCCATTTGTCCCACAGTCCCTTACCCCAAAAGAAGGCTCCCATTGCTCCAAAGGCCCACAAAGTACTATCTACTGTCTACTGTCCTGGTGAAGATTTTTTTTTTTTCGAGCATGGAGAAGGCATGACCCGACCTACCCTGCCTCTGGTATTCTTCTTCTAAACTAATCTCACTTCTCATACGACAACCTACCAACAAAGGCAACAGGCAATATGAGTCATGCAATTGCCAAGAACACAGAGAAGAAAACAGGAAGGGAGGTTTCATGATGTCATTCCGCATAGAAATGAGCTTCTGTGTGTGTATGTTTTTTTTTGCTCAAGATAACAGGCTGTTGGACAAATACGCTTTCAGTCGAATGGAACCTTTGGTCATATGGGCCGTCGGAACTGTGTCACGTGGTCTTTATCAGTTCAGTTGTCATGGAGATGGATCTGACGTGTGAGCCCAGTATGTTATGTTTTCATCCATAGAACGTTTCTATATCTTTGAGCATTTTATGCCCTCATTGTTATAGCAGACAGCAGAGCGACAGATTCAAATTTGGGCATCTCCTATCTGGATAAAAGCCAGCTGCAACTGAATGCATGTTCATTTGCACTAATGTCCCTTTCCCAATGGACACAACACCCTCTAGCATCTGGCTTTTGTCTTCAGTAAGAAGGGTTACAATCTTCATCCATTCCCGAGACAAATGACTGGTGTTTATCAGCTCTAGCTCCAATCAGCAGTGATGGCAACATGACACCCGGGTGAACACGCTAATTTTCGCCACTTTTCCAGACATGCAGCATACGTTAAGTGATGAATCTAAATTGCCTGTGAGTGTGATGGGTTGTCTGTCTCTATGTGTCAGTCCTGTGAAGTACTTTTAATGGAGAGAATATTAATACAAACATTCACATATATGTATACTCGTATATGTATTATTATGTATATTTGATTCAAGGTCTGGAACGGAGTTCATACAAAAAAAAAACACAGCATGAACTCATGAACTCCTTGTGCTGAGTTTCGTTTCTTTTGTTTTTGAAAAGCTGACATTCTCTGGTCATGTCAGAGGGGGACTAAATGCTGACTGACAGTCCACGATATTCACAGATTAAAAGTAGAGAGAAATACAAGAGAAGTCATGCATCACGTAGAAATGCCAAAGGCAAATTCTTTTCTGGTTGGTCATGAGCCGATGAAATCCTGTGCCGTCCTGTACTGAGTAAAGCCTTTATTGGAGAACTGAGGCACATAATGAAATCTCCCAAGCAAAAGCAGCTCACAATAACGAGACAATGTTTCACGTATTGTCACTGGCACCATTCATTTAGTTCTCATTACAGTTTTTTTGCAATTCCTAAATTAATAATTAATCATTTCTTACCCTCTTTGTTAAACAGAAAATATCTTACATCTCCTGAAAATGCAACCACTTCATTCAAACAATATATACGCTTCTAAAAAATTTATTTTTTGCACGAACATATCACACACCAAAACAAAACAGAATAAAAAAGTCGTTTCCACATACCAACTTCACATGAACTTCTTTAAATCCACATGAATCGCCACACTGGTCAATATTTTAAAAGAAAATATGCGACTTATAAAGACTGTTAACCAATCCAGCATTTAAAAGTTTTAATGTTTGTGTGAAATTCGACACATGAATACATTGGACACACTGGCCATACAAACTGGATCGCATGTTCAAACGTTTCTGAAGCTGCGTGCATTTTCTCCACAATAACCGTAAAGAACCGACATTTTTTCCAACATAATTCAGTCGGTATCACGGGGAGGGTGATATTAGCCACTTCATGTGTTGGAATAACACTTCTCAAATTATTGATCTGAATTATTGAAAAGACACTTTACAAAAGACTGTTAACAATTGTTTTCTATTTGAAAACATCAGCCGCCATTCATTCAAGCGTTTCCAGTGAGTTCTGTCAGGCTGAGCCCACCCAAAGAGGGTCCATCCCTTCATATAGCACCATCTGTTGTCACCCTCCAACATTGCAGCAGCCACATGCATGCATGGGGCCAAGTATGTGGGTTTAGACAGAAAAACAATACTGGGAGAATCACTCATAATCCTTTTGACTCTAAAGGGCAAAATCTTTGGCATTTCCATGTGTAGCCTGCTGTAATGAACACAAATGCAATGTCTTTATTCTAAATACTCTGATACAATCAGTATCCTTAGCATTGTTACTGTATTGTTCTGTAAACAAAATGCACTATATTGCGAATACAGCCCGCTGACTCTCCCTCACCAAATTTGGCCTCCATTGTTATACACACCAACAAGCAAACCTGAATCCTATTTATAGCATTCAAACTGGATACTGTCTAAGTGATCTAAATAGAAGGATTTCAAACCGAATGTAAAGCAGACAGTGTTCTTATGGTTTAGCATACCTGGTCAAAAGAGAATTGTGCCAGAAGGACCACACGTCACAAGATCTGTGAAATCCATAATGCTGTTTGCCAAAGACTTCCCTCTTGTTGATGGTGTGCTATCTGGAGTAACATGTCAGAGCAGATATTAACGTGTGCATAGTGACACGTGAGCAAAGCAACACTGGTCTCCTGTGAGAGCCATGTGTGACCCACAGAGACGATCGCTTGTGACAGCGACCTCAGCTCCGTGCAGGCCTTGATAAAACATTCATGGGAGCCCTGTGGGGTCACCTTGAGATTGTTTCCGCACCAGTCGGACTCTTTGTGGAATTGCATTAACATCACATTTTCATCATGCAGGTTCATGTACCATATTTTCCGAATTGTTTAATAACAAAGGTATTGGACAGAGTTCCAAGTCCAAAGACGGAGGAAGATAATGAATACACCCAACGCATTCTCACTCACATGCTCTATTACTTGTTAAGTTTACGTGATAAGGTTCAGACAACAAAACTGCTTGGCTCGGACAATCTTGTGGTTCAATTTAAAATAACTACATTTGTTGTGTAACAGGCTGAAGTAAAGTACTGAAGTTATGTAAATAATTCAACGTTGACTTGGTTGCATATGGGACAGCTGTCTCCTAGGTTAAAGTCCTGTGTTTGTTTGACTCTGCTTTTGAAAACATTTGTGACCTGCCACGGCAAAACCAGCAACAATCTGATGGGACGAATTTGCGTAAATTACGAAATAAGCTTTTTTTTTTTTTAAATCAGTGATTTTCGATTTTTTTTTTTACAGAATATGCAAGTTGAGATCATGAAGAAGCCACTCCATGTTTCAGATAACAGTATTGGTTGCCTTGAAAGTATATATTTTGTATTTGTAGTTTCAGAAAAAATCTGCCCTTGTCTTACTCTTTGCTGGGGCGTGTACGGCGATGCAGTTCATTTCCATACTGATTACCATTGACCATTCACGCGGAGATGCTATATCTACGGTTACATTTCAACGGGATAAAGACAGCGAAATGGAGGAAATCCGTAACTTTGACTGCAAATGCTACGGAAGATGAAAGTAGAACTCTCTCCTTGGAAGACGTACAGCATACGGATGGATTATTTAGCTGCCGAAAGAGAGCAAACGGACCTACAGTAGTTACGTAGGAGATGACTGCATCCACCAAAAAGCCGCAGACAAAAAGAAAGTCCGCTCTGACCTCTTATTTCATCGGAGCCAACAAAGTCTGCAGGAATACTTTTCAGTTTCTTATGGGGCGAGTTTCCGTTAACATCCAAGTTATCTACTTTGCTTAGCTAGCTAAGCTAACTCAGTAGGCCCCTACTGTCATTTTAAAAGTATATACACATCAAAACTAAGCTGTAATGGGAGGTTTTGGCTCGTAATGTGGGCATCTGATTTAACAGTAAGATGCCAAGGGGCCTGTTGGCATTGCTTGAATTGACTGTGATGCTAATAGTTTAGCAACTAGCCTACCTGAGGACAATAGGCTAGTTGCTAAATCATTAGCACTAGCTACTTAGACGGTGCCTGTTAGCATGACACATGATGTGATACTTCTTTGTTTTCCTTTTCAGAATTGGCAAAGACACCCTGACGGATATAATCAAAAACTTTGAGGAGAATGGGCCTGGACTAAATTCACTTAATTCTAGTACTGACTGTACTGTAGGATTTATTTCCTCCAATGTTTACATTGTACACTTTAAGCATTTACATTTCAATAAAGTACCTTCTAATTCTGATCAGTCCAGTAAAGTGCTTAATGAAAATAAGACTACATCAACATTACCTACATGATGGCTGCTTTTGATAACCATTGTTCAAACCACTACAATACTCTCTGCCCTTCAGGCTAAAGGCGGGTCCACACCGGACCGACTGCCCGATTCGCGTCGGTAAATGAAGCCTGGCTACTTAATATGGCCGACTCGAACAACGACATGGGCGGTTCACACCAACGGAACTACAGCCGACGCCATACGTTCCGCGCTTGCGCGAGATGTAATGTCTCCAAAACAACAGGCGGCGCTAATCTGTATTGTGGGCCAAAAAACACGAAAACCGGAAGTAGGCGGTCCTCTCTAGACCACCTTCTCCACCTTCTATCTGGTATGTTTACCATCGTCACTTCCGGGCTTCACTGATTCGCTAGTCAAGCTGCTAGCCTCCACCAATCAGAATGGTAAAAGAGTGACCGACTCGCTTGGCGGATTACACATTTAAATCGGCTGAAATGAATTGAATGATTTTCGGTCCGGTGTGGGCCCGCCTTAACAGATACCAGATATCACTGAGTGACATCTGTAGGGGGAGGGCTTATCTGAATGAGATGCAAATGAGCACCATTGTGCTTCCTTTCTAGCCAGGTGAGGTGAGATTTGCAAATCTTTCAGGCCAGTTTTCTCAGTGAACGGTTTTCAGAGAAGCATACATTCAAATGGCCACAACTTTGTCAACTATTATCAGATGTGCATCATCCATGTGTTAGACATCTTTGGAAAGCTTAGAAACTACACTTTTAGCATCTGTGAATAACTCAAAATGCCCCGAGGTCGACTTGTTCCTGGTTTTGCCGTGGCTGGCCGCATTTCCATGTGTTTTATATACAATTGACGTTTTGCTAAGCCCCTCCCTAGAACAGCCACTGTCCAATCCTACGTTATCAACTGTAACTAGCTACAGGAGGCCTGTCGAGCTTTCAGAACTCCATATTTTAGCAGCAGTGAAGCTGATTGATATCTACCCTGAGATAACACCCGTTTTTGACAACATTCAGCTCCTAAGAGAAGATAATTTAAAACCCCACAGAGTTATTGTGCTATTACTTGCCCTAAAAGACTGAAATTTCACAGAGACTATTACTATTCATAAAATAAATGATATTCTCTGCTACACTTTTTTCTGAGATCTTTACATGAGAGAGGACTATCCAGGTCTAATACGGGTTATTTAAAGAGAGGCTGTAATTCTACTATTTCAAACCATTCAGGAATAAGGCCAGATGAGTTTGAGGAGTAAAATAAATCCACTAAAAATTGACAGGTTATGACAGGGTTTCTTTTAGTGAGAGGGTAGGAATGGTATCAATAGAGCAGGTGGCGTTTTCAATTTTGGCAATGGTTTCACTTAAATGTTTAGTTTATTTACAATTTTTGGTTATTACTGTGCATCTGCTCTGAGAATTGACTTTGCTGTATAAAATCACCAGCACTCTTTATAGAAAGCTTAAGACCTTACTTCCACTAAGCTATGCTCCATTTGAAAGAACCCTCCAACTGTGCTCCATGTGCTCTGCGCTGGGCACCAGATACCACACATTGGTTATATCCATATTAATATTAATAGATCGCCTACAGCATGAATTATTATGTTAAAGGTTTACAACATTAACATTTACGATGTGCCTATGTTAATTTTGGGTCAACTGCCTTTTTTTTGTGGGTCGTCTTAGTTGTGCTTCTTCTTTCAATCGGATTGTAGATATATTTAGCTCATGCATCTTTCTTTTAACAGTAGCTAATACCACTAGATATATTACTCAGCAGTGCAACAGGTCAATGGAAATTAATTTATACCTTTAATCATAGTTCTGTTTTCACAGGTTATTGTTTTATTCAGTTTTAGTCTGGAAAAAGGCTAGTAGATTTTGGCCTAGTTTTCATTGACAAAAAGCAATACTTGCTGCAACAATTTTCTATGCAAGGATGAAAAGGAAAACAAAAAAACAGAAAAAGGTGTTTATAATTCTGTTAAAGTATCAACAGAAAACTAATGTGGGGGGAATTCCTGAAACTGAACCAGTACAGCTTACAATCAAGTTGTTGCAGACAAATGAACAGTCAAGGGCAATTTTGTTTAGTTTTGGCTTCTAAACAAAAGAGAAGTTACATCACTTCATCTGATCACTGTCAGTAAGTGGCCAACAGAAGAACCAACCCTCAACTATAACAAATTAGCAGACACTGTAAGAAACTGCTGTGTAAGGATATCAATTTAACATCAAGGCCAAAAGAATGAAATGGTTTATTAATCTTATAATTATTATTATTAAAAATCAGTTAAATCTGACACAGCCATTAATTTCCCTCTTCTTTGGTTTGTCCACATGTTTATATTATTATGTAGCAAAGGAAAACTTACTTGAATGCTTTCCATCAGTAAAAGCAGCCAAACCAGTGAAGTGTAGGTTGAAGGTTTGAGTGGTCAAGCAGAGAAATGGCACTGTGAGTAGATGGCGTTGTGCAACATCGATGGATGTCAGCCGCTTTTGGCAACTAAACAGAAGAAGTAAAGAAGCCGCTTGGCAAATAAAGGTTACTCTTTACTATTGTCAGTAATACATCCGTGGATAATTCCTGTCCCTATTAGGCCTACCGGGTTTGTCCTGCAATTTGTGCCCAAACAACTATGACATAAATGGATGTATGACCCATTCATTAGTGGACCCTACGTGTTTGAAGCCTTGAGTTCAGCCGTTGCCATTCGGGATTCTAGCTACCAGTGAAAAGAAGTGACCATATATGGACTGTGGAGGAGCGATGGGTGGATCAGTCTGGCCAACTGGATCTGGATCCATGTGGACTCTGGTGTGAAGATGTTAACAAAGTTTGCTTCCATAATTTGAAGTAAATATTACAGCAAAGTGTTTAAAGTAATCTCAGTTGCTAATTAGATTGGTAGCGTGGTAGTGACCTGTCAATTATTTGGTAGCCCCGCCCTAAAGCATGCCATGCCTAATGGTCTGTTTGACTCCAAATGGACCATCATTTACTAAATTAACATCATGCTATATTAAAGAAGACTTGAAACTACCAGTTGAGACCACAAACTCATGTTTACAATGTTTAATGAGATAATTAATCAAGTAAGAATAAGACTTCCAGGCAATTTGACTTTTTTTTTTTCCAAACCCCTGATGACCAGCAGACAGAATGCAAGCTAAAGGCACTTCAACTTTGGCATCACTTTTCACCAGGCCATCACTCAACCACCCAGGAATTTTGTTTAAAAGGTTTAGCAGCCAAGTTCACAATTTTAAAGCATCTATGGATGAAAATCATGGTTAGTGATGAATAAATATGGTTGATGAGCATCAAGCTCCATCATAGCCTAAATAGCGCAGATTCATCAACGTTGAAACCAGGCAAGTGTGAAAATATCCTTAAATGTAGCGATCTTGCTAATTGGACATCTGGAAAATTATCAGCAGAATCAGTTATTCCATAAAATCTTTCTGTATGTCAATGAACTGGATTCTGTTTGGTGCTTCATGATGCTTTTCCATCATTTCTAATTTGTAAACGTCTAGTTGATGAAGTGCATTCCTGAGATGACACATGCTGTTACAGCTGCTTGAATCAAAACTTGAATTTGCATAGATGAATTATTTAGGTAAATGTGTGGCACCAACAATAACTTTTAACCACAATATGATTTTTCAACAAGCAGTTATGTTGTTAACGCCAGCTAGACCGAATAAGCTCTGTCTGAGACGAAATCTACTGAAGGCCTTTCCTTTACTCGGCTGACTCTTGATGTTGCACACTGTCACATTTACACACCATTTGGTCCAACATCATCAGACTCTAACCAGAACCCCCCATTAAAAGTTGTTATATTGTGATTATTATACTCTGCAGCTTCTTCTGCACATCAGAAGGGGTGTCAGAGACGGAGTTGTGAACTTTTTATTATACTCTGGCACTGAATATGAATTTACCTGAAGTGCGTTTAGCATTATCATGATGCGCTGGGCATGGTGCATTGACTGCGTTCTGGCCAAGCTGCTGGGTTAATGGGAATAAAGCCTGTTGTTCCCTATTGTGTGCATCAACTTGAGGAGGTAAAGCGATAAAAACAATTGCTTTGTGCCGAGAAATGACTGACATCTCAGCTGCTGATTCTGAGGACAGACAGGATGGAAATCTGAAACATTATCGTCAATAACATGTTAAACACAACAACGTACTTGGTAATCAGCCCCTAGGCTACTTGTCTGTACTCTGTACTAATTTTCTGTGATATTAATCACACACAAGTTTCTGGTTTGTCAGCTGTTTAATGTTAAACACCACACTCAAACAATTTAAACAGAATCCACACAAGTAGGTAGAAATTCACAAAGTTGTACAATAAAGGCACAGAAATGTTGGAAATGCATATTGAGAGTTAGTCGAGAATTAATGTAAATTTAAGGCCAACCTCTGGTTGCCTGGCAACGCCACAGTCACAACCTTTTTATAATGATTAACTAAGGTGCGAACGTGGCACCAAATATTGAGAGAAAGCACCCTAATCAGCACAGTTGTTATACAAGACTTGGCAAATTATATCTAAACATACACTCGTGTACACACACACACACACACACACAGAGAGAGAGATAGATGATATAATGAAAAACCTTTAAAGCTGAGTAATACTATCTGCACTGTAAATAGGCTTAGCAGAAACCCTAGTTGCAAGCATTCAGCATTCAAGCTTGTCCATACAGCAAAATGGCCAAATCTGTTTAGGAGTTTTGCAAGCTCAATAAACACAGCAGATAGGGACTCTTCTATCACTCAGAAAGTAATGTGAAAAAATGTTGTGAACATTAGTGACTGGTCCATGTGGTTTCTTCTTCTACACACACTGTCCCTTTGCGTGTCTGATCTTCCTCACAGCTTTTTCACTTTTTCTTTGATACAAATTTTTGTTTTTGAATTTCCCCTAAGTGTCACAGTCCTACACAAAACAGGTCTCATAGACTGCACATGAATTAAACCAGGAGAAGGACTAAGCTGAGTCGTTTCAAAGCTTATTAGAAAAACAAACGGGTGTGCTGAGTATTTTGCTAGATCACCACACTCATAAGAGGGGTGGTTGAAAGTTGGCCCAAGTCATATATATTTAAGCTAAACTTGCTATAATAAAAAGTTTAATTTTCACGTAAGATCTAACAAACTATGTTAACAAACTGTTCAATTTAGAAAACTCCCATGCACCCTCCAAAAGACCTGCAAAGGTAAAGAGTTGGCCCACATTTCCACGACCTGGACTGCATCTGCATTGTTCCTCCTGTATTCAAGGATCGACAATCAGCCGGAGCTTCCTCTCCAGCACCCTGGAGTAAACTTTCCTGGGAGGCTGAGCAGTGTGATGCCCAGATAATTGGAGCACACTCTCTGGTCCCTCTTTTTGAAAATAGGAGCCACCATCCTGGTCTGCCACTGCACAGGCACTGTCCCCGAACGCTTGGTTACAAGAATCAAAATATTCTCTCCACCTCTTGACAATATCCCCTTGGTCTGCAGTTCCCCTCCCCTGCTAAACACAGCTTGAGGGAAGCCCTGCTTTTCCTCTCCGAGTCGTCTAATGGTTTTCCATAGTCTTTCTGAACTCCTCCCACAGCTGCAGCCCTTCTGGCCAAACAGTACTCATCAGCTGTTTGGGCCATCAAAGCCCAAAAGGCCTCCTTCACCACCATGACAGACCCGGATGACCTTCTCACAACAAGTCCTAGCAGCTACTTTAGCAATGGACGTTTTGCAGGTGCACACAGATACTCCAAGCTGGTGTTTGGTGCATATACACAGACAACATTCAGAGACTTCTCTCAGCAATTTACAGATGCATTGAGGTGACCCTCTCACTCCAACATCTTGGTACCTCTCACCTTGGGCAAATCTGGAAAAGGTCCAGCCCCTCTCCAGTAGTTTGGTTCCAGAACTAGAGCAATGCGTGGAGGTGATCACAACTACAACTAGTTGTGGACCGTTATCAGCTGTAAGCACTGAATGATCACTGTGCAGAGAATTAGCTGTGAGCTAACCAGTGGGGCATGTCCACATGCACTAAAGTCATGCATGGCCAGACATTGAATTAGGTGAATACATATATGCACACACCACTTTTATTTATTTTTATCACTAGTTTTGACTATTTTGTGGAGGTCCATTACAGAAATGTTCTAGTTTGTAAGGCAATAAATTAAGAAAAACTCTGACTGTAGCCACATTATACAGTGTTATACAAAATATAAACCATCACAGAGACCTTTGCCATTGAATTTTATATGAAATGTAACAAAAACTGTGTTCGTTAATGACCACTGGGGACAAATAACTTCACAACATTTAAAATGCAAATGTACCTGGTTGACCATAAGCCTGTGCATTTGTATAAGACTACTGACCAGTGAAGTTTTGGGCTTCAATGTTTAAAAATTCAATGTTTAATCTTGTCTAAAGCTTAAGTGATTAATGCAAATCAGATTCTACTCGATAAGGTTGCCACATCTTCCCTCAGGTACACAATTATTACTTCAGCAGAATCTCTTTTCACATTCACCTCGAGGCGCTAGGTGAGAGTGCAAGCACACACACACATAATGCAAGATACCTCCCAATGTTTCAACTTGACTGAAAATGCAGTAACAGTAATACTGATTTACAAATGCTTTGAGCAAACCAGTTACAGAGCCTGTCAAAGAAGATAAACATAGCATCCATCCATCCATCCATTGTCTACCGCTTATCCTTATTCAGGGTCACGGCGGGGCTGGAGCCGATCCCAGCTATCATTGGGCGAAGGCAGGGTACACCCTGGACAGGTCGCCAGTCTATCACAGGGCCAGATAAACATAGCACGTCTGCCAAATTGTAATCTAACACCACAATCAAATCTGGTGACAAAATGAAAACAATTGCTTTTATATACATTGTTACTATATATGTGATAAAAGGCATATGATGGTGTTTTGTGTAAGTACATTCCTGATTAAGAACATACTATTTATCAGGGGGACAACCCCTCCCTTCGTTTTTGAATTGGTTTGGCAAAAAATTCTTATGATTTACTTTACAAGTACCAATGACACTTAACTGACAGCTGCGTTAGAATACCAAGTAAAACTCATTCCCAGTGGGTGTAGAGCTGTGTCAGGGTTGTCCCTTGTCACCAATCCTGTTTGTGATTTTCATGAACAGGATTTCAGGCCACCGCCCGGAGGAAGAAGTGCCCGGTTTGCGGACCACAGAATTGCATCTGTCCTCTTGCGGATGATGAGGTTCTATTGGCTTTAAAATGTGACCTTCAGCACTCACTGGGGCGGTTTACAGCCGAGTGTGAAGTCAGGATGAGAGTAGGTACCTCCAAGTCTGAGGCCATGCTTCTCTGCAAAGGAGGTTAGTCACTGCTCCAAGCAAGGGAGTTCAAGTAGCTCAAGTCTTGTTCACCAGCGAGAGAAAAATGGAAACTCTGCAGTTTACTTTGAGCAGCAGTTAGCAAAACCACTGCGCCAGCTGTGATTCGCATTGAATGAATGGAGTTTATTTACGCCTTGCGCCTTGCGCTGAAAGTAGACCAAGTCGGAGCTGGCTAGCTTTCAGCGCAGTCTCGGCGAGGCTTTTTGCCACGAATCTTCCGCTATACCAAGCTGAATCTGTGACACCTCCCCCTGCTTCGCCGACACACCCATCTTGGCGCAGGCGATCCACCAAACTGCCAAACTGACCTTGCGCAAGGCTGCGCGGGTCGAAACTTGCATTGCGTCGGCTCCGCCACCCTGCGCTGCGCCACGAAACTAGGGCCCAGTGTGTTGTAATGTTAAAGGTCAAAGATTTGGCTTTCATGGCGTAAATTTCGATATAAACAATCAAAACAACAATAAGCCTAAAACAAACAGTATCACATTCAAACTCCTCAGTTAATTACTTACATTAAGATAGATTTTTTAAAATTTTTATTACATGTTTTCTGGAATGTCATATTTAAATATGCAAATGAAACATAATGAAAACGTTTGATACATTGAGGTGAAATCTATGGAAGCAACTAAATGGGTAATTTGGATGTTTTCTTTCCACTGCTCTGAAAGACGACGTGTTATGGAAACAAATATCCAAATTTACCAGCAAATCAAAACTATGTTTTGCCTGTAGCGTATCTCTATAGCAAGCAAGATGTTTCTTTATTTTGTGGTAAAATTATGTAGTAATTGGTCTTATTTCACTAAATTGTTCTTCCTCTTCTGTTATTCATGTGACTGGCAGAGCATCATGAATCCAACGCATTAACTCATTGCTGTGATTCTATTGGCCTTTACATCAGTGTTAATTAAACTGTAATACTGAAGTCTACAGATTACAAATTAATTGCAAGGCAGGCAATGAGAGAAAGACAACCCCAGGACCCTCTGTCTTGGTAGGCAGTGTTATTCTCACTGAATTCACACATCAGAATCTCATCGACAAGAGTGAAATGCATCCATAATTCATAATGAGTTTCACTCTGATGCCACATAATCAGTTTTTGAGACATATTTCATTGGACTAATCAACCATTCAGACGGTTGGCAACAATACACAGAAGGACAGAGATCGCTACACTTTTACCTCTGTTCTGTTGTGTGCATGATACACATGTAGCCCTGCAGTATGCATGTGCACACAGTGTGTATGTGCATGTTGCAGCACATCGTGTGCAGAACAGTAATTACTTCATGTGATGGTGCTGTGAACACCCAATATGAAAGACTCTGGATTGTTTGCTTGTCAAACACTACAAGGACGAGCTGCTGCTGGCAACGACATGACAGTATTCATTGGCCATGATCCACTCATAGTCCATGTCCAGCAACGATTTGGTGATAGCTTCTATTAAAACTGACACCATATGTATATATTCCATAAATATTCGATCTTCACTGATATATAGCGTAATATCAGCGCTCATGTGTTAGTGTTGCTGCTGGAATTGCATTTGCTTCGACACATTGTGAAGGTAATTTGTCATATCTCTAAGTCAGAGGTAGAGCGAGTCAACCTCAATCAGATGGTCAGTGGTTTGAGTCCCAGATGCCGAAGGGCCCTTGGGCAAGATAGATGCTATCGGCGTGAGAATGTGTGTGAATGAGTTAGATTAGATCCAGACTGAATGTTGTGTCAAACAGTGGAAAAGACTAGAAAAGCACTATAATGCAGGTTTAAGTCCTATTCTGAAAGGGTCAGTTCAACCAAATGAGACCAGATGAGTCGTATTCTGAGATTTGAGATTTTCTATTTAGTCCCAACTTTTAAAGGAACTGCTTCTCTGAAAATATCTCATCCACCAGGTTTTAGTAAATCAGAAAGTGCCGCCAATCCGTAATCAGAGTCAACCCCGTTCGAAAAAGTGTTCATCCCAAGAAAAGAAGTACCAAAAAAAAGCATATATATAATAAATGTAACAATGGAATATCTTTCAGGAAATCGAAATCCTCATTGCCCTTAACTTGACACAACACAGGTTTAAACATTAACACCATAATGTTGGCAGGAATTCATGTAGAAATATTGATATGACATGCATTTTGGTTGAGAAACATTGAGATTTGACCTATCCATGGTTTGCAGAAACGTTCAATGCCAACGTGACTAATGCCAACCAAAGTAGTGTTGCTGTAGCTGTTTACTTCTTACTTTACTTCTTGTGTTGAGTAGCTTAGCTTTACTAGCTACAGTTTGGAAGTGATATCCTCAACTCTGGAAAGATATATTGCTTATACATTTTTGAAGGACAATCTTCTGCTGTAATTCCATTCCCCTGAAATTGTATTGAGGTGGTGGCAGAAATCTGAAAGGACTGATATGAAAACTTGGGGAGATAGGATAAAAGGTTTCTAATTGTCTTCATACAGCTAAAGGCACACGTTTAGTGACCCTACCCTGTATTACATAAAAAGCTCAGTACTTTTGAATTACACACAGTTGGAAGCTAAATAGGCCTTTCTTGGTGCTTCACATAGTAAAGCTTTTATATTGAGTGTTAAAGTATGGTAGTTGAACGCCATAGAAAATTAGTCGGTGAATATTAGAATTTAAAAAGCCTTCCTGGAAAATGTCATTTGCAAATAAAAAATGACTTAATCTGGATTGTTTAATAGCTCGGCCCTGAGGCACCTTTTTAAATTTGCAACTAGACTATTATTTGAATATTAGGTCCATTTAATGTGACACTTCACGGCAATGTCGCAAAATGTTACATGAAGAATGTGTGAAGCTGAAACATGACGAGCGTTCATAATGTGCACTTGTGGTCCGTCTTCTCCTGGCGAGATGGGAGCCGGTATCAGTGCTCACACGCAGCCCAGAGCATGGGACGGGTTGCTAATGCCCTTTAAAGTGCTCAATGGTGGTGCGTGAAAATCAATAGGAGCAGCAATAAGCTCCGCATTGCGTTCCAAACCAATTCAGCGTGCTCCCTCTTACTGAGGTTACATTAGGAATCATACTTACTCTGTGCTCCCCAGGCGACTCTGTCCAGTGTCATGATGGAAGTTACACATGTAGCCGGCAGCAAATCCAAACATTCTCATTCACATCTCCACGCTGATGCACACAGTTTTCTACCTGTGACTATTATTCAACTGTATATTCTCTGATTATTATGGTCTAGGGGCGTAGTAATATGGAAAGCAGTTCCCCCCCGACTCTTAGCTAAATAGCAATGTTTATTTATAGATTTCACATGAACTGAATGGATTTTTATGTGTAATTATCTCAGCCCCACAGGACTATTGTAACAGACTGAATGATTTCTAAATTGTGTTCTGTCGACGAGGGAGCATTTATCATGTTAAAAAGATTCCTGCCCTCCACGCTTCCCAATTCTAATGGATATTTTGAATTGAGGCCTTTTTCACAATGATGTCTCCTTCACTTCCCGTCTCTTCAGGTAGAAATATATGATGCTTCTCATGAGCGCTCTCCAAGATTTGCTTGTGAACGTGTTTCAGGAAGAGTTGCTTTTCTCTCTTCCAGGAGCATCTGTGAGCAGATGTCCGGCTGCATTTCCATTCCAAAACCCAGTCGGCCTCTGACACTTTCTTAGTCAATGTCTTTTTTCCTCTGAAGCTCTAGGGTTTTTATAAAGGACAGACTCCTCACTTCTGTTTCCCAGGGAATGTTGTTGACTCCTTTTATGTGGCAGTGAGCCAGTGATTCAGCAAAAAAAAAAAAAAAAAGGGAATAAAATGATACTAACTTACAACGACTTTTAACTCTGGACAATAAAACTTCCCCTGGTGCCATAATATAAAAGGTTAACTTTGATTATGTCATCTGCAGACATCCCACTGGCACAGCTACGGCCCGAATCCCACCACACCCCCCGTTTTATGAAGACGTCAACAGACATCCAAGTCATCATTTACTGCTGGGTGACTGCTCACCTCCTCTCTGGAAGACAAGGGCTTCAAAGATGGAGTCATTAGAAGATAAAGAGCTTACCTTTCCCGGGCTGACAGGGTAGCCTTTGAGGGGGACAGTCCCATCCGTCATTGTTCACGTCCAAAATATTGTAACCTCAAACAGGTGTCATGGGCAGAAACAGCAGCAGCTCGCTGTGCAGCGTGTCTGCAGAGGCCAGTGTTTGCACTGACTGTCTGTATAACACGCTTTTATCTGGCATTAATGAAGTAAACGTCCTATTTTGCACATTCATTGTTTTACCCCTTTGAGCTTTCCAACCTCTATTCAGCTGCTTTATGTCTCATCTTGTTCTGAGTTTAGATGTTGCTTTCTTGATTAATATTATATAACAAATAAATAAACTGCAGGCCAAGTGGGACAATAGATGCAAATTAGCATTTTTTTCTAACTCTGGCACTTTTACAGTCATGACTAATGTGCATCGTTCCTGTCAAGGGAGATAAATATAAACTATGTTTTACAGAAACTGCATTAAAGAGCTGCTGACTTGATAATTGTGAGTCTTGACTCTCTAATTAATCGACTTGGCCTTGTTGAGCATTAACATGATCTCAGCTATGAAAATGAGTGATGATAGTAAACAGCACTACAGTAGAGTCTTGAAAGGGAAATATTTTAAATACATGTCACCGTTTAGAAACTTCAAAGACTTTCAAATTAAATGGAAACGTGTTGATTGAGACAACTGGGACTCAACTTATCATAAAGGACTTGAGACTTCTCTGGGTACCTGGAGATTTGACTTGATCTCGGAGGACTCCACCTTTGCCCTGAACATGTGACTTCGGGCTCGGCTTGGATTTATCTCAAATAACTTTAGACTTGCTCATCTGAAGTCACTTTTGACTTGACTTCTGCTCGTCTCAATGACACGAGTTTCACAATGAAATGCAGTTGCATCTTTTGAATCTGCATCATGAGGAATGTCAACCGCAGCAAAAACATGGCTTGAATCGTATCATTAAAAGATTCAGGATCTGTGGATCTGTCAGTCAAGAACAACTTCCCGGATGCCATGATGGATCCAGGTCTCTGTAAAAATGTGGATGCAACAGGCACTGACCTCTTGATCCTGGATCAGTAACTTAACTCTTATTTTGTCGTGACCGACCATCAGAAAGCATGTATACAGTATGTTAGTGGAGGAGCCTTGAGTCCGAGCAGGGTTAGATTTGCTTCCTCCTCGGCTCTCCTTCCTCTTCTGTTGGGATGATCTGCTCTGCTTTTGTGGTGTCTTTAGTCCGGCTGGTCTCACTGGCTGGTCTGGCTGGATGAACGGCTGGGTGATCTACTAAAGGTCCACTATATTGAGTGTATTCTGCTTTATGCAATAAGTTCCCCAGTAATAGGGAGATTCATGGGAGCTACCAGCCACAGCATCTACATCTCCATTTTGATTTATCCTGGAAACAAGGAGACTTGGATTTATGTCGAATGACTTGAGACTTGGTCCTATCTTGGATGAGTTGACACTTGACCTGAACGAAGCATGAATCACATTAGCCTTGCTTATCTCAACTCACTTTAGAATTGACATGGACTCATCTTGGATGACTGGAAATTCGATCCAAACAAATAGTGAAAGACCTTTGCTTTGACTTGGAATTGCTTAACTGAAATCATTTTAGACTTGACTTGGACTTATGGAGACTTGACTTGAATTTGTATTACGCTTCATTAAAACCCACTACTGTTATATTAAAACCTATTTAGATGAAAAGGTCAACCAAGCCCAGTTTCAGAGATACTGTCAGTCCACTGACTGATGCTGACACAAGCCTTTAGGATTTTACAGTCAAACATCTGGAAAAAATCCTAGCAACTGCATGTTGTCAAATACTCCCCAATTTTTCCAACATAACATCTAAATGTCTGGTTCAGTATTCTACTGAAGTACTACGAGGCATTTTAAGATGCTTAATCTGTCAACATTTGACTTAATATCTAAATTATTACACTGAATTAGTGCCAGCATTCCTTCTGAACAAAGACCTTATTCCTGAATCAAATATAGACTCTGCACCATTGAACACGATGTGCTGGCAGGCTCCTTTCACAACATACTGAACGCTGAACATACTGCATGTCAAGTAGATTTCATCCCCTTGCTTACTTTTTGTTATGTCTATGTAATGAATAGAGAAACCTGTCTCACTTACAATATTGATGATTCCAAGAGAAATGTGCCCAGCTATAACTATATTCATTCATATTTTCAGTAGATTTATTGACACGTCATAAGTTATTACTAACATCAACTACTAATGTGTGAAATTTTCACTCCAATACATTTTTATTGGATTTCGATGTGGTTGAAATGTAAGGACTGAACAAATCACATTTGTTCCGTGACCCGTGTGTGAACTGCACTGTACCAGAGACATGATACCAAGGAAGCATATTCTACCTCTATACCAGCGGTACTCATCCGCCAACCACCTACTTGTGGCCCCGGAACTATTATTTCTTCAGTATGTGTTTTGGTTGGGTCAACACGTGTATCGGGACTTGTCTCCATGCCAACAGACAGCCTGTTATTGGGTCGCGCTGCGAGCATTTTTACTTTCGTTTTTGAAGCGGTTCGCATGTTGCCACTTTGCCAGTAGGAGCATAGATAGATAGCATAGACGGGAAAAAGATTACATGAAAATGGCGTGTTCCAAGTTTTCTGCCTAAAGAAAGGTGGACAGTTAAAATTTAAAGAAGAATGGACTGAAAAGTTTGCATTCATTCTTCCTCCAACCAGCACAAGACCCATGTGCTTAATATGCCAGGAGACTATCTGTGATGAAGATTTCCAATTTGAAAACGGCATTATGAGATAAAAGCATACAAATTTTGAAGAAACATATCCTCAAAATTCAGAGGTAAGAACAACAAAAAGAAATGCACTAAATATATCACATGTGACCTGACCGACCTCAATAAATGGACCTTTGAGTCATTGAAAAACATCTTTGTGGCCCTTGAGGATTTGTATTTGAGTACCCCTGATCAATACAATATGTTGAATGAAAAATACCTATGTAATTACCTTATTTTACTTAGTATATACACATATATTCTTTTTTCCTAAGACATAACTTCACACTCACAACCTTGAAAAGAAAATATTTATTTAGACTTTGAACAGTTACTACTTTCTTATTGAGACTTGTGTTTGACTGTGGATAAAGAAATAGCATGTACCTCCTCGATCGGATTTAGTTGAATTCATAAACCACTTCAACAAGTTTTTTTTTTTTTTTTTTGCTTCACAGAAATGTATCTGTGTGGATCTACAGTGACCTCTATGTCTGGTGTACCACCATGAAAGTTATCCAGTACTCTCTGAAATCTCTTTTCATCAGTTGTTCGCAACCTTCATGCTGGTCGGTGAAAAAAAAGTTAATCTCAGCCAATTCCTCCCCAAATACAGGACAGCACAAGCCACAAAGGCACATTCTTTACATGTGCAAATACTTAGCAATGAACTTGTTTGTGATTCTGATAAGACACAGCCTTCGTCAATTAAACACAGTCAGTGGTCTTGGTGCTCTGACTTGATGAGTGTGCTAGCTTGTGGTGGCAATTGTTGGCTAATGTTATTTATTGCTTTTGTTTTTTTTCTTAATGTTGAATATGGTAGTGACGCCACAGCAGTGATTCCATGGTAGCAACCTGCCAATAGCAAGTCATCCCCTGCTTTCTGGTCTGTTCCACTCTAAATGGACCTGTCAATCAGCAGGTAAGCCCCGCCCCCTAAAGCATCCCCTGCTTCCTGGTCTGGTGGACTCTAAATGGACCATAATGTACTAAATGAACATCATGCTGGATTGAAGAAGACTTGAAACTAGAGATTGAGACCATAAACTCATGTTTACAATGTTTACTAAGGTAACAAATCAAGTGAGAAATAGGCTAATTTTCTCAGACTTCTATAAAATCAGAGAGGAGTCGCCCCCTGATGGCCAGCAGAGAGAACGCCCGTTTAAGGCACTTCAGCTTTGACTTCACTCTTCAGAACCAGAGGTTCCCACCTGGTTCTCTTACGGTATAAGAATGATTTAAAGGGAATTTCTGACTTTCTATTAATGACCTGTGACGTGCTTTGTCGCCCGTCTTTTACACACTTACTAAAGTGACAATGAATAGCCTTGTTATAGCAAGCATGGCCAGTGACATATAGGCAAAACACAAGCTTTGGAAGGCAGACACTTAAGCAGATAATTTAATTGTTGAACTCTGACAGATGTGTTATGCTTTTACTTTACTGTTGATGAAAGGGGACCTGATCCGTAATATAAGCTGAACAGAAGTGTCCAGTCACTTACCCCGGGAGGAATTATCATAGAAGAAGCAGACAAGTTAACACATTCCCTCAAGCATGAAGCTGCAAGCTCAAGCCAATTAAACCTGTTTGAAAAGTTGACCCAAAAATAACTTCCTCATCAAAGAGCCAGGATGGGATGGATCCGTCAAGAGCTAACTACGCAGCTCTGCATCGGGTAGGCGTGAGACTGTGAGTCAGTGTGAGGAGATCACACTTTTTACAGATAAATTAAGAATCTAACTGTCTTACTGCAGCTCCAGGCAATATAGCTCAAATTAAAAAAACTCATGTGTATTAAAATGTATTCACACATCTGAGCCCCCTTTAGGTTGGCTTTAAAAATGACTGGCACATTAGCAGGAGTCCATGGCATTTGTTTATATACTTTTCTAATACAAACTTAGCTGAGCTCCTGTTAAAAATAACAAACATGTCAAATCTAGAAAAAGCCAGTCATTATTCAAATATTATTTTCAATGTTAAACAAACATAAACATAATCCTTAAAACAGCTTCGTCGTTTATGCTATAAAATGTAATACTATGCAATTTGCTTATTTTGACCTCATTGCCAATTCGAATCAGCCAGTATGGGGTGACAGGAACTCAATACAGTTTTACAAGAGTCCATACAGCAAACACAAACAATCAGACGTTTAATACTGAAATTACATATTTGGAAGGTTAAATGAAGGCAAACAAACTGCAAATATCAATATTTTAAACACCAATTAGATATGGAAGACTTTCTGCTTTGACTTTGACCAAGTGCACTTCTGAAATGTCTGTAGCTCAATGCAACTGAGAAATAGACCGTTGGGCTGAGGGATAGTGGAGTGTTTTGGCACTAACTTTCTATGGCTTGTCCTTGTTGCACGGTGGCTTTGATTTACCTCGTTGTTAAATCACTTGCCAAAGGAGAGGCTGGGCAGATGTTATGCAAATATGTTACTTGACATCACCACTTTTCAAAAGGAAAGGCAAGATTTAAATAGAGGGGTTTCAAGCCGTTCAGGAGCAAAGTTTCTCTCTTTGGACCTGGACTTTAGGCTTTGCAACTCCTGGAGATCTTTCACATGAACAAAAAAACCTATAATACACTAAAGGAATGGGAAGAAGCATAATAGGTCCTCTTGAAAAGCTGAAGGGGAACTACTCCCTTTTTCAAAGATAAGATCCCGGATACAAGCGGCCGAAATGAGCTTCCTTCCGCAGGGTGGCGGGGCGCTCCCTTAGAGATAGGGTGTGGAGCTCCGTCACGTGGGAGGAGCTCGGAGTAGAGCCGCTGCTCCTCCACATCGAGAGGAGCCAGCTGAGGTGGATTGGGCATCTGCATCGGATGCCCCCTGGACGCCTCCCTCGGGAGGTGTTCCAGGCATGCCCCACCGGGAGGAGACCCAGAGGAAGACCCAGGACACGCTGGAGTGACTACGTCGCCTGGCTGGCCTGGGAACGCCTTGGGATCCTCCCGGAGGAGCTAGAAGAAGTATCCGGGGAGAGGGAAGTCTGGGTGTCCCTGCTCAGACGACTGCCCCTGCGACCTGGTCCCGGATGAAGTGGAAGAAAACGGATGGATGGATGGATGGATGGATGGATGGATGGATGAACAACTCTCCAAAATCCAAAACCTAGGCTGCTGCTCGCAGTGCCGCTCTGCCGCTTGTTTTTCAGATCCACCCAACAGACCAAATATGGTCACCTCCAGGTCCTCCAGATACTCAGAAAGAATGAAAGTACAGATTCTCTAACAGAGAAAAAACACATGACCTAAATCTCGAGGTAAAATAAATGTGTCACAAGTAAAAACAAGCTGTTAAAAATTGATCATCTGAATCGTTTAAATAGGCCAGAACTTATGAATGAGCTGACACGGTTCTAATCCTAAAGGGAGCTCACACACAGGCCCGTCAGACGAAGATGGTGGTGCTGATGTGCTGCAGTTGTCACAATTCCTGTATTTCAACATGCTATTCTATAAGAGAGGTTAATGTGAAGTACTTCATCAGTGATGTACAGGACATACTTTTCCCACAGGGCATGCATATTCATTAGCAAACCTCCACAGCCTTGGCGCTGTCCTCTCACCTGCGTGGAGTCCGAATTGGCCAATTGTGCTTCCACATGATTTAATGAAGCGCATGAAGCCCAAGTTGCATAGAAGCCATTCCTCTTAGCTTTCAGACCTCGTGTTAAGTGTTCAAGGAGAGAGGGGGTCTACTGGGACTCCCCCGTGCGGGGGAGGAGGGATGGAGGAAAGAGTGAGATCTCATTTCCATAGATGATTTGTCCTGTAATGGATTTGCTGGGAGCTGCTAGCGACAGCAGAGGAAGGCTATATTTGATGTACGGTAGATTTGTCTCCAAGAAAGTCGTTCAGGGATTCCCAAGCCGAAAAGAGAATAGTTTGTCTACGACTTGTTTTTGCAAGTAAAACCAACATGTGCACTCCAGAATGAAAGAGGTCAGGGATCTTTCAGGGCCAGAAAAACAACATAAAGCATGTCATCCAACACTGTGGCCGGGCGGTTCTGCTCCTCCTTGCTTTGTTTCCCATAGATTTATACTCACTAATCAAAACAAATAAGGATGGCATCCTTCATGTTGACAGCACATCGCACTCAGGAGAGTTGAGTCATTTGATCTGGATGGCTGGCTCTCCCTCGCCTCTGCCTGTTGCCTGTAGCAAGGGGCTCACAAATCCTATTGTATTAACACTGGCTTGGCTGAGAGAAGGGATTTCCGCCTCAGAGCAGAATCCACCACCAACCGGACTTTATAGTTGCCAATAGAGAGATGATCGTCTCATATACGTAAGTAAATATCTGGATAAGCTGTAGTTGGTTGCATATGTGTGTCCCTCAATCTGCCGTCGCAAACTGGATCATATTTTTGCTGCATGCTAAATGACCTCTCATGGTTACAATGTCTCACACTTTCTATTTCTCTAGGGCTTTGAAAGCCTGCTGACTCATCACTCACTACTCAATGGGGGAAACAGTTTGCTCACTTGTTGGGCTTTGTGTCGAGGGCAGACCGCTTAGCAAGTTTACGTTTGTTTTTTGCAAGATTCCATGAGATTCTATGACAACTTGCTTGAATTCATTGCCACTTGTTTTTGAGTTTGAATGCAGTGTGTTTTATGATGCTTTGCAGTCCATTGGTGTCTAAATAGGGCCAGATGTCGGATACATTCACACATTACAGCAGAGGAATGCACTCTACTGAGTGACCTAAAAAGCATTTTACCCAGGGACCAAAATTATACATGAATGAGACGTGTGTGAAACGTGCAGCAGGATACATGGAACTACTTAATTAGCCCTCTTTTTTTTTTTTTTTTAGATACCTGAATATCATATAGAGAACTTTTAATAATGAATGAAGAAGGGTGCAAGTGACCTGAAACGTATGTTGTGTATATCGAGCTAGGGGCAACTTACATGGACTTGACTTGTAGTTTAAATAAAAGAAGTGGCTGAAATAGCTGTTTAATTAGTTCACGGTCTGTGGATCCAGTAAGTAATTAAAATGGCAGACAGTGATTCAGCCTTAAAGGTTATCTTAAGGTGCACATCCAAATGTCATTAATTAGTAGCCAACTGTGTTCTCATTGCATCAGCTGATCACATTCATTCACACCATGTTCCTGCCTACTGCCCAACTAACAATTACTGCAATTTAATTGTCAAGTGAATCTGTTCACCTTCACGTGTTGGGCTGTAATCCAGCCAGACTTCATGAGAACCTCCATCGACGCTCAGGTCTGAAGCCTTTTGTGGTCTTCTATTCAATAAGCAGGCAGCAGCTCTGTGAACGTTCCACGCAGCTGAGCACTTGGAAGATGTGATGTCAATGAATTAATGATGACTGGATGCTAAAAATGTCAGATGGATGACATCAAAGCAAACACACAGGCATCGATCGCGCGTCGAGATCTGAAAGTGGTTACATACTCTACGCCGATGACATTCAGATGTCGCGCATCTATTTTCATCATTAAAGGTGGAGGGGGAAAAAACATCAAAGTCAAGAGACCTTTAAAGTTAATTAATGTGTACTTTCTGAAAGGGTTATTGCTTAGGTGGATTATTGGATTTAAACCTCTGTTTTATGAAACGGTGTATTTGTGGCTTGCTCCAGGAGCAGACCAGTCTAAATCCTATTGTGTCCCAATGTGGTAATTAACCATTAAAAATGGAAGAATGTGACACGTTCTCTGTGTTCTAATGAAATAATAATTAATAGGTTGAGGTGGATAATTAAATCATTTTGCCTTGTGTTCCCAAAAAGAGATCAACTATCACAATTATTCTGTTGATCCACAAGGTAAGTGGAGGTCATTGGGATTTAGTTAGAGTGCATTATTTTGTTTGTTTTTAGTTCTGTTCAAAGGTCTATTTGAAATTCTTGTGAGGCTCCCAGAGTTTCTAAAGATCCCCAACACGTCAAAGTGAATTACAGGGAAAAGTTACAACACGATGAATAAGGCATCTTTATTTTTCCTTGGTTTTTTATTTTTTGCTGTGCAGCCTTCAAAACATGATGTTTGGAGATTAGAGCCTATCACACCTCCACAATAGAACAAACAGGACACATTTTGTTCAGTTTTAATCAGAAATGCAGTTTTTGTGATACAAAACAACATCATGCTCGTTGTTGCTTCAACCATGGAGATGGAGTTGGCATTCTAATGCTTGAGGAAAACAGGCAACTATATAAACTTTATAATCTCCCAAAGAAACGGTGAAACAATTCATCAATGTGTTGCTGCTGGATGTGTTGTCTGTAAGCTGGGAACGGCCCATTTAAGTCTCTGTGACAAGGGTCTACCTATAAGCCTCCATGGGGCCCAAAGCAGGATTTGACGCAGGGGCCCTTCACATCTCCTTGGCCCTGATAAAACTATTGATGGAGCCGATCCCAGCTATCATTGGGCGAAGGCAGGGTTCACCTGGACAGGTCACCAGTCTATCACAGGGCCGACATGTAGAGACAGACAGGTCACCAGTCTATCACAGGGCCGACATGTAGAGACAGACAACCATTCACGCTCACATTCACACCTACGGGAGTCATCAATGAACCTATCCCCATCCTGCATGCCTTTGGACTGTGGGAGGAAGCCGGAGAACCCGGAGAGAACCCGGGGAGAACATGCAAACTCCACACAGAAGGAATCGAACCCGGGACCCTCTCGCTGTGAGGCAGCCCTCATTTGCAGACCTTCCGTTAAATCTAACACACATTATCAATACAAGTAGTTGTAACTGGCATGTTTTTACCCTTCTCCGTTTCTTAAAAAAGTATTAGTTTGCACTTTAGTATTCAAAGTACAGTACTAGGTTGAATGCGTTACATGTTGTGAAACAAAATACAACAAGAGACGATGCATTCACTGTCAACAAGTTTACTAATTTAATTTCTTCTGGATAATTTAAAAAACAACATTCCCAAGAAAATGCATCATGCAAAATATGCTTATTCTTCAATAAATTAAATGAATACAAATGTAAAAATGAAATGATTTTGGCTTACAACAAAAATATAACATTTAACTGTGATCTTCAAATTGGTGTTTTCTGTGAAACCTCAGTAGCTTTAATCTGCACTAGTCTAGCCCTGCTCTGTGTTGAGTGTCCTGAGATAACTTTTGGTGTATGACACGATAAATAAAATTGAATTGCACCATGTCTCTTACGGATTACAAAAACATCAAATTGCTACCATCCATCAGCTTCTAATAACAGTAAGAGCAGTAGAATGATAGAGAAATGTCACCGATAATAACATACCATTATTCTTCAGAAATGTCGAACTGTACAGTCCCCGTCTTATAGCTCCTCTTTGATTTGGCTTTTATAGCTTGTTTTGAACTCTGCTGTTAAAGATGCTACATTGAACTTTCTTTCCCCCGCATCTCTTTTAATCACACTTTTGCTGCGATGTGAGACGAGCAGCCAAACTCTGCAGATGCTTCAGGTGTTTCACTGCGTAGAAGTTTGTTCTGGGGTCGGTCCCTGCTGGCAAAGAGGTCGAGAGATGGAGGAATAAGAACCGGGAGAGATCAAGGGAAATTCCATGTAGGTTCCATAGAGGACATCACACAATGACTAAAGGATCGGTCATACCAGGAAGTGGCAGAGCCGTCTTCTGATATATGCTTCTGGATACTAGGAAGAGGAAGTGGATGGTGCATCGCGCCTGTTGAGATGCTTTCCCTCTGTCTTTGTCGCACATTGACATATCAACATTGAACTCAACCCTACGAGCAAATAATGGCCACAAACCGCCAATGTTGACGTCTGTCAACGAGCGGAAGGTATTAACGTTACTACGTTCATCATGTGACGGCATTTGAAATGTGCACCGATGCTAGACTTTGGTGTCACTTCTGTTAAATGGCCTCATTTTATATAGCACTTTTGTCCAAAGCGCTTTACATTAATGACTGACATTCACCCATTCACACACCGACAGCGGAGTCAACCACGCAGGGCGACAGCCAGCTCGTCAGGAGAAATTAGGGCGAGGTGTCTTGCTCAGGGACACCAGGCACTCAGCTAGGAGGGGATCGAACCAGCAATCTTGCGGTTGCCAGCCAAACGCTCTACCTCCTGAGCTAACCCCCCCTACATGCTTAAAAAAACACGTGTGTTTTTATTGTGCCTTAGTTTTCTTTCTTATTAGTTTCCAAACAAATCACGGCGCTCAATACATGACCAAACTATTATTGAGGAGCAAATCAATGTATTAATGGCTCTGGTTCCGACTGGATGGCTGATGTGGCCTGTCAGAGTGAAGAGGACTTGACTCTATGTTACTTCCACTTTGCCTCAGTGATTTACATACTAGCCACCCGACGGCAGACAGAAATCCGCGGGTCGACAGCACATGTGTGTATTGATCAATTATGATCACATCCTCCCTCTCTACCAGCACACATGACATTCGAGTGTGTTCCACTTCCTGGACAGCAGCCAAGAAGGCTGAATCTTCACTGATCTGGAAATGACAAGTGAAGTCATCGACAGTTATTATATTTAGCAGGTCAGTGGAAATATAACACACCCGGGATGCAGCTTAATGGAACACAGCTGTTTTCTGGGGGCCAAGATGCGGATGTGATTTCGGACCAGTGGAGCAATACAAGTACACATGATGTAAACAGTGGGGTTTAGCCCGGACCTCTGTAAGTGGGTCCAGGGGGAATCCTCAAACAAGCCCTGTTGTGATGATTATGTAGGCACTCTGGCACCTTATTTACATTCATAGTGGGTTATATACCGTAAGGAAAACCCTGGAAAACTGTTGTTTACTCTCCACATGAATTATATTGTAATATAAAAATAATTACGTTCAACCATTTGTCCTCTAAATCAACTTGTGTCACGCAGTTCGGACCACCAGACCCCTCACACAGTTAGTTTAGAGGCCTTTATCATTTTGACAGGCTGTTGTATGGACCCTGTGCTGCTGCCCATGCCGCTGGGACTGGTCCTTTAGTCCAGTGATTCTCAACCTTGTTGAGTCCTGCATTGAAAAATTTGCTCTGCGTGTGAAGAGACCTTCAGTCTGGCATCGACCCTCATGTTCCTTGCACCATCCTGCCTGTCGTCCTCAGGTCTTCCCGGTTTGGTTCTGTTCCCTCTTCCCTTCCCTACTATGATTTGATCTGCTGCCTCATTCGGGTCCACCCCTGGTATTGCACCACATAAATACGTGTAGAATCGTACTGCGGGTCCAATGTGTGTTCAGCATGAAGAATTAACCCTCCTTGTTATATTTTTGTTATTATTAAATGAATGAGAAGTTACATATCAAGATGCTTAGGCAGTTGTGGTTAGTGGCTAGCCAGGCTAGCTGCTTGCAATCACGCTAGGCTAACCATCTCCTGGGCTCAGTATGAGAGTCGTATTAATCCATAGCAATGAGAGTGTTAAAACTATTAATTGGATGCTGACTCTGTGCAGATCTGGAAGTCATTCCAATCTGTAACAGTCCAGCAGAAGACCTCCCCTGGTGACACCCAGCTGCTGATTGATGACACCGTCTCCACCACCGTTTCCTGCCAAAGGAAAGTCTGGTAGCTTCTCAAAGTGACTAAATGTTTCCCTCGGTCAAGGTTCCTCTTCAGCCGAGGCAGGGGGTCTACGTCGCTGAGAACCGGACCCGGCCAAACCATGAAGGTTACGCTGGAGCCGTCACAATAGCAAAGGCCAGTCTATTTAGTTATGCTGGGGGTTTTCAGTGTACAGCACCCGTGGGAGAGATGACTTTCCAGTGTGTGTGAAACACCCTGCCAGGCCTGGCATCAGACGATGCACTGCAGAGATGTGATATGTATAATAATGGAAGCAAATCAAGCTCTGCTTCTTCTTTTTTTCCCTCTCCGCTCGGCTGTGAAAACATCACATTAACTTTCCACTCCAAGGTCAACAGTTTGGTCGCAAATAGACAATAGGGGTGTAGGCTCAGAAGCTGTCCTAATGCAATTAAATCATTATGAAAAAAAAAACCTTTTGAAAACAGAACAGAAGATGTATTTTCACAGTGTTTCCAACATCCACTGGTGATACAAGCGGGCTTACGTAAGTCTGCATCTCTTTGAAGGAATATAAAGAAAGTGTAACGTCTGCGAGATCAAGGTCCCTTTCTCTGCTTCACTTGACTTAATGAAATTATCTCTGTAGGTTTTCCTGTTCTGGGTTGAAAGCCTCCCTCATTCAATTCACATATCTATCTGGGCATGTAATGAAATAAAGTTATTACTGCTATCAAATAAGTTGAGAGATGTTATGAGAGCGAAAATGAATCTCAATTTGTGTTGTGATTCACCAAATGGAATTAATCGTCGTGACCAAAAAAAAAGAGAAGAAGAAGAAGATGAAGAAGAAGAAGAAGGGCAGGAGCGCGGCACTGTATTTACATACAGATGAGTCACATTGTAGCACTATCTCACACGGGGGTGCACAGGTGGAATGTGTTTCATTCATGTGTCTGTTATCTGAGTGTGTGGGGTCCTTAAGGTCGCCTACACAAAATCTATATTATCTCCAAAATGAATGGAATGCCAGGAGGTAATTTTGGAGCATAATGGGAAGCTGTGGCAGTGAAGGCGGTACACATCTGGATATTCTATAAAGGATTTGAAGCCGAGGTCAGAGTGCATGTCATGTACGTCTGCCATTTTGTGCTCTAATCAACATAATTGTTGCCCATTAATTTGTACAAATTGCAAGATTAAATCTTTGCCGTTCTGTGATTTGTCCATCCAAGATGAATTCTTTTAGCTCTGTAGCCAAAGTGTTGGAGTGAGGATGGAAGTTTGAGTGTTTCTCTAAAGGATTAGTGTAAAAAAGTTAAATGACCTGCTCAGCATGGAGGACACAGCTAGCTGATGAACATAGTGGAGTATTTAGCAGCTAAAGAGGCAGATTTTTCCCTCAGGAGTCGTGGGAAACCAAACTAAGGTGAATATTGGAGAAAGTCATTATTTGCTGACAGCTTCACCACATCAACTCGAAGCTCGAGCTGAAATGAGAAATTATTTTGTAACTTTCATATCGTTCACCTTTTTAACAGTATATGCCGACTCAAATTCATTTTTATATAAAAACAATAGTTTTATTCTTCCTGGAAAACCGATATCATGACTTCCATCAGTTCTGAGCTGGACAAACGTCACCTCATGATGAAGACAGACCCTCTAGGAATTAGGTTTCAGCTCATCTTTAAAGCGTTTTGGGCTGTTAACAACTTCCATCTTAATGGACAAACATCGATTTCACAGGCTAAATGCTTAACTGGTGCAGGTGAATATATTCAGCTGAACTGATTAAAGTTCATTCTAAGGCGTAGTGAAATAAACGAAGGAAGGGAAACAAACAAAATGAGTATTGTGTGTCTGTTTGCTGCATCTTTCTACATAAAAAACTGGATGATTGCCTCAAATCAATTCCAGGTAAGTAGCTTGAAGGCAGACAAAAGGATCCGTTTATCATGTGACTGGATGGGGAATAAAGGAACCATGTGAGGTCCTCAACACAATAATGATTTTCTAATTATTTTTGTAATGTTTTCTGCAGATAAATGGAGTTTAAATTGCATTGATAATTTTGCTTGAATTGTTCAGCCCTTGGTGTTTCGGTTGTGGTTTTAGACGAGCGAAACTATTCAATTGAAACAAGGTGAAACAAAAATGCAACAAAGCTGCTCAGTTAAGTTTTGTAAAACATTGTGGTTTGACTTTTAAACACGTGTTACTTTATTCGAGATGCCGACGTGAATTAAAAAAAGCAGACGATGACTTTTGGTTTTACACAGGACAGGAACAGCAGGCTCCTGGGTGAAAGTCCTGTGTTTGGTTTGGACACCTCCACCTTAAAGTGTGTGCAGTTTGCCAATTCTGTCACTTTGGCTTTCAGAGGAATTTTTTTCAAGTATTTTCCATATCAACTATTTGTTGCAGACATTGAAACACAGTATTTCTTAATTAACATGACACACGAAAGCTCCTACCCACCTATCACTCGCTCACATACTTGACTAATGAGACATCCTCTCTGGACTGTGGTGGTGTCTCCTGCCGACCGTTTAGAAGACGAGGCCGATCCTGCCTGTGACATTTCCATCACTCTGCTGCTACTTTCGTAGCACCTGTTGGGGTTGGACAACTTCCCCCGGAGCCAAGGTTAAATCAATCAGAATGTCAGCGAGGCTCAGGCTCTTACTTTTTCATTCACTCACTCTCTCGTTTCTCTGTTTAAAAAAATCCATGATTTAGTGTCATTACTACAACGTTCCCCTGTAAAGTAATGTAATGTCAGGCAAACTGATCTGGTCTATAAATCTGCATCTTGAAATCGGGATGAAATGATATTTTTCCACAGCACAGCTTCCGTACAGCGACGTGTTTCTGAGTGAAACAGGATATGAAGGCAGGACGCAACGCTGGGAGGAATTTTATTTGATCCTCGATGACCTCACAACCATCACTAGCTCTGCAGCGTTCCCTAGTTGGACGAATGTCATAATGTTATTGGTTGGAAATTGTAAGCATGTCTCATATTTTGGGGGAAAAAAGGATTTGGAGTTTGCTATCAAAATATGAAGAAATTGTTCTTTTTTGGGGTCATTTTTGGCATATATCATCTAAATTGATCAATTGAACATGAATTAATGGTCAGTTTTCCTTCCTGTGTGCATTCATTAAAAAGGCATTGCTAAAGATACTGCATATAAAAAGCCAACACCTGCCATATGTATATGATATATAAAGCTCAGCCGAAGGGAAATAACAGTACAGTTCACACTATGCTGATTGGAGTTACAACACTGATTCAGAACTTGTGAACATAAGTCATGAAAATAAATAACCATGTACTCTCTTGTCTCTGTGATCTATGATCACACAGGGAGGAAGCGAGAGTCAGTGAGAGGGAACATGTACATGTACAGAAGAAGGCAGTGTGTGTGTGTGTGGGTGGGTGTGTGAGTGTGTGTGTGCATACCTGTATATGCCTGTGTGACTTCACACAGACAGATGTGATGCAATGTTTGCAAAAGCTTTTTCCAGACTCCTTCAAACAAACCAGTGTAGGATTTCCCACTCTAATACACCATTCAAGGGTATTTGATCACTCGCTCTGACTGACTCCAGACCTGATGACACTCCACGAAACGTCTGCACATTGCTGTGTTTTCACTTCCTGGCATTGCGGAATATCTCAAACCCATTTCCTGCGAGGTCTTGCCTTTCACTTGCCTGCAGCGATTTCATTGTTTCACACGCTTACTTATATTAAGGGAATACTTCAACATTCACTCTTATTTGCTTCCTGAGATCCACATTAATCTCTTGAGTCAGGACCCGGTTGCAAACTCGGGTTCTGAAAAGTGAGCTAACCTGGAAGTGCCTTAAACTTGCATTCTCTCTACCGGCCATCAGGGGGCGACTCCTCTGGTTGCAAAAATAAGTCTCCCATTGCATGGACGTTGAATTTCAAGTGTTCTTCAATCCAGCATGATGTTCATTTAGTTGTTTTGTTATCTGGTTATGGTAAGGGGCGTGGCATTTCTGACCAATCACAACAGAGTGAAATATTTAAATATTGTTTTAATATTTCAATGAATGGACTTGGAGAAGGCATTCGACCGTGTCCCTCGTGACATTCTGTGGGAGGTACTTCAGGAGTACGGGGTCGGGGGCCCTCTGCTAAGGGCTGTTCGGTCCCTGTATGACCGGAGCAGGAGCTTGGTTCGCATTGCCGGCAGTAAGTCAGACCTGTTCCAGGTGCATGTTGGACTCCGGCAGGGCTGCCCTCTGTCACCGGTCCTGTTCATTATTTTTATGGACAGGATTTCTAGGCGCAGCCGTGGGCCGGAGGGGATCTGGTTCGGGAGCCACTGGATTTCATCCCTGCTTTTTGCGGACGATGTGGTCCTGTTGGCTCCTTCGAGCCAGGACCTCCAGCATGTCCTGGGGCGGTTTGCAGCCGAGTGTGAAGCAGCCAGGATGAGGATTAGCACCTCCAAATCTGAGGCCATGGTTCTCGACCGGAAAAAGGTGGCTTGCTCCCTCCAGGTCGGGGGGAAGTTCCTGCCTCAAGTGGAGGAGTTTAAGTATCTTGGGGTCTTGTTCACGAGTGAGGGAAGGATGGAGCGTGAGATTGACAGGCGGATCGGTGCAGCGGCCGCAGTAATGCGGTCGCTGTAGCGGTCCGTCGTGGTAAAGAGAGAGCTAAGCCGAAAGGCGAAGCTCTCGATTTACCGGTCAATCTACGTTCCTACCCTCACCTATGGTCATGAACTTTGGGTCATGACCGAAAGAATAAGATCCCGGATACAAGCGGCCGAAATGAGCTTCCTCCGCAGGGTGGCGGGGCGCTCCCTTAGAGATAGGGTGAGGAGCTTCGTCACACGGGAGGAGCTCGGAGTAGAGCCGCTGCTCCTCCACATCGAGAGGAGCCAGTTGAGGTGGCTCGGGCATCTGTATCGGATGCCCCCTGGACGCCTCCCTCGGGAGGTGTTCCAGGCATGCCCCACCGGGAGGAGACCCCGAGGAAGACCCAGGACACGCTGGAGTGACTATGTCACCCGGCTGGCCTGGGAACGCCTTGGGGTCCTCCCGGAGGAGCTGGGGGAAGTGTCCGGGGAGAGGGAAGTCTGGGCGTCCCTGCTCAGGCAGCTGCCCCCGCGACCCGGTCCGGATAAGTGGAGGAAAATGGATGGATGGATGAATGGAACGACGCCTGGCATCTTACACGTACTAATACGTTTGGTTTGTCACTTCTATGACATTAAAATGCTACGGTGTTGGTAATTAAAACTGCACAACAGCCACTTTGTCATAATCATCAGCTATTATTTACAGGATGAAAATATCTGGAGGGAATATTAAATGAAGTTTGAGTTATGGAGCAAACTTACATCACCACTCGTACAATCACAGTTTGCATAATCCATTTCTTAACCGGGACAGACCATTAATATAGAAATGTGGCCGTCTGACAATTAAAATCAACATCTGATTTGCTTCACTTTGTCTTTGCTCTTATTTAAACTATAAAAATGAGATTTGGAGGGCATGTAGAATTCAATATTAAATATTAATGCTTCACATATTTTTTTAATATTAATTAATTTACACAGTGCACAGATTGATTATTTAAATGTAGAGTTAATTGCTTAACTGACAATAATTTACTCTTAATTAAGTGTTTAAATTCAGAGTTAATGTGTGTGAATGAGGTTTATGGAACTTGACTTTTAGGTCTTGGTCTGAAACTCGAGGACTCGGTTTCCTGTGAGACCCAAGGCAACCCAACCCTGAGATAACCTTTTTCCAAATGTTTCCATGTGATCAGCCCCAATAGACCTTATAAAACAGAATAAGCGCCCGTGAGAAAGACAGCTAGCAGTATGAAGCTTGTTATTTCCAACTCACACAGAGAACCAGAAGGGCTTTGTGGACCTCAATCGACCTCAGGAACGCAGCGCTTAAAACATTTCAGAGACCCTTATTGTGTGAATTGAACTTTCCTCTGTCTACAATGCTTTCAGTTTGCCCCTCTAGAGGACCCGCTGGTGACATGTAAACCATCAAAGTGTGCACTGTGCCCGATACTCGTGTTCTGTTCCAGCCAGACAATGACAAATGGTCACTAACGGCTGCTGATTATCTTCACGCAGGACCTTGTTCACAATGATCCTAACATCTAGTCTGTGCTAGAATACAAATACCGAATCAATGATTACATTAAGTGGAAGTACCAACACAATGGAAGCAAAACACACAGCTATAAAAAATGATTTCAGCCTTTGAAATGCTTCTCAAGCATGTAAAAACTATGCTTAGGCTGTGACTGAAATAATGAGCATGCAGTTCAGAAACCACTCCATGGGACTCGGCGCTGCACGACGGGGTGAAGCAGACACTCCGAAAATGACTTTTCAAAGATTCTCACCTTGATGTCACTGCCAGAAAATGCAAACACTGCAGCAGATATTCTGGACACTTTCTTGCTAATCAATATTTCTCATTTCGAGGATAGATTGGGTCGAGGGTATTTTTTTTTTAGCTTAGATGAAGGCAATACAACATATGGAGCCCTGAAAACGGACAAAAAGCCGTAAAACGTTGATTTAATGTTAGGTATTCACGTGGCGTGTAACCATGCTTGCTATGCTTTTTTCTCCATTTGATTTTATCATCATACTTGGTTGCCAATTAAATTCATATTGCAATTAGAATTTATTGGGATTCTACAAGTATTGCGATCCGATTATTGCGATTATTAGGTTCTCGACGGCTCTCTGCAACAATTTGCTGTTTTTTCCAGAAACAGATATGACGTTGTGCCATCTGCCCTACTCGACTGTAAAAAAGTTTTTTATAGACTGTATTGGTTTCAGGGGGAAATATAATTTTTTTAATCACTTATGAAGAAATCGCGATTAATAATAATAATTAATCAACTTGTTGGCGCTGAAGAAAATACATTTTCAGCTTTTCTCTTTTTCACCAACTGCTTGGAGGTTTAAGGAAAATTATAAATCTTTTGGAACTCTTCATGAATTAATGCAGTCAGCTTTATTTTCATCCCATAAACTTTACCTTTTTCCACTTTGAGTCTCAATTCATTCCCAGACACTGAACTCTTTGGAAACTGCACTGTCATGTGAGCCTCATTAAGATGTTGTATACTTTAGTAGCTTAGTCGCCACAAGTAATCTGTCACTTTCTGAAACGTAAGCTACACTGTGGACTTTCTCCATATTGTCTATGATTGAACAGCTGTCAGGGAGCTCAGGCGATACTGGCAAGTCTTAAAGCTTAGTCCATTGCCTTTTTCACACCCAGTTGTCAGAAGAGATATTCATACGTTGACACTTCCCACACTGCAGCTGCCGGAAACGTGTTAATTTACTTCATCTTTCATCCTGCTGCATTAGCTTGCATGTGTATTTTTTCCATGCTAATATTTGTCTTTTAGGATTATAATAGAGACCGGACTAAACTGAGCCTGTAAAAAGAAAACATGAGGTTATCTTATATTACCCAACAGTCTGGCATTTTCTGCTGCTGACGAAGGGCCTTAATTAAGACAAAGTGAAAATGTGGAACATCATCTGCAAATTAACAAAAAGCCCTTTAGTGACCTGGCAATGCAAATATTTCACAAACAAATCACTCAGGTTAGATACATAGTTCTCAGTGTTAATCTTAAGTGACAACTTCAAGTTAGTAAAATTCCAATAAATAACTTTTCCTTATGCTGCGCACTAACTAGACTGGAGAAACAAAGACAGGTGAGGTTGGGTTGACAGATCGGTCAACGAGGCAAACAAAGCAGGCGAGGGTGAGGCACAATGAAGGGCCAAGGAAAACCAGGCAAAGACAGGCGGTACTAAGACGATCTGGCAGTGAAAGACAGATTACACAGGGTTTATATACACAGGGAGTAGCGGTTAATTGCACACCTGTATTGGGACAAAGGCCCAACCCCGAAGTACGAACTCACGGACTCTACAAACGTGCCTCAAGTTGCTGCAAAGTCTTTGAGGGTTTATTGCTTGAGGGCTCTCTCACCAACATCTGAGCCCGTTAGGCACACTTTCCGTAACTTTGCCTGAGGAAATTACCCACAAACCATAGCATTGTCACATTAAACATAGGGTTACCTGGGGAAGTAAAAATGGATGTTCAGCCTGACATTTACATTCATACAGAAACATTAACATTGGGGTGTCAGATAGCTCAGCGGTAGAGTTAGCGTTCCCGGGTTCGAATCCGACTGGCAGCTCTTTCTGCATGTCATCGTCTGTCCTCTCTCAATAAAAGACACAAATGCCAAAAAACATTAACGTTAAGGCTTTAAGATGAAACATGAAATCAAAGGAATGCAAATGTGGTTATATTACACACCTAATTTATCAACCATTTATTTAGCGTTTGCTTATTGAAGCTGTTTTGACAAAGACATTTGTAAATATAGATCATTCGACAGGTCTCAAAGCATTGCTGCGCTTTAATACCGCAACATTCTCTATGTATGTAGATCCATTTACAAGAAATGCAACCAGACATGTAGAGCAGCTGAAGCACAGCCATAGGGATTCTTATGCAAAAGGGGACAGATCACATCTGCCACCTGTTCGCTATCACCTTTTAGCTCAAGTGTCATCTCCAGTTTGCCATCGCAGCGCCGCTTCTTCCTACACACCTTTGAATGGCACCTGCTTACGATCCTGCTGTTATCTGCACACAGATAACACTGAGAGACGGGACGATACCCTGGGACTCGCCTGTCACGCCAGGAACGTGGAAGGTCCCGACACCCGTCTGAGGCTCTCTGGCTGCGAGGCTGAGATTCAACGAGGAGCACTTTGATTTACAAATTGAAAAAAGACGATGAAAAGCTTTCATTTTTGAGTGGATGTCACCTCTAAATTACCTCTATCACATTTCATCAAGGAAGTTTTTTTTTTCATGACAATGAAGGAGTTGTGATGTTTTGATGGGTTCGGTGAGAGCGACTGGGTTTGTTTGTGCCGGCTCTTGAAATGGAAACTCACTGTGTTGTTTTTGGTTTTTGGTGGACAAAAGGATCCGAGGACAAAAGCACTTCAGCAGCTCGTCAGGCTCTCCTGTGTGCTGCACAAACTACTCCTGCTGTGACAGACAGAGAGCTACGCATTGAGAGTGATGCTTTACTTTGCACAACTACAGGAAGCAGGAGTGGCATCTTTTCATCGTGGCCTCGCATTGTATGAATGATATCTATATATCTATATATATATATATATATATATATGATATGTGTGTGCACACAGATGCAGCAGACTGGTGGGAATGTGTTTGAACTGGATTTGTCTGTGTAAATATATGTGAATGTGAGACAGAGAGATATAATAATACAGGCAACACTGCTGTGATTAGGATCTTTTTTTTAGAAACACAGGCTAAGCCTTGTATTAAAGAAATTACATTAAAATAATGAGTGTTTAAAATATGGCATGTTTTGTTATATTCCTGTTATGAGAGATCTAGATTTTCCCGTTGTACATATTATAAAGCCCTCTGAGGCAAATTTGGGATTTTGGCCTATATAACTACAATTGAATTGAATTATATATTTTTTTATCAGATAATAGATCAGCTTCAAAGCATGAAGTTGACCTTGAATTATGAAGCTAACTTTGTTAGCAGCTTCACACCAGAATTCACATGGATCCAGATGCAGATCCAGGTGCTGCTCTGCTGCTTGTGTTCCTCAGATCCACCCGTCGCTCCTCCACAGTCCAAATATGGTCACTTCCTTCACAGGTTGTAAAAAATGAATATACCGTGACTGACAATATCCAAGACGTGCTTGGCAAAAATGCCGAACCAGAAGCTTCAAAACCGTAGTTCAAGAACCAATGGGTGACGTTACCATGACTACGTCCACTGCTTTTGTACAGTCTATGGTTTTATGTCTCCCTCGCTATGATCCTTGTCCATATTTCTTGCCAATCATGTAAACCAATCGAAACCTACCTCCCCAGACAGACAAAGTTAGCGACTATAGTGGTGAACACAGGGGAGCATGTAGGAGCTTAAACAATATTTCCTCCTAAAACACTAAACATCAAGGTTATAATAGTTTGGAGTTGTCACTTTTTTTTAATTTTAGTAAATAATGTCTCAGAAGTATGTACTATGTACAAAATACATAGTTATAGAACTTTAGTGTCCAATGGGAAGCAACTGCAGCAGAGCATCATCTGGATTCTGTCGTTAACACACATAATCAATCATTTCCATGTCTTTTTATTTCATTAAATTTTTTAATGAAGTGATAATGTTTCAGTTTAGTTTTAGTTTACTTAAAATGTATAATTGTTTTTTACATTTTCGGTTAATTAGGAATATTTTCCACTGCTTATTTTCATTTTTGTTTCAGTTGATGATAATATCCCTGAAAAGAGCCACAAGGAAAAGTGAATATTAGCTTCCTGTGGGTGTCCTGGAAACTAACTTTCAATGAACATTTCTGTGTTTGTGTGTGGAACTGGGAATGTTGACTTCACCTAATCACCATACAAAGTTGATTTTGCTCACGTGTTATATAATATGTAGACATTGGGCCCTAGTTTCGTGGCGCAGCGCAGGGCGGCGCAGGGTGGCGGAGCCGGCGCAATGCAAGTTTCGACCCACGCACCCTTGCGCACGGTCAGTTTGGCAGTTTGGTGGATCGCCTGCGCCAAGATGGGTGTGGCGGCGCAGCAGGGGGAGGCGTCACAGATCCAGCTTGGCGTAGCGGAAGTTTCGTGGCAAAAAGCCTCGCCCAGACTGCGCTGAAAGCTCGCCAGCTCCAACCAGGTGTACTTTCGGCGCAAGGCGTAAATAAAGTCCATTCATTTAATGTGAATCACCGCTGGCGCAGTGGAAGTTTGGCTGACGGCGCGCAGTGCGTACACGTCACCGAGACCTCACAGGCAGGTTTCCACAGTTCCAGGCACATTTAAATGCAATAAATAATCACAACAAACACTATTTAATGCAACTAATTGAATCAACACATGAATTTATATCTATATAGATTGTCCCGTCACATCTGACGTCAGATCAAAGGCGGATGGCACGCGTAACGGAAACTCAGCCTCTCGGACCAAAACATCTCCCTCTCTCTCTCCTGTTTTTTATAATATCGGCATTGTTATTATTATCTTGCACTGAACCTCCCCTAACGCATTAAAGGAGAGGAGAGAAGCTCATTTGATTGGTGAAGATCTGAATCGGCTGTATTAATCTCAGTCCACGCCTCGTCTCCTCCTCGTCTCCCACTCACGCCTTCTTCTCCTCCCTCTTTCCCACTTGCGCCGGTGGGCGAGACCGGAGGTGTGCCTGCGCGGTGCACGAAACTTGCAAAGTCCAGGCGGACACACCCCGTCGACGCGGCACAGGTGCGCTGAGAGCTGACTGCGCCTGGTCTACGAAACTAGGGCCCTATATGTTGTATTCCAATTAGCAGTGTGATAATATTTACTGAATACATTCATGCTCCCAAGGGGATCAACCCATTTGATTTCAATGAACCTTTCGTTTTGCATCATCCTCAAGACAAACTGTACAGTTTAGTCCAACAAAACCTCCGGCAAAACAAAATCACCAGCTCTCTGCTCCATAGAGGACTGGTTTATATGGGGTGATTCTATACAGGCTCTATAAGTCATAAGTGGGACTTGAATTCATGTTCATTGAAATATTGGTTTTAATAACCCGATTATGGCTTTAAATCATTCTTTTCATTCCTTACACTAAAGCAACATTGTCGATGCAGTGTTTGGTGTCCAGGGATGATATTCTTATGTTGTTATGTTTGGAGTGGGACAACTTTGAGTAGCAACTATAGTAAATGACTATATTTTTGATAGCAGAGTGTCATGCCCATCCTTATAAGCAGCAGCCATCTAGTCTGCCGTTGATAACTGTCTTTGGTTCTTACATCACCTGCCCTGAACAGCTCCTGCTGTAAATAAGGGAGAAATTAGCAAAAGTATGCTAGATTGAAAAAACAAACAACTGAAAAACCCAGCCTTTTTTTTTCAAGTTTTTTTTTAATGAAAGTAGCTAGCACCACTAGCTCCTAAACTTGCTAAATTTAAATTTAATTTGGCCACAGTGACAGCCCGTCTCTTCAAACCTCCCAACAAAACCAACCCCAACAAAATTGATGATAATGAACAGAAACAACCAACATGTCTATTGCCATTGCTCAAAGCTGTAGTAGTACTTTAGTGAGTCTAATCAGGTCGGTAGGTAGAGCCTGAAATGATTGGATGGGCTTATTACAGTCCTGCTACAGCCACAGATACACCCACATACAGTCGCTAATTACTCCTTGGGATGGATATTTATGAATATGAAATCACATAGCTTCCTGAATGCAACGGGAACAGTGGTATATACACCACCGTTTGGGTTTGTGCATGAAATGCTTGAACTAATTTGTTCTTCCTGGCATTTACCTCACAGATATCTGGACTTTAAGATATGCAAGTGCATTACGCTACAGCAGTCCACTACTATGGGCACCGGATTTCACCGGTTTTACAATTTCAACATTTGGCCTTTGAGCTATAAATAATTAATTGGCACTGGACACATGTGTTAAAATGTAATGTCCATTTAACATGGCTCCCACACAAAACATTTGAACAGGCTTTTGGGAAATGGATGGAAATACAGTCAATCAGTAATCGTTTGCTAATGAGTCTCGATGTGGCAGAAAGAATAACTCTGTGGACTTGCTCGGCTTGACCTTTCTACTATAAATGAGCTCCACTTTACCAACGTGCATTTATACATTTAAAAGTGAGCTCACAATCCCAAAGATCACCCCGGAGACACTTGACCACAGAGTTTTTCATCATCTAGTCAATGACCACATTTACATGCTCAAACTATTCAGGGTTTTTTATTCCCTTATTCCTTTGCCCTCATTCCAAAACAATGTTCTTTGTAAAATGTTTGCATGGATAATAAAATGAATATTGCACAATATTATGGTTTACATGCAGCTGCGTATACACTGATTTACAGAGCCCAGTTTACAAATTAGAGCGAATGAGATATAATTATTTCACTTAACTTGATTAAATCATTCCCACATTTGTGTTAATTTGTGGTCATTAAGATATGTGTACATAAATGGTGCTCTGTCAAGTAACATTTTCACACAGCAGACCTGCTGGTTACATTTTGTACAACCAGCATCAGACTATTAGAAAAGTTGCTAACCACAGAGCCCCAAATGCACATCAAACATGTAATTTGGATTAATTACTCTCCACAGTTTCTTCTTCACATCAACAAACATAAATCATTTAAAACTTTTTGCTCCTCTGATAACTCCATCAGGTTTTCACCAGCGGCTGACCTGAATGTTCTCTGGCACTCCGAATGTTTAATTATGAAAGCCTACATGTAGAAGAGCGGCAGTGGTGAGAAACATGCTGTGAAAAACACTGTCAGTGCATCAGCTCTGTGATAAAAGCCATGATATCACAGTCTCCAATGCACCCATAATGCCTTCTTCTGATTCCACCTTGCCTCAAAGTGTTCCAGGGGTTTGCCAAGTGAGCTTGGACAATACATTACCAAAAGTTGATCTTGCATGCTCCTGACGCCCATGGCAACATGATCCTGTCTCTGATCTGGTCACGCCATTATGATAGTTCCCTCACCCAAGTGGGGAGACAAAAAGTCTTGTCCAGAGTCTGTAGATGGAGAGAGTCCGCGGTATAAAGGAAAGGCTTTGAGTAAAGTACAAAGGTGAGAGAACACACATGATGATACATCATGAAAAGAACCTTCCCAATACCTGCAAGTGGTTCTAGCAAAAACTACCAGAAGCAGCCCAAACAAGAGCTGCCCCTGTCATTTCCGGAATCCTGTAGAGCGTTTCCCTCAGAGGAAATGTATCATGTTATGTTGCTCCTGACAGTCATGCATCTACTTGTTTTAGGATTAAAAATGTGAAGCTTCCGGCGATACTTCGTCCAGAAAGAAAAGGTTATTTACGCAGTCTTTACCTTGTGTATTCTGTGTTGAGGGCGGTGAGACAACAGGCTGTATATAAGTAGTGGACGTAGTCATCGTGACCATCAGTTTTTGGGCTACGATTTTGAAGCCTTGAGGTCAGCATTTTGCCGTCGCCATCTTGGTTCTTGGTCATTGCGATCTTGAAATGTTTGCAACCAGTGAACAGAAGTGACCATATTTGGACTGCTGAGGAGTTGCTTATTGCAGTGGAACTGACGACAGTGAGGCTGTTGCACTACTTGTCAATCACAAGCCACACCTGATTGGCTACCTTTGGGTGTGATGGATGTCATAAACTTCCATGCATTGGACTTCTTCTTGCACACAGCGAGTCGCCCCCTGATGGCCAGCAGAGAGAATGTTTAAGGCACATATGCCTTGGCATCACCTTTCAGAACTGGAGGTTGCTGCCTTGGAGAGACCAAAATCCTTTATAAGTTCCACAACAGGGAACTTTGTGGTGTTTACAGCAGCAGGGAAAGGGAATTTAATACATAAGTAAACATGTAAGCAGCATAAGCAATATAAGCATGCAAGAAATATAGACACTATAAACAAATGTATTATGTATGTATGTGGTCTGGTGAAAGCAGAGCTGGTTATACAGTCCCACCGCAGCAGGAAGGAAACACCTGCGATACCACTTCAGACATGGTGGATGAGTCCGTCACTGAAGGAGTTTCCCAGGGCTCAGATGGCGTCCTGCAGGGGCCGGGCCCCATTCTCCATCACAGATGACAGCTTGGCTATCCTTCCCCACACCCAACACCGCCTTCTCTTTCAGTGGCGTTTCGTCCAGCTGGTCCAGCTGGGTGGTCGCCATGGGCCACTGCACTAAATCCAACCCCAACTCTTCCTTTTCAGATGCTGTTGATTATATTCTCTTACATTTATTCTTTGGCTTTTTATTCAGTATGAGTGGCCCCTGTCTGCCCTTGTGTCTGTCTTAACTGGTCTTTGTGTTTTGTTTTTACTATGTTAGCCATTTCAGTTTTATTGTACAGAACTTTGGTCAACTGTTGTTATTTTTAAATGTTCTTTATAAATACAATTTAATTTATTGATTGACATTTCATTCAGTGCTCCAGTTTTATAGATACGAAAAACAACAAATTGAGACCAAAATGTAGCAAAATCCATGGGAGCTACCAGCCACAGCATGCTGTACATGCGCTGCTGGTATTTCACCAAATTTCGAGCCATTTCTTGAAATGGTGCTCGATATTTAACAATGACCCAATGCCCATATTAGATCACGATGAATCTAAAAGATAATACAAATTTTGGAAAGTAGCCATTGGCTTTTTATGGAAAAAGTCATCTTGACACTGTCCTTCTATTGAACTCTGAGTCATCTCTAGATACTTTAACATTTCATTTGCACCTGCAACACAAAATCATCCCAGATTTCAAATTGTTACAGCAGATTTCTTCAAAACCTGATCAGAATGTTCTTATTCCTTCAAATCAACATGGTCCTCCCTGTCTCACAGCTCTTTGTATTTCCCAAAGGACATTTCGGGGGTTTATGCTTGAAAATGAAAGCATACAGCATTTGAAAGGTTTAGGGTGTCAATCTCTTAGTGACTGAGAGTCTTCTCATTCATTACAGGTGCAGCTTTGGAAAGAATGCAAATACATTTTCTTGCGACGGTTCAAAGTGAGTACCAAACCAGAAAAAGTGAAGTTCGTTCTTGTAGCTGCAAATCATCTATTCAGACAAGATGAAATTGTATCTACCAAGGTCAAGAACTGTGGTTATTTTTTATACTCTATAATGAGCCTTTCTATTGCAATTAAGGTGGCAGACAGTCTTGATATAACCACAGCGTCATTCTCTCTTAAACCTCTCTTAAACTTTGGACATTTGTTAACATAAGAGAAATAGACTACTATTTGTTGACTAAAGGTCCTGAACTGCTCAACTGTGATGACAAAGTGACTCAGCCTTGTAATGGAAAAAAGGCAACAAAAAAAAAAGTTTTTGAAGTTTCGGCTGCACGTCAGCGTCCCTGGTGTTTCTTTGGAAACAATTGCGAGACATTCAGGAAAATGTCTAGTATTACACTGCTCTTCTCATTTTTGTGTTGCCCCTGTCTGCTTCCTAATTTCAGTCAGTTTTGTATCAGCTAGGAGTTTGAAGCTTGCTTCTTTTTTCATTTCACCTGCCTGACTCCTTTCTAGCTACGAGAGCTACAAAACTTAACTTGAAATAACTGTGGAGCCCTGCTTAAAAGAAGGTATAGCAGCAATGTTAGTAGCAATGGCATCTGTCTTTCTGCTCTAGTGCTTAAACTAAAGAGAAAACAACAGATTTACAGTGTTGAAGCATGGGGCAGAGTGAAGCCAGGTCTTCTCCATGCACCTACCAAGACTTCGTCTCAGCTTTATTAGCATTAACTGATGAACTTTCAATCTTGCTTCATGCACTGAATAAACCGTGTCCTTGTGTCTTCACATGACACAAGTGTGGAATCTGACTCACCTTGGGACAAGCACTTCTGTATAAGGGAGATCGTAACCAGCAAGGTTCAACGTCACAATGCTGAATAGGAGTAACTCAGAGAACCAGGGGTCCGTTTCACAAAGCAGGTTTAGTGAAAACCTTGAGTTAGTTAACCCTGAGATGAGGGAAACTCTGGTTTTTCGGTTTCACAAAGCCAGTTCAGCATAAATCTGAGTCAGTTACCCGTGTAACATGCTCCATGAAACTAACCTGCTCGCTAGCAGGTTTGCTTCAACAAACCCTGAGTTTCTCCCTACATGTCTCCGCCTTTTTCCGGAATCTTAACCAACATATGCCGTCCTTTCATCGCCAACCTAATCGATACGGAAATAAAAGTGATTCTAGCAGCTTTGTGTCGGTAGAGGATTTTGATTACCTTTCCTTTCAATCACATTAGATATTATCTAAACAATATTCTCCGATATTTTCAACATTTCATATCGCGGACATAATCCGCAACCAGATTCTTTGCGGAGGTAGTGTTTTTGCGAACGGGAGATTTATGAAATGATAAAGTACATTCCTGTGTTGAAATACCTGCTTATATTTACTGTTTAATATGTGAAATATGATTAAAATCATATGCCTTAGTCAACGTATTTGCGCAATATTCTTATGCTTAATTTTCAACTGAAGCCACTTTCTTTCTCTGCCTGGGGGGATTACACCCAATAAAAATAATAATTTATGCGTCGCGCTGCTTTGTGAACTTCGGGAATTGAACTGCTGTCGCCTGCACCATAGGCAGCGTTGCTAACCATTACACCACAGCGTTGCTATGCATGCCTGAAAATAAAGACTTATTAACTTTAGATTAATAGACTGTTTCATTCAGTTATACACATTAGATCGGGCAGTAATTGTCTGCCACGCCAACTATCTCTACTTTGCTGCAGTTACGGTGCTCCGCTTTCTCAGGATGAGCTCGTTTTCTACATAAACACTCAGTAATATCTAATGACGCTCTCCCCGTTGCCATGGTGAATCGTAGTATCGGAGCTCCATTGATGATGGCTTTGTAGAGTCGGCAGGCACGCGCGTAACTCAGAGTTTACATACTCAGAGTTGAGTGAACTAATTCAAAACCACTGTTCTGAAACTGAAAACTCAGAGTTGCCCATCTCAGAGTTGTTCAACTCAGAGTTCAGGGTTAGGTTCAGAGTTTGTTGAACCTGCTTTGTGGAACGGGCCCCAGGAGTCTGGGAACAGTGGGAGAAAACTGAAAGAGGCTGTTGACATGAGACGCCAAGGACATTCCTTGCACCTAAACAACGAAGCAAATCATTCAACACAACAGAACTCACCCATGAATGACAAAACAAGGTCTTTATTCCAGTCAAGGTGTTTTTCTAAGGCGAAGGGAGAGAAACATGTTCATTTAATGATTCATTCAAGCTGTTTGATGTCACACAACTGCCACCAGCCTCAGCTATAACAGTAAAATGTGTAGGTGACAAACACAGTTTCACTGCCAATTCATAATAAATGTGCACAACACACACCTGTTGCGGAGCCCCATAAAATACCAAATATGGAGCAGCACTAAATCTAGTTTACCAAGCTGAAATTGTTTAGAAGGCTGACTGAACTAGCCGCTGAATATAAATATTCAATTTCTTTCTCATTTGGAGGAAGTTCTATGGCTGTGTTATGTGAAAAACATCCCACCACATATACAGGGATCCTTTGTATTACCCATTCCTTTGCATATTTCCTTTGTCATTGTGATTTCACTCGTCATGATTGGACCATCTCATTCTGGGAACAGGGAGGAGAGAGTTTTGACATCCAACAAAGGGCGGAATCAAATCTTGGACATTGCATTATATGGAATATGCTGTAACCATTGGTCTTCCAAAGCGCTCCCCCATCCCAGTCTCTAATGAATCCTCCCAGGAGTGTGTATGGTAAGGGAACATGCAGAGCAGGAACATATGGGGAGTTAAACTCCGCCTGGAGAGCTTGTTATGTGTGCAGCCGTAGGGCATGAGCCAAAAAGATATTCAGTCATTTGAACAGTAATACTGTTTTTGTAGTATAAAGAGAATCTAGTGGGCTGCTGACGCCTGGATGTGTGGAAGCTATCACTATAAGTAACATTGCACAGTGATAGAGCCGCAGACTTGGGCTGTCTTTAGTGATGTCCAAATGAAGCTTCGTGAAGCATTTTCTTTATTTTCTGAGCCCAATAGATGGCGCTCTCTGTTCAACAAAGGGTTGAAAGCAATGGAAATAAAACGGCCTTCAACCCTTTGTTGAACAGAGAGCGCCATCTATTGGGCTCAGAAAATAAAGAAAATGCTTCACGAAGCTTCATTTGGACATCACTAGCTGTCTTGAAATTAAAAAAACCTCAGTCTCTTGTCTGAGACCAAGACAAAACTGAGTAAAACTGCAGTCAATCATGGGACGAGACCAAGACCTTCAAAAAGGGGTCTTGAGACCAGTCTCGAGACTAAGACCAGTCTTGCACGCTACACCACTGCCACATAGATGAATCATGTGGTCATGAACATGGTTCAAGGACCTTCAGACCACGACTCAAGGTAGTTTCACCACTTCTTATAGAAAATGTAATAAAGGCAGTGTTTTTTAGTTCTCTTCATCAGTTTAACATCAGTAGTAATTCAGATCTGAGACCTAAGAAATCCTTATTGCCACTGTAGCCTTTGCTACTTTCTCCTTTGTGCAGTAGGCTCACAGCAGAGCTTGACATTACATGTGACTAATTCTACCCACATTATTGGACTCTTAAACATGCATAATACGTTCATTTGGCATATTTCAGTGTTATCAGTCAGCAAATGTTAATTGCGCAGAGCCTATAAAAACGGACAGACCACAGCAATTCAATTGACATACCGTGTGGTATTAAAATACAAGTGGGTTAGCATTAGCAACAGAAGAAGAAGCAACAGGATTGTAAGAAGGCATTAGTGTTTATTTTGGGCTGCTTACCACTTAAATTAATTTAGCCAGATAACAAACACATTTAAACCTCATTATTATTCTAAAATCCCCTGAGAATTAATTGTTTTAGCTCTCTGTTTGCTAACTGGAATAAAACAAATGCCAATTATTCTTAATGTGTGGCATTAACTTACAACGCAAGAAAATCAATCAATGCAATAATGGTTCATTTATTCTGGTCAATTTGAACTCTGTCATATTTCTTTGCCTTGAACATGAGAGCATACAGCGTTTACAGGAGGATTCGGGTTATTACCTCATTTTATGCAGATACAAAATAAAAATGACAAAGGAACATTTCAGATTGTATTTGTGTAAATGCAGGTCATGGGACACCGTTTTTCTTGACTGTTTGACACTTGTTTCACAGTTTCACACACACACACCCTTAAAGGTAGAGGAGGTGATTCTATTCAAAAACTCTTTCTGTTGTATTACTTGAAATCATCGTAACATACCAATAGCAATGAATACATGAAATACATAAAAACATTTTAAAAAATGTCATCTGTGACCGTGGCAGGACTGTAAAAACCCCGTCCAATCCAAAAAGTTGGGCCGGAGAAAATAATTGGACGGCCTTCCTGTTTATCGACGCTTACTTCCTGATTGCTGATCCCGAGCACTCGTTTGGCATTCTGGGGGCGGGGCTTTGAACAGAGGGGATCGAAGGGGCGGGACTTTTCCTGTTCGGCGAAGTGTTCTAAGTCAACATCTCTGTGCTTTTTCCAAATGACCTACTCAGCCTTTAACAGAAGATGAAATGCCGAAAACAGCACATTTCATTAAAACATTTATATAATTAATATATTATTACTAATTGTACCTTTGCTGATTCCTGCCTGGAACGCAGACTGGCCAATGCTCGTGTAAAGTGTGTGATGGTCCCCCCTCTCTCTCTCTCTCATGTGTGTGTGTGGAGGAGGCGTGGCCGGCTTACCTCACCTCATTAGCCTGACAGTAGAAGCCTCTTCACTCACGCTGCCAGATAATGCCACTTTGTTCACTTTTCCAGTGTTTTTCAGTGTCTTCTGGACTTATTTTTCTCTTGTAGACTGCAACTTACTGCACTTACTAGAGTTTCTCTCCGTGTGCCCAGATCTCCTGTGTGCCTCGATACGTTGCCAGTTCCACCTGCTTGGCCCTCGTGATTATTTCTACGAGCTAACCAGCTTCCTGCCTCCACTACCTGCACCTGTACTCAATGAACCCTTCTGTAGGTCTACATACTCACCTGTGTTAGTCTCTGCTTTGGGACCCAAACAGAACCAGAACTTAACAAAGGCATGGTGGGACTTTGCTCACACACACACTGTTGTTGGTTCGCTACAATGGTCGCAATGGCGCTAGCCACAAAAATATGGCCGCTGCTCTGACTGACCGTAAGTTGACCCTTGATTCGCTAAATGCATGTAAATCCATGAAAGCATACAAACACTGACTCAAGGAATGTTTATGGAATATTTGGCCCCTGGACCCGGACATGAAAACCCAGAGCCTCACAGCCACACGATGGTAACAAACCACACGGCTGTGTCTTTGTAGTCATCTTGTGTCTGCCTTTAGTCTCTTTGCATCTATTTATTGTTTCGCATCCCATTGGTGGTCCTTTTGCATCTCTTTGTAGCATTTGTGTGTCTCTTTGAATTGCATCTTTTTGTAGGCATTCATAGTCTCTCTGAAGCTATGTGTTTTGAGTTGTTTTGAGTTGTTTTGTGCCTCTCTCGTTGTTTTTACGTCTGTGTGGTTTGTTGGCGTCTCACTGTAGATGTTTTTGCATTTCTCTGTAGTTGTTTTGCATCTTTCTGTAAATGTTGCGTGCCGAGTCATTTGATTGACTTTCCAGAAGGAAGTGTTTACAGCCGCTAGGCCCGTTCAATAATCCATCCATGCAAAAACTGAATAAACACGAATAACCTGGAAAAAACAATCTTCCCACAAAATGTCCGATATCCGATATTTGTTCACAATCACTCACACTGCTTGATTACCAACAAGGGAGGTTCACTTCATTGTTTTGTCATATATTTGCTGTGTGAGCGTCCACGGTATCCCCCTGCCATCAGCTGGGATCGGCTCCAGCCCCCCCCCATCACCATACTGAATAGGACAAGCAGTTCCATGTAATGGCTGTCTGGATGGATGGATCTGACTGGTCTGCATGCGAGTGTGTTTGTGTAACCTGTCGGCTCACATCACCAGCCAGGAAAATGTATTTTCTCCTGCTTGCATAAATAGAAGCTAGTGCTTTTACTTCCTTTTATTATTGTTCGGAGAGGAGGCCGATAAGTGGAATGACATTACATGGAAATATAACCAGATTTACAGCGACATCTAATGATATCTAATTTCCTCTGGTCAGATGAAGGTGATGCATCCGAACAGAGAAGGTAAGAAATCCAGCACAGAATCCTCCATTGAGGAGCGTCTAACTGCCTCACATCTACAGACGATACCCCCGTCTGATGTGTTCACGCCACTCCTCGCCATTTGCCCAAGTATGATGAACCCGAGGAAAGTGCCTCCTCACTTTTAGAACCGTGAATCTCTCACCACCTCTCATGTGCGTAACACGATTTAGACTGCAGTGCCTCTCAAAAAAAAGCCAACCACCATAACTACCAAATCCTGTATGCAGTTTAGGGAAGATCAAGAGCATGCAAACACCCACGGGCTGTGTCTTCAGCTTTGCTGATTTAGCCTGCGGTTCATCAACAGGAAGGGAAAGGTATCTGCTACTTTATGCTAACAGCTGAAATTCCTTCTCCAATAAAACCAGGGCTGCCTCCTACGGTCCTCTCATTTCTGTCCCACAGGAGCTGTCTCTCTATTGATTTCTAACTATGGTTTAGTGGAGTAGCAGTGTGCTGTTGATCATAATTTAAACACGGGGTCACTGACTCCAGGTCGTCTGCAGCCCGCGGTGCTCGCTCACTGTCACAGTACGGCGTGTGTGACGGGTCGCCGGCTTCTCTGCCCGTCAGCGGGGGAGGGAACGCGGGACAGATCCGCTGGCCTCCACCCAAGTCTCCACGCTGGGAAATGCTTCATCATACCGGGGAACAGTATTAATGGACTCCACCAGCTTTGGGGGAGGATTGATTACGACAATTTGGGTCAGAGAGTAGAAAAAAAAGAAGATAAAACGATATTGAGCATATTGGCGTTGGTGCCAACTTATGGACTTGCAGGTGCTTACAATAATCAAATATTACATTTTGAATTTGAACCCCGAGAGGAGAGATGCACACGCTTTTCCTCTACAGATCAGAGTGATACATCCATGTAAATGTTCCTAACAGCTAACTGGTGTTCTCATGGTGTTACACTGCTGCTTAGGCTAATATTTCATCTTCCTTTTACTGAGCCGATTATAGTACAAAAGCAAGAAATGTCCCAGGAAGGTAAAAGCCTTTGATCGGTTGCTAGGACAAAACCTGCAGCAAATCAAGTGACAGCTCAAAGGAACAAGCCATTTCAATAGATTTACATATCTGTCAAAAGTATAATACTGAGGTTATATTTGGATTTGTGATTTTAGAATTCCTTCGTCATGTTTAATGATGTCATCACGTCGAATGAAAGGACCCGAAATAAAGAGATGTTTGCCTCCATGCCTCCCTTTGTGTGCAACCAGCAGGCACATTTCTGTCTGCTTTCTGTTTTAAAGGTTGAATGTCAAAAAATGTGGATTGAAGCAAAATATGTTGGTTGAAAACATGTTTCAGGAAATGTTAAATGTTAAAGTCCATGCTAAAAGGGAGTTACTCCCCCAAAGGAACTCTGCTCCTGAACTGCCTGAAAGCCTCAATGCAAATCTTGTCTTTCCTTTGTTAAATTGCTGATGTCACCGAGTAAAAAATGCAATACTAGCCTTGTTTCCTCTAACAACGCTAGTAAGAAAGGAAGAGGAGCTGAAGGACAAGTGACTAATATTAATTTGTATCTATTCTTCAGCAGTACGACTCCTGTAATGTGATTATTGGAAAACACTAAGCCGTTGACCAATCGGCGTGGGCCAGCTGACCATCAGGGCAGACTGCATATTTTGGAAGGGAGGGAGCGTGACGACAAGCAACATGTTTACTTCTTTTATGAACGCTATAATAAAGTAGCTAATCTGCAACTTTCTAAGTAGCAAATTTGCATTTTCCCGGAATCTTGGCTCCGTTTTTTTCCCACATTGGCCCTAATATGCCGTCATACAATCCAGAATAGAGCTTTAATATAAAATCATATTGATAGTGTTTTTTGCTTTATCTGAATTTGTCTTATGTATGGGACAGGAGGAGAAGTAAGAAGACTCATTCCTCAGACTCCTCAGACGCATTCAATAATCCATTCATTATTGCTACCAAGACTGCTGATGATAATAAATATTAAATGACATAAGTATAATGATAATAATAATAAAAAGTATCCATTTCCACCAGTAAATGTGAGATCTCTGGTCCACTCCCACATATTGCAGTACATCTGGCACATACTTTGACTGCAGCAGCTGATGAATGGTTCAAATTATCCCGCACATCAGAATCTGTTCTCTCCTGTTTTTGTAGACACGGTAATTATAACAAATGAAGTCTGGGCCGAGTCCGATTCTCAGCCATTCCTCTGCATACGGAGAACAATTAATTCCTAGTGAAGGGCCAATCCGAAGACAAACGACTCGACTTTACTTCCAGTACACACAACGCTAATCTTTGCCAAAGAATTAATGTGATGCAAAGAGCTGCTGACTGCAGGATATTTATCTCCGCAACACAATGGTGAACAAAATGTGATTTTGTTCTGTACTTAATGCTATTGTTTTGAATAAAATGCAATCTTATCTGACAGTAAACAAACGGGTCCGTGCGGACGAGAAACACCCACGTCACACTGAATCTGAAAGTCATTTATTCTTTTTGTCGGTGTAGATCATGGAAATCGGGTTATGTGCGTGTAATGCCTTCTGTCGTGTTGTTGGAGAATTAAACTCATAATTAATATTGAGCAAGAAATCCACACAATTTATAGGATTTTTAACACTCAATTCCATGAGATGAAAGCAAAGTTGATTAACAACTCAACATTTATTGACCTAATAATATGCTAGTCTACACGGTTACGCGTGAATAAATAAATCATTACAGATTGTTAACAGAAATAGATTCTGAAAGACAAGGAATTCACAAAGTATGCAGCTGTTCAAATATGAATCACTTACTTTACATAAAAAATGCTTCTGCTTCTGTAGAAACTCCTGAACATAAGCCCCGTGTTTTACAGGGAATCAACCTGGTGGTCGTCTGCAGGGCCGGCCCGAGGCATAAGCAAACTAAGCGGCTGCTTGGGGCCCCCTGACCACCGTGTGGAGATTTTCAGGCTATGAATCTGAACAAATTTTTGTATTTCCATTCTCCAGCTGTCCATCCCCAAAATGCACCGGAATACAGGAAATCACATCTACCAAATTCAGAATTTGACCCCAGATCAGACCGCAACCCCCTCCCCCATTTGCACTCACTTTTGCACAAATAGGGTGGGGTCTTAATGCATCTGTGCCCAGGGGGCCAGTAATTCATAATGTCACTGTATTCATTTTATTTATAATGTAACATTAGAGGGTGACATTTGTGTCAATTAACGTCAAGCACAGGTGATTCCGCGATGGGGGGGTAATTTGACGGTTGTTTGGTCCCCACCAGGAACCCTATTAACGATCTGGATCCGTTTCAGCCGAAGCAAACTGGTGTGAAATCACTCTAAAGGCAACCGTCCGCTGAGACGGGTTCATATGTGGGCTCATGGAAATCTAAACAGCTATTTTCACATAACTATTACCAAACAAAGCATTAGGAAATGCATTGGCTTCATGATGACGGCAAAACAGATTCAAGCACTCCCTACCATCAACTTTTGACGTCACTAATACAAAAATTACATTTGCAATACAAACAGTTTCCTCTGTGCTCTGGGGGAGGAAATCCTAATGTCCTGGTTTTTCACCCAGATGTCAGAAACCTAATGGAGCATCCATCAGGACTTCACTGGATCCTCCAGACTGGTTTTGCTGCTGCGGCTCTCTTCTTCCTGTCAAAACTCCCTCCGCTCACAACGCCCCGTCATAGACGGACATGTGAGGGCTTCTTTCAGAAACAAGTTGCTCCTTTGAAGAATACGACACGGCTTAGCTTTTACTCCTTTCATCCTTGCCGGTGATCTGCAGAGTTGCTCAACAGATCTGGCATTATTGGAAAAACATATTCTGCCCTAATTACTGAGATTTCTTATATGAAATTGAATGTATCCAGACAACTCTGACAGAGGGATGCTGCGGGCCGTAAAATAACATATTAAGACATAACTATACTTACATAATATCTCTGTGTATGTATGAGTATATAACAAACAGCCATTGTTCCATATGATTTACAGCTCAGCCTCAGGATGTCACAAATTCAGTGATTTTTCTTTCACGTTCTTTGCCCCGCCTTCATATACTTGATCACCAACTCTCCCATCATTACTGGTCCGGCCACTTCCATCCGCTCAGTGATCACCTCATTGCCTCACCTGAGCTTCCCCGCCCATTTCCACACCTTCCATTATCCTCATCAGCCACTCTCATACCAGTCCAGCATCACGTACCCTCTGCTGGATTGTCTAGTGTGTAATTCGTAGCTATCCAGTGGTTCTCCAGCCTTTTTCATCCCTGGCCTGATACCCGGTCTGAAGAGTTTTCCTGCCCCTTCCCCCTTCTTGACCTTTGCCTGTGTGAACTGATATAAACATTTTTGGACACTCAGCTATTCTCTGAAGTTGTGCTTTGGGGTTTGTTTTCAGAGTCGCAACAGTGGATGTGTTCAATGCAGAGGTCAAACTTAATTGATGTATATGACTATTGATAGGGTTACTTTAGGACAGTGCTGTCGGTGTATAACAGTGCGGCCTGGCGGTACCATCAGGAAAATAAATTTGACAGGATTTAAATTTATTCTATTTCATGTAATGTACATTGGTGTTCCAGTCCAAAGACATGCCGGTTCAATGAATTGGTGACTCTTAACGACATATTACAATGTGAGCTTGAATGAATGACTGTCGTTTCTGTGTGTCAGCCCTGTGATTGACTGACGACCTGTCTTTAGTGTACCGCGCCTCCATCACCCTAAAGGATGAGCAGGTAATGGATGGATGTATTCTAATGAGTTATGGATACATGCATATGACATAAGTCAATAAACATGCAATATGTAAGAACTAAAAAATGTGTCCAACATCATCTGATATACTCGCCCAATGATACGTCATAAGTGGCAAGTTTTCACTCCAGCCTTCTAATCAGGAGGTTATTTACCTGGGAGGCAAGAGAAAAACAGTAGTCCAGATTCAAAGTGGTTCAGAAAAACTGCCTTGAGGGACCTGTTCGCTGTCAGGGGCTGCGGTGGAATAGTCTCCTTCTCTTAGGAAGGTTCCTAACTGAAGAAGTGACCCGGAAGTAAACAAGTGGCCGCCATGATAAGAGCTGTTTAATTCCCTAAATACAAAGGAAAGGAGCTCCAATGCTTCCTTTCAGAGCTCCTTTAGGATACAACAGACCTTCCTTTATGAAAGGGAAGGAGATCACGCCGACCCACAATTCCTTGCGAGAGCGACATTTAAAGTGCCACACACCTCAGCCGTTCATGAAAACAAACGATATGTGCATTTGTATATTTAACAATGACTTAATGCAGACATATAGTAATTGGAATAGTGCTGATAAATATGTGTGGTTAGTGATAATAATTCATTGATATTTTTATGTATTTAAATCATGTTACAAATGTTTGACAGAAATGAAACTAAAACCACAAATGAAATGTAAATACAGCAAACGGTCAAACAGGAAGGAGGACCTGCTGGACCTGAAGCCGGTCAGGGAACCGGCTGCTTATAAAACCAACAACATGGGGAACAGTGGACAACGGGGTTTTTGTAGTCCATTATTGTAGTTTTTTCAGCGCAGACACACGTCAATCACCGGATCATCAGCTGTCAATCATCAGCAGCGGCGTTATAATGACGTAGTTTAGTGAAAGTCCGTCGTATTCTCTGAGCACCACGGTCCACTTTTCCTAAAGTTCTCCTCTCGCCTTTCCTTAACCCCGTGACGTTTTACCCAAGGTCAAGGTCAAGGAATAGGAGTTAGGACCTTATTTTTTGACTATTGGACCGCAGCCCCGGTATCGTTGGCTATGACATGGAGATATTGCCCCCCCCCCAGAACATCACTGACCCACCACCAAACCGATCATGCTGGATGATGATACAGGCAGCATAAGGTTTACCAAGCTGCACATTGCTCGGCTAGACTGTGAAACCAGGTCCCACTCGAGCGGGGCTATTCAATTGGTGGCCTCTGGGCCAGATCCGGCCCACGAAGGTAGATTTTCTGGCCCTTTTAGTGGAAAAAAATACAAAAATGCTGGCCTTGTAGTGGCCGATATGCGCTTCCCACTCTCATCTCCTCTCACATGCTCAAAGACACTCATATGTCGTTGTAGTGTTTTACAGTATCTGTAGCTATTTATGTGATGCTCATCATTTTCAAGCCATATTTTTTCCGGCCCCTCATTTTGGATCATTTCCATCAACAGGCCCTCATTCAAAACTAATTGAATAGACCTGCACTGGAGGATGTGGGCCCCTGATTCCACCATTATGGAGTCTGTTTCTGATAGTTTGGTTGCTGGATGTCATTTTGTAGGGTTTTAGCAGTGCTCCTCCTGGTCCTCCTACACAAAGGAGCAGATACTGGTCCTGCTGTTGGGTTGATGTCCTGTCCAGCGCTCCTTGTGTTAACGGCTGGTCTCCTTGTATCTCCTCCAGACTTTACTGCCTCATGCTACAAGTAGTGACAAGGACACTAGAAGAACACAAAACTCCGTAAGGAAGGAGAAGGAGAGAGCAACGGTCTGTGGCCGCCACATCAACACCATTCCATTTGGGGGGATGTCTTGCTTTTGTCGCTCCATCACATCTGTTGTCACTTTCATTTGCACCAAAGCAAGTGAAACTGAGCAGTTTTAAGTACCCAAAGACGCTTTGGGTACCTAGAAAAGTGCTATGTATTATTATTATTAGTAGTAGTAGCATTGTCAGTTGCTGTTTGTAATTACAGCTATCAAACTTCCCCCTCCTCTTCAGCTCTAAATGTACCTTCTTTTTGTTTCACAGCAGTTACTCGAGTACAAATAAGCACATCCACACGTCCTCACAAACACGCTGGAAGGTGCAGAATGCTGAATGAATACAGCCCAAGGCTAGCTTCATCCCCCTGTGGCCTGCCTGCTCTCTCCATGTGTGTCTCGGCCCTCAGTGACACAATCTGATAGCAGCAGGCAGCAGAGGAGAGAGACGGACGGAAGACATATATATACAACTTAACCCAAAATCTAAGACTTCACACCCATCCCTCTTTCATAAATTAACTCATATTTATTTATTAAATACAAGCAGTGGACGACTTGTACTTGAATATGAACTAGAGTTAGTGGACTGAAGTATTCCTCTCAGTGAAGCATTTATCTAACTGCTTCAAGATTCAAGAAGCAATTAGAAAGCAGTGGAGCATATTCCTGCAGTGCTTGTTATCTGTGGTAGGTATAAACTTTGCTCTATGATTAATAAGACTGGCCCAGCTGTGACATTTAAAGCCAGACTTAAGACTCATTAGGTGGGTCTCCATCCTAAAGTAGCGCAAACCTGAATTGAATTGAAAGAAAGTTGGCACGAGAAAATGTGAACAAAGGCTTGTCTCCATCCGCTGTCATTATGGGATTATTAGGAGATGAGTCAACCAGACAAGCAGAGGGCAGCACCGTTTCTACAGTGGGGATACCATCATCTCATCTTGGAAGGGATTTAAAGGAGCGGAGTCCAACCTCAAACTGGGAAAACGATGTGAACACCTGACTCTAGTATTTGTTTTATGTACTGTATGTGTGGCAGGTTACACCAGATCTGTTTTCAGCGAGGAGGAGACTAGGGCCATGTCTACATGGAACCTTTTTCTGTGTGTAAACGCAGGACGTGGACGTAGTCACTGGGACCCATTGGTTTGTGGGACCCATTGGTTTGTGGACCACCGTTTTGAAGCCTCGAATTCGAGCCGTCGCCATCTGGGATTTTCTTTGCAGCCAGTGAACAGAAGTGACCATATTTGGACTGTGGAGGAGCGACGGATGGATCTGGCAACCAGAGATGGGATAGATTCACGCAGTCACTCAGATTTTTTGAATCAGTTAAAAGATCTGGGAGCGTCGAGTCTCGCCGCTAAACCAGGTAATGTATACAAATTAAAACAATCGATTGCTCGCTATAACCTCTGTAAAACTTTAAATAAATTTCCCAGTCCATCAGCTGACCAGCAAGTGGCTGCTCTAAGTTACCACGGATGAGAGTAGGTGGTTCAGTGTTTGCCACTGAGTTAATCAATCAGTGTCAGTGATCAGTAGAGCGACAGCAGCGGTTACTGTGGATCAATCAGGGAAACTTCCGCCGAGGTTTTTCCAACGGTGGATTAAAGACTGTGGGTGTTATGACCAGGAGTCCTAATGTATATTTTGTATTTGAGTGTTTTCCCTCCCCGCCTAATGGAGGTGCTTTTCCCTTTTTTCCCCCATGTTGAGTTTGCAACCGAACTTACGGTTTCTAGAACTATTTTATTGATCGGGTTCTTGTAGCTGATTGTGAGCTGTCAGAAACACAAGCACCAGACGAACACAAGCTGCATGCATCAATCTGGGATGAAACCAAACGGACCGTGTCAAAAGCTGCTTGTGGCTCCCAGTGAATTTCACTGGGGGTTGCCTTGACAACCACTTACCGTGCCAAGGACTTGGAACATTTTTGCCCCCCCTATTGCTTACTGTTTTCCTCATTCTCACATGCTGGCTCACCAGAGATCTCAGGCAGTCCAGGATTTTGTCTCATCTCCATGCGTGACACTTGGCACAGGAGCCAAGCACTCTTGGAGGGAATTGGCCCCCATTTCTGCCTGGGATGCTGGTCGGTGATTCGAGTTCCCTCTCCATCTCTAGTGCCTCACTCGTTTCCCTCGTGAGCCTTTATGCGACCACCAAATCACCACCTCACGCCATCGGAGTTCTTCTCACGATGAACTGTTGCAATGACTCAAATTTAAGAGCTTGTCTAGCAGATGCAGAGATGAGGGTCAAAGCTTCAGATATCCCTTTGAAGTGCCCCATTTTCCCCAGCATATCTGGAAAACAGCATTTTATATTCACTCTCTGATGAAGAGGGTGTGATAGGTTTATCCTAGAATGCGTTTCTTATTTCAGATGCAATTTAAAAAGGGGGATGAGGTTTTTATGAGGCATCAATCAGAATGGATTTTTTTTCTATTAAATAGTGCTAGAGTTGTCCATAATGTTAAGGATGAGAGTAGCATCCCTGCACGATTCTGCAATAAAACATCAAGCATATATGATAAAATATGTTGTCACTTGAATCTTAGAGGAGCAGCAGATACTTTACATTCATCAGGTCAAAGCATTCGGGGCATCTGTCTGTCTAAATGCACAAGAGAGGGAACAGGACAGTTTCAAATATGGGAAATATTTTGGACTTCTGGACCATTTCAGTCTGCCATGCTATTGTACGTACAGGTCTCTGATTACTGGCAAATCATCCTAGAGCCATTTTAAGGGCAGTAACAGCGGAGCAGCCCAACCTCAGCGGTGTGAGAAAGTAATACAAAATGTACAAAGGTGTTTAGTTATCTTGACACTGCAGCAACCATCCAATTATTTCACCTTTGTTGCCATTTCAGCTGTGAAAGCTTCAGCAGAGCTTTATGAGCAGGATGTCTGATGATGTTTTGAATCCACAAAGATCCAGTTAAGGTCTACAGGGTTCCTACAGGGCTCTAAGGCGCTTTGTCGTGGCAGTTCTATGACAAAAATATCTTGATTTATTATCTGTTGGCTTGCCTGGATCGTCCGCCAGATTGAGCAGAGTAAAGCTCAATCTGGCGGACGATCCGTCAGAGACAACACGTTCGGAGACACAAGTACGGCAACATTCAGTGTCTCTCCGGCCGATCTGCTCCCACAAACACACAAAAACACACCCGGCCGAGGGAACACCTGAGTCTATCATAAAAGGTAAATGGCTGTCACCCTTTCCCAACCGCTCCCAGAGATGACCAGCGCCACCACAAGCGCCGTCCAATCAAACGGAAAAATAAGGAAGCAATTCTTGAGGGTTAGCTTGTCCAAAACAACTGGCAAAATATATTTCATTAAAAAATCAACTAACTTCCTACAGAAGCATAAATAATACGAACACAAATGCAGGTCTCAGGAGAAAAGATTCACAAGCGAAAATGGCTCTTCCCCCTTCAGCTACCAGGACGCCTATTTCTCAAAGGTTTACTACTCACATAAAGACTGTACTACTCAGGTTAGCATTTTTAAGACTTTGATATAAGTCATTTTATTTAGATCGATGGATTAAATGCCCTTCACGACTTAGGCTGGTGTCGACTACGTCACTTGAAGTGGCAAACACCTAACCGAACCGGTAGTGCCTGTATATGTATATGCATATCGGTTTATAGTGTGGAAGAAAACTCTTCAGGTCCAATTCAGTGGCTGGTTCAAATGAGGTTTAATCACTGACAGTGGAGAAAAGACAATGTCGCGGTTGCCACACAGCCCAATCTGCCATGATGTGAGGCAAGAGACAACTTATACAGAACCAAAGGGGCAGGTCTAAACAGTGGATTTACATAGATTCAATACGCGTCTCACCGAGGGGAAGAGACTTCCTGAGACAACATAAAGGTGTGACTTCCCTCGGAACAGCTGGGTTCTTTCTACATAGTGTCACAACAGGGGCCATTCATGAAGGCCTTGATCAAGTATGTGAGGTGAAGGTGTTTCGGGGACGGTCCAGGAAGGGGGACAGACCAGAGGTTCTTTTCATCAACATGACAAGGCTTACATACAATGAATGCAGCTCAGCAGGACATTTGATGTTTAGAGAGAAAGGAACATTATACCAAAACCAAATAAGAATTCTAAGGTAACACAATTTCTTCTACAATAGGTTTTGACTGCAATTTTTCAAAGACATTCCACAGTTTTTACTTCCAAGGTTGTTATCGGCAGCCTTGCCTCTTATGTATAGATGACAGGTGTGGCAGACTACACAGCCGGTAGAAAAAGTTATTTCTAGCACATTTCACAGGTAACCTTTAAGTCTGCAGAGCAGCCAAAGGTTTACGTCAACAGAGGGGGCTGTTAGTGTCTTTATATGCTGACAATATTAGCAATATGCTATCCATATATAACATTATATTTTGCAAACGAATGTCATCATGACCCTTACTGTTTGTGCATTATCACCATATGTGTCTTTTCAGTATTGAATGCATTAAAGACTGTAAATACTAATTGCAAAGGCTTGGATTAGGAAGGAATTCATAGGGTCAGCATTTTAAAGTATTGAATCAGGCCCCTTGCTAGCATCCCGTCATTCAACCTTCAGATGCAGCCAAGGCCCTGAATCTATCTAACACCTCTGAGATCATCGTCTGATGTTGATTTATCATTTGAATTTTAACTGGGCAAAAGAAGAAAAAATACTATGAATCCTGGCAGGAATCTTAGGGCAAACATATGCTTATTGTAATTCAAAGTATTACTCAAGGGGACAATAAAAAAGAAAGTAAGGTGAAATAGAAGTAAATGCTATTTAGTAGAGCATGTTTTTGTGTTCTAAAGTTGTTATACCATCATGCTTTTGAACAAATATGTGTTTGTACATTTCAGGAGGAGGAAGACATGACAGGCTGTAACCTGTTTCTTTGGTCCTGTTCTGGTCACACTTGCTGCAGGTTTTAGTCTGCACCGTCTTTGAGTGTTTTCTTTGAGGAGCAGATGGAGCAGAAGTGGTGGAAAGGAATGATGTGTGGCTACTGAAGAGGACAGCAGGAAGACGTGAAACCATGAACCTATGTTTACAATGTGTACTGAGACAATAAATCAAGAGAGTAGGGCCATTTTCTCATAGACTTCTACGCAGTCGCCCCCTGATGGCCATTCAAAATAATGCAAGTTTAAGGCTCTTCGATTTGGCTTTACATCTTTTAGTCCTAGAGGTTGTCCTAGGGTTAACAGAAAGTGAAACAATGTGGAGTTGGCAGCTAAAGGCTTGTGGAACTAATGTGAAGTGGGTATGGGGAAGTTTAGATGTCAGTCAACATATATCATTCATGATTATTATATTCTAAAATAATTATACATTAAAATCTTTTCGTTCAAGTTAGGTGGATTTAATCATTTAATCATTTAATAACAGTGATGTCCTTCAAATGCATGTGGACAGCTTGAGCCCTTAGTCTTGTTTGATGGCTGATGAAAGTGTAGCAGACATTGTGTCAAAGGACATGAAACTACAGCTGCTCTCTGTGGACACCGATTTTATTTCTAGACTAAGTATGGGAACAGAAGATCAGTAGATGAGTGAAACTTCTCCTGCAGTGCATTCCTCTCTGCAGGAATCTCTGCTCAGACTCAGGAAGGTTCCATTAAAAGATCAATAAAGCTCCTCAAACTCTCAGCGCGCGCGCACACACACACACATACACACATACACACACACACACACACACAAATATATATATATATATAAGTAAATAAATATAAATACATGATACAGAATTTGAAAAAGTCATTTTTACATATTGAACGTCACCAGTTCAATATGAATTTACCCGACCAATTAACATGTTTAACTTTTTACAACGTTAATGTACTTTATGAAAGTTAACACTGGTGAGAGTTCACCTCACTGCGAGAATCTTTGCATTGTTCACACCAATGACGTCAACAGCGGTGTGGCCTGGGCGTTAACAAAATGTATTACGTGTTGCAGTGGCAGGTTGCAAAAACGGCTTCCTGCATTAAAGTTGGTTCGCCTCATGAGTCATCCATCACTCAAGGCTCATTTATATCCTGAAACCAAAAACATTTCACAGATTCCTAATAGTGATGTCCGAATGAAGCTTCGTGAAGCATTTTCTTTATTTTCTGAGCACAATAGATGGCGCTCTCTGTTCAACAAAGGGTTGAAGGCCGATATATTTCCATTGCTTTCCATTTGGACATCACTACCATTTTCCATGAATTGCACCAGAAGCCCCTCAGACTTTCCCTCCTTACCATCACATGTCTGCTCTTCCCCGTCCACCTCCTCCCCTGAATCTCATCGGCTCATCAGCCACATTCTCTGTTCCGAAGGCTACTCGGCACATCCGCAGTTGGTTGCTCAAGGGCACCTCAGCAGTGATAATGAGGCAGGAGCAAGCGGTGATGTTTTACTCTCTCCACCCAGAGTTAGCCTGCCCATACGGGGATTGAACCGACGGCCTCACGGTCTCTCCTGCTTCTCAAAGCGTTAGACCACAAGGAGAACCTGCCTCTAAACTGCACTTCTTCACTAAACCAATGAGACCAAGGGCCCTAGTTTCGTAGACCAGCGCAGGGCGGCGCAGGGTGGCGCAGCGGGCGCAGTGCAAGTTTCGACCCGCGCAGCCTTGCGCACCGTCAGTTTGGCAGTTTGGTGGATTGCCTGCGCCAAGATGGGTGTGGCGGCACAGCAGGGGGAGGCGTCACAGATCCAGCTTGGCGTAGCGGAAGTTTCGTGACAAAAAGCCTCGCCGAGACTGCGCTGAAAGCTCGCCAGCTCCAACCTGGTCTACTTTCGGCGCAAGGCGTAAATAAAGTCCATTCATTCAATGTGAATCACAGCTGGCGCAGTGGAAGTTTGGCTGACAGCGCGCAGTGTGCACACGTCACCAAGACCTCACAGGCAGGTTTCCACAGTTCCAGGCACATTTAAATGCAATACATAATCAAAACAAACACTATTCAATGCAACTAATTGAATCAACACGTGAATTTATATCTATATAGATTGTCCCGTCACATCTGACGTCAGATCAAAGGCGGATGGCACGCGTAACGGAAACTCAGCCTCTCGGACCAAAACATCTCCCTCTCTCTCTACTGTTTTTTATAATATCGGCGTTGTTATTATTATGATACGCACGCACAGCGCGTGATGCGCGTGGTGGGAGCGGCGGCGCTGCTTCTGTCATCGGGTTGTCAAGTGACGGATCTTGCACTGAACCTCCCCTAACGCATTAAAGGTGAGGAGAGGAGCTCATTTGATTGGTGAAGATCTGAATCGGCTGTTTTAATCCCAGTCCACGCCTCGGGTGCAGTCGATTAGTCTATTTTGCTTAGGAAGGTTCCTAACTGAAGAAGTGACCCGGAAGTAAACAAGTGGCCGCCATGATAAGAGCTGTTCGAATTCTCTAAATGCAAAGGAAAGGAGCTCCAATGCTTCCTTTCAGAGCTCCTTTAGCATAGGATGCAACGGACCTTCCTATGCGATAGGAAAGGAGATTACGCCGACCCACAATTCTTTGTGAGAGCAACATTTAAAGTGACGCACACCTCGGCCGTTCATGAAAACAAACGATATGTGTATTTACATATTTAACATTAACTTTCATGCAGACATATAGCAATTGGAATAGTGTTGATGAATGTGTGTGGACAGTGATAATAATCGAATGTTTTTTTATTTTATTTATTTCAATCATGTTACAAACTTGACAAAAACAAAACTAAAACCACAAATGAAACGTAAATAAAGCAACCGGTCAAACAGGAGCTGCTGGACCTGAAGCCGGTCAGTGAACCAGCTGTTTATAAAACCAACATGTGGAGAAGTGGACGATGCACTTTTTGTAGTCCATTATTGTAGTTTCTCCAGCGCAGTAGTTTCTGACGTAGCTTAGTGAAAGTCCGGTCGGATTCTCTGAGCACCGCGGTCGACTATTCCTAAGTCCTTTTGAGTTCTCCTATCGCCTTTCCTTAACCCCGTGACGTTTTCCCCAGAGGTCAAGGAATAGGAGATAGGAATAGGAGTTAGGACCTTATTTTTTGACTATTCGACTGCACCCCTCGTCTCCTCCTCGTCTCCCACTCACGCCTTCTTCTCCTCCCTCTTTCCCACTTGCGCCGGTGGGCGAGACGGGAGGTGTGCCTGCGCGAGCCTGCGCGGTGCACAAAACTTGCAAAGTCCAGGCGGACACACCCCGTCGGCGCGGCGCAGGTGCGCTGAAAGCTGACTGCGCCTGGTCTACGAAACTAGGGCCCCAAGTATCTTCTCCTCGCTGGAAGCAAGCATTATGAATTCAGGTTGTCGCCTCATCCGTATAAGCACATGTCCTTTTTTTTTATCTCCTCTTCAAATTTGTCACAAACCTCAATTTAACTCAAGGATGAACTGATTACATTTTGGTCATCAAATGTCACTGTGACCTCACCATTCTGGCCCATTATTCAAGAATCCATACACTGGTAATGACAATTTCACATGTCTAATGGGATAAAATGATGAAATGATGTTATTTTGTAGAGACATGACAACACGACTGTCTACCTACATAGTTATGTGAATGACATGAGATGAACTAGAAAGTATTTCTCTGGTTGCTGTGACCTGTGCACCACTCATCTCGGTGCTAATCTCAGTTTTTAATTGCATGTTATCTTCATACGCACAGCACTTGACACGCTTTGCAAAAGTCACTTACTTTTTATTGAACAGTGCAACACATTAATCAACCGCACAATGAATATGTATTTCCCCTGAATAGTTCTGATGACGTACCCGAACTCTTGGCGCCGCTCTACTCTGGCTTTTGTTGACTCAAACTCTTATTTCCAATCACTTCAAACATGTTCCGGCACATTCGCCATCTATTTGACTGTGACAACAGCGAGCGCTGACACACTTGTATGCACAATAATTAACTATTCCTTTCCACAGTGACCACAAATAGCACAGCGCCTTGGCAGAAAGCTCACACAAGATTAAAAAAAGGTATCCAGCGGCTGCGCCCTTCCTTCTGCTTTAACTTTGTTTGACAGAGCGAGACTTCCTCTCGTGTGTTTACTCGGAGCACGGAAGTTTCTAGAGCCGGCACGCGGTTAACGCTCACGGTTGTTCTCTTGTTTTCACACCTCCTTTTGCTCCTTTCAACCTCTCCGTCTTTCTCAGTCTCCAGTGTTCAGGAATAGTCCGCCTATATGTGGCTTCTGAGATTTACTTTGCCAGGCTCATTTGAAAGTCAAATGTTCGCCCCGTTCACTTTTCCCACCGCACTTCAAGCACAGCACGGTGGCGGAGAACACTTAATCAAGCCTCCGCCACTGTGCCGCAATCAGCGATAACAGGCCAGGAATATGGGTCATCTCATGCTCTGCACTGAGCTTACCACCACATGTACACTAATGAGGGGGGGTCCACCTTCACCGTTGTTGTTGAGACCACGTTCTGTTGTATCTGTCGAACCCTCTTATCTGGTGGTTATCACAGGACATGGTGGACATAGTAAAAAAGAAGGAATGGTAGCCATGTGGCAGGAACATATGTCATATTCATTGTGGTTTACTTCATGCCAGCCAGGCTTTGTGTGCCATCTTTTTTTCTTACCACTTGAGATCCCAATCTCTCAATCACTAGTTTTAAGTCTTCTTCAATGCAGCGTGATGGCCATCTTTTAAATGATGGTCTCAATTAGATGATAAAGCAGTGAATGCTTGCCGGGTTGCTGCTCTGCCACTTGTGGTCATCACATCCGACCATCGCTCCTCCACAGTCCAAATATGGTCATTTCATTCACTGGTTCGGAAAAATTCCAAGATGGTGACGGCCAAAGTGTCAAACTCAAGGCGTCAAAAAACCAACATCATGATGATACGTCCACTTCTTATATACATTCTATGGTTTGTTACATTCAAAGATCCAAAACACACAAAGTATAACATACAAGCGTGATATTCGTATAATAATAATAATAATGGATTGGATTTGTATGACGCTTTTCAAGACACAAGGCGCTCTAACATATATGTATATGTATATGTATACTTCATATACAGTACAAAGATGCAGGTGTGACATGCTTGATCTGCTGAGAAACACATCAGTGTCGTGGGTGTTAGATTGCAGCCTTCGGAGAGAAAATGACTTTCTATAATTATCTCCACTGTTATGTCAGGTTATAGCTACATGTGACATTTAAAACCATTAGGTGTCACACGAGAGCATCACACATCCATAACCAGCACTTGTGCAACTCATGAAATCGTTCTAGACCACTTCATATGGGGGGAGAGGGAGGGGCATGTTGGGGACCCACATGATTTTAGCGGCACCAAAACTGTCATATACACCACTCCATAGGTTTGGTTCTCCACAGGACTTACAATAGACACATAACAAGGAACACAGGATATGGTGGATATGTGGGGTGAAAAGTGTTTGTATGAAAAGTGCTATTCAAACAATAAATAATAGAAATCTCTCTTTTGGCATGACATTTTCAGACTACATAATTGGTCATAGACAATACAGCAAATGAGTGCTGAATACAAAAGAATGTTGCTATAGAAACATTGAAGTGCAGAAAGTAAACTAAATTTTGCCAAATTTGCATAATTGATATATGAGGGCCCATATCCATATTTCTTTTCTTCTGAGACCTTCAGGCAGCGTCTTTATTTTATTGTTCCCGACCAGGCAGCAACCTCCGGTTCTGAAAAGTGAAGCTAAAGCCGAAGTGCCTTAAACTTGTATTATCTCTACTGGCCATCAGGGGGCGACTTCTCTGGTTGAAAAAGATATCTGATTGCTAGTCTATGAGAAAATGACCCTTCTTCTCATTTGACTCATTATCTCAGTAAATGAGAGAGGGTATGGGGCAAGAAAAGCTCCTGCATCCAGTTTGGTGAAAACCTCTTAACCTTTTCAAAATAGAGAAGAAGACTGTTTTGGTTGTGTTCGTCTATCCTGAGCTTTCCATATCAGACAAACACCATCATCACAAAGACCCAAAAGTCCATATGTGGGAGACACTGAGTTTTGCTGGTCAGAAGATGCATCTGGCTTTTATCGCCATATGCATCTTCTCCAACAGATTGTCCTCCATGCTGTAATATCTGTCAAATTGGTGATGAGATCATTCATACTAAGTAAGCCCAAAATGGACTCAGAAAACAGTGAAATTTAAAATGATATTTATTACTTAAAAATAAATGACATGATAGAACCAGAGGAAGAAATATGCGGTAGGTCATCAAGTAAGTGCAAAGTGAACGCTGACATTTTACCCCACAGGTGGTGGAAAATAGAAAATGTAAAAAGGATTTGAAGATTGTCACACTCAGAGCGAGTCTTATATCTTGCGGAAGTATTGGATGTACTTTTAAAGTGGCGGGAAGCGGCCTGAACAAATGGTAAGAACAATGGACTCAAACACAAAGAGCTGCCACCCAACGCTTCCGTACACGTCCCTCTGATTTCTCCTTCCAGGGCTGTTCAAGAAGGAATGCTTCTGTGCTTCCATACTTCTCTCTGTGCTTATTAAACACTGTAGGATATCCATTAGCGTGTGCAAGCCGGTAGACACACTTTGAATTCAAGGTACGCCAGCAAAAATATCTGCTCCAGGTAGAGCCTGTCCCCTGCATCGTCTTTGAGGGTTTGTCCCAGGGGGCGGCTGTGGAAGAAGACAAGTATAATGGACAAAAAGACATTTCACAGCATTCATTTCATTGCTAAAAAACAAACCAGATTTGGTCGTATTTCATCCGTGTTGCTGAAGTAAAAGGACGCAGCAGTGACATGCTTGAACTGCTGAGGAACACATCGGCATTGTGGGGGTGTGATTACAGTCTTCAGAGAGAAAAGGAGAACCCTTTCTATAATTATATCTACTGGCTTGCAGTGTGGTCATTGTAATCTCTTGCTTCCCTCTGCACTCTTTCTGTTTAGGAGAGATGAATTCTATTTCATTCTACGTGATCATTTACATATTCACTTTCATTTCTTCTCCAAACCAGCAAAGGATAATAAAGAAGTCAGAAAGAAAAACCTTGAATACACCCAACAATACAAAAACACAATAAAGACACTAGTGAGGTGAGGAAAATAGGTTAAAACACCCACACACACAACCACAAAACACACACACACACAACCACAAAACATGTTTTGGAGCCCACCTCTGCATTACAGGCCGTTTAGCATGTTAAGTGTGACAGGAGCACAATAAAATACAAATAACCTTGAAAGGTGTTTGGTGAGGGCGGAACAGAGTGGAAGGGAAACAGGATTACCAGGAACCAGGACTTGAGTCTGCAGGTAAGCATCTGCAGGGATTCTACATTTATTTGGAGTTATGTGCAGTAAAGGTTGAAATAAAACAACAGTGGTGACCAAAATGACAATAAGCATGGACGGGTTCAACCCTGGCCTCCTGTTTTAAAGAAGGGACGCCAAAGCCGAAGTGTCTTAAACTTGCATTCTCTGTCATAGCCCTCAGGGGGCGACTCCTCTGGTTGTATAGAAGTCTATTAGAAAATGGTCCTACTTCTCTCTGCTGGCCACCAGGGGGCGACTCCTCTCTGGTTGTATAGAAGTCTATGAGAAAATGGTCCTACTTCTCTCTGCTGGCCACCAGGGGGCGACTCCTCTGGTTGTATAGAAGTCTATGAGAAAATGGTCCTACTTCTCTCTGCTGGCCACCAGGGGGCGACTCCTCTTTGGTTGTATAGAAGTCTATTAGAAAATGGTCCTACTTCTCTCTGCTGGCCACCAGGGGGCGACTCCTCTGGTTGTATAGAAGTCTATTAGAAAATGGTCCTACTTCTCTCTTGATGTATTATCTCAGTAAACATTGTAAACATTAGTTTATGGTCTCAATCTGTAGTTTAAGTCTTCTTCATTCCAGCATGATGTTCATTTAGTTAATTTGTTATCTGGTTATAGTAAGGGGGCGTGGCATTTCTATATTTTTCCATTTAGTACACACCAGAAAGCAGCGGATGGTTTAGGGGCGGGGCTACCTGCTGATTGACAAGTTGCCACCATAGCATTGCTACCACTACCAATGCAATTAGCTACTAAGATGACTTCAACACTTTTGCTCATATTATCAATCCAACTTTGTTAGCAGCTTAACAGCAGAATCCAGATGGATCCAGATCCAGTAAGGTTGATGCTCGGGGATCATGTGTTCGTCATATTCACCTGTCGCTCCTCTGCACTCCAAATATGGTCATTTTTGTTCACTGGTTGCAAAATTCCCAGACAGCGACAAAATCTACAACGGCCAAAATGTCAAATTTGTTGATGATGATCATGAAACCAGCGTGCTCCACAGCTGACCATGAGTGTGGGTAGGCCAGCCCTCTTCTGTTTGCTCCAGGGTCGGGGGATGGGATACTGAGACAAGTCCGATAGACTCACTTACTGAAACTGAGCAGTATTTGATTTGTGATTTGAGTTGACTTCGATGTTTTACAATTGAAAAGGTGCTCATGGAATAGTGGATCCATTCTGCGCTTTACTGGAGGTGGTGGAGTGAACAACTGTTTAAACAATAACACATCATTGCTTGAGCAAAAGGGTTTTCTTTTAGTTTCAGTTTCATATGGCAGATTTTTCCCCTTTATATTTTATGATTTCATTCTTGTTTGTGACTTTTATGCTTGTTGTTCTATTTATTTCTATGTTTTTTCTCAAAATATTTCACGAGCAGAAATCTTTCTGAAACATGAGCTATTCCAGGAGTTTATTAATGAATCAAAACGCATTAATTTGTCATTGAGGTGCCTGATGTACATTTAAAGAGGTTCCTTCGCAAACAAAAGAGGAGGGAACTGAAATCATGTCTCTCTGTGAGTTCTTTCTGCAGAGAAGACAAAACATGAGAGAAGGTGCTCCACGGGAGGTTAAATATTTAGAAGCAATACAGAATGCCTGAGAGCCTTACTGCATTATATTTAATTAGCTTGTTTTTATATTTTCAATTGCTTGAACTGCCGCATGAATTTAATCTTTTCTTTTAAACCAATGGAGTAATTTCCACGATAAATTGATGCATAAAAATAAACTAGAATACAAGAAATTAAGTGTTTTTATGCTGGAAATGAAACTGGGGGATCAACTTTAATTTGTTTACCCAACCAGGTTGAGCCCAAACCTTCTTTCCACCTCATTTTAATCCACAATCTTAGCTTTTGTCGGCTTGGTTAATAATCTACAAAGCCTAATCAAGTTCCTTGCTTGCCTAAACCTAACCTGGGAATGAGAGCTGACAGAATACAATCAGCTGTTTGTAATAAGATTCAATCATAACTATGACATAGTTGTAACATGCCATTTTTACTGAAAAATGCGAAATGACTGTTTCTAGTCATTTCCGGTACTTGCTTCGGTGGGAGGCGGTAGACCTGCAGGGCCAGAGTGTGGTCTGGTTTGGTCTGGGTCACACAGGTCTCTAAGAGCTCTGCTATCGGTCAGTTTGACCCTTCCATCCATCCTCTCATCACAGTGTTCCAGTATTCTATTGTATTCAGCAATTGCTGCTTCCCGCAAGACAGCAGCTGTCCGCGGCTGCCAAGCCTGGCTTCACCGACACACCTCGATTGAGACGGACATGGAGGAGAATCCTCCAGTGGCACAGCAGGTGGATAATGAGCCTGTTAATAATGTGTTACTCTGTGCCACTACACCAAACATCAGCCACACACACAAAGAAAGGGAGGGGGAGAGAGACAGCTCCTTTGTATGAATGTTTTGGTTAAGTCCTCAATATTGTTGAAAGGTTTTTAGTGATTTCCACATCAGCACGAGTTGAAAATGGTAAAGGTTGATACTTCTGAGATGGCCTAATGAGAACACACAGAAACCCAACCCAACAGGGCAGCAAATTATGCGGCGCACATCATTACATGTGATGCAGAAAATATTTGCGAGAAAAGGGGTTTTATTTTTGCCTCTTCTGTAAAAGGTTGAGATTTGCATATAAATTGACCATTTTCTTTCTCCCACTGCAGCCCTCGCAGCCTTTATTTAATTTGTGGTCATGTTAATGAGTTCTGCTTATACAGTATATTTCAACGCAGATTGTCAGTTTGGGTTATGGCCTCATTTCCTGATTGGACTATTTCAAACTTAAAAACCCGCAGGTTTTCTATGTTGTCAGATTTATGCAAAGAATTAAAGAGCATATTTGTGTTCCCCAAACATCTTGCCGTAAACAATGCATACAATGGCTCCCAATCTATTTGCCTGATGAGTTCTTGCGTATGGGAGTGGGGGTTCAGAGCAGAAAGCAGAGAATGAGGAACAATTTTTCTGTCAACAATTTTTCTGTCTGGAAAAAAATGTATTTCATAATGACACAAACATATTTGTGCAATGACCTGATGGAGCTTGGATGTGAGAGATGTAATGTGGATGCCGTCCTGGTCGCAGACCAGCAGACCTGCCCTTCAGCCCAGCTAGGGTATTCCTATCCTGTATGTGTGCTTTGTGGGCTTGGAGACGGACCATCACTGTGAGTGATAAGTGGATTGAGAGCTTTGTCGGTATTCTCCGTGGGAAATGAAGGGGTCTATCAGAGGGCGTTCTACGTAGCCAGGGTTTCTGCCTCCAGAGGGAAATGGGGTCAAAACATATTTTTCAAGGTCAAAACCTTTCTTTCTACCATTTAAAATGAAATAACATATATATAAATATTAAATATACATATAAATGAAGTCCTGGTGCTGGTGTAATCATTTAGCAAATATCTCTTAATTTGAAATAACAATCGCTTGACTTCCTGTTGACTTCATAGAGAAAGGCACATGTAAACTCTGTTTTCACTTATCAGCAATGCACTGCTTTATCTTATGGTTTCATATAAAGATTTAAGTTCAAACCACTGGTGTGATCCGCTTTATTGTTTGGGGATTGTAAAGATGTAGAATTAAACATGTTTAAACATAACCACCCACCTATTAAGCTGCCATTAATATGTATTCATAAGGTCAACAAGTGATTTAGTAACGTGATATGAGTTCAAACGTTAGAAAAAGAAACACTGGATGTTTCTGTCGAGTGATTTGCAGGCAGAGAGGAGAAAATCCAACCGTCATCGTTGTAAGAACTTGTTGGAAAACACAGCATGTTAACAATGTTTCTTTACATTTATGCAAAAAGGAGAATGGGAAAGCTGGACTCTCTGATCTGTTTATTTTGGGGGCTGGTGGTCCAGTGGTCAGCACTGTCACCTTGCCCAGGCCCAGGCTGGAATCCAGGTCCGGGCAGTCCTCTGTAGAGTTGCCATGTTCTTGGCGTGGGGGTCCTCCCTGGGGACTCTGAGTGTGAATGATGGTCTGTCTCTGTGTGTCAGTGCTGTGATGGACTGGCGACCTGTACAGGGTGAACCCTGCCTTCCACCAACGTCATCTGGGACCAGCTTCGGACCCTAGCGACCCACAACAGGATTAGTGGTGACATAATGGCTGATGGATGGATGCTGCTTGCAGGTTGTACAATGTCACTTTTTTAAATTATTTTTTAATCTAATTTATTGATTGTGTACTTGGCTTTTGCAGGCTCTCCTTTTGTTGTTGCAATGAACAGTGTATCTTCCATCAATGACCCTATATATATATAAATATTTGATTTCGTGCAGGTTTGTGTAGCCTGCTACTTACGCCACAACTGCTCAGCTGTGAACCCCCAATAAATAACTTGTTTCACTTTAAGTATTTGTTTAATTTGATCCAATAACATTTTAAACGTCTAGAAGAGCCACAATATTACTTGATTTTATCCCCAAATACACAGAGACTGCATAGAAGTCTATGAGAACATGGTCCTACTTCTCTCTGCTGGCCACCAGGGGGCGACTCCTCTCTGGTTGTATAGAAGTCTATGAGAAAATGGTCCTACTTCTCTCTGCTGGCCACCAGGGGGCGACTCCTCTCTGGTTGTATAGAAGTCTATGAGAAAATGGTCCTACTTCTCTCTGCTGGCCACCAGGGGGCGACTCCTCTCTGGTTGTATAGAAGTCTATGAGAAAATGGTCCTACTTCTCTCTTGATGTATTATCTCAGTAAACATTGTAAACATGAGTTTATTCTTCTTCAATCCAGCATGATGTTCATTTAGTACATTATGGTTCATTATGGTGCAGGGGATGATTTAGGGGGCGGGGCTACCATAGCCTTGCTACTGTCGCTACAACACTACCAATGCAAATTGCTGTTACCAGTAAAGTTCTTTGCTTACCTGCTACCATGGCAACCCCGACCCAGGTAAATTGGCAGGAAATGGATGGTAGGAGATGTACAATCGACAATAAGCTGTTCCCCAGGAAAATTCTCACGGGAGGTTTTTTAGGCCCTTGTGTTATCATTTAATCAATTATTGATTTAATGATAAAAAAAAAACAACGGTTAAGAAAGAGACAGACGAGCGTACGTAACGGATGGAGACGCAGACGTGATTTTGGTTTCAATGCTCTCATGAAACACTGGATGAGGTGACTAATGGACCAGAACCCAGTCAACCTTCGATCCCAGTCTGAGAATCCTACAATCTCAGGTCAAATGAGGCTGTGCACTCCCACCCCAGACACTTCTATTCAAGTGACCTAATTCTACGGCACTACAAAAAAAAAAAAAAAAACTTACCCACAGTGTGTGGTGACATCAGTTTATGATGTCCTGGTGAGAAATAAGAATACTACTCCTAAAAGAGCTTTGAGCAATTTATTAAGGAGTCCAAAACAGGCTAGCAGTACAGACAGACTGTAAACAGACAAGGTCTAATAAGTCAAAGCCCTGGCAAACAGGGTGTCCAAGTGGACCGCGTCACCAACAGACAGCGTCAGAGCAAACTTTTCGGCCGAATAGGGACAGACTCCTCAAGAGTCTCAAGAGCTTTTTACACAGATGTTGGTGGTGTGTCATCAGACAAGCATTGTCCTGTTGTTTGTGTGGAAGGCGTTAAACGTTGTCCAGTCTGTGGGGTCCATGATTGACGAAGCACTCATTGGTGTCTATCGGTCCATGTTGATTTGCCAGTACTGGTGTCACTAGGTCCATTATACAGTTTATGTGTCATAAGTGCAAAGTACATGACACTGCAATATTATAAGTTGAAGCTCATCAGCCTAATTATTAACCCTTAAATGAACTACTAAATTAAACATTTCCCATCACATTGAGTAAATCTCCTTGTTTTCTGTGGTCACAATAAGAGCTGCTGCCAAACAGAATGAGTTGTGGAAGGAAGGAAGGCCTCTCACATGTTTGTCTGCCTGGCAATCTGTACTTTACTCTATAAACACTCACAGCCTGAATGAAAGTGAAGGCCTCTGGGACACAAACTTAATAAACTGAGCCAGTGCTTTAACAGTGGTTGGCAAGACATTCCTGTTGCGCTTCTGCAATTATTTTCTTGGGTCGCTGTGATGGTCCTCCTCAGTTCAGCGGAAAGTAAGTGCCCCTCTGTGGTGAAGCATAATTACATCGCATTCATTCACGCTGTTAACATTAATCAGGAAGCACTCGGGATCAGTGGTCAAACACAACGGCAGGTTCACATCACTGCCGCTTTCAGTCATGACTCAGGTCATAAATACTTGAGATAACGACGGAGGTCAAGATGATACGTCAAGTTATTTATACACACAAAAAATTAGTCAACTTAATCACAGTAACAAAATATATATATATATATAAGAAAAATTGTATCGCTCACTATTAACTCACGATGACTCACCATCTGCTTTTTTTCTGTATGACCTTCTTGTACGCATGTTGATCTGCATGGATTTGCTTCTCCTAATCATTGTTCCATTTATTTCAGACCAGATTCAAACTATATTTTACACCTGCATGTGATTTTAACTTTATATTGTGCTGCATACAGCTCACAGGTCTCTACACATTTCCTTTTTATTGCAAGGTGCTCATTCACTCTGCAGTCACAACAACACTGAGCTCTGGACTCCCCGCCTCCTCCTGTAGTAGCATTTAATCATGTCTTAATTGTGAATGTTTAATACACGTTAATTAGAAGTCTCTGGGTTTGTGAGCTAGGATGCATATAGCTGCAATTACTGTTCAAATGTTTGTCTTGACTGAACCTCGAGGAAATGTCCTTAATTCTCACTTTATTGTCTCGGTAAACATTGAAAACTAGTTTCATGTCTCCTTGAATGCATCACGATGTTCATTTAGTAGATTATGTTCCTATTTACAGTCAAATACATAATAAAGGGGTATGCTTTAGGGCGTGGGTACCTTGTGGCTACAACGCTACCGATGCATTTAGATGACTTACAGTTGACCTTGAATTATGAAGCTGACTGTGTTAGCAGCTTCACTCCAGAATCCAGATGGATCCAGATCCAGTAAGGTTGCCAAACTGCTGCTTGTGTACGTCAGATCCACCCGTCGCTCCTCCACAGTCCAAATATGGTCAGAAATTCCAAGATGGCCAAAATGTAGTCCACAACTGGATGAGGTCACGAAGACTACGTCCACTTCCTATATCTCCTCCTCGAGAGTCCCACTTTGTCCCTACTTTAGTTTCCCTCCTTTCTTCTGTGCATCAGTGTGTCTGATTGTCTCTTGTCTCCCTCCAATCACCCTTCAGCCGGCCCTCATGTTTGCCCACCTGTGCCTTGTTCCCAATCAGTCCCTGGTGTATTTAGTCTGTGTGTTTGTCAGTTTGTCCTGTGTGATTCAGTTCCTTGTGCTCACATTGTTTCTATGATTCCTGGATACCCTCTGTACCCCGGTTGGTATGTTCCAGCTGGTTTCCCTGCTCCTGTGTTTACACTGTGCCTGTATAGCCTATTAGTGATTTTTTCTTTTCTTTTTGGATTTATATTTTAAGTTCTTTATTATTCAACCAAGGCGGATCGGTGCAGCGGCTGCAGTAATGCGGTCGTTGTATCAGTCCGTCGTGGTGAAGAGAGAGCAGAGCCGAAAGGCGAAGCTCTCGGTTTACCGGTCAATCTACGTTCCTACCCTCACCAATGGTCATGAACTTTGGGTCATGACCGAAAGAATAAGATCCCGGATACAAGCGGCCGAAATGAGCTTCCTCCGCAGGGTGGCGGGGCGCTCCCTTAGAGATAGGGTGAGGAGCTCCGTCACACGGGAGGAGCTCGGAGAAGAGCCGCTGCTCCTCCACATCGAGAGGAGCCAGTTGAGGTGGCTCGGGCATCTGTATCGGATGCCCCCTGGACGCCTCCCTCGGGAGGTGTTCCAGGCATGCCCCACCGGGAGGAGACCCAGAGGAAGACCCAGAACACGCTGGAGTGACTATGTCACCCGGCTGGCCTGGGAACGCCTTGGGGTCCTCCCGGAGGAGCTGGGGGAAGTGTCCGGGGAGAGGGAAGTCTGGGTGTCCCTGCTCAGGCAGCTGCCCCCGCGACCCGGTCCCGGATAAGCGTAAGAAAATGGATGGATGGATGGGTTATTCAAACTTAGGTCCAGCAATCTTTTGTTTTTGTCTGCTTTTGGGTCCTGAACTCCTCCCTAGAACGTGACCTCCCCTCCCTATTAGCTTATTAGCCTTTGGTCATCTCTTGCTGTGATTTGCAGAGAAAGTGGGAATACTAAGCAATTCTGCTGTTAATTAGCTGTGATGGTTAGTACTCAATATTGCTCCTGTGGTTGTTATCCCTGAGACGAAGAACCCAGAGGAAATGAAATATCAAAGTGAGTGATCAAACGCTGCTATTAAAAATAAAACAACCAAATGGAACGGTGCACGTACTACAAAGCCATTGGTCATAAACATTGGTGTTAATTTAACTCTGAAAGGGATCTCGAGAATCCTTGAAACTTTGTGGCGACAAACACATTTTGTTGTGAAGTTTTTTTTCTTTTAAAACATGAGATGGCCTTGTTTGAATCAAAAATAGCCAAGTTCAGTATCTATATTACAATTCAGATACTGATATGCTCTTTGCACAAGTCTGCAGCTCTTTAAATTTGTCATATTGCATTCTAAAAACATGTTTTTTTTTCGCAGGCACATCTGGGTCACATTACAATAAACCACTACCTGCTTTCACTCCATAGTCCGAGTTGTGTCTGTCTCTGCATTTGGGTCTTCCATCCATCCATCCATCCATCCATCCACCCATCGTCTACTGTTTATCCTGTATTCAGGGTCGCTGCGGGGCTGGAGCCGATCCCAGCTGACTTTGGGTGAAGGCAGGGTTCACCTGGACAGGTAACCCGTCTATCACATGTAAAGACAGACAACCATTCACAACTACGGGACGTTTAGAGTCATCAGTTAACCGATCCGCTATACCTTCTTGTTAAATCCATTACAAAAATGAGGCAGAGCACATTCTGACCTACATTACATCTGGAGTCACCAACCTGATTAATCCCTCAGTTTGTCACTGTGTAAAAAAAAAGTTTAATTTTCTCAACGATAATCAAAAAGAACTTTGAAAACTGTCTTTTATATCATCGTGATATTTGTCAAAAGTGCTTAGCAGCATAATTAAAATAGTACAAGAAAATCAGATTATCCAAATTACTTTATTAAAATTGGTCAAGCAACCGTAACCAAAACAATAGAGATTGCATATGAAGGTAATGATTACCGTCGCTATAATTTAGTAAATGAGATTGTGGACCCAATAATGAAGGAGCTTGTAGATGATGACATTATTGATATGAATTCCAACACCACCATTCTGTTAAGAAGAGAAGGAACTAATTGACATGGTTTACAATTTAATGAAATGATGATAAAATATCCACTGCAATAGAAGATAAGGAATATCCGGTCGGGGTATTCAGACATTTAAAAATTAGACACACAACACTATTGACTATAGATTATTAATAAGGAAACTTAAATGTTTTGAGGGGTCACACACAATACGCATGGCTTAGTATCAGTATGTGCAAATAAACAATGATAGTTCTGATTTGCAGAGGGTCACATTTGGGGTTCCATAAGGTTCAATACTGGGGCCAAAGCTGTTTTCTATTGTACGTTGAAGCTAAAGTTAATAATCCTGAGAAGCTAGCAAGATTATGCTATATAAAAACGTATCTAACTGAAAAACCCAGACCAATGATGCCAACTCTACCAATGAAGGTAGCTAGTAGCACTAGCTCAAAAAGATGTCGAGTCAGCAACACTGACAGCCCGTCCCTCCCAAGCCACCGCGCCAAACATCATCATTAAGAATGTAAACCTGGCTATTGTTAGTTCTCACTCTGTCAAGATAGCAGCTTGTGGAAGACTCTGGACATGCCCAATGTGTGTGCAGGTAGCCAGGTAGGTAGTCTGGTAAGTAGCTGGGCAGGAAGCCAGGCAGGAAGCCAGGCAGGAAGCAAGGCAGGAAGCAAGGCAGGTAGCCAGACAGGTAGCCGGGCAGGAAGCCAGGCAGGTAGCCGAGCAGTAAGCCAGCAGTAGCCAGGCAGGAAGCCGGGCAGGAAGCCAGGCAGGTAGCCAGACAGGTAGCCGAGCAGTAAGCCAGCAGTAGCCAGGCAGGAAGCCGGGCAGGAAGCCAGGCAGGTAGCCAGACAGGTAGCCGAGCAGTAAGCCAGCAGTAGCCAGGCAGGAAGTCGGGCAGGAAGCCAGCAGTAGCCAGGCAGGAAGCCAGGCAGGTAGCCGGGCAGGAAGCCGAGCAGGAAGCCAGGCAGGTAGCCGAGCAGTAAGCCAGCAGTAGCCAGGCAGGAAGCCGGGCAGGAAGCCAGGCAGGTAGCCGGGCAGGAAGCCGAGCAGGAAGCCAGGCAGGTAGCCGAGCAGTAAGCCAGCAGTAGCCAGGCAGGAAGCCGGGCAGGAAGCCGGGCAGGTAGCCGGGCAGGTAGCCTGTTTAATAGATAATGACTTCCTTTTTTTACATGGGTATTTGAGTTGTATAAGTTTAAAATTACAAAAAAAACTGAACTACAGCATAAACTAGGCGCACATTGGATAGAGACATCTGAGTGAAATGCGACGGAAGCAGAGCAACATTTTGAAGCGTTGAAATAAGCAGAAACATGTCTCATGTCAAAGAAGACGTCACAGATTGTTCGATCATAATGGTGCTGCAGAATCAGTAGGTCGTTTTCACGGTCACGCGATTGTGGAGACAGATGAGATTCATTCAAATCAGTCATGTGTTATACAGTTATGTATTGTTGAAAGAATGAGCATCAAACTTCAGTGGAACAAGCAGGACTGTGAAGGCAGAACAGGGTGAACCGGGTTTGCTTGTTTACTGCTCGTGTTCAGCCGGGCAGTTGGGGCTGTGCTGTGCTTCCCGGTGTTACATCTGTTGCTCTTTTACACTGTGATATTCACTTCAATTCAACAATGTATTTCATGTTAACGTCTGGTAATGGATTAATTGCTACAATGGTGCTTCATGAAATGCTTTGATGAAACAGCATGTTCACTTCTTCATTGTTCATACATGTCACGTATCCTTCCTCTTGTAGCTGTGTTGTTTTGTGGGAAAGCAGCAACGCGCATGTAGGAACAAAGCCAAAGCATTCTCCGTGCGAAGATCACCCAGCAGTGTCTTTGTTGCGTTGTGTTATTGATAGGTTATTGTCCCTGTTCCAGCATGTATAAGGTTCAGCTGTGCTGCCTTGATTCCTAATTAATTCACTGCTGTCCGGCTTTGACAAGACACAATTCTCAGCTTCAAAGATGGAGGCTGTGAGAAATCGATTCCAGGAATGACAGACGTAATTATGGGAACAATTATACTAATAGCGAAGGAAACTGCCTTATTGAATTGACTCAACTGATACACTATAAAGACCCAGGTGACTCAGCTAATGAAAAGGCGCCTCTTTTTCTTCCACAGTTTTTGATCACAGGCAGTCATTTCTGCTAAGTACAACTGTGACTACTTTACAAATGACAGCAGATATTAAGCTGGTTTAAGTCTTACTTATCCAGCCCATCTCAGTTTGTGCATGTCAATGAAAATTCCCCCTGACACACTGAAGTTAAATACGGTGTTCCTCAAGGTTCTCTGCTCGGACCAATTATTTTACCTTATATATGCTTCCTTTAGGCAATATCATTAGAAGACACTCTAGAAACTTCCATTGTTATGCAGATGATTCTCAATTATATCTACCAACCAAGCCTGAAGAAACCAATCAGCCTCAACCAATGAGCCTCTCTCCCTCTCTCCCTATCTCACTCTCTCTCTGTATGTTCCCCTGAAGTCCCTGGTCTTTCTGGCCTAGCAGGTCTCTCTGGATCGTGGTGGAACCTGATCCGGACTGCTCTGACGATGTGGTCTTGTTTGACTCTTACCACTTGTATTTTTAAGGCGGCTGACTATTGATTAAAGAAACTGACTAAAATCTGGATCTCTATTGTTACTAACTTGACTAGCTGGCTATGCTTTCTGGTCCAGCAGAGTCCGCTGTGGTCCTGATCATTACATTTTTATAACATCACATTTCTCAGAGAAGACTGAGCTTTTCTGCAGAGGTCGTAATGAAAAAGGTCCTAAAAAATAGAGTTTCAGACATGTTTATTCAGACAGATAGAGTGAGGTGTGTGTGTGTGTGTGTGTGTGTGTGTTTTAACATTACAGCATGTAAGAAACCCAAAATACATAAGTATGAACCTGAAATGAGCATGATATGCCCTCTTTAGTAACTGGATCACATTTCCAAACTCTAGTACTGCTGCTAGTTCTTGGCAAGTAGGGCTGTAATCGCTCTTCTTAGGTAATCTATTTCAAAATACACCCACACATGCCAGTGGCTCTTTGTTTTGTTGGTAATAAAAATATTTAAATATCAAAATATGTAACAACAGTTTTATTTACATGACTTATTTTATTTAATACATTCAACAAAACATGGCAATATAGTAATGGTTTAAGTTTAAGTAGCAAATCATTAATGGCCCAGTACAGCGAAGCCACTTGTGGCAGGACCGGCGCTCTCCAAGGTGCTGATCCTTTTCTGATTTCTTCAGTGTTTGTGTCCTCGCTGCATTCTGACAAAAAGACATACTAATGAATGCCCATTTAGACCTATTAGCATCGCTGAGAGGCTTATTTGAACTTGATAGGCTGTGTTGCCTTCATCAGAACCCTCAAATATGTTTTGAGGCTCCAGATCAACCTTTTTGTTGTGGCTCTTATGACAGTAACCTTGATCCGGGGCAGTTTGGAACATATTCAACATTAACGGCACCTGCCTTCAAGTGTTTGTTTCAAAGTCTCAGTTTCCCCTTGACACAACAACATTCAATATGTGTAACCTTTGTTTGGTGTAAGAGCGGTTCTGTTTCATCCTCTCTGTGCCGTCCTTGGGACCGGCTGTGTAAACCGGATATATTTTAGTCCGATGTTTGCTTTTTTACGCTTGGGGACTTCCACGGCATTCATGGCCAGTAGGAGAGTAAGAGATGCTGCAAGGTAAACAAATGCACACTCCTCTTTACGAGCCTGACAGGGTGGCACATAAAGGCTGAGGCAGCAGCAGGGCATGAAATCATATTTGGGTCAAAATATTAAAGGGGAAGTCCAGCAAGTCACAGGTTTCATGTAATGTAATCCCTGATTACAATGCTTCATTGTGTTCTTGAAAGATTCTGCTGTCTCTTTGTGAAGTTTAGTCAGCAATGTCATAGTTGCCATGGAACCCGATTTCACTTCCTCCCAGTCACATAAGACACAGACTTTTGAAGAGACTTTATGCTTGTAATGAGTAGAAAATTGTTTCCTGTGAACATGGAAGTTTATTTTGAAAAACATTGTATTTAATGAGCAGAAACTTGATTTGCTGTCCCTGACACGGATGCTACAGGGTTTCCCAGACGCTCGTAGTTTCATACCTGTGTCTGTTTTTTTTTTACTTCCTGTCTTTGTGGTTTCCCTTCCTTTTTTCTGTCAATCACCTGCATTTCCAGCCAATCAGTGTGGAACAGTTTTCAACCTGCCACCTGTGTCTGCGTATCGCATTAGTTTCATGTGTATTTAGTCCGTGTCTTTCACTGTTTCAGTGTCTGATACTCGTGTTCCACGTTGCACACTTGGTGTTTTTTTTCCTTTTTATTTCTCAGCCTACACCCTCGGTTTCGTTTGTAGTCATTGTTGCTTGTTTCGTTAGTTATTAAAACGTTCCTTTTTGTTTATTTTTACCTGCTTGCTTCCTTCGCTGCATTTGGCTCTGCTTTTGTATTTGCAACCGTCTTAGTCTTCGTATGTTGATTTCTTGTACATCAGTACGTCGGATGGAATTGAAACATGGTGACTTGATTCCATCTGCTGCTCTTCATGAAGAAGGTCCTGTTCCAGTCATCTTTAAGCCTACAGGGAATGAAAGTTTCACGTCGACCGCTTCAACCTAGACCGCAGGTTTTCTAGGAAATACTATTTTGAGGGCAGTATTATTTCCTCCTCCTCTATTTAGTTAGAGTTGATAAATGAATGGAAGAAAAGAAAAAACCTAGCATGGAGGTTAAACTGGTGCTCAGTTTATAAGCCTCATCCTCCGTCGCCACGGAGCATCACACCATCATAAAGCAATTTCTGGGCCCAGACAAAGTCCTTCCCAAGAGCACCTGAAGGTCGGAGGAAGGGAAATGAATAAACATAATGGCAGACAGGTTTAGATTTGTTCCACATACTTGATTTCCATGGGATAAACACTTCTATACATGAGAGTTGAATGGACCTGGATTCCTGTAGACAACAGCGATGATAAAAAACAAACTCCTTTGCAGCGATATAATGTAACCATCCTGTGTGTTAGTATCTCATCTGTGGGTGTAGAAATCCGGTGAAACCTACTGAAATGCAGCTTGTGTTCAAGAAATGATTGGACTGCTGGGGATTTAGCATCTCCCCACAACAAATGATTTGTTATCTTTGGTAGGGATTTCTGAAACGTGCGTTTTGCTGGCTCCAGGTGGGATTAGAAATTGTATTATAAAATGAAATGACTGTGTGCTGTGAGTGAAAGCACAACAGCGCTAAATAATGGTCTCCAAACATAGTAAGAGTCTGTTACTGAGAGCTGCCTGCCGAGCCGGCGTCGTGCCCCCACCTGCATGATTGGCTAATGTGATTATGATTGGCTTTGAATGTTCCTCTCCAGCCACGACACACGACGCATGCTCATTGGTTGCTGTTGTTTGGGTGTTTTTTTTTTGAAGGAACAGCTAATCCACAGTGTGAATGGGTAATTAAATTGCTGGTAATTATGTATTGATTTGGAGCTTAAATGTTGTCAAAGGTTGGGTGTTTAATCGGCAGGGATTGTAATGAGGGACAAAAAAAAAAAGGCAGAGGAGAGGGAGGAAATGAGAAAAAAGAGAGAGAGAGAGAGAGAGAGAGAGAGAGAGAGAGAGAGAGGCGGAGGCAAACAGGCTAGATCAAGACGGTGAAGGAAACAGCATGATAGTAATTGCTCTACACTCATCTTTTTTTTGGGTCCAATTTCTTTTTGGTCTGCACGGTGGAAATGTTGGTTCATTTCTGCACAGCGTGGATACGTTCCCACGTCTTGGGACCAAGTTGGAAATAAATGTTTTCACTTTCACAATTTATCCTTTTGGATCTTTGGATTTTCACTCCCAATCACGTAGACTTTGTTACATAACAACGAATTAAAAGGCTACTGACAGCAGTGATTCATTCATTTATGGCAGCAACGTTATTTTGTTACCTTTTTTATTCTTACACTAGTTCTGGGAATGAGCAAACACATGCTAATTGTAATTATGGGGGGACAACAGGTTAAGTAGTGTGACTGGAGGGAAATCTCCTAAAGAGGAGGCTGTGGTCCACAAGGCAACGATACAGTAGACCCGGGTTCATTTATAGTTTTATTTTTTATAGTTTTCATTTATAGTATAATTATATAGAAATATAATCTTGCTAATCTTGATGATCTCATTTGCTTAAATAGGTCATAAAGAGGCATCACTTTTAAATGGAGACAGTTTCATAGCCAGTTTTAAATTATTATTATTATTAATTACATGATTTGTTCTTGTAATTTATTTTTAAGCAGTGTTTTCTCTTAAATTTCTCCAACTGTCATATTAATAATCTTGAGAACAGTCACATATTATGGTTTTGGAAAAGCTAACAACAATGTTGCTCTTCATGTGGAGGCAACAAACACTAAGATGTTTCATTTCAGAGGGAAATAATACAATTAAAATCAAATATATGGTCATGTATATGTAATATATGGTCATGTGTCTGTATGGAGGATAAGCGACGCAATAATTGCACCTGGAGAGGGTATTAAATATAAATTATGACTCCCTCATATTTCCTTAACGGAGGACCACGCGTGATGATGAAGTGGTTCGCTGGTTCACATCTTAGCGTTGGGATAATGAGGTTTATGGCTCCTGCACCACAGCCGTTACATACAACATGTCAATAATTCATATGCAAGACTGTACGTTTGCCACTTCCAGTGCAGCCACTGTAACCTGCTGAGTCAGCATTCAAACCTGAGCAGGGAATTGCCAACTCCAAACAGCCAATGCAATTTGCTGCAAACATTCTATTGTACTTCCCGGCTAAGGAGCGCTGTTGAAAAGTGTTTATGTGGACAAATGTCTAAGTGGTAATCTGACAGCGGCTTGAAATGTAGCTTCCATAGAGGCAGCATAAAAAGGAATACATAATCTCTCCAAGCCACAGCATGCCTCAGGGCTACGGCTAACTGGTTCTCAGTCTTCTAACACTCAACTCTGAGATGTAATGATACGCTTTCATTGTTTTTACTGAACATCCACAAGCAATGCATTTTACTACATATGTTTTAATGAGGGGTAAAAACATAATTCAAAACCAGAACATGCTCACTTTCTAAACAAATCTGTTATATAAACTCCATGAATTAGAAAAGTAATGTGTTGGAAATGTTTGGTTTGCTTATTGTCGCTCCGAGTGCAAATAGTATCCATCATAATAGAGCAATCTGGTCGAACGCCAGCATTTGAATAAGTTGGTGGATATAATTTCATAGAAGCTGTGTGAAAGAATCCTCCACTTTAAAGTTAGTTCACACCGTTACTGTTCATGAATGCTAGAAGAAAAGCTTTGCTGATCTCTTTGATGTGGTTTTAGATTTTTAGGTTGTTTTGTTCACTTTTACCAGCTGATACGTGGCCTCATGTTGTTATTTTTCATGGTCTCCTGAGGCTGATTGACAATAAGTGACACAATTGATTCAGTTTAGTTTTGATGCATAAGTAAAACTCAAAACGCAGTATAACTAACGTTTATTTTGGAAAGACACTGTATGCATGTGAATAGTGTAAACTGTACATTTGCTGTGAACAGGTACTCTCATTTTGAAAAGACACTATTCTAATGAGCTGAAACTTGGCCGTCCCCGACACATCAAAAGCGGATGCTGGAGGATTACCCAGAGGGCCACAGTTTGCAGCGTACAGGATGTGAGGAGTGACAGGGAACAAAAATATCTCTTAAACTAACTGTATTGGTTAACATTGTCCACATATACATGTTTTATACCGACGTTATGTGTGTGAACACCTCATGCGTGTTGATGCATTGACATTATGATGATCAACGGTTCTTTACTGTGAAATTACAGAAGATTAAGAAAGAGCTATTTTCTGACACAGCAATCCGGGTGCTTGTGGTGGAGGTGGTTCATTCACGCCGTCCTGACAGCCAGAGAAAGACTCTTAATGAGGACATGGAGTGTGATGTTTGTGTCAGAGCTGTCACGTTGGTGACTGGAGGAGGAGTGTTTGTGACCGAGTCTCCAGGGTGCTCTGGCATCAGATCGCTGGTGTTCAGTTTGTCGTGTATGCTGCAGCCATTTTAAACAGAAAAACTACATGAAAACTAAAACTGTACTTGGGGATATATGTACTAAGATGGCCACTGTCTACACGGTGGTGTAGTGGGTAGCACTCTCGCCTCACAGCGATTCCCGGGTCGGCCCGGGTTCCTTCTGTGTGGAGTTTGCATGTTCTCCCCGTGTAAGCGTGGGTTCTCTCCGGGTTCTCCGGCTTCCTCCCACAGTCCAAAGACATGCAGGATGGGGATAGGTTCATTGATGACTCTAAATGTCCCGTAGGTGTGAATGTGAGTGTGAATGGTTGTTTGTCTATACATGTCGGCCCTGTGATAGACTGGTTACCTGTCCAGGGTGTACCCTGCCTTCGCCCAATGATAGCTGGGATCGGCTCCAGCCCCCCCGCAACCTTGAATACAGGATAAGCGGTTGAAAATGGATGGATGGATGGATGGAGGGCCACTGTAGAAAAAAAGAGGTGGGAAATATCCTGAGAAAAAAGTTGCAAATTTGCTACTTTAAAACTCCCAAATTAGCTACTTTATAAAGTTGCAGATTTGCTACTTTATTACGATGCTAACAACCGGCATGTATGCTAGCTAACTTCCCATGAATGTCACATTTATTTTTCTAAGAATCCATCCCAATGTGTGACAACGCCTCGTTAAGGTACTCAGGGTGATGTTGATGGTTATTGCTGGTTTTATCTATATGAGTTGGGGTAAATGCTAACAGTAGCTTTCGCTTGTTGTCATAGAAATGGTTAACATCCGATCAACCAACGTGTTTACTTCCTCTATGACCTCTATAATAAAGTAGCAAATCTGTAACTTTATAAAGCCACAAATTTGGTAGTTTTCAAATAGCAAATTTGTGACTTTTTTTCTCAGAATCAATGATTTCAGCACCTCTCCATCCCCATAGTGTGTACATGGGTCATGCAGCTTCGCTACAGGTCTCCCAGCCAGTTTGTTTTAACAGATCACAACTTCTGCGTGGGAGGTACGTCTCTTTAACAGACATTCATTTTTTTTGCATAAGCAACTGATATAAACGAGGCCCCAGAGCTCCAATAACTCCAGTGAATCTTGATTTATCATAATGGACGATTAGCCTGACCTTGTTCTCAGAGCATTTCTCACTTCTTCCTTTTCATGAAGCTCAGTGAAAGGCTGAATCCAGTTAAAAGCTGCTATCCTGTATTGATTTCTCCTATGACACCTAAAGCAATCACGAAGACAGTGAGTGATAGAAATAATACGAGTGGATGCATCTCTCATGGTCTTTCAGAGGAACCAGAAACTTCTCGTTTGCATGCCACAGTGGGTCTCTGTCTCTCTCACATTCCCCCCAGGGATGGAGGTGTCAATGATCAGTAAATAAATCACATGTCAGGAGAGGAGGGATGTCAATCCGTCTCCCCAGGGTGGCATGTTGCCAGATTTAGGTGCTGTCATCTGGTCAGGCAATTCATCATTTAGTGTCAATGACAGTAGTAGCTTCAGTCATCAGGGAATATTGTCTATAAGTGTAGGTGAGATTATGTTGATACTAACGTATGGACGGTGTTGCCAGGTCAGATTGCCAGTTTCCCATTCACAATTCAAAACACGCCCAATTCAACTGCCTCCCCGCCAGCAGCAGGTATGATCCTCCACCCCAAGTTTAGAAAGCATTTAATGTTGTCCTCGTCGATTCTAAAAATCAGAAACATTCAAGAATATGTTTGGTAAATTGTTTAATAGTAAACATTACAACCAGATAACTGGCTGTAACTCCATATTCTGCTTTTAGTGTGAAGGAGACTTCCGGTTACCAGGATGAGTCATAGTTTCATTTCCAACTTTATTTTTTGGAAAAGTGTGTAACATTAATATAAAACTAAATGCGGTTGCAGGTAACAATATTACATATTAATATCCAGTGAATTTTACACACTTGTAATTGGCTTGAGATATCACCAGTGTATATGATATGCTTGCTCCGGTTGCAGTTCTATCCGAGGCGATATATTGACCCCGGATCGGGTCATACAAATCAACATTCTCATTAATAGTGAATGGTTGCAGGTAGGTGAAATAATAAATCATTAATGAGACAAATATGAATTCTCGAGAATTTGAAGAAAGCAGCAGACAACTTAACTTTTTCGTGAGAGACGCTGTGGAGAGTGTAATGTCTATGTGGGTGCCGGCCTTCGGAGAAAAATAATGAATTTGGGTTGCCGGGTGATTTATGCATACACAGATTCAGATGACTTCACTGTCGGTCCATGCATTTCTATCTACTTGTGCAGTACAAGTCCATGACATCTAACTTCCTGTGAGCAACGAAGCACGATATCTTCTCATGTCAGTCCAAAAACCACGATAAGCTGCCAGCTCACAATGTAGGAAGTGTGTGTCTGTTTAAAAAGTACAAACGTAGAAAGGTGAAAGTATTTCTCATCCATCCCTCAATGTCTGATCTGGAGGACACAGCTGAGAGGTTTGTGGTTTGTTGAAACGACGGTTGTTGAAGTCTTCCCTCGTTCTGCTTGACCCGAAAGTTATCTCATTTTCCGTTAATGAGAGCAACACTCATCTACTGTAGGTAAAAAAACAAATGCTCTCATAATAATTCGCATTCAGAAAGTGGCGAGCACGCCACGGGAGACGCAGCATTTATTCACGACACATAGCTTAACCTTTGCACACCGCACTGCTACATTCACAGCTATAACGTTACAGCTAACTTCATGCATGCTCTCTCTCTCTCTCTCTCTCTCTCTCTCTCTCGGGTACCGACGGTGCCCAACGTCTGAATGGAGATGATATAGGCCTACAGCGGGTGGTTGCCTATGAACTGCCTTCGTAGTTTGAAGAGCAATTTTTCATTTTTTTCACTGAGGAGAAAAAGCGCGGCGCCGCTCCGAGTGCTTCAAGTTGACAATCTCTGAACTTTTCAGAAAAGTGCTGCTTTAGAAAAGGGAGGGAACTAGTTTAGGACCTGCCTGTCTGTTTTGTCTGTCTGTCTGTCTGTCCTGAGGTTTCTCTATCAGAGACACTATCAGCTGGATGGACACTGAATGTTGCTGGTATTGCTTGTATTGTTCGTATGTGTTATCTCTGACGGATCCTCCTCCTCCTTCTCCTTGCCTTAAAATTGCGTTATCTCTATTGGCCATCGGGGGGCGACTCCTCTGGTTGCAAAAGAGTCAAATGGAGCAGGGAACTCTTTGGGGCGGGGCTACTGCGGCGACCGTCCCTTCCGATGCAACCTGCTACTAAGATGACTTTAACACTTAGCTGTGAAGTTTACCTCGAATTATGGAAGCTGGATGCACCAAATATGGTCATTTCTGTTCACTGGTTGCAAGCATTCCAAGATGGCGACGGCCAAAATGACAAACGCAAGGCTTTCAAAAACCGTATCTATCTATCTATCTATCTATCTATCTATCTATCTATCTATCTATCTATCTATCTATCTATCTATCTATCTATCTATCTATCTATCTATTGAAAATCCGTCAGGATTTGTGAATATCCTGGTTTTATTTGTTCTCATTGTGTGAGCATGTTGTTAAGTGGTTTAATCAGCTACGTGTCAGCAGGTCACACACACACCGGTAGCGTGACAGCCAATCGACTCCATGCTAGAGACGACAAATCAATAGAAACGGGATGACAAACTGAACTCTATCCACTTCACCTTTGACGGATTGCAACAGAGTGAGAGAGGAATCGGGGCCATGCGTCTTCACAATGACGTTGTCAGGCTGCCGTGACAGAATGGCGGACAAAACCTGTCAAGTGGTAAGACTGGGAAATCCTGGGCTCCTTTCTACTGACGAGCTGTGGGAATTTAAATGCAAATCACGGAGCAATACGGTGATCTACGGCGGCAACCGGCAGAAACAGGAAACCTTGTATGTTTTCCCAAAGAGAGTTGCTGCTACTTTCCATCATTTTAAGATGTTTTCCCCGTTCCCATTCTGTTTGATCTTCATCATCTGTTTTGTTATGATTGGGCTCTGATTTAAAACTGAAATTGCCATAAGAAAAAGGCAATTGCAAACCAACATCAAAGACGATGTAATTACATTCTGTAAAATGAAGTCTAACAAAGAAGAATTGAAAGGTTACGGTGCTGACACTTTGCTTGTCTTCCCACACAAAATCCCAAAAGTTCAAAGGTTGCTAAAGATGAATCCCTGAACTGTGTGGACCTGAACAACTGAAGAAGATTTGGGCTTTAAAGGATGAGAAGGAACTGCAGTTTTAACATGAGCACTGTAACATTCATTACATTTCATAAAGGTAAATGTTCCCAAAGTCACTTCTTAATACACCCAGACATCTTTTACAAAAGCACCAATACATAGAGAAAGACCTGTAGTTTTATATGGAATATGCCTGGTTAAACTGGGATTTAACTGAGATCTTACGGGTCACAGGACATACTTATGAAGGTCAGAAAGGTTTATTCATTTTAAAAACGCCTCATCGTTTTCCAGATGTGTTTGTTTGAAGGCAACAATCCAATGGAGTCATGGCCATGTGGTCAGTTTCCCAGTAATGCTGCGTATTACTGGTATTAAAAGAGGATCTAAATTCAGATCAATAGCACAGTGAGAACGGAGGCAGAGCGGGTGAGTCTCCTGCCGTCCGCATCGATAACAAACAGAGTAAAAGCAAGGAAAAGGAACTTCCACTCCGCCTGCTGAGTTCAACAGCTACAAGACAGCTGCCAGGGATGCTTTTCTGCTCACGGACACGACGGGATGAAAACGCTGCCTGATGCTCCCGCGACTAAAGGCACGTCAATGGGTTCACTTCCACTGAAGTCAATGGAAATCAGCAGCACAAAACTCGACAACCTGAAAAGGTGTTCCACTCAATTGAAAAGGCATTGGATCAAAAACACAATAGCTTCATCGAATCGTCCAGGACTTTCAAACACGTATTGTGGTCTTTTGGTATTTTATCAAACTTTCCAAGCTCAAGAATCCACTTTTATGATGAAAACAAAACCAAAACATTGTTGTGGGTGTCGTCGTCTTGTAAATCTGTGTGTCCACTGCTGAGATGCTGCTAAACTGTCTCTTAGGCAACGTCACATTCATGCTGTTGTATTTTTACATTTACACAACAACGTTTATGGCATCATGGATTTTTTTTAAACATCCCAAAAATGTGGATTTTATGTGCAAAGGTGTGTAAGAGTGTCTTTAATTATGCTTCATGCTGGTTTCCTTTCAGTGTATTTAGAGTTAATCAGGAACAACTGATAAAGCACATTTTCCTGCAGAGGTCACGAATCTATCGCAGCAATGTTGTCTCCCCATACATGCATCTTAGTCTAAGTGCTTAGAGACCAGATCAGGGTGTCACTGCAGAAATCCCTTTAACCCCAATCCATTTAGTTGCACTCGGGGTCCTGGAAGGTCCTCTTCATTGGAACGCCATCACTTGTGTTGATTTAATGACTACTTAGGAAGAAGATTTGGAACCGAGGGCATAAGTCAGCTACAGAAAATGATCCATGACTGGTTTGGGCTCCATTTAACCGCAGGCTTTATGCAGCACTAGTCACCAAATCCCAAATTGAACTATTTCAGATTTATGTTATTGGAGTCAACAGTTGGAGGTCTAAATGTTCCACTAGTCTTCTGTTCCAACTGTTTCTTCTATGGTTTGTCTCAGTGTCTTTATCCCTTCTCTCTGTGTGTGTGTGTGTGTGTGTGTGCGTGCGTGTGTGTGTGTGTGTGTGTGTGTGTGTGTCCTGCCTGGGTGTGGCTGACCTACTTCCTTCCCTGCCGATCAACCAACACACCTGATTGCCCACCTCTCCTGTATTGAGACCTGGTCCTGGACCAGCCATTACCAGCCTCCGCCATGTTTTCAATGACGTCAACAGAAAAGAAAAGAAAGGAAAAAAGGAACTACAGGAGAAAAAAATGTTGATTTTGCAGTTCTAGTTCTAATTGTGATTCTACTTATTATGAGCAGTTTGACCTAAAACCTCCGTGTGTAAAGACATTCATATTAATAAAACTGGTGAGTCATGAGGTGAACATTATAGGAAGACACAATTAACATATTTTAACGACACAAAATAGTTTCATTAGTTTATGCCAATGTTTCTGATGAATCCTATATGATCATAAATTGGAGGCATGTGACAGATTGTTTATTATTAGCGTCATAACGCTGAAAACTGTATGAGGGCAGCTGCATGCATAATTAAACAAGGTTCTGTCAAATACATTCAAACAAAGCGGCCATGTGATTGGTTGTGAACGCACGCAACGGGATCAATGAAGCATTGTGGGAGTCAAAGCGTGCGTGCGCTGTCCGTGGTGCTGAACAGCCTCCAGCCCATCCTTACACTTGCTGTAAAACATAGAATACTCTTTCTTCATGATGACCATATATATACACACACACACACACACACACACACACACACACACGGCCATTAACTAACTATGCCTAGCAGGTGAACTCTCTAACTTATTAAGTGAGGCATCAGTTCATGCTTGTGTCGGTGTTCCAACACGGAAGTCTCCTGGTTTCTGAAGGTCAAACAGGATTCCACCAAACAGTTTTCGGGGTCAGAAACGCATCGACGGTCAGTTTTCAGCGACGACAACACAACGCACACAAGAACTCCCCTTCCAAAGTACCGACGCGCGACATACAGACGGCCGGCTGTCCACAGACCCTGCTCGGCTACTTTGTTGCTGTGGACGGCGACACACTGCTAAGCGCACACTAATCCGTGGTCGGTCCTTAATCTCCTGCAGACAACAGCGCGCCCGCTGCGCGCCGTGCCAACGTGGCGCTTTACGCATCTCCACAACCCCGCACCGCCGTGTGTCCGCGTAAAGGCGCGGTGCTTCCAGCTGACGCCCCCCCCCCCCCCCCTCCTCCTCCTCCTCCCCGGTGGGCTCTGCGATCATACCTCACGGTGTTTGTGCCATCTAGGTTACCCGCCGCTCCATTGCAGTCTTTCCGACGCAAAGACTTCGTACCTATCTACCTTCTCGGGGACAAACACAGCGAACACACGGGGAAACTTTCGGATGTACCATTCCACCTTGTTGTTCGTTTTTGTCTCAACTTTCGGTTTGGATAGACGTTCAGGGGCCGCAGAGGAGCAGACCCTTCCGTAGACCTGCACGGCACCGCGGGGAGAAGACAGAAACACGCCTGTGCTGTGTAGCAACACTCTCTCTCTGCCTGGAAATACACGAGCCCACACACACGCACACACACACACCACCGGCGAGCTAGTTATTTTTACTTGAAGGGGGAAACTACAAACATGCTGTGAAGCTCCTCGTCGCAGCTTGGCTCCCGGCGACAGCGCAGGTTTCCAGAGCATCTGCTGGTGGAAGGGAGGGAACCAGTGTCGAGGAGAGAAGACGCGATATGCGGCTCGGTAGGCGGCTGGGTTTGCACTTCGGCTCCTGGAATTAGTGGATGAATTGGGGAGGGAACGGCTGTAGCCTCGGACCGGGGAGACAGAGCCCGCGGTGGCGCATCATGGATACTTGTCCGTCCCTGGAGGTAAGGAATCACCTTTAACTAGCCCTTACGTGTCAGAGTTGTGGCTGCTCTAACGTCTGCTGGGCAGCTCATCATGTGGCTTTATTCTGCGGAGGGTCTTCTGTCCACAGCGCTGCTTCTACCGGGGTGAACATGCCAACGAGCCGCTTTGAAATCGGGATGCAGAAGTTGTTTTGTAGTGATTCTGCAGTCTGAGCTGTCAGGAGGCGGAGTGCTGATGAGCCGAGGGGTGGCTCGCACTCCCGGACAACCATCCCCCAGAAAGTAACCGGATCTGTGGGAAGCTGTCGGTGCAGCGGAGCTTCCTGCGACTCTTTATGTTTCTTTTCCTTTTGTTGCGTGACGCGAGGAGAAAGGTCGAAATCAAGACAAGCTTCGAGGTTTGATAGGCGTGCCTGGCGCATACTAATCCTGGGTGTGTAAACGTGCGCCTTTTTCTGGTGGTGTGTGTGCGTGTGTGTGTGTGTGTGTGTGCGTGTGTGTGTGTGTGTGTGTGTGTGCGTGCTGTGTGTGTGTGTGTGTGTGTGTGTGTGTGTGTGTGTGTGCGTGTGTGTGTGTGTGTGTGTGTGTGTGTGTGTGTGTGTGCGTGTGTGGGGTATAGGCCTATTAGCCCGCTCTTTTCCAAAATGTTCCCTCCTGATTACAGTCGCCACAACGTTTATGAAACTCACTTTAAGTTTGACGAATGGACTTGTGTGCGCGCGTGCGTCGCGCGCGGGAGAGACATGATTTTTCCCCTTCATCATCACTCTTATCATCTTCATAAGCGCTGATTGTTTGATTGAAGTTGCAGCCGCTTTACGTGCCGAGAAATAATAGGCTGTGTGCGCGTGCACGTGCGTGCGTCTGGTTAAGGGATCGATGGCCGCCATGAGGCACCATGGGATGTAGTGTAACGCCGCCGCCCGCTGTAATCACCCCCCTCTCGCGGTCCTCCAGGGCGGAGGAGAGAAGGCGCCGCTCGCCGGTGGAGGCTGTTCAGCAGCGCGGAAGTAGGAGGCGACGCTTTGACTCCCACAATGGAGCATTTATCGACATTTCAACGGTTGGTGTTCGCTCAAAAATCCCCACTGTGAAGGATTTGTCTGAAGAATACAGAGTGCGGAGGTCTTCCCAGCAAAGCCCCGCAGTGTGCTGAAGAGATTCCACGGTGTTTTTTTATTCATGAAAACAGAATGATTCTGATGCTAAATGACTCACTGACAAGTGCACTTTTGTGTCCAGGCCTTGCTATTTATTGCCTGAGCCACTGTGATTTATGTCAGAGGGTTTCACTCGACAATAGACGTCTGTGGATCGCCCACAAATAGTGAGGAGCCTATCTATTTAGAGTACAGTCCAACTTCCCCACCTGATGAGATAATGACATCCACCATATTTGACGAGTATTTACCTGCACTTAGTGTTTTTGGTCACTTGGAGGCAGCAGAAACAAGTAAACACAACATAGACATAATAGATTGACCCAGTAGTTAGAGAGTAGCATGGTTGATTTGAGTCGTGTTTGTGTCCATGTGATGAGAGTTAAGCCCAGTATTCACTGTTTAAGCTCTGTTTGGTCTCCACCGACTCCTGAAGGAAATATGTGTCTCCTTAACTGCTAAATGCTCAAAGATGCTAATGCTGGTAGCCACAAATGGAACCATACAGTATATATAATTAATTCCTGATGCATTGCTATGAGCCGTCCCAACCATCACAGTTTCTAGGTGTGATACATTATACTTTTTTTTTTAAATGTGGATGATAGCAACTTTAAACCTAACAGTAGTGACTAAATACGCAAAAATAAAGTAAAACAAAATGTTCGTATGATTTGTACTGTGCGGTTGTGGTTTGATCAGATTTGGTTCCAATTTCAAATTCCATCAGGTTCAAATGTTGCTAAATCCTGATTGGTGGACAGGAGTACATGATTGTATGTTGCTAACTGGGCATTAATTAACTCAAACTGAAAAAAACCCCAGTGTGCCCGTGGGTGATCCCATCATCAAGTTCTGTTGGTCTTTATTGAATATCATTTGACCAAGATCAAAGTCACACTGCTAATTAAATAAGTATATACAGTTGATCAGTCTGTAAACATCGTTAATGCCCCCATTAGGAACCATGATGAGGTCATAGGAGTATGATGATGTCACGTATTAGAAGCTTGAGCTATATCGCCTGTTGCTTCCATTTTTACCCTGTTTGTATCCGTCTCTAGTGATCCCCCTGATTTAACGGTAGTACTAATGTTTCCCTTTAAAATAAGGTTCCACAGTGAAATACCATTAATGTTAATTAATTAACTCCCATCATCTGATAATAACACAAACAACCAATGCACATTCAGGCAACGTTCTAATTTCAACTAACTATCCTTCTGCTTTATCACCGGTTGGTGAGCGAGTAGTTTTATTAAATTCACCCATTGTTTCCACTTTGCCTTGTGGTTTACGAAATATGACCTTTTAAAGTAGATAATCCGAAATATGACCTTTTAGAGTAGATAATCCGGCCGGTTCCTCCCAAACAATCAAATCCGACACTGTGGTCCGAAGCCCTATTCCTCAAACTATGACGCTCTACGTGGCCGAAGTTCTGGGCGGAGGTAAAGGAGGAAGTCAGCTGACGTAGTTCAAAGCGTGTAGGGAGGTGGATGTACAGTGTGTGTGAAAACATGCAGGACTTTAACCCAGGAGACCGCTGTTTGTGTCCAGAGTTAGAACTTGATTTATTTTAATTCAATGTTTTAGTTATGTAACGTTATGTTACTTAATGTTACCAAATACGTGTACGTCACAAAGGACAAACAGGACTTTCAAGCGGGAGACTGCTGTTCGTGTCCTGTGTGAAACATGACCAGGTTATACAACTACATAGCAAATTACTTGTTTTGAAGAAAATAAGAAACAATTCCGTAACATAACCAAGTTGTGTTGTTGCATAAATCTAACCACGTTGTTTCCTGTGAATACGTGAGTTTATTTTGAAAAGACGTGCATGTAATGATGGGGAAGTGACAAAAGTGACTCTAGAGGTACAAAGAGTATCGTAGTTGGAAGCGTGGGGTGACTGGCCGAGCTGACGCTGTTGTATAATCATCCTAGAACAACACAAGTAACTCTTCCATTCATTTTGCATTTCTTTTCATTATTATTCAGGTCTTTAGTTCTAACAGTCAGAGCAGAACCATCAACAGTGCTCATCTGATACGTTGGCGGTTATTGTCTGCCAAAGTTTGATGCCAGAATGACGCTGGAGGGTTAACGCCTTCTGTCGAGATCGCTTGGTGAAATTGATAGGCCCGACTTGACAGATGAGATAACCTGCAATTGCAGGCAAACGCAATTTACGGGCACGGCAGATGGATGCTGAGGATGCACCGAGAAGTAGGCCAGTTTTACCTTGGGGAGAAGCTCGACATGCACAGAAGGCTCCCAGAGAACGTCAGAAGGTTGTTATTTCGGAAGGGAAATGATGAGAGAGGTTGGAGGGATGGGAATCAGAGGACTCTTTTATTAAATGCCACACACGGGGAAATAATAAAGAGGGGATCAATTCCCGCTCACATGAAAAAAAAAAAAAAACGCTTAAGACGGAAGGCAATTGAAGTTTAGAAATTAAGTGGGAAATAACTTGGGATTTAGCCTTAAACCCTCTGTGGCGCCTCGACACGACTCTCATCTCCATGTCTGCTGCTGCGGGAAGAAAACGGGAGCTCGGTTCCTTCCAGAAAACACCTTCAGCAGCCCAACGACTCGCTGAGGAAACTAATAAATAAATAAGTCCACAAAAACATGCGGGCAGTCGTTTGATCTATTTGTGTAATAATGAATATACAGTACAGCGCTTCTTGGGAATGCAGTGCAGCCGTCGGGCATCTTCACCTCAGATTGCCGTACTTTAGAGGCTGGCGCTCCACCAACGTATTTAATCATCGCCGCCGTGGCCACTGAGCCGCTCCGTTATTTGCGTTGGCGCCTGGTGACCACGGTCCAGCTGCTGAGCTGCTGCAGATGTGCAGATTGAAGCTGACACTAAGAGGAATCAGCTGCTGGGGTGGAGCCCCGACGTTGGTAGGAACGGACTTCATGCTGAGGGCGGTTTTGTGAGATAATTGAGAGCCGAGCTCCTGAATCTCCTTTCATTTTTTTATTTTAATCAAGATAGAAAAACAACAAAAGCTCAGCCTCTCTGCCACGTCTCAAATATCCTGAGATGTTATCTGACATATGAGTACGACGAGGAGAGACATCAGGATCGTTAATTGCGACTTTTATTGGCAGCCATCCTTTGAAATCCTTTCAAATTAAAAAAAAAATGAAGGTGATGCACTGAAGATTAAGGAGCCTTTTTGGGTCAAAAAAGTGAAAGGTATCCATATATATGCATTAACTGTCTGTAGAATGTTCCGGGGGCCAGGTTTGGACCCTCTTTACCTTTATTTGGTGGTAACAAAACACAGCACTCTAGACGATAACAATTCACCTCACAGCTTCAAATAATGCCATTATTCATCAGCTCTAAAATGTTCCTCTGCTTTTCCATTCATATGGCAATTAATTTCAACAGAATTAAAGAATCCGAAACATATTTGTTGCCAGGAAAGATTTTACACCTTCAACGAGGAATTTGTTTGGTGACTAAGGTGCATAACGAGGACAATAACAGTAAACAAACAGAGACATAAAGTGAGGGATGATTGAGCACATGATCTCTAAGGCAGGAGTCGGCAACACGAGGCACGCAAACACCTGATACATCAAAGGTCAGAGGGCACCATATGTCTTGAATTCTGTGTGAGCGGTGCATATTTACACTTTGCAACCAAAGCAAGCTGCATGTTTGGCACATGAATATATAACGTGTGTCTGTATAAACAGGTAGCTGTGAATGTCAAAAAGGCCGGTGACACCTGCTCTGCACACACACTCTCTCTGTCCGGCGTCGGTGGCTTGCCTCCGCTGTGACGTGGCTCCTCCTGCTCGTCTCGGCAGCAAACACTCAGCGTGTATCAAAGCGAGCTGCAGACTCTCAGGGCAGCGAGCACCTCGGGGGGTTTCCATCAGCGACAGCTCGCTTCCTTTGTGAAACACGAGTCCGAACATTAAGACGTGAGTGCTGAAGGACCAATACGACCGCAGGGACTCACAGATACGGCAACGGCCACCGATGTGAAACTTCAGAACACTTCCAGTCTTCTGGTGCGATGACTGTGGAAGCAGCACGGACGGCGGCGTGTCTGGGGCGGGACTCCTGTTACAATCACGACTCAGCACTTTAAATACAAGGAAAGATTACACCGTGAGTCCGGTTACCGAGGCTAAATGAGTCTTCATGCTTCCTGTTCTTCCCTGTGTTGGGTTCCCAGAGCCAACAGGCCGGTGAGCCCCGACAGCTGCTGTTCTAATGTTGCTGCCGCTGTGTTTCTCTACTCCCACGGGGATTCTCTGTTGTTGTTGTTTTGTTGCACTTTAGAACACAGTGGCACCCGTCAGTTAATGGCCATTCTTCACAGTCAGCAGTTGGAGCTCACTCAAGCTACTGTATTTCCACAAACTTTCACATCTTAAAATCCTGTGACATCAGACTGTTTGTTGTTGAGTACAGCTGATAGCCAATAATGTGATCAGTTCAGTGGTAAAACATATACTTATTTGGGTTGATGCAACAAGGATGAGCCTGGTATATCCAATGCTCATTTACAGTTTTATTTTGTTATTTTTTGACAAAATTGGAACATATTCTCTTATAAAAGCATGTATTTCTGTAATGTGACAAATGTGTAATGTGATATTATCAGTTTTCAAGTTTGTCCCATAGTGCATTGCACTCAGCGTCTCCAAATAACGAATGGCTTTCCATCACCAAACCAGTCGTGACCTCTGACATTCTACAGTTATTTAAAGCTCAATGGCTCCGCGGATCACAGGCTCTGAGGAGAAAGGTGACGTTATATCAGAGTCTGGCAACATGCTAACTAGCAGCGATTAGACCTGATACAAGGACCTGATACAAGGACCTGATACAAGGACCTGATACAATGAGCTGATACAAGGACCTGATACAAGAAACTGAAGGACCTGATACAATGAGCTGATACAAGGACCTGATACAAGAAACTGAAGGACCTGATACAAGGAGCTGATACAAGGAGCTGATACAAGGACCTGATCCTGCACCTCCCTGACCAGGAAGGCAAACAGCATCTTAAGAGTCCTGCTGTGTTCACACCAAACGTGAAGCAAATGTTAAGCGCTATTGCATTAAAAGTCAATGCAAAGACGCTGTGTTGTAAAACCCTATCAGTGATTTTTCTCCTGTCATCACTGACGTCCTGACGTTTCTGAATCAGAAATGGAGGATACAAATATGGTGGCAGTGTGTGGTCTCCCAGAGCTCTACGATACATGTATATGTACAAACCAGAGACTGTCTATGGTACAAACACAACGTCGCTGATGTATTCATGTCTGGATGATGTTAATAATAATAATAATAATAATTCTTTATTTATATATCACTTTTCGCATCACAAAGTCACAAAGTGCTTCACAAAACATAATAGATCAACACAGTATATACAAAGATGAAGAGCAGCAAAGAATAAAACAAAGACAGTAATTAACTGCCATGCAGTTTCAAAGGCCTGTCGAAACAGGTGGGTTTTTAACTGCGCCTTGAAAGCTTCAATCGACGCAGAGGCTCTTAAGTCTGGGGGAAGAGCGTTCCAGAGTCTGGGGGCCACCGAACGAAAGGCTCGTTCCCCTTTCGTTTTGAGGTTGGTTCGGGGCAGAGCGAGGAGCCCCTGGTCTGAGGACCTTAGGGACCGGCTAGTGGAGTAGGGCTGGAGGAGGTCGGAGATGTAGGCCGGGGCAGACCCATGCAGGGCGTTGAAGGTGGTTACCAGTATTTTAAATTGGAATCTAAAAGCTATGGGGAGTCAAAGTAGGGCGTGGAGGATAGGAGTGATATGACAGGACTTCTGTGAGCGAGTTAGCAGCCTAGCGGCAGCGTTCAGACGGTCCAGAGATGATTTATTGAGGCAGGTAAACAGTGAGTTACAGTAATCGAGTCTGGATGAGATGAAAGCGTGGACGGCCAGTTCGAGTTCTGAGTGGGATACCATGGTTCTGAGTTTAGCAATATTTCTGAGATGGAAGAAGCAGGTGCGGGATAGGGTTTTGATGTGTTTGTCTAGGAGCATGTTTTGATCAAACGCCGAGGTTTCTCAGGCTGGAGCGGATGTTACAACTTAAGGCCCCCATGTGGGCCGTCACCTTGGCTACGATGGGATCAGCAGCAACAATGATAGCCTCAGGTTTTTCTGGGTTTAGCTGGAGGGAGTTGCCTGCCATCCAGTTCTTAATGGCAGCTAAGCATTCTAAGAGAACATTTATTAAGTTATCTGGTTTAAAAGACAGATATAGCTGGATATCGTCCGCATAGCAATGATAGGAAATACATTTGAAACTATTGATTAGGGGGAGCAGGTAGAGAGCCCAAAGGATTGGAGCCAACACAGAGCCTCGAGGCAGGCCGCAATGTAAGGCTGCGGGCACAGATGTGTGAGGGCCGGCAGCCACAGTAAAGCTTCTCTCACATAGGTATGAGGTAAACCATTTCAGGGCGTTCCCAGAGACACCTACCCAGTCTTTGAGCCTGTCTAACATGATATGGTGGTCCACGGTGTCAAAGGCTGAGCTCAGATCCAGCAGTACCAGAATGGAGCATTCCCCAGCATCAGATGCCATCAAGATGTCGTTAGAGACTCTGAGGAGGGCTGTCTCAGTCGAGTGCTTCTGACGGAAACCGGATTGAAATTTATCTAGGATGTCATGATTGGCCAGGAAGGAGGAGAGTTGGTTGGTAACAACTTTTTCAAGAATTTTGGAGATGAATGGCAATTTGGAAATGGGCCTATAGTTTTTAGGCAGTGATGGGTCTAGATTGGGTTTTTTGAGAAGTGGGTTGATGACAGCTTGTTTGAAGGAGGAGGGAACACAACCTGATTGCAGTGAGGTGTTGATGATAGAGACCAGGCTGGGGCCAACAGAGCCAATAACCTCCTTCAGCAGGGAGGTGGGGATAGAGTCTAGGGGGCTGGAGGAGGATTTCATTGAGCCGACTAACTTGATGGGGTTTTGCAGGGTAATACAGGCAAAGTTGTTGAGAGAAACCTGCCTAGCAGGGCAGGTGAGGCGGGGGACTGTAGAGGGGGTGATACTGTTGAAAAAACTGATATTTCTTATAATGGAGTCACCTACTATAGCCATGGTTGGTGGGAACAGGGGCTTCGGGGGTGATGCCAGTGGGGGGGAGGGGGCTCAGCCCGCCCGGGAAAACGATTCACTCCGGGGGAGGCCGCAGGTGTAGCTCCAGGAAAAGAGCTGTCCGCCCGACCAGGGTGGTGATGGTCATCAGCGAGTTCAGACAGGGGCTTATGGTGTCGTCTTTCGTCCTTTGACCACTACCTCGGTCCATGGCTGGCAATGGTTGGGCGTTGAGCAGGAGGATGGCCCTGGGCATGTGGAGGGGTCCCATGGAGCTGTGTCCTGGAGAGCTACAGAAAGCGAGGAGATCCGCCGCAGCTGCTCGTGTGCCAGGTCCATGAATTGCGACAGCAGGGATTCGTTGGATTTGAGCTGTGCGGAGAACCGGATGTTTTCCTCAACCAGGTGAACGATCTTTTCTTCCGCTTTGTAGAGCGGGTTGTCACTGGGTGGCGACTGTGTAGCCATGGGGGTTTTTGAATGTTGGGTTAGCTAGGAACCGACGTAGCCAAAGGGGGTTGTTTCTGGTACAGCCTGGGCCAGGTAGAGCCTGGCTGCCGGTTGGGCCTAGGCCGGGTGGAGGCTGGCTGCCGGTGGGGCCTTCAGAGATGTGAATCCGTGATCCACTAAACTCCGTGAGAGCTGTGGTGCGGAGTTGTTTTAAGTGTTGATAGAGCAGCTACAGTTTTAGCATAGCCTACCTCTGATCGACCCAAACTCCATTCAGAAAACAAGCATTTTTCAAGTTGCTTGTTTTCATGCAGACAGACCAAACAAAACATGACTTCAGACTTTTTACCGATTGGCATCATTATGTCGTTACTTTGCAATCCCCTTTGATCTTTTTATTGCAGTTAAATCACAGCATGATCGTTTATTTTGGCTTCGATAGCTGTAGTAAACCAGCCAATGTGTGGCTTGCTGTTCACAGTGAAAATGGCTCAGTGAAGTTCATCGAGCACCTCTGGATGATGTTACAAACTCAGACAGGACGTCATCTGGGACTCAACAATATGTACAAAATGTAATTTTTCCCACCATGATTGATGAATCCTTGTTGATGTCCACATGGACAGTCCGTTCTTTTTAAATGCTTCAAGACTTTACTCGTTTACTCGTGTTGCTGCTTTGCTGGACTTTATGGTCACAAATTGTGCATCCTGCTGTGTTGTTATCTCCAGGTGAAAAGCAGCAGCACGCCACTTTCCTTCTTTTCCTCTCACATGTTTGATGTAGGAAGTGTGCGATGTGTGTGACTGCGTCGCAGTGCGCTGGTTTCTGATGCCACATGTTTCCACATGTGACACGGCTGCTGCCGTCTGGAAAACAGTAGCGAAGCATGCTCCTCCATACTCCGCCTCTTCCCCCAGGCTGTTGGACTGCTCAACGCCCTGCTGCTCCGGAGCTCATCATGATGAGCAAAGACCCGTAGACCCCCCACGGGCAGTCCAGTTTTTATGCCCGCCGGGGACAGCCGTGGCCCGAAGCATTATGTTTTCCAGTTTTCCATCCATCCTTAGCAGAATGTGAAATCTCAGGAACAGCTGGGGATTTTTTATAATTCAGAACAAATGTCCACTTAGAATCGAGGTTGAACTGACCTGAATTTGGTGGTTTACTGCAACATCCCCAAAAACCATGATTGACAACTGGTTCTGGAAAGTGAAGCCGCGGTGAAACTGCCTTAAACTTGCATTCTTTCTACAGGCCATCAGGGGGCGGCTCCTCTGGTTTTTAAGAAGAATTCTCATTGCATGAAAGTCAATGAGAAAATGAGCCTACTTCTCTGGTAAACATTGTAAACATGAGTTTATGGTCTCAATCTCTAGTTCTCTGTTCATTTAGTACATTATGGTCCATTTAGACTAGGGGTAGGTAATATCTTGAATATGTGTATCTCGTAGATGAGATGATTTAATGACTATATATCGCGCATGCTGCGACTACAAATTAGATCATTAAATGTTCTTAAGCCGCCAGCATACTTGCTTTAGACTGTGTCCATTTCTTGCATACAGTCTATGCTATTAATCTACAAATCCCCCAAATAAAGCTTACTATGTGCCATTCTGTTTGAATAAGCACTATTGGTTATATTGCACATATCTGCCGATGTGCGTGCCTTTAGGTTGAAGTAAACTGGAGGGATCTTACATGTGTAGCACTTCCCCACATGTGAGAAACAATTGCTCTTGTTCTATTGCTTCACACACGCAGACGCTGATGCACACAAACCCATATTTGCAGATCTATTTATCCACATTTACAGTGTTTTTTTTTTTGTTTTCCATTAATGGGACTCCTACAGTACAGCACAGTTGGTGGGCAATCGTTCTCCAAAAGCTCCTCCCACATTTGTCCCACGTTGTGAAAAAAAAAACACAGCCATTGCTGATCTTATCACCGAGAGGCTGACGGCAGCTCCGTCAGGCCGACTCTCCTTACTTGCTGATGTGCGGCGAGCCCCAAGGTTAGCAACAAAAAGTGTTTAGCTGCAGAGATCTAAATGGAGCGCTGCTCGTGCCGCTGTGAAGTGATAACATTCAGGCTCGGCTGAGGATGTCGCCATTGTGAAGAAGCTGTAATTGAGAGAGGGGTTGGAAAAGCTTATCTTCCTGAGCCCCGGAGCCAAATAAAGAAATAGTGGAGGAAACCAAAAAAAAAAAAAAAGAAGAGGACAGAAACAATGAGTCACTGTCGGTGGGGAAAGAGTGGTGAACGACACAGATGGATGAAGGATCTTTGATTAAAAAGTGATCAGTGCCACTTGTTATTCATGGAATTGTTGTCAAGACTGAGAGTCGCCCAAACTGGGTCCAAACGGTCAACTGGCTTCTCGCAGCCGACGGAAAATGAAAAGGGAGATAAATGAGATATTCTGCTTTTGTTGCTGTGACAACGTGAGACTGAAAACAGCCCGAACATAATTCTCTTACCTTCTCCATCTGGTGTGATCTTTCTCAAATCCACCTTAAACACCATTCGCCATCACGCATCTACCTGAGCACGAAGGTGTGGACGTCTGACCTTCTTACCTCCAGAAACTGTCCAGAGGTCGGACACTGTTTCGGTGCAGAGTCACCGGTGCCGCTGACGAGCACAATCACGGGTAAAACTTTAAGTGCTCATTATTATTATTAGGAATTTGCTCTCAAGATTGCAGTTTCAGACTTGTCCATGCTCCGTTATAAATTGCAGTCATTAGGCAGAAAATGTCCCAATTCTGCTTTAAAGTCGAAGTTCCCTCTCAGCAGCGCCTTTGATAAATTGATAGCGGGTCTTTTAATCTCACTGTGCTCCTTCGGGGTCCTCCCCGATGATTGCTCTGTTGATGGGTTCTTTGCAGAGAGCCGTCCTTGTCTCACAGCAGCGAGTTTACATCTCTTAGTCAGCACGAGGCCACGTATGCACACAGTGTTCCCTCAGCAAGGCTTCTGAACACCAACCTTTTCTTTTTGCTTGTTTATTAGACATTCAGTTGAGAGAAATTGCAGAGGATTAGACTGAAAAGTCTGCAGCTGTTAACACACACACACATACACACACACACACACATACACATCAATAAAGTCGTTTTTTTTTCATTGTGGTTGGTGGTAAAGTTTAAAGACAAACTTCTGCCTTTTCTCTTGGCGACGTTTAAATTGTTAAAAAGAACCAACGTCGGCACATCGCACCCTAACTTCCCCTATGTCTTCGACTCTTTGTCTGAATCCAGTGAGTTTGCTACATATGTCAGCTTTGATGGTGCTGTTAATGCTATTCTCCCATAATCCAATGCACGAAGCAAATGGAGGAGTTGCTCACAAATGAAAAACAAAATGCACATCATTTGCTGTTGGGGTAAAAACTAAGATGTCTCTTTGTGTTTCCTGTTAGTTTAAAGCAGTTAGAGTAAGAGAGGAACTTACATTTGTATGTTTATGTGGACTAAAGCAGTCACGTTTCCAAGCACCGGAGTCCCTTTAGAAAACCTCTCATTTTGCTGTTGTGGGGACTCCCAGTCTGCCCTGTGCAGCTTGGTTCAGGTTCTCCTGTGCCTCCCTTCACTCCATCGGGCCCGGCATTACGGTCTGGACCTCCAGCAGCTCTGTTTCATCGTTAAACAATAACTTGAAGAATATTGATATTTTGGTGTTCTAACTATGTGATGTAATGGTGAGCATAAAGACTGATATGGTGTTGGATTGAAGCTCTCACATAAACAGCTTCAACAAAGTGTTAGTTTCTTTCATATTTTTCTATTGTCGATAATTAGGTGGAAAAGCACCATCTGCCGTTGGCTGCATACAACACGCTTTCCTGGAGACGCTCCCCCTCCCTCTGTTGAGCTCAATCCCCGGCAACGGCAATGCGATCGGCCCGGCAGCTGATCACTCACATGAGTACTTCCTTACTCGGCCTGTTCCTCTCAGAAGGCCAAAGTAATAATTTAGTTTTTCTATTGCCTCATTAGATATTGACAATCTCACCTCAAGGTCAAACTCACTTACCAGTTTCAGCTTTCAACGGTCTACGACAGCGTACAGAGTTCAGTTTGGCATCAATAGTCAAATGCGGTGATTCCAGGGGGCGCCAGACTGAAACATAAAGGCACTGATCATTGTGAGCAACAAAGAGCTAATTAAAGGTGAAAGGGACTTTTTTGTTTCTTACCATGGTATCAAATCTGGCAGCACTCAGCAGAAGTTAACAATTAAGTAGTGGAATATGTGAGTACTCAGAGTCAGGTATATGTTATTCCTATAGTGTGAACACAGTCATCTAGTTGGCATCCTTCCTGTAACTAAGATGTGTTGCATTGCATGGCTTGTGTTCCACATGATTACATAAAATGGTGTAATTGTTTTTTGTAATTAGTTATAATAAGCTCCTGGCTACATCCTTGGATGCAGGGAAAACGGCCCAAATAGAATAAAAAAGTAGACGAGAGCTAAAAGATGTAGCGCTGTGCGTGTCTGATGATCATTTTGTGCGACAGCAATTTGCAACACACAACAGCAGGCTTCACTGAAACTGTAAAAAATAGCCAGTATGCATGGTGCGCCGTGATGGCTGTGAATTGTTACTATCAATTGAGATGTTGAGTTTTGCTCCCAATAGACAATCGGGAGCAAGAAAAGCCAGAAAACAAAAAAAACCAAAAAAAAAACAACTAACATCTGAGTGTTTTTCTTTTTGCTGGTGAAGCGAACCCAGAAAAGCCCAGAAAGCACACAGCCTCGGGCACTGAGCCCATATAATCCCACAGCAGGCTATCTTAGGTGTCAACAGTGGCAACAAAGCCTCCATTTGTTGCCTATATGAAGTTCTGTAGGTGCTGGAGAGAAGCAGACATGGCCCTCTCACACACTGAAGGGAGCGGTAATGTTAATGATGAATAGTCACCTCATGAATATTTAATAATAGTTCCCATTTGAATGCAGAGCGGTCAGAGTTCTCTGGTATTTAAACTAGTTGTGGCCACAGAGTCGATATCTGCTCTCTGAGATCCTTGCCGTCACATCTGTGGTACAAAGTGCCCGTCGGTGTTTTATAGCACTTCTTACGGGTTACTTCAGTTGGAGTGGACCCAAAAAGTGACTTTTTGTGGTTTCATTACTGCTGATGCACAGGTTCCAGTTTCCAGGGTTCATCCCTGTGTTCTTTGTGGGCCGAAAATTGAGATCAAAACCCTTGTTTTCTCAACCCATATCGTCAAATACGAATGCTTGTTCAGTGCAGCCAGACAGTCAGCAGGTGTTGTTGAAATAGTGAGAAGGTCTGAATAGGCCATGTGGGAGTGGAGGTCGGATGGTTCAAACAAACAGATGACTTTCACCCAGGAGACAGCCGTTCGTGTCAACATTGACTTATTTTTCTAGTCCTCTCTTCCATCCTTCTCTATCAGCACACCGTTTTGAAGGATATCACTAAGATGCATCCTCACAGGTGTATCATTCAGCACCTGCGGCGTATGAAAGAGGCGTGACGCAAAGCTGTGGGACCGTGCTGTGTGTTGATGTAATTGACTGTAATTGACACTTTAGAAGCACATATGTCTCATTCTGTTAAATGCCGGTTCGCTTGACTCTCGTGGTAGTGACCTGTCAATCAGCAGGTAAGCCCCACCCCCTAAAGCATCCCCTGCTTTCTGGTCTGGTGGACTCTAAATGGACCATAATGTACTAAATGAACATCATGCTGGATTGAAGAAGACTTGAAACTAGAGATTGAGACCATAAACTCATGTTTACAATGTTTACTGAGATAATACATCAAGAGAGAAGTAGGACCATTTTCTCATAGACTTCTATACAAGCAGAGAGGAGTCGCCCCCTGGTGGCCAGCAGAGAGAAGTAGGACCATTTTCTCATAGACTTCTATACAACCAGAGAGGAGTCGCCCCCTGGTGGCCAGCAGAGAGAAGTAGGACCATTTTCTCATAGACTTCTATACAACCAGAGAGGAGTCGCCCCCTGGTGGCCAGCAGAAAGAAGTAGGACCATTTTCTCATAGACTTCTATACAACCAGAGAGGAGTTGCCCCCTGGTGGCCAGCAGAGAGAAGTAGGACCATTTTCTCATAGACTTCTATACAACCAGAGAGGAGTCGCCCCCTGGTGGCCAGCAGAGAGAAGTAAGACCATTTTCTCATAGACTTCTATACAACCAGAGAGGAGTCGCCCCCTGGTGGCTGTTTATTGGATTAAAACCAAAGTGGGACACTTCCCATCTTGTCTTCCCCGCTGCTGGGAGACTTCTTTACTGAGACTAGAGCTCGGTCCACACCCCAGCACCTTGAGTCTGGTCTCAGGGGATTGCCCCAAGTTTCTGCCTCATCAGTAAACATTCTGTTGTTGCCCAAATGCAAGGTTAGACGCCAGGACGCCAAATCCGAGCCGACACAGTCACTAACTAACTAACTGAAGCTCTGCCACCTGGAGATGCTGCCTGCTCCCCTCCTGGCAAAGTACCCCCCCATCAGCTGGGATGATGAAACAAACACAAATCTTCTGCTTGGCGCTCTGCCGCTCCGGACCAAGCCAGTAACCAAACTCAGCTGTTCCGTCCACCTGAGCAACAACGCATGTGTGATTTGTGTGTGGCGTTGCTCATGCTGTGTCATCATACTTCCCATGATCCATTTGGTAGGGTTTTTTTTAAACCACCTTGAGCACCATATAGCATCGAGCTGCGACCCTGTGAACGTACCAGATAATCAGTGAACAATAGCCTGCCTGACCTGAGCTGAGCTCCGCTTTGTCCACACGATTCAGCCTCGCTGAAAGGCAAATGATCCCAGAAACTGTTGCTCAGTTCTTCAGCTCGAGTAAATTGCTTTCCCTCCCACCAGCAACAATAGCTGTCTCATTGAGGGAGACTCAGCATACTGGCAGTTAAACAACAAAAAAAAGTGTCACTCAACGTTCCTCTCCCATCCATCATGCAGCTCATTTTCCAAGGGAACAATTTTTCGCCTGCATGCTCTTTTCTGCATGGTGCAGCATGTGGCGTGGCCCCGCGGCGTCCACTGATCCTCACAAACAAGGCACCCGCTGATGTTAGTCAGGCGCCAATCCCAGCCGGGGTGGGCGCTCTTTCATCCGCCTTTGATTCGGAGGAGCCCCCATGCATCAGTCAACACGGAGGGCACAAAGCTGTGTCAAAGGGGCCACTGATAGGAGGAGGGGAAGACGAAAGGAGATAGTGGGAGATCGGGGAGAGTTCCTCTCCAGTGACGCCGCCAGCATTTCTTTATCGTTTCCAAATAGACTTAAAAGTTGTTTTTTTCTGAGCAAAATGAAAGTAAACACTTGGACATAGAAGGACTCAGGACTTAAAGGGCCCTTCAATGCATTTTCTCATACTCATATGTTATAGTCATAGTAAGTACTGTCAAATGTGTATAATGGTTCAGTGTCTCTGGAGCAGAGGAAATAACTCTAATGGTTTTCTTTTCATATCAGAGTTATCATTAATACCATTATATGTGGACATCCCTAGAGTTACCTCAATACTAATCTGAATAACTGTGTTTTTCTGCCTTCTTGGTTTGAACGTTCCCCATCAGTCGTGCTCAGTGATGTCACCGTGTACTGAGTACACTTCTACATCACAGCGAGTCGGTCAAACATAAGTCAAGCTTCAAGAAAAGGGTTTTTAGTACCTTGGAGGTGTGGAGTTTGAGTGGTGGGTGGTATAATATATGCTAATCTGTTGCATTATGGGAAATGAAGGACCCAGCATGTTTGGTCAAACCTTTTGTTGTTCCAATTTAAAAACAAAAATCTGTCAGATGTTTTTTTTGCGCTCTGCTCACTGGTTTGAAGTGGGCGGGGCTCTGTTGCATCCACCAATAAGGCGGTAGCTATGAGAAATTCCCCGATAGCGATACTGATTTCGGTCTGATGCTGACTCACATAGCTGGATCAGGTATCGTGACAAAATACCAATCTAGTATCTGATTCTATAAGAGCAATTAAGTCAAGCCTTATGTTGCCTTATGTATAGAAGAATGAGCCTAGTCACAGTGAGTCAGCGTATTAATTAAACACCGGTATCGGTTTATCACGTTGTAATAATAAATAGCCATAGAATCGCATTTCCCTGAAACAGCAGTGTTTACTTTCCTGAACAGATTATCAAAGTGGCGAGCAGACTCAGACGGTATCATGGATGACAGTGACGTGCTTGAAGTTTGCCAGCAATAAAGCTGTGCTTTCACGGCCTGAAAGCCCCGCCGCACCACCGCAGCTCCATCCTCCGTCTCTCGGCCCTGACAGGATTGCGGAGAGAGAGAGCTCGTACGGACTCATAAACATTACAGAGCGCCATGTCTGTCCAGAGCACAGCACAACAACACACACGCCTTTGTGCCCGGGCCTGAATTGATAGCTGTGGTGGTTTGGCTTCTGACAAGGCCGATGTCTCTCTATCTGAATGGCGCCCTTCTCTCACCGACTCTCCCCAGCGGCTGCTCTGACACCTTTAACATGCTTAATACCCCAGTGGCGTTTATCAATGGCTGACAATGGCCTTTTAGATCCGGTTGGGAGTGTTTCGTTATGTCTGTAGCAGATAATGTTTGTTGGAGGAGATGATATTATAAAAAAGGCTTCTGTGTTTGCTGCAGTTCACCCTCTTTAGGTGGTATTTTGACAGATTTTAAAGAGTAAAACATTGCATAAATAAGTCCAAGTGCTGGATGTGAGACTTTGTTATCATATCAGCCTTATTGTTTTACATAACTGTGATCACCAGCGTATCAGGTGACAGATGTTACAAGCACTATCTCAATTAGTCTGAAGTGCTGGTGTAAACATCGTGTCTGGGTGATAATGCTTACAGATAGCAGAAACAGGCCTGGCATGTGGCTTTATAATGGCTTGTGATAATGCCTTGTGATAATAGCAGTTTGTAGGGGAAAAAAAGAAGGAACATTTCAAGTGAACAAGCGGTCGAAACAAAGAGAATCTCCTGTAGCATCAAATGAGGAGTGAGATCATGATTAAAAGTCAAATTAGTTTGCACAAGGGTAGAATGAGCTCAATTACCTGCAATAATGGAAGTAAGACGGTGCAAATGGAAAGGAGATGGATGAAATTTGGCCCTTGGCAGGTGCAGCAGCAAATTATCTCTTTCAAGGGTAGAGTCCAAAGCATGGATCCCTTCATCCCGTTTGGGTGGACGGGCAGGGAAGCATTGAGGATGTGAGAGGTTTGAGATCGATGCAGATCTGTGGGCAGATGCACTTCGGTGTGTGTGTCATTTGAATTTTTCACAAGTTAGATTGTCATTTAAACAGAAGGAGAGGTATTCACTACAAGTCTCTTTGAGCACATGGGGGACCCACATTGAGATATCTCTTCTTAAATGTTTTAATTCTGATTATTTTCACATCTGGGAGTTACACAGCAACATAATGGTTCATTCAAAGTCAGTCTTTTCCCAGAAGGATTCAGGGAGCTGAGTGGTGACAACATGCCAGTGATTACAGGACTCTCTTTTGTCGGAGCTGTTGCTAAGCTGTTGTCAGGGGAGTTGGAGTTGGGACCCCTCTGGAGCTCATACTGTTCTCAACACTCTTCCTGCCTTTCATATTAGAAGAGAAGCGAAAATGCACATTTCTGAGACAAAGTTATGAACTTGGTAGACAGAAATTCATCTTTGAACATGTTTTGAATGTTCGTTTAAATTGAAATCAATACATTGAGTGGATATAATGATTATGATTACCTTTATTAACTCAATATCAACTCTCCTAATGCCATTTATTATTACCAGCCCTGCAGCTTTGTCTCAGAAATGTGACTATTACCCCATCACAAAAATAAATAATAATAACAATAATAACATATATTATTATTATGTAATATTTTAATATTAATAAAACATTTTTATTATTATTTGTTGATGTAATTGTCGTCAACGGATCACTTTCTTTTTCAGCAAACCAAATTTAAATTGGCATATGTCATGATTTAACTTCAGCAGTTATATTTTCCATAAAATAACTGCTTCCATTTTAAATTTGACCATTTATGGCCAACATTCCATAAACATATGTTAAAGTTCAAATTATATTACACTCCCCAGTCATTCCTATACAATCTCTAGGTTCTATTTATGACAATAAAGGCTAAATGTTTCTATTCAACATTAATATAAGCTGGGAACATGCATATTTGAGAAATGTACGCTTCCCCTTTAAATGTTTTTTGTGGAAAGAAGGGGATGTTTCCTCTCTGCTCTCCTTCTCTAACCATGTGTTTGTGTTGTTTGCTTCAGTGTTTAATCGATACCTTTCGTCAAAGTGACGCCCAATTGGCTCCAAAATGAGGGGAGATTGATGCCACCTGGGTTAGACTGGCACACATTCCCGACATCCTCCCTGATTGGTCACAAACAGCAGGTGACGGCTATAAAAGGTCTCAGAAGGTAGTGATCTCGTTGGTCTGTGTTCCAGCTCTCCAGGAAGATGGAAGAAGGCCATTGTTTGCTGGAAGCTCTTCTTCTCATTAAGTATCGGCAGAGGGCCCTATTAGTTTTCCTTTTTTTATGGTCAGTCCGAATACATAAAAATACAATTCTGCATGTGGCATTCTTCCCAGTCACACGTTTAAAGAAGGAAACACGCCTCCCTGGTTTACTATAATCAATACGGGAATGTATTAGTATTGACATTGCTACAGCCACCAAAGCCCAACTGAATATAAATGCTTTTCAAACTGCAGTAATATCATATAATTGAAATGTGTCTGCCAGCATTCAAAGCATGTTTGATCAACAGTTAGAGCAAGCAGCGCTGCTCACCACCCTCGTTAAATGTCAGTCAGACAGAGCGGCGTGCCCACTCAGAAGGCAGAATATTGATCCCCCCCCCCCCGGATAACAAGGCTTGACCGACTTGGGTGCTTGCCTGAGTTCGATCGCTTCCCCTCTCTGCAGGTCGTCCATATGGATCGCAAGACTGACGCCTCAAAACTCTAAATGTCTTCACGCTAGCCGCCGACGTCTTTTAGAGGGAGAGACACTCATCACAAGTCTTCGTGCACGTTGATTTAATTAAAGTGTCTGAAGTTCAATCAGGGAGACTGGACCCGAGAGTTTAAAACAATCAGCTGGAGCTTTGATTAAACGCAGCCCTTTTTACCACCAAACTGAGTATCTGCTTTTGACGGTTCCACATTTAGAAAGTGGCAGGAATTTGACATCCAGTCGTCCTCTGCTTGAGGTTCCAGTATTTCATCCATTGGATTTTCCACCTTAAAAAAAACCTGTTGTTGTTGAGTTGAAACTCACTGATTTTGTGCAGAAACCGACCCAAATCTGATGGTCTGGTTTTCTTATGTGGGTCATATGCATCCATCCATTGTCTACCGCTTATCCTGTATTCAGGGGAGCTGTCCCGATCCCAGCTGTCATTGGGTGAAGGCAGGGTTCACCTGGACAGGTCGCCAGTCTATCACAGGGCCGACATGTAGAGACAGACAACCATTCACGCTCACATTCACACCTACGGGCCATTTAGAGTCACCAATGAACCTATGGTCATAGGCATCAGTACTTTAAAATGGAAAGAGTTGCCTAGAAAAGCCCTCTTTGATTTCCTATATGAAGTGGGCCTGCAGGTGAAGTTTAAAATGGTGTAAGTCAGTCGTGAAGGAGGGAAGAGGGAGGAGCTCAAGGCTGCCAGTCGAGCAGAAATGCACATTCAACCTAAATATAGTGTACGTACCAGACTGCTGTCTCTCAGCACTCACCTTTCCCCGGTCGGGAGGCCGAGCGTATCAACAGTATCCTGTACAATAGATTGCTTGAAAAAAACAACAGCAGCAGAGTGGTGTCATCTGTCCTTTTTCCCAGCATGCCCAGCACTCAGAATCCACTGCCAGCCGCTGCAGTCTGGATGTAGGCAGTTATAAATAATAGAAAGCCCTGTGGATTGAGAATACGTGGACCAAAAACAATGGAGGCGCCACACTTGTTTTTTCTCTGCCAAGTTTACATCATGCCATCACACATTAATGAGGCACAGGGCTCATAATATGCTTTTATTCTTTGAAAGCGCTTGCCAGATTATTATTTATATATATATTTTTTTTGACATCTGTGAAGAGCTTTGTTTTGAAGCGCTGAAACGAGTGGAAGCTTTTTTTTTTTTTTGTCAGAAGTTGCCTGATGTCAGAATATAAGGGTTCAATTTCCAGGCAACTTTAATGGCTGAAGTTTGAAAATAGACATATTTATTATTATGAAATAGGTTAGCAGGATGTAGATGATTAGGTAAAAAAAAAAATACTGCATCAATACTGTTCAATAGGCTCAATTTCAGCAACTGCAGCCTATTAAAAACCCTCTTATGTGCTGAAGTCGACCACAACAGGCGTGTAACAGTTGGCTCTCTATGCATCCCGTCGAGTCTGTTTGTACGAGTGAATGAACGTCGACTTCAGGAACACAGGTGATGCGTCATGACTTCCACCTCTGCTTGGCCCCGTCATTACACATTCATCACTACGTCTGACAGCAAAGCTCCAACTGCAGTCAATAGTGGCTGCAATGTGTTTGTAGAGTACCACACATTAAACAGCAATGTGTGTCTTTTGGCCTGAGCTTTCACTTTTAACCAGCCCTATGAACAACTCCTTTATTGTTGTCATTTTATATATATATATATATAAATATAGTGTATATGCTATCCCCCTTTCAGCCTCTCACAGTCAACCGGTTCCCAGGTGGTGCCAGTGAAGTCCCTGAGGGTTCAGGGTTTCCAGACTTAGGGGGGGCATTGACATGAGGCCTTTCCCTCACTCAACACCCCATCACCAACACGGTGATTTGTACAACGAGGACAATTAAGAACTGCAGGCGTAGCTGAACGACAGCAAGGAAGTAACATTATCTCGCTTTCATGTGTTGAACGCCTTCAACCGTCTCTGAAATCCTGGCTGAGCCGCGGCTGATTGACGGGTGACAGTGTGCCGTTCTACTGCTGCTGCTACCTCATGTTACTTAAATCTGCCATTATTTGTTCTCCTGGTTCTATTTTAAAAAATGCAATTGCAACGTTGTCACTCTGAGACACGAATGTGTTGTTCTTGTTGTTGTCTTTTCCTTTGGGAGTTATGGAAGTTGGGGAGAAGAGAAAGGCACGAGAGATGATATTTAAAGGATGCGAGGAAAAATGGATGGTCTCTTACGAGTGTTTTCATTACCTCTTGATGTCATAGCCCAGAGTATAATAACGAGCTTCCTCCCAGGAACCTGTAGTTTTATTCTCCTGCCTTTAGACGAACCGTATATTTATCCTAATGATGGGGTTTTACTTGGTTCTTTTACGTCACTTAGAATCAACACATTTTAGAGAAGGCTCTCTGCTGCCTTGTGGGTTTGATGGCTTTATCTTTGGACTTGTTGGTCCTGCATAGGATTGATTTAGTGTAACTGTCCTTATAGTCATAACATTTGACTAGATTTGTACTGATTCCAGTCTACAGCCAAAGTCTGAGTCTATGGGCTCATTATATATTACGTTATATTATGTATCAGCTCATTTATGTGACACATCACCTACAATGACTCTCTTGAACCTGAAATTATCGGCTAGCTCCACCCGGGTCAGAGGTCAAAGGCCTGAATGTTTAAGTGTAGCCCTGAATATAACTTAAACCTAAACCTGAGCAGACCGAGCTAGCAGGAACAGTAGAAACCGAAGAGACCGCCGAGCTACAGCTACAAGAAGTGAACCTTAAAATATGAACATGTGTCTTTATGAGGATTGTAGAAAAAATGTGTGCAATTTGTATGAGTGAGTGAAAATCATTTTTATATTTTAACTAAGTACTGCACTGTAAAATATTCCATTACAAGTAAAACTCATAATATGACCCAATTACAAAATAATTATCATCAAAATGTACTTAATGTACTGAACATAAACGTTGTATTTATGCAGAATAATGTGTGTTATATTATAATATCATAATTATTGGTGCATTCCTCTGTCCGTCACTATAATATTGCAGCTGGTAAAGGTGGAGCTCATTTTAATAGTTTAATCTATAATAATACATAATGTATGAGTTTATTGTATTTTATTTTAATTTGAAGTTTTAAATTATTAAAACATGTACTTTAAAATGTAAATAAGGGGCCAGAGGCGATGAAAAGCATCAGCATTGAGTTTGTTTATGGATTTGTTTTCTTGTGGGGGCATTTCCTTGACCCCCTACAGAGGTTTGGACAGATCCCTGGATGCCCCCAAACCCCTCTGGTTCTGCTTGAGGAGGAAAACAGCCAATGAAAGCCTTGACAACATTTTTACTCAAACTACTGGTGTGACTCGCAATTTAGGTGTGTTTGGTAGCTCCTCCCACTTTAGTCCAGGCTGAAACCGCTGGATCAAATGACCATGACATGTGTTCATTTGTTAACTCTCTATCGTTCCCTCCTGTGGTGGTCAACAACTATTGAAAGCATTGTTATGAGATGAGGTGGAGACATCCACCTCCCCGTCAGGATCAAACATATTACCTTGAGCGCATCATCATCACCATCATCATCAGGTTGACATTGGAACTGGTCCATTACTTTGGTTTATGAACAAATACCTGCAAAGCTAATGGCATCATCATGATCGTCCTCAGCTGTAATTGATGCTAATTAGCAAATGTTTGTCGTTGTGAGCGTGCTGACGTTAGCATTTAGCTCAAAGCAGCACTGTGACTAAGTACAGGCCTCAGATCTGCTGGCACGGCTGCAGACAGTTTGTGTTGCTTAAATAACTCTCCCTCTAAAGATTGAAGGACAGGACGATACTCTGGCTATGAAAATATACTTCTTTTTATAACCATAAATAGGCCTTTTGCTATTCAGGACTGTTGAATTCAGCAGTTTCAAAGAGACCAAACCCTTCTAAGAGTCCTATAGAAAGTACCTATGGTGCCAAAGATCCTTTTTTATCAACCACTTGTAGTTCAACAATTACACTTTTCTCTTTTTTCTGCACAGTGGAGGACTAGTTCCATTCTTCCACCTCATTTCAGCAGTTTCACATTCAAAAGAGCCTCAAGTCCAAATCGGTTGCCATGGAGGTTAGGAAGGAAAGGGCAAAAGGACTGAAACTATCCCAGCTGGAGTCGAAACCGCTGCAGAACTACACATTTAAGGGTAGCTTTGATTCCAGCATTTTAAACAAAGTGCGGTCGTTACTTTCCTACAGACAGGCAGTCAAATATCAGCGCCACAATAAGGAGTAAATATAGTGTGTAAATGCTCCACATAGCCACGTAGCTACTAATGCAGAGCAGCAGCACCATGCAGCTTGTTTTATTTTTCATTGCCTTACCAGTAAATTGCAGACCTCAAGGACAGATACTCTGCATTTTATTCAACTATTGCAGACAATCTGGCCCGTTTAGAGCCGTTTATATGCTCGCTTATAGTCGGCAGATGTCTAATTGAGGTTAAAGGAATTATGGATGAATAAACCAAGTCTGGAGGGAAAACACACACATCTCCGGACTGGGATATGTCTGCGAGGCGAAAGCCTGTTGGATCTCTGCGAGAGCTCACTGTTGTATGTTTAATTCAGGGGCGATCGTATGTGCTCGTGGAATGCAAGTGAGTCAGTCAGCGAGTGAAAGCTTTCCGCTTCCTTCTGCCAGTTTACTCCACTGCGTCGGTCAAGTCAAGCATCCGGAGTCCTACAGTCGGCTGTGCAGGATTACAGATATGTTTGCTTTCCGCAACAAAGGAATGAGCTTGTAAGCCAGTGTTACTGAGTGATTGTGTAATGTGATGCATGTCAGACTCGCAACAAATGAAAGGTGCCCTGTTGACGGTTCACTGCATACATTTAGTGTGCTTTTTCCTTATATGCATGTCTTTATACATAAAAAATATATTCTATGTCCGTATCTTTAAGGGGTAATAGTTTTAGGACCTTTTGGAAACTGTGTCTAAGCTTGAAGCATTTTCAATGTTTTATTTGTTGTTTTTTTCGCATGGCAACATTTGACTCATTTGAGCAACCTCTTTCTTGCTGAATAGTGCAACTTGTTCATTTGCCCTTGGCGTCTGATACAGACTCACCGCGGCACGCCGAAGTGTCTGTCGGAGACGCAGCAGGGATTTCAACAAACGCCAATGTAAATCCACTCACGTCGGTATCGGACGGTCAGAGAAATTGACGTAGTTTAGATGGCAAGAAAGTCATCTTAGGCTGGATGGTCAAACAAACACAGGACTTTCACCCAGGGGACAACTGACCCCTGTCCCCTGTGACACCAAATATTCTCCTTTGGAAGATGACATGTTTGGGGAGACTCAGTTAAGTTTGCATCACATTCGTAAAGTGGAAGCCAGCTGCTCTAGCCTTAGTTGTGATGGTAGATCACCAGAGTGTGACAGCAAGCGGCTCACTAGAGAACTGCAACAAATGGGATGCTATTATTCAAAAAGAAGTTAGTAATTACTATTTTGACAAGATTAGCCCACAACTCAACGCAAACACAGACTGATTTAAAGGGTTAGACATGTTCTGTTTTTACGTTGAACCGAGACACCAAACAACAAGTGAAGCTGAGAGTTGGAGGTTTTGTTAGATGTGACGGTAAGCCGTCTGGCCTTTATGCACCCGCCGTGTCAGACAGACAACAGAGCTGCAGCGCTTCGCGGAGACTCGGCTAATGAGATTTAGTCTGACATTTAATAATGCATGAATTAATAAAAAAAAAAAAAGTTTGTGACAGTGTGGGAATCAATAACGGAACTTCACAAAGCGGTGAAACAGAGTTATTATCATTGGATTAAAGGCTTGCTTCATTTTTCAAACATTCACTTTACCAGTCGTGTTCAATGTTCTCCGTGGCTCTGGAGGAGCTGGTCAAGTCTAATTTAACGATGCCATAGTGATGTCATCAGTGTTGTCTGAATGTAGGCATGGACACAGAATGCATTCATTTCAAAATACGTAATGCATTCAGAGTTTAGGATTATTGATTATTTTTTGGGGTCCATCGTTTGTTGACCAAAATTCATGGATTTGCAATGCTATATAAAAGGAGGTCCCCTTTAGGAAGTAGCATGGGTCTTTACTTCCCCAGTAAGGTGCACAGTTGTGCTGAGAAGATGGGGCTTATATGTCGGTATGTACAGGTAATGAGAGGTTCAAAGCTGAGACACTAATGACCTCTCATGGAAGCTTCACTCTCGCTGTAAAGGTCGTTGTCCAATGTGCTGAAACCCTGTCGACTCAGAGGACACTGTAACAGATTGTTCTCCATGTTCTTTTCTGCAGCCACGTAGTCGTGAGTGCGAAGCGTATCCAATTAGATTGGATTTCCATATTATATATATTTGGGACAGAGATGTTGGAACATTTGAGATCATATGTGCATGTTGCATGGGCGTCGCTACCATATTTTAAGGGAGGGTTGGACCCCCTACTTTTTAAAACACACACACACACACTTTTGCCATTAAAATATTAGTGCGTGACGGGTCTAATTTGTCCAGCGTGCACGACCCTCGGCTGTTACACAGAGAAACGAAAAAGTGTTGAAACAAAAACAAAGGTGGTGAAGATGAGAATGAAATGGGTAACCCCCTAGCTGGAAAAGAAAACCTAATGCAAATTAACAATGCACTCTCAGATCAATATTTAGGCTATCATGAATGCCATATACACTGCAAAAGCTTGTTTTGATTCTGTGGTCAGTGGGATAACTACTGTTGCAAAGACATAAACATGTCAGTATAACAATGATAGGCCTATTTAATTCTCATTTTAATTTCTAGGAACAAGAGACATGTTCTAAAAACAGACTCAACTCAACTCCCCCCCACACACACAAACACACACACACACACACACACATTTCAAATGCCGCTGACACCCCTGTCATGTCGTTCTAAAATGTGTACTCTGGAAGTGGCTTCAAGTATTATTTTTTGACTGATATTAGATTTGCAACATTAGAGGGAATGGGAAATTACACCATTATCCTCCTTTCATTGAAAAACACATTATAATGATGATGGTGGTGTTTTTCAGGGGATGTGTACCAAACAAATGTGTTTGTAGTCTGTGTTGAATCTGATGTGTTGGCCAGGACATCTCTGGTGCACAACAATATTGAATCCTAAATGAATAAATCATCAGTGGCCTACTCTTTCCCAACAAGCAAGATAAATAAGCCAACATTTGTTTAGTCTATCTATAGATGGGTTCAAGTAATTAAGGATTTATATAGCAATGATCCCAATTTGCTTTAGAATCCATTCATATCAATGCCCTCCCTTAAGTACCATTGAAGAACTGGCCCCACCGGACCCCTATGCTAAAGGAAATATTTCAATATTAGGAGAATTGGTAAAGTGAGTCCAGAATCCCAGAGTTTTAGACTTTTGGAAGGAAATATCAACACAACTCCGAACACCATCTACAGAGAAAGTCCTGTTGATTTGTATTCTTAGTCTCCTTCTAGAAGCATCGGCCCGGAGAACGTAAGTCCATTAACCTTTGCCAAATACAAGTGAAGCGCTGCTGTTGACATTGGGCAATTGTTTGTTGTCCATCTCTGAAACTTTGGATTGAAGGACTTTCTTCTTGCATAGTTATTGAATGAGACATCCACCTAACTAAATGTATTTTCATCATTATCATTTTTTCTTTTTGTAAACAACCATTGCTTTTATCTGCACTGACTTAAGAGTTCATGGGTAAATGGGTTGAAATACATCAATGGAGACATGAAAGATACAGTAAGTGTGTTCTCTGTGTGTCTGCATGTCTTTCCTCCAGGTAACCGGAATTCTTCCCACAGTCCAAAAGCATGCAGATTTGCTTAATTGCACACACTAAAATGCATTCCTGTTGCCGTGTGAGCTCCGTGATAGCATGTCGACCCGTCCCTGGTGTCTCCGACCTGAGCACAGACAGTAGAGGACGACCAGGCTGTGGTGATGGATGATGTGGAGGGATTTAAAAGTGAGGGCGTGTAGAAGTAAGCCGTATATCCTCGGGCCTCTTTCAACACCGATACATTGAAGCCTAATTAATCTGCATTGTTACGCTGAATATACAAACTGCACCCTGCCTGAGAAGATAATGATGTCATTGGGCTCATCAGGGATTAAGAGGCCAAAGATGTATTTTAATGATAGTCCAGCAAAAACCTTGAGGTTGACAGTTGACACAAACCAACATAGAGAAACGTTGAAGGGTCAAATAACACAAGTCAACGTGTTTTTATTTAAGGTGCGTAAATGTTCAGTCAAACAAGATTTGATGTTGGTCTGGTCAGGCCATTTAGAGTGTAAACGTGTGAATGGACATCTCTAGTGTGTATACACATAATGTATGATTATGTGTATAATATAACACACACACACAATATTACCTCAAAGCTGCATTCTGTGGATAACAGCAACATTATACACTATGATTCCATATAATGCATTTGAAATTCAAGTATATTAGATTCAATACACTTTAAGATTCATAAGGACACATGCGAGTAAAGGCCAGCTTTCTTCAAATTGAATCCCAGAACCACACAAATGTCAAGGACACAGCGATGCAGTGCTGCAGCACATCCAGAAGCAATAAAATAATCTCTACGTTTCCGATGCATCAGAGTTTGGATGATACAGTTATGGTGACAAATGATGAACGGAGCATGCTAGTGGCAAAAAGAAGGACTTTAGTGGAAGAGGATGCCGATGAGTTGTTGGAGGGACCCCCTATTGCACATCATATAAAAAAGTGGTTTACTAAACTGGCCAATAATAATGTGTAGTGCAGCATATAGTGCCATCTATAAATGTACTTTGTAATGATGTATGTATACAATACTGAGCCATTAACAAAATTGCTGACAGATTCATATATTTATAGAACAGATGTAAATTTTTTATTGGCATTTCTCGGTCACAATTTCAAAAAATAACATTATAGAAATAGGAAGATTTATATACTCTCTTTATATGTTTGCTTCATGTTTATGTCTTTTTTTTTTTTTTGACACATTTTTAATTTTTGGAAGAAAAAAAACTTGGGATTGAATCATTTCAGGGACCCCCTGCAGTAACTGTGGACCCCCTAGGGGTCCCGGACCCCCTGTCGAAGATCTCTGCTCTATAGAATTTTTTTCATTCAAAAATCTGCGGAGAACAGTGTTAAACAGTTTAAAAAAAAGACTGAAGTTACCCTTTAATTTAGGCCGTTCATCTTTGGGATATTATCTGTAATCCCGTGCTTTGTTTGGATATCAAGAGTATTTAATCTGTGAATCACTTTCTCTTATCTCTCTAATGTATCTGAGATTATGGGCTGCATAAATGGATTCATTTGAAGTTATGATTCATGTGGAAAATTGATTTCTCTTTAAGACAGTGCTACTTCACAGGCCTACCGGGCAGACTTCAGGAAGGCACGTCTCATGTGAATATCAGGGAAACATTAGCGGACAAAATAGGTTCAATATCGAAAAAGTATTTTGGAAGATGATATTTTTTAATCACCAGTAACGGCTGAGATAGTATAATACCAATCCTGTTAACTCTGTCTCTTAGGCAGCGGCGTCAGCTGCGTTTGATATGTGGGGGTCATTGTTTAGGTGGGGGTCCTCACATTTTGAATTAAGGGTGCACTCACAGCGAGGCCATTCGATCCGTACCGTGCCTCGGCACGATTGCCCCCCCACAGGGGGTCCCCAGCCGGCTTGCACTCACACTGCTCCAGCCCAAACAGCCCCCCCCCCCCCTCTAATTGACAGTATTGAACTGGGCCAGTCTGACTTCTTGGCCAGAGCTCCGGCGTTTAACGCTGTCTGCGTTAACCGGCCCTGTTGCAGCGGAGGGCCGTACCTGTTTTAATATGTCCATGATTGGATCTGACATCTGAGATTGAAAAAAGTCAATCATTGATCAACCATTGACTTTCAGTGAATCCAAGAACGATAAAGATTAAATTAAATTCCCCAAAGCCCAGGAGGGCTGGGGAGGCTAAACAGTGCTACTGTGGGAAGTGTAGAAACAGACGCTGTTCACGTGGGCGGCGTTCATCATTTGCCAAATATTCATACAGATTTCTGTGTGAGAAGTGAGAGGACGTATCGTGTCAAGTGGCTTTTAAAAGCAACTGTGTGACAGGAACGCAGTTCATAATTCAATATGTTGGTCCTCACACCAGCATGTGTAGGGCTTTTGGAATGCTGTGTTGATGCATCTTCACTAAACTGTTCAGAATTGGGAGCATTTTGCTTTGAGTCTAGTTCCTTGCAGTTCAAGTTTCTTCTTTCTTCCAAGGATTTGTATTCTCAAAAGGTATTTGCTCAGAGCAAAATATACATGTTGCTGTAGAAATAATAACAAAATGATGGCCCTCATAGGAAATGTGCTTCAATTTCCTTGATTGGGGGACTTTTTCCCAGAACAGAGCAGCAGTTGAAGTGTGTTGAAGTGAAGTCAAGCACATGCATAAGCAATGGATATTTTGCTGACAAAAGGTCAGGAGATACAAGGTAGATGCTGGTCTCACTGGACTTTGGCTGCATTTCAAAGAAAACTGTCAAGGAAAAAGCAGATAGTAATTCTAAAGGCAACTGGGCAGAAAGGCTGAAGGCATTACTTGTTTGTGAATATTTTCTATGTATTCAGGCATGTTATAAATATCAATTAAAATCATCTCACATCTGTAGAGAAATAAACAACACTAATGAAAGGAAAGACGTGACACATGAATGTTTTTTTTTTTCAAAGTCATATAGTAGTAGCTAACTAGCATTGGTAGCCTGGTAACGACCAATCACCAGGTAGCCCCGCCCCCTAAAGCCTCCCCTGCTTTCTGGTCTGTTGGACTCTAAAGGGACCTGTCAATCAGCAGGTAAGCCCCGCCTCCTAAAGCCTCCCCTGCTTTCTGGTCTGTTGGACTCTAAAGGGACCTGTCAATCAGCAGGTAAGCCCCGCCCCCTAAAGCCTCCCCTGCTTTCTGGTCTGTTGGACTCTAAAGGGACCTGTCAATCAGCAGGTAAGCCCCGCCCCCTAAAGCCTCCCCTGCTTTCTGGTCTGTTGGACTCTAAAGGGACCTGTCAATCAGCAGGTAAGCCCCGCCCCCTAAAGCATCCCCTGCTTTCTGGTCTGGTGGACTCTAAATGGACCATAATGTACTAAATGAACATCATGCTGGATTGAAGAAGACTTGAAACTAGAGATTAGACCATAAACTCATGTTTACAATGTTTACTTACTGAGATAATACATCAAGTCATAGACTTCCATGCAATCAGAGGATTTGTCCCTTGGTGGCTGCTAGAGAGAATGTATGTTGAAGGCACTTAGACATTGACTTCAATGAGGCTGCAGCCTGGATAAATGTGAGCATACTGTGTTAACTTATAGTATCTTAAATGACGGATTTCTCAATCAGTCCCGTTATATGAAGGTGCCTTAATGAGAAGCAGCTTTGGGCAGCTTTGATTTATGTGCGTTCGATGCTGAGATAAAACACTGTCACCTTGTCAACATAATGTCTGCCGCAGATCAGCAGGGTTTCCTGCAAATGACAAATTGTTAGTCGGGTTGTGCCAGCAGTCCGTGTTAAGAAATATGAGGCGGAGCCCGATGCAAATGCAACACGGTAAGATCATGTTTGCTCTGCGACCTTGCATGTAGTTCTCACACCTCTTGTGTGCATGAGAAGATGGATGTTTAATGAGCATTCATTGTACCGTGGATGGGAAGAGACAAAAGGCAGTGGGATGCGACGCAGACCTTAAGTGCCTGCTGTTTCCTTCAATTATGCATCTTGTGTTAAGTCTACAGCACACATGTATTAACTGGAACAGGAAAAAAAACATGGTTGTCGTGAGGTTAAAGTCTGCAAAGGGAAAAGATTCCTGAAGGGCTGCGGTTCCACTCAGAACCATTTGCTCCCGCTGAAACCGTTTTTCAAGTAAGGGGTTTTTCAAGGGGGACACACCGCTCCTATATTCACGCCTAAATTACATTATTTTTAGTGTTGATGGAGCTGCAAAAATGTTAAATCTTACTTCCTTGCAAAATCACCTACAAAATGTCACATCATTCATAAGCCATTTGGTGAGCTGAATATTTACTCCATATAAGGGTTCTATGTAGAACGTCTCATTGAAGTTCACAAATCATTCCAACCCTTTATGTTGTGTTCTAGGCAGATCCCTCTGAAAGGGCTCCAGATGGAACCGTAAGGGTGTTCCTGTGGGGACCAGCCAAATCACTGGTTATGGTTCGACTTAGCCCCCTTTTAAGTGTGAAGGATTATACATTAGCTTCATATGAGAGAATCCATTATGGCTGCGTGAGTCCTTGAATGCACTGAATCAGGTTGGAAGTGTTGCACGCGTACTGTAAAACCAGAGATGTGTGGCTTGTTCTAAAGGTTATTTATGTGCAAAAAACATTTTGTTGGAGATCAGCTGTTAACATGTATAATGTCACAAATTCATCTTGACTTCTAGGATGCAACATGACTCACATGGAACTTGTTGGTTGGCAGCACATATAAATGTTGAACGCGGTTCAGGATGTCTTTTTGCCCTCCGTGACTCAACGTAGCCTCCGGCTCAGTGGAAGCTGTTTTTTTTTTTTTTTTTCAGTTTTCGGTAAGCAGGCAGTAGAAGGCTGTAACAACTGCCCGAGGACACGCTGTGGCTACGTTAGCAACGGCAGCTTCACAGCCTTCACAGATGCTAACGGTTCTGCCTTGAGGGCAAAGGCCAAGCAGTGGACAACTGTGCACTGACGAGAGCAGGCAGCTATCGCTAACCTTAAAGGTCAGCAGTATATGTTGTGTAGCATGTTGCCTTTTGAGAAACACCGCTGCATGTCGGGGGGGTTAAGTGCAGGGCCGGGGTTAGCGTTAGCCTCATTGACAGGGTGTCACTTTAATGGGAGCGGGCTAACGTGAAGTGATTCAGATCAGGGGGAGATAAATAGTTGACCTCCCCACTCTGTGTGTGTGTGTGTGTGTGTGTGTGTGTGTGTGTGTGTGTGTGTGTTTTGTCTGAGTGCATGAAAATTAATGAGCTGCTTTACACACAGAGACTAATAATGACTGTGATAATAATTATGTGCAGCAAAACATTGACGTGTGAAATAACAAAGACAAGCATGCTGTGTAGCTCATGTTGCTGTCAGCTGCCTAATTGTCCACGTTAGCCTCTACTGGACAACTGGAATACCACAGTGTCACGCATGATGGCAAAAAAGAAAGCCTTGACCCTGACTACCCCCAACCTCAGAGGCTCCGGAGCTCTCTCAATCCACGCTAAGAAATATCAGCTTTCAGCTGACCTCGGCCTCACTGCTTGAAATCCCAAAGCCACTAGGCTTTACTACAGGCTAGAGGCGGGTGAATAGGGACAATTTAATGAAACATTAGACGAGAGCACTCCACAGTCCTTAAACAAATTGCTTTTCTGACTGCCAAGCTTGGTTCAGTTCGGTTTGCCTGAAGGAAGAGCTGAGCGAATCTGCAGAAAAGAAAAAGAGAAGCACTCGTTCACCTGCAGCATTCAGATGTTGGCTATTGTTCCTGGAAAAAAACCCTAAAAAACAATTTATAAATACAAGATGAGGCTGGGGCTGCACGATGGTGTAGTGGGTAGCACTGTCGCGCGAGAGGGTCCCAGGTTCGAGTTCAGGTTCCTTCTGTGTACAGTTTGCATGTTCTCCCCGTGTAAGCGTGGGTTCTCTCCGGGTTCTCCGGCTTCCTCCCACAGTCCAAAGACATGCAGGATGGGGATAGGTTCATTGGTGACTCTAAATTGCCCGTAGGTGTGAATGTGAGAGTGAATGGTTGTTTGTCTCTACATGTCAGCCCTGTGATAGACTGGTTACCTGTCCAGGTGTACCCTGCCTTCGCCCAATGACAGCTGGGATCGGCTCCTGCCCCCCCTGTGACCCTGAATACAGGATAAGCGGTAGACAATGGATGGATGGAAGATGAGGCTGTGCTATGATGGCTAAGCCTCCCCTAGACAGTCTGCTTGTGGATTTATGGTTTTTCCCAAGGAGGGATTAAGTGTAATGCGGGGCTGTTGACTAGACCAGACAAACCAGGAGGAGCCCTCCTCTTGTGGGCAGCCACCTATGGGCATAAACAGGTGGCTGCTGGGTAATGGCGCATTTACTGACGATGCCAGGTGAGGGAAGACTGGCCTTATCAAGATGTTGGCAGGGCCTCCATTTACATGACATCACAAAGGAGATTCACCCCTCATTACCTCTGTGTGCTGCGTAATGTACCTAAGCTTGGGATTTCAAGCTGGCCACTGAGTAAAGCCTTGAATTAGCTTAATGAGAGCAGCCGGGCACACGACTTAAAGCTCACGTGGGGAGAAAGTCACAAGCAGCCACTTACAGCCAGTATGGTTATTTTGTCTGGGTGTTGTATGCGATGGAGTGATTTGTGTCCATGTTTGTATGCGTGTCCCCATTGCTGGATGCATGTATGTGTGCAAAAGTGACTTTAATTGGGGCGTATGGAGTCTTCCTGGTGCCTCGGTAACGAGGGCAGAGAGAACGCAACCATAGCGATCAAACCATAGAAAAGAGACTCAACTGACATTGTTAGCGACTCATCCAGTGGGTGTCAGATAAAGGTGTAGCATTGTTGACGGGGGATGGTTCATCAATCAAAAAACACTCATGAATGGTGAAATTTCATTATCAGGATATTCATGGATATTCTCATGAGTGACTTGAAAAAGCTCTAGTTCACTGTGATAGTAGAGTAGTAAAAGTTTCAGCATGATTTCAAAAGAAAAAAACATACAGGAAGAATCATGTACGATAATTATTTTAAAATGAATTATGTGTTCCACTAAAATGGATGTTTACTTAAAAAAGTAATCTCTGTGATTTTGTTTCTCAAAATTGAAGGTACAGTGACTTCTACAACAGCGTATTTGGGCCACTGTAGGGAAAAAAACAGCTGAGAGAGGGGGGCAAAATTTAGGGAAAGAAGTTGCACATCCATCCATTGTCTACCGCTTATCCTGTATTCAGGGTCACGGGGGGGCTGGAGTCGATCCCAGCTGTCATTGGGTGAAGGCAGGGTACACCCTGGACAGGACGCCAGTCTATCACAGGTCCAACATGTAGAGACAAACAACCATTCACACTCACATTCACACCTACGGGACATTTAGAGTCACCAATTAACCTATCCCCATCCTGCATGTCTTTGGACTGTGGGAGGAAGCCAGAGAACCCGGAGAGAACCCACGCTTACACGGGGAGAACATGCAAACTCCACACAGAAGGAACCCGGGCTGACCCGGGAATCGAACCCGGGATCCTCTCGCTGTGAGGCGAGAGTGCTAAAAAAGTTGCACATTTTCAAGTGTATAAATTAGCAGATTTGTGACTTTATTATGATGCTAACAACCGACATTCATACTAGCTAACTTCCCATGAATGTACGCATATATTCTTCTAATTAATACATCACAATGTGTGACAACGCCTCGTCCTCGTGACCCCTCGGTCCTTGGGGTGATGATGTTGATGCTTATTGTTGGTTTTATTTATATGAGGCCAAATTTACTGACGGGTGTTTATTAATCGGGTGGTTGATGCTAGCGGTAGCTTTCCCCTGCTGTCATAGAGGAAGAAATAAGTTGCTTGACCGAATGTTTCTATGACAACATGTGAAAGCTACCGCTAGCATCTTATCCCAACTGTTCTGTTCTCAGCAACCAGAGCTACAAAATGAATACCCAATTTGTAATAAACTGTCATTTTCCACTTTAAATCAATAATAATGTTGAAATGGAGCGAGTTCACCAAGCAGCAATGATTAGACCTATACACATAGTGTATAGGTCTAATCATAGTGATGTTTCCCACTTCATCATGATAATACGAGATGAGGGGTGAACTCGCCGTCGGCAGTCCATCGTCTCTTATTATAGACAAACGGCATCAAGCTGACTTTAGTCATCACATGGTTAGATTTGATCTCCGCTGACAGGAGATGTTAGGATGCATACGGGACGCAACTGCAAACAATGGAGTTTGTTTGTGAGCGTGTTTATTTGCTGTGCAGGTGGAATGTGAATTGATTGTGTAGCGTACAATATGCATATTAGATAGATTGACAGCAGCAGGGATGTTGCCTTGTGGCATGGAAATATGAACTGTCAAACACAGCCTGCTACTCATTACCAGCAGCAGCAGCAGCAGCAGCAGCAGCCAGGTATACAGGGCCTCCGTGTTTGTGAGCCCACATCTGAATGAGTGTCTGCTGTGAAGCGAAGCCATTTAAAATGAATTCTATATGACCTCTGCTCTTGATCAAACAGGGGAATAAGAAATCCTGTTTTGTCTCCTTCTCTCCTCATTATTGCCCCGCTGTTTCCGCTGTGAATTGTCCAGCTGTGCTCTGGGACACAAAGGTTAGAGTAATGTCTCGCTTCACACCCCAATTGCAAGTTGTAAGTAACCGCCACAGCACACAATACTAAAGTTGTCATTCTATTCATGAAGTAGTGGCATTCCAGTGATGAAATTAGAGAAGAAAAGCAGATGGAGGGACAGATGAGCAGAGATCCTGGATGTAGTAGTCCTTGTTCACACCATCCTTTGGCCAATCACACTTGCTTGCTTCCCAGCAGCTCCATCGGCAGAAACCAAGAGTCCTGAATGGAGTTTGGCTATGTGCATGTGACGTGAGAAGCCAAAACCTCTCAGTTTAGACTTGTGGAATAAGTCTCCATTTAGCCATCAGTAAACGCTTGGGCAATCGTGTGATCACGCTCACGCACACTTTCCCCAAGATCCGTAGTGTGCATGATCTAAACGAGTCCACTGACAAGCTGAACATGGAAATCACATTAAACCTTGCAGCCCTGTGTGGTTATCAATGTGCATGGTATTAGAGGCTCCCTGGCAGCAGCCAAAGGGAAAGAAAACAGATGATATCCTGGCACAAAATGAAGTTTACAGGTATTTTCTTCATCCCAAAAATGAAATATTCTGTACCATTCACGGACACTTCACAAAAAATTAGACTAAAACGCTACTCGGTTAACTCCTTCACATGAATCACTTTAGAGAAGCATTATTTATGCCAATGCAGTGTGAGGAAGGTTTATCCAAATCTGAAAATCAAATCAAAGTCGTCGTGGGGCCAACGGAGGTTCTCGCTCCAAGAATTTGGTGAAAAATTCATAATAAAATGGTACATTAGCCCATATTTTTACTCACTTTGGGTGCAGAAGTACTTTCAGATTATTCATGTTGAAGAAACGGGAAGGCCAGTAGACCTACAGTTCATGCAAAGTGTCTCTCAAGTTGGACGTGATTTATTGTCGTATGCACAACAATCACAGAGACGCAGACGACGGCGATCAAAATCAGATCTCTAGAATGTAAGAAAAGTAAAATAACAGTTAAATCGTAGTTAATATTAAAGTGAGCACCAAGAGAGGGGCCAATATAAAAATGTGTAATCTGGTATCAGTCATCAGTCGGCCTGTCTGTGCTGATGTTCTGCATTGCGGTGCCTCGCTGCAGCAGATGTCAGTGGACGGAGGGAGAGCGCTGAGGCGGGTTTCTTTACACCCGAGGGATGAAGGAGACAACATGGTGTATGGAAATGGCTTTTCAGACCCCAATTTCACAAGCAACATGTGTTTATTTCATCTAATAATGTATGAATACATTTTCCTAGTGAGTGTGATGCATGATTTGGTGGAGTATCATTTCCAAAGGTTGATAGCTGCTATGGCCCATCAGCCAAAACCAAAATGTTTCCCCTGCGTTTCCCAGCTGCTCAAAATTAGCCATCGGCACATTTTTGAAACAGTGCATATCATTTTTTAAGGAGCTTAATGACCGGTGCTCACTGGCTGAGGGTTTGTTGTGCTCTGTTGGACAGGATCTCTCAGCAGAATATCAAAATCCATGTCAATGTGGATGGTGCTTCAGTGAGCTGTTGCTAAAAGGACAGACTGGATATATTAGTTTATTCAAATATTAGTAAAGAAAAGAACAAGAAATCCATGTTTCCCTGATAAGACATCATTTATGCTGAGAACTGTCAGAACTGCTTGTTGGATGGTCCATTAATCTGGAAACCGTCTCACCCCACAGCTTTGTAATAAACAGAAACTATGCAGACGTGTCTTTTTTCATTCTTTCCACACCTATTTATCTCACTTTCTACATGAATGTCCAGGTACGACACTATGAATGTCTTCCAGGAGAGACGGTCTGACCGCCATGTTTAATCAGATTTCTCCATCTCGGTGACACCTGGCTTTCCACCAGGCCTCCAAGTGTGGCTGTTTGGAACAACTCTGTGCTTTTGCCTTCCATTGAGATTAAAGGACTCCATGTACGAACTGGCTCTTTTCGAGATGAATCCAACCCGACGGTTCCTTGATCACAAGTAACAATGGTACTAACTAGTAGAACACAACAAAAGGCAACACAGTCCAGCAAATTTAAATAATTACCTGAGCTGTTTATTACAGATAACATCAGTTTAACGACCGATTTCCTCGTTCAACTTTGACCTTCTGCATTTGCTGTAGTTAAATTGAAGGATTATGTACCGATTTCCTCGTACATACAATACAAAAGGAAGCTGGTTTAAATGTTGGCTTCATTACAACATTGTATGATCGCTCAGCAGATCAAATCCTGTCAAAACTGAGGAAACTGAAGGAAACACTAACTCATGCATTTGTACCTAAAAGAAATGATGTATTAATGCTCACATTCAGCACACATGCTGAGTAGTACCAGTAATAGTAGATGTACCACCTGGTCTGTGTCAAGCATAACTTACACTACCAGCGACATTTCAGACGTGAAGAATTATTTCAAGAAATATTTGATGCAGGTTTTGCTGTCTGTGTTCTCTAACGAATGGCTCTTCCAAACAGAGTAACCTTCTAAGTTGTTCTGCAGAGAAAGTTTGACAAGTTTGCTTCTAAATATAGTATCTCATAGGGTTGAGGAGGAAGGAATTATTGCATCACCTTGAGAGTATCTAGTAAGTGGCATGTCCCTGAGAGTTGGTGCAATCTTGCACATTTCTCAGGCAACCATTTTGCTAATGGAGTTGCAGAACCGTTTCCTGCAAGATGGGGAAAGAGGCTCCAATGAGGCAGTGGAATGACAAGCAATAGACTGGAAAATATGAGATTGGGGGGAGGTGGGGGGTGGACTCAAGCTGATGTGTTTATTCGACACTGCGGGTTCCCAAAAGAAATCGTTGTGGGCAAATGCATTTTAAGTCCCACGTGCCAGGAAAAAGTAGACACAGCTAGTGGCCTACCATTGAAAAGAACCTTGAGAAATCAAACACATTCTCCAATGTTGTGACTTTGGGTGTTTGGTTTCAGCAGTTCATAGGAGGATTCAGAGGAAGGGTTGGAGTCATGTTCAGTCAGCATGGGGTTACCTGATTTTCCCCACAAGTCTTTTAGGCCAACCCTGTTGCGTCCGGACTCCATTCTGGGCACGTTGATGAGTAAAAATCTGTTGTGGTTAAGATCAAATTTCCAAGCAGAGAAAAGCATAACAATGTTAGTTTACCATTAAAAGCATCACTGTTGCCATTCGACGGTTGACGTCAATCAGCAGTGAAACAACCACACAAGGTCATCGGCTAGAGCAGAAACGCAGCATTATTTTGTCTCCGCTGCTATTCAGGGAATGGAAGGATGGATAGTGACGTTCTTCGCTGACACCGATGAAACTGAAACTCTGGGAGAGAAAAGGCATCATGAGAGATTCATAAAACCAACTAGACAGAGATACAGTAATGTTGAGAGGCTTGCAGAGATGATTCATTCCATAGTACTTGCTCACTCATATGTTATTGATGAATTGAAAGACGTAAAGTTAACTTTTTAAAGCTGTAGAGGTATAATGACAGAGAATGATGAGTGTATCTGATGATATACTGTCTGAACACAGAGGTCCATATTGGAAAATACCGGCTACATTATTGACTAAGCATTCAAGTATGTTTTTATGTGTCCTTTATGCCCAAAAGAAAAATCCATCAACCAATCAATACCTTACAGTAGGTTTTCATGGCATTGGCTAGCTGGAGTTATGTACACCCAGTATGAAAGAAAGAACAGTAAGTCATTTCAGGTGGAAAAGTGAAGCCATGATACAACAAAAATTGAGGATTTATTGAAGGAAAATAAAAAACAAAATAAAGCTACAGTTAGGTGTGAGATTAAAAAAATAATAATGGAAATAATTTATGTGGAAAAATCTGTCTGTTGTCAATGTATAGGTTTAAATGTCAAGCGAGTTATAGAAGTCTGATGTTGAAGAGAAAGTTAAGTAGAAAAAGTTAAGTTAAAAGTTGAACAATTAGGCTCATGTTATAGATGATAAAATAATTTCATGTAGAAACAATTAAAATTTGAGGTAGAAAAATCCAACATGTTAACATGGTGGAAAATAATAATAAAAAAAAAAGAATAATCCAGCTAAAGTTAAAACACTTTAGTTCAAAAGGTTATGAGTGCTGTTAACCAATGCATGACCTTCAAATGTGTTGAGTTTTTTTGCCGTTTCTCACCATTTATGCTGCATTGATCAAATACATGTGAAATGTATATCTGCCACCTTCCACACATGGACTGTGCGTATCATTGCTGGTTGAAAGCATGCAGAGCAGCTTATGTAATCATTTTTTCCTCTCGGTACATCACGGAAGACAAAATGGAGAGGATGAATATCTCGGCACGAACACTCTCTGAGTTATTCTCAGCCAAAGCTCTACAGTTGCCGTTCTGAGAGGAAGGGTAGCTGGCGCTGATCTGCCATCCTGCTGGACGGTGACACATTATAGCGACGATAGAGGGACACTTGAATAAATGACTTCAAAGAAGTAAGGGAGATAGCAGCCGCCCAATCAGATCTCACTTTAGCAGGATAATAGCATTCAGGTCCCCGGAGGCAGAAACGAGGATGTGCCATAAATTATGAATTTCCATGAGAACAGATATGGATGGCGTTGTCATGCAATAATTGGCACAGCACTTAGCTCCGAGTGAAGCTAGCTGGTGGCTGAGTGACGCGACGCTGCAGGCGGCGACACCGAACGCACGCTGAAGTGATTCGCGAAGTCAGCGTGACACAAAGAGGCGCCTCCAATTATCGCGTTGACCCCGAGGCCATGCGATGTGGAAACCTCGTTTGAGGACCTGAAGCGCCGCGTGCTAGCTCGCCCCGGAGGGTCTGAGGTGAGCGGAGCTCTCTGGGATGATTGAAGGTGAACTTGGAAATACACCTGTTGTATTAAAACACAAGCTGATGCAGCAGCAACTGAAAACGGGCTCATCCATGAGTATGTCTCACATTTTTTTCATTCAGCATGTGATGCCGATTCAAACCACAGCTTGCTGTTTTACATTTCTGCGTGTTTCAACCAACTGTGACGTGATTCTACGAGAGTTTTCACCCTCCCTGATTTAGTAAACCAATTTATAAAAGCTCATCCAAGCCCAGCCCAAATCAATTCCCTCCTGCATGGCATCAGGGCTTCAGGATTTCATTAGGGTTTTTTCTTCAGAAAAGCATATTGGAAACCAACACCTTGTTTTTTTTTGTTACGCACCTAAACAATTCCTTCAAAATCATGGTACCCTGAGAGGACGGATGTGACTCCAGACCTCGGTCAGAGTTTGGGCCGACCCCGTCTTCTATCTCCTCTAAAATAAAAGGATTTGGATGCCGTTTCTCACCTCCCTGCTCTCCGCTTCTCCTCGTTGTTTTCCTGCAGGTGAGCGAGTGAGCCGATGAGGTGGAGGACTTCTTCTTCCTCAGCGCAGACGTCACCTTGCAACGTTCATCCGGGGGAGGAGGGGAAGGACTCGGGATTGTTTGTTGCCCGCAGGAGGAATTCAAGGTCAGTACTCAGCTCAAAAACACACACACACACACACACACACACACAGTCAGCTTTGAGAACAGATTCATAGATGGAGGGAGCCTCTTCTTTTGTATTCCTGTTTGTGTTAAGAGGAGTCAAGTGAGTTGATGCCATTTTATGCATGAGCTGCATCGCTATCATGAACAAATGATTCCAGAATAAATGAAGAATCCTTTAATATCCAAGCAGATTATCTTTTCCTTCCGTCCTCCTTCCTCGCTCATTTAATCCACTGTTCAATCCCTCGTATGCTGTTTCCTGTCCTGCGTTTCTTCCTTTGCACTTTATGCCTTTTTAGCGTTTGAATCAACGTCTCTGAGCTAATGTTGGGCTGGCCGAGGTTGTTTTCCCCGGGAAAGTACACACTGGGAAGTATTTGAATGGTAATTGCTTCCCCACAGATCGGTGGCTCACTCATAAACTGGGTTCGTTGCATAAGAAGAGAGACCCGCTTGCTGCCAACTAAACTGCAGCTCCCCAAGTGTTGTATTTACAGGTTATTTACTGCTATGTAACAAACAAAAAGGGATAGCCTGGATGTCTACCTGTTTCATGTGAATGTAGACACCAGTTTGGAAAAGCTTTGAACCCGTCAGTCCGGCGGTTTCGGCCCGGCAGGATCGCGTTACCAGTGGGAGGCGTTCAGTGTTGTGTTGCTACTTGTTGATTACTGCTATCAAAGTTGCTTTAAGGCAAAAAGTAAATTGAAATTTCCAACACGATAAATCTATCAATAATTGTTTGCTTCCTTCAGTCTTTATTGTTATCCATTCCTTCCTTCAGAATTTATATTTCATGCCATACATTCAGGCATTGGTGGGCTGTATCTGGGACCTGCATTCTCTGAGCCCCTCAACTCTCTCCGCCTTCCATCTTTTCTTCTTCCTTCTTCTTCCTTCCTTCCTTCCTGTGATGGGCACGGAGAACCACTTCATCACATGCCATGTGACTCACTACCAAGCCAGAACTACAACACCCTTGATCCAGTAGTATCAAGGTACTTCATTAAGTACCCATCATGTGAATGGAAAGCTGCCAGTGTGCATCACTGGAGAAGCTTTGATACTACCTGGTACTGGTTTATTTCAGTTTGGTACCCAGCCCAAACAATGCCATATTGCCATAACCAGGCGGTATCGTGTTCCATTTCGTTTTGAAATGAAGACATGGCGAAGGGAAAGGTGCTAATAATCCTAAAGGAACAATTCTTTCCCTGATAACATGAAAGCACAGGACAAAGTTGCATTGAATTACATTTTAATGTGTTCAAGCTTTTCAGTGAACATTGTGTTTTTAAGGTAAATATTAACGGTATGTGATATGTTCAAATATAATCTTGTTTATATAAAAAACATTTTTTTGAGACTTAAATACAGTTGAATATTTTTATAAAACAGATATTAGAGAGGGAATTTTTGTCTTCCTAACTCGAAGCAGCTTATAATACATAATTAAAACTAAAACTTACTAAAATAATCCCAAGATGTTTGTTTAATCAAATTATTTTAATAAAAATACAACCAGTGAATTGCCTTCCCATTTGAGTTTAGTTCAGTTTAGAGTTTTATGGAAGTAACCACTATGGATGAGAAAAACTTTTGGAACGAAGGTGAAAAAAGTTGTCAAAGAAAAAGTGTGGAGCTGCATGCTTGTATCCAACTACTTTATCAGGAATCGACAAGGGAATCAATAAAGAATCAGATCCAAAAGAGGAATCTATAATGGAATCAGTATCAATAAGATCTTATCGGTTCCCGCCTCCCTCCCTTCTTTTGTCTCTTCCTAGTTTCCCTCAACACTCGGTATATCTGAAGACGTTCCTCCTTTCGGCTTTGCTTCCTGGTGAATGTGAGCAGCACACAGAGCCAATGATAGCCTGAGATGAGGTCTGGGACATGATATTCCCCCGAGGACTGATGTCTAGCTGAGACCTTGTAGAATATTCTGCCAAATGATGAGCTGACGATAATAATACCTGTTTTGAGAATCCACGGTGAAGGACGAGCAGGGTCCGGTCTGTTTTCTGTGTTTCATTGGCACCGCGGCCGGGTTTACAATCAAATATGGAGGGAAAGACTTGATATTGGGCTCACGGAGGATTTGATTTGGTCTCATCATGCTCGCTGATTTTCCCAAATAGTTTTTGGATATCTTTGTTTCATTCACTGATTCTCGCTCGTGGACTGAAATCAGTTAGGATGTGAGTTTACCGGCATGGAAAATAGGAAATATAGGAAAAAAGCAAATGCCACAAAGTACATCAAGTATTAAGCCTCTAATCTAGCAGACACTTGGCATCTGTAGACTTCAGTGAGTCACATTTAGCTGTCGTGCTTTCCCTTCAGAAATGGATATTAAGTGTCAAGTTTGACGACAGTAGCGTGAAACGTTATTGGCCGTGTTGACGCAGAGCAGCAGTTATTGGTGAAGCTTGAGCTAATGAACTAACTAATAAAAGTAATGAGCTGTGTGCTGTGCATCCATATAAACTGATAAACCTTCAGAGCTCAACAAAGTTCAGTAATGTTTTAAATCACATTTAGCTTCTAATACGTCTCCTGGGCACTGCAGGGTGGTTGCAGGCAAATGAGACCTTTTACAGTATTTGACTAATAACAGTACTTCACCTTGTGAGGCAACATGCGGTCCAGGAGACCCCACGTCTGTAGGAACTCCCACAGAGGAGGTTTTCAGCTTCTTCAACACGCCTGTCCACCTCTGGATATATCTTGTCTCCACCATAGTGTCACAACCAAGGAAGTACTTGTGTATTTGGTTGATTTCAAAACAAAAGGCCAGCTCAAAGAAGTGTGTGGTCTGAGCAAAGGTGCCGGAAGTAGGGGGGGATAGGAAGTAATACCCCATCTTGATTTAGAGTTCTATTAGAGACACCCTTGTGATGGGATCACTATCATCAATAGCTTTAATGTGAATACGGATGTGGTTACAGAGCTCACTAGCAAGTCAGGCTAACAGCTGCGACACGAAGGATGAAGTTTGCTGAGAGATTTCACACCAAACTAAATGACACTACGACAAACCGACCACAACGTGTGACTTTATGGACAAACATTTGTAATTCATGGCACATTAATTGGTATAAAAAAGTATTTGTCTCTCGCCATTGACTAGCATACATTTTTTTTCCCCAAATGAGGTGGAGACGGGGGAAGGGTCGTCTCGATAAACTAGAAAACTAGTGTCCTGTTCATGTCGAGCATATTAACTTAAAGAGAGAGAGACAGAGGGCTGCTGTTGGCTAATTCCCTCCGTACCAACAGACTAGCCCGGTGGCTGGAACATGAACCAGCTGCTGGGACATAAATAGTGTGGACTCCTGCTCAGTGCACTGCTGAACACAGAATACAACTGTATCAACAGGCAAACACGCAGAGACAAACAAAATACAACCGTGCCATATATATTTTTTTTTTAATAAAGCAGAGAAGCATTGTTTTCTCTGCAGATGCATTTTGAGAGTGGGCGTTCTTCAACAGAATGTGTGAGAAACAATAAGAGGGAATATGTGATACGCTTTAAAACATCAACACAAACAAAGTGATTATATAAAAACCGGCTGATGAAACTGCGTGGAAGAGAAACCGTCTGGATAGTGGGATCCCTGAACGGCTCATCCTCCTACGGCAGCAGTTCATGAACTCGTCCCAAAACTGTCACCCGGGTTGATGAAGGGAAGCCCGAGACCCTTCCTCAACAATCGCTCAGCGTTTTTAGCCGTTCGCCCCCCTGGAGTCGCCCCATTTGTGAAACAACTTCACCAGCTTAATATGTGGGAGGAAACTAAGTCAGGCGTGTTGTTTCTCATGCTTGCATCACTCAGACAAGGTGCTCCAATGTGCGTTGAAATACTGTGAAGTAATGAAGTGCTGCATGCGCTTCCTTTGATACAGATGCAGGAGGGATGCTCAGACGAACTCATGTGGTCACCAGTTGGACTTTCTTACTAACTGTAATAAAGCAGTAGCTTCAGAAGCTGCCAGTCAGATTACTGTGGTTGGCTTATGATGTCATAATATAGTGATACGCCTGCTTTTTAGATCCACCGTGATAGACGTGTTGCCAATAATTACACACATGGTTCAACATGGGAATATCCACCCGTGGTGGTGAAGTTCCTCATGGCCGATGTCCCGTTGGTTCTTAAAGCTCCGTCATGATTTAAATCCATGATCTCTGGCTCCGTTTTAATGAAATCACCTGAGTTACCTCTTCTATGATCTTCCCTATCAACCACAGCTGGTTGCTAGGCGACAGGAGCAGCAGAGAACAGGGGGGGCAGGAACAGCTGGTGACGGAAATAGGAAATCCTCCGAGACCAGACCGTCTCATTTCGGGGATGGCTCGGTTCGGCCTCCGCGGTCTTCAGAGGACGTGGCTGACATAGAATCGCGACTGCAAGGTCGTCAGATACCGGCGTCTCCATGCCAACGCACGAGGCGACACAGCCGGCTTTCACCTGACTCCAACGTGAACCCATCTGCGTCATTATTAGATTCCTTGAGCATCGGGCGTGGTATCAGGAGCGAGTGAGAGAGGGGTGGTGGGTCGGTCAAGTGGATGTTTTGCTTAAACCTCGTCGACATTCATATTCATTTCATGCCTCCAGATTAAAAAAAAGAGAGCAGCAGTACGTAATTAATTGAACACGAGGAATTCAAACAATTATGCAGGCCTAATTACACATCAAACTTCTGAACATTTATCATCCAACACTCATTTTGCCAGACGAGGTTGGAGGTTGCCAACAAACATCAGCGCCTCCATCATCAGGCTCAGTGTGTCGCGGTCGAGGCGCTCATATGAAAGCTCCGTCTTGTCCTGGAGAGGTGGCATTGGATTTGATATCAACTCAGGAATGCCCTTTGCAGTTATTTGATTTAGAAATAATCTGCAGTTTCTATCCAATTTCTTGCTCTGAAGAAATAATCGAAAGTAAACCACTCAATTATTATTAGTTCTAGAAAACTGACTCAATGACTCATAAATGCATTTCATCCCACAGCAAAGGAGCTCTCCCGAACCATCATCCTGTCAACGACTGTGAAATGACTTCTCAAACATCACAAGTGTCAGACCTTCAAAAGCAAAGTTTTCTCTGAATACAGTCGTGAACGGCGGCCGCCTGAACTCCTGCCTTGATTAAAAAGTATTGATTCAGAATAGAAGGGCAGTCGGGCCATTTTCTGTAAGTCGTGGAGAAAAACAAGCCAGCTGTGGTCCACAGACCCTCACCTGTCTCACCCTCCGTTTAGACGAATTTCTCCGTGAAGGGGCTTGCATTGGAATGTGTTACATAAACGTGTATCTAGTAGTACTCTTCCCTCGGGACTGAATTCCAAGCAACCAGTGTTCAATTCCTCCCTTTTATAAGAAACAACATTTTAAGTTGAGCTGGAATGTAAAATGTCTTTTTAACAGTTTTAGATCACATTACTGATCTGACAGTGCACCTCTTTAACAATAAATGCCCCCAAAATACATTTATTCATCGTTTTATATCAAAATCCAATGTTTTATTCTTCCTGGAAGACAAATTGTGCTTACATCAGCTACCAACCAACATTGTGACATCAATCAATCAAACTGCAGCTGACTGCACGAAGATGGAGACGGTTGTTATGGAGCCGAGGGGAAGACGTCCCTTAGATCTACACACTCTAATGTCGAGCAACAAATAGGTGAAAAGTTGATCGCATTAAACACTTTGAATGACAGAACCCCTTATTTGCACAAGGAAGTAGACATGCATACATCAATAATGAGAATGATGCATACGTATATATGTTTTAGGGGGAAATAGTAGTGCAAAGGGAAAACGATAAATTATTAAATAAATACATTTTTAAAAATATTTCAAAATCATGAAATAATGAATGCAAACAAACAAATACATGATTAGTAAAATGACTAAAACTAAATGAATACTTGGTAAATTAAAGAGACAATTAAATAGGGAAGTTAATGAATCAGGGAATGAATACAAAGGAACAGCAAATTAATACAGAAATATCCATTTGTCACATTTGATGAATTAATGCCTATTTTTGCATATTATCTTTGGCAAGTTTAATAGTAGATTCATTTGTCAAGTGATTCATTTAATTTATTGTTGATTTTGACATTTCATTGGGAAGGTCAATGAATTCTGTCACAGTCCTGGGACTTTTCTTTTAGTCTGTCTTTTGTTTTCCTTTGAAAGTTCACTCCCTACAATCATGTTGATTCTTACTTCCTGTCGTTGTGTGTGTTGGATCAGTGTCACCTGACCCTCATTGGTGCTGCACACGCCTCCCCTCCTTTTAGTAAAATCATTGATTGAACAATTTGTCATAGCTTTTGTATGTGTGAACAAATTTAACTTAAATCGGCTCATTTCATTTCAAGCCTTTTAGTTTATTTAGTGACATTAATTAAAATGGTCTAAATAACGTACAATGGCATCATTTTAAGTTAAAAAAATAATTATTTTCTTCAGGGAGGAAGCCCAAACCCAATATTCCCTGGTGCATTTCTCATGTTATCTACCTTGTGATGCTGATTTGCTGATACACACACCAACATGTGAATTAAGGAAGCTATGTAACCATAACTTTAGTTAACAGGAAAACATCAACAATCATTTAAATTTCACTTGAATTAGTGTCTTTACAGATGCAGCAAGTAGCAGCGCCATCAATCTAAAGTGTTGGCATGCTCTGATGTTTCAAGCTGTCTCGGGATCATTTTCAACAAAACAGCTTCATGGGAGTCTATATTATGCTAACTACTCTAATGACAATAACACTCATTTGGTTCCCCCTTAATTTTCCCTCTCACACTCCCAGTTAGGTTAATTACACTGAATGTAAAGATTATGTTATCATCCAATGAATTACAGATTGATACAGTATTATCTGAAATCACTGCCATGGGTTTAATGATGCACAATAATTCCTACCAGCTGAAGATTACCGCGTCAGCACTGAACAGCACAACGGGTGACCGTTTAGAAGACACGCTCTTAATTACCCTGCAAGCCGTATCACTGTGGGGGATCTCAGGTGAAATGAGACACGGCTGCATGTGAGATACGAGGATTTCCTCGGATTATGTGAGAGAATGACATTTTACTATATATATACGCCTACTGACGAAGGAATTGCATGCAATTCAGCAGCTGTTGGTGATCAGACTACCCTCAGCAACGCGACAATCTATAAAACATGAGGAAGATCTAACTGCAGCCGTCACCATAGTTGTGTTGCCTTAATCTAACTGCATCCATAGTTGTGTTGCCTTAATCTAACTGCATCCATAGTTGTGTTGCCTTAATCTAACTTCATCCATAGTTGTGTTGCCTTAATCTAACTGCATCCATAGTTGTGTTGCCTTAATCTAACTGCATCCATAGTTGTGTTGCCTTAATCTAACTGCATCCATAGTTGTGTTGCCTTAATCTAACTTCATCCATAGTTGTGTTGCCTTAATCTAACTTCATCCATAGTTGTGTTGCCTTAATCTAACTGCATCCAGTGTTGCCTTAATCTAACTGCACCCATAGTTGTGTTGCCTTAATCTAACTGCATCCATAGTTGTGTTACCTTAATCTAACTGCATCCATAGTTGCGTTGCCTTAATCTAACTGCATCCATAGTTGTGTTGCCTTAATCTAACTGCATCCATAGTTGTGTTACCTTAATCTAACTGCATCCATAGTTGCGTTGCCTTAATCTAACTGCATCCATAGTTGTGTTGCCTTAATCTAACTGCATCCATAGTTGTGTTACCTTAATCTAACTGCATCCATAGTTGTGTTGCCTTAATCTAACTGCATCCAGTGTTGCCTTAATCTAACTGCATCCATAGTTGTGTTGCCTTAATCTAACTGCATCCATAGTTGTGTTGCCTTAATCTAACTTCATCCATAGTTGTGTTGCCTTAATCTAACTGCATCCAGTGTTGCCTTAATCTAACTGCATCCATAGTTGTGTTGCCTTAATCTAACTGCATCCAGTGTTGCCTTAATCTAACTGCATCCATAGTTGTGTTGCCTTAATCTAACTGCATCCATAGTTGTGTTGCCTTAATCTAACTTCATCCATAGTTGTGTTGCCTTAATCTAACTTCATCCATAGTTGTGTTGCCTTAATCTAACTTCATCCATAGTTGTGTTGCCTTAATCTAACTTCATCCATAGTTGTGTTGCCTTAATCTAACTGCATCCATAGTTGTGTTGCCTTAATCTAACTGCATCCATAGTTGTGTTGCCTTAATCTAACTTCATCCATAGTTGTGTTGCCTTAATCTAACTGCATCCATAGTTGTGTTGCCTTAATCTAACTGCATCCTAAATTGTGTTGCCTTAATCTAACTGCATCCATAGTTGCCTTAATCTAACTGCATCCATAGTTGTGTTGCCTTGATCTAACTGCATCCATAGTTGTGTTACCTAAATCTAACTGCATCCATAGTTGTGTTGCCTTGATTTTACTGCATCCATAGTTGCATTGCCTTAATCTAACTGCATCCATAGTTGTGTTGCCTTGATCTAACTCCATCCATAGTTGTGTTGCCTTAATCTAACTCCATCCATAGTTGTGTTGCCTTGATGTAACTGCATCCATAGTTGCGTTGCCTTAATCTAACTGCATCCATAGTTGCATTGCCCTGATCTAACTGCATCCATAGTTGTGTTGCCTTGATCTAACTGCATCCATAGTTGTGTTGCCTTGATCTAACTGCATCCATAGTTGTGTTGCCTTGATCTAACTTTATCCAGTGTTGCCTTAATCTAACTGCATCCATAGTTGCGTTGCCTTAATCTAACTGCATCCATAGTTGTGCTGCCTTGATCTAACTGCACCCATAGTTGTGTTGCCTTGATCTAACTGCATCCATAGTTGCGTTGCCTTAATCTAACTGCATCCATAGTTGTGTTGCCTTAATCTAACTGCACCCATAGTTGTGTTGCCTTAATCTAACTTCATCCAGTGTTGCCTTAATCTAACTTCATCCATAGTTGTGTTGCCTTAATCTAACTGCACCCATAGTTGCGTTGCCTTAATCTAACTGCATCCATAGTTGTGTTGCCTTAATCTAACTTCATCCATAGTTGTGTTGCCTTAATCTAACTGCATCCATAGTTGTGTTGCCTTAATCTAACTGCATCCATAGTTGTGTTGCCTTAATCTAACTGCATCCATAGTTGTGTTGCCTTAATCTAACTCCATCCATAGTTGTGTTGCCTTAATCTAACTGCATCCATAGTTGTGTTGCCTTAATCTAACTGCATCCATAGTTGCCTTAATCTAACTCCATCCATAGTTGTGTTGCCTTAATCTAACTGCATCCAGTGTTGCCTTAATCTAACTCCATCCATAGTTGTGTTGCCTTAATCTAACTCCATCCATAGTTGTGTTGCCTTGATGTAACTGCATCCATAGTTGCGTTGCCTTAATCTAACTGCATCCATAGTTGCATTGCCTTGATCTAACTGCATCCATAGTTGTGTTGCCTTGATCTAACTGCATCCATAGTTGTGTTGCCTTGATCTAACTTTATCCAGTGTTGCCTTAATCTAACTGCATCCATAGTTGCGTTGCCTTAATCTAACTGCATCCATAGTTGTGCTGCCTTGATCTAACTGCACCCATAGTTGTGTTGCCTTGATCGAACTGCATCCATAGTTGCGTTGCCTTAATCTAACTGCATCCATAGTTGTGTTGCCTTAATCTAACTGCACCCATAGTTGTGTTGCCTTAATCTAACTTCATCCAGTGTTGCCTTAATCTAACTTCATCCATAGTTGTGTTGCCTTAATCTAACTGCACCCATAGTTGCGTTGCCTTAATCTAACTGCATCCATAGTTGTGTTGCCTTAATCTAACTGCATCCATAGTTGTGTTGCCTTAATCTAACTTCATCCATAGTTGTGTTGCCTTAATCTAACTGCATCCATAGTCGTGTTGCCTTGATCTAACTGCATCCATAGTTGTGTTGCCTTAATCTAACTCCATCCATAGTTGTGTTGCCTTAATCTAACTGCATCCATAGTTGTGTTGCCTTAATCTAACTGCATCCATAGTTGTGTTGCCTTAATCTAACTGCATCCATAGTTGTGTTGCCTTAATCTAACTCCATCCATAGTTGTGTTGCCTTAATCTAACTGCATCCATAGTTGTGTTGCCTTAATCTAACTGCATCCATAGTTGCCTTAATCTAACTCCATCCATAGTTGTGTTGCCTTAATCTAACTGCATCCAGTGTTGCCTTAATCTAACTCCATCCATAGTTGTGTTGCCTTAATCTAACTGCATCCATAGTTGTGTTGCCTTAATCTAACTGCATCCATAGTTGCCTTAATCTAACTCCATCCATAGTTGTGTTGCCTTAATCTAACTGCATCCAGTGTTGCCTTAATCTAACTCCATCCATAGTTGTGTTGCCTTAATCTAACTCCATCCATAGTTGTGTTGCCTTGATGTAACTGCATCCATAGTTGCGTTGCCTTAATCTAACTGCATCCATAGTTGCATTGCCTTGATCTAACTGCATCCATAGTTGTGTTGCCTTGATCTAACTGCATCCATAGTTGTGTTGCCTTGATCTAACTGCATCCAGTGTTGCCTTAATCTAACTGCATCCATAGTTGTGTTGCCTTAATCTAACTGCATCCATAGTTGCATTGCCTTGATCTAACTGCATCCAGTGTTGCCTTAATCTAACTGCATCCATAGTTGTGTTGCCTTAATCTAACTGCATCCATAGTTGCGTTGCCTTAATCTAACTGCATCCATAGTTGCATTGCCTTGATCTAACTGCATCCATAGTTGTGTTGCCTTAATCTAACTGCATCCATAGTTGTGCTGCCTTGATCTAACTGCATCCATAGTTGTGTTGCCTTGATGTAACTGCATCCATAGTTGTGTTGCCTTAATCTAACTGCATCCATAGTTGTGTTGCCTTGATCTAACTGCACCCATAGTTGTGTTGCCTTGATCTAACTGCATCCATAGTTGTGTTGCCTTGATGTAACTGCATCCATAGTTGTGTTGCCTTAATCTAACTGCATCCATAGTTGCGTTGCCTTGATCTAACTGCATCCATAGTTGTGTTGCCTTGATCTAACTTTATCCAGTGTTGCCTTAATCTAACTGCATCCATAGTTGCGTTGCCTTAATCTAACTGCATCCATAGTTGTGTTGCCTTAATCTAACTGCATCCATAGTTGCGTTGCCTTAATCTAACTGCATCCATAGTTGCGTTGCCTTAATCTAACTGCATCCATAGTTGTGTTGCCTTAATCTAACTGCATCCATAGTTGTGCTGCCTTAATCTAACTGCATCCATAGTTGCATTGCCTTGATCTAACTGCACCCATAGTTGTGTTGCCTTAATCTAACTTCATCCAGTGTTGCCTTAATCTAACTTCATCCATAGTTGTGTTGCCTTAATCTAACTGCACCCATAGTTGCGTTGCCTTAATCTAACTGCATCCATAGTTGTGTTGCCTTGATCTAACTTTATCCAGTGTTGCCTTAATCTAACTGCATCCATAGTTGCGTTGCCTTGATCTAACTGCAGTGATTGGGTCATGGTGGAATACAAATTTAGAATCATTCGTACTACAGTAGATAATACCAGTTAATAGCATTATAAAACAAGGCACTTAGTTATTCTTCAAAAAATAGTATTGATCTGCACAGAATAATGTGGAGAAAATAAACTGGAAGTACATCCTCCTTTTTCCAGTCATCAAACAGAAAAAAACACCAGCCCACTGGTCTTTTTATAGAATGTGTTTGAGTGACTGCTGACAAAGCTTTTCATGTTTAATTGATGAAAGCTGCTTCCGATAGACGGATGTGCTTCCTCCTCTGATTATCTGATGACATTAGCTGCACTGCCAGACAACAGCATGCAAATGTGGAGCAACCTTTCATTGGCCCCAGCAGAGTGCCGTGCGGAGCGCCGTACTGAGCCGGCCCCTTCATGTCTCCCTGGGGTGCAGCGTGTTGTTGTCATCAACAGCTGCTTTTTTGCAGCAGTCGGCAAACAGAATGTTATCAACAAACCTATCAGTGTTTCAGCAAATGGGAATGAGAACCATTCAGTCATATTTCACTGACTGACAGCATTGTGAATATTACATTGAATATTTAGTGTTTGTTTTCAAGAAGATGTGAAACTGGCACGTTGTTCTCGGGCCGGTTTGTTTTGGGAATCTTCAAACATTTCATCAAACATTTGACAAACTAGTAAAAGCCTGACAACATTCAGGCTCCAACAATGTGGCAACATTCTAGAAGGTTATATATATATATATATATATATATATATATTTATAAAATATGATTTGTGTATACAACTTGAATGGGTACAATAAGCCTGCGTCGGTTCTCCATAAGTTCATGCAAAGCTTTTCGACAGTAGCGTGGGCGTACTGTGAGCTGTACTGAAATATGTCCGTGGCAGAACAAGTTGGCAGCCAAGAATACTATCTGGTGTTTGTTGGCACGAAAAAATGAAAAGAAATAGAAAAAAAAATCCTCGTGTGTCACACATGGAGCTCGGCAAAGACAGCATAATTACTCGGTAGTACAAGCAGAGGTAGAGCCATTATAACCAACAGCCTGCATCCATCATTGCCTCTCCCGGACTGGATGCAGTCTGATTGGCTCGTGAGGTCAGGGGTCAGGAGAGAAGGATTACCTGCTGCTGTTCTGTTTCATGGTCAGTGCTCAATCCACATGCTGAAAATAAAGTGTCCAACCATGAGCACTGTTTGAGGACAAACATACAAAAATAAATGATTTATTTATGCAGGGAGACCTTTATGGTCATCTTATTGAAGGTTGTTTGATTGTGTTTCACTTAAAAGGATGTTCACTAAGAAAACTTTTTTTTTATTCAACTAAATGTTAAGTGATTCCAGAATGTTTTATTACCATTAGTTTCAAGCACATATTCATGATGAACTGGATAATATCTTGAATTATTTTAGCAAAGATAATTGTGAAATAAATTGTCCATAACGTCCTGTGTCTAGTTAAGTAATCCATTAAGTAGACACACTGACCAGCTCCATTCAACCAGTGTGATTATTAGTTAAAAAATAGGCAAAAATTTGGAAGCAAAGAATAGCAAAATTAAAATTACTAGTATTTACATATTTTACTTCACATAGGGGTGAATTGTCCATGAAATAATTTTGCAAAAATGGAATGAGTATTGTTTCTTTTTTTTTTAGTAAATCCAGTTGTCCATTATTCCCCCCAAATATCCATCCATCCATCCATCCATCCATCCATCCATCCATCCATCCATCGTCTACCGCTTATCCTGTATTCAGGGTCGCGGGGGGGCTGGAGCCGATCCCAGCTATCATTGGGCGAAGGCAGGGTACACCTGGACAGGTCGCCAGTCTATCACAGCGCCCCCCCAAATATATATATATAAAAAACGTGACGTCACGTGATTTATTTTAATAGATTTTTAATTGAAGAAATGCATGAATTCAAACGTTTTTTTTGTGAAGTATTTCAATACCACATATTCAGTGTTTTTAATGTCAACAGGTATTCAATAATGATTATAGATCACAAATACATATAAATAGATCAAATTCATCAAATAGATTTTACAGTTCAATTTCACTTTTGCTTTCGTACAGAATGACTATGAGCACAAGACGGGAAACATCGGGGCAAGGTGTATCTATGTTAAATTAGTTGTTTAATAATTGAATCCCCAACACCTTTCGCTTGCATTTGAGGAATTGTAATCAATGTTGGGCACAATTACCAGTTCAACAAGCCACACCCAACAGTGATAGCAAAGTGTACTGAACAGACTCACTGTTCCATAATAAAGAATACATCTGTAAGAACGAAAATAAATATGGAAATACAAAGAGCAATACAGAAAATAATGCTATGTGGAAATATAAAGAGACATGGCAGTAAGTATGGACGATTGCATTTTTGTATTTACAGATATTACTTGTATATTCTTTCATTCATCTCTATTTCTGTTTATTTTCTTATTATTTACAGATTTAAGTAACACAATAGCAGTGATGTGAAAAAGTCAGTAAAAACAAGATATTAGCCACTAGTAACACAGCAAAAAAAAAGAGATGATGGATACTTTCAACCTGTGTTGAATGAGACAATGTCAGTGTTTTTAAGACGTCAGCATCAACACGTTTGGTCATCATCTGTGATGAAACCTGACAGGAAGTAGAGTCTGCTGGCTGTCACAGTGAAGCACGTGGAGGTCCGGCCACAGGCATTGGCAACTTTACCTACAAGTTAGCACCACAAACACTGATGGACTCTACTTGTATACAGACTTCTTATTATTAATGGACAATACATGGCTTTTGAGTTAATAGGCCTTTGGTGTTCATAAAAAAGAAAAGGCTTTGACATTCAGTGTTGGGGGGGAAATGCATTGGCTTTGTTTTGTGAAGGCTGTTCAAACAGTGCAAACGAATTGAACATAATTTGTTTTTAGCCAAATGTCAAGTGATATTTGAAGATTCAGTCATCAGTTTTGCATATTATATTTCCTTGTGCAGTTTGACCCCACGGTTATTTGCCGGAAGAAATGGCCAAGTAAAGTGAGTGTGTGCCATGAGTGGATATTAGAAGACAGAGAGGTTGCCATGTATTCACACTGTATGGTCTAACCTTTTAAAATGCCATCCTTTGTCATCGCGGCCTGACCCTCGGCCACAGCAGCCGGCGCACCGCTGCAGCACCACCTACGTACACGCACTGGAAGGTTTCCAATAACTGCTTGAGTGGTGGTTTAGACAGAAAAAAAACAGCAATATTGTAGCTGAATAAATGTACACACATTTTGAGGAATAAAACTACGACAGCGTATTAGGGCCACTGTAAGAAAAAGAAAAAAACAGAGCTGAGAGAGGTGGGCAATATTCAGAGAAAAAAAATACTTTTATAAAGTTGCAGATTTGCTACTTTATTACGATGCTAACAACCAGCATTTATGCTAGCTAAAATCCCATGAATGTTGCATTTATTTTCCTAATTAATACATCACAACGTGTGACAATGACCTCGTTAAGATCTTTAGGGTGATGATGTTGATGGTTATTGTTGGAAAATTATTGATGGGGTAAATGCTAGTGGTAGCTTTCACTTGTCATAGCAACGGCAAACATCCGGTAGCGGATAATAATAATAAAATGCTTTATTTTTGGATAGGCAAAGTGCACATGAATGAACATGGAAAAACATCTCTGTAAACATGCTGGATTATAGCAAATCTGCTAGTTTGCACCCTTAAAAAAACAAAACAAATTAAAAATAGAAGAGACAGGTAATAAATAAATAAAATACAACAAGAAGAGACAACACACACACACACACACACACACACACACACAAAACCCAATACATTTCACAATCAGTTATGTCAGTAATGTTCAAGTAGTCTCAAGTCCAGTTAGTGTTTTTGTATTACTTGTCCTTTAAAAGAAGAGAATGTGGGGGGCAAGATTTTTTATTATGTAAAAAAAATTGCAAATTTGATACTTTATTATCACGGTCATAGAGGAAGTAAACACTTTGCTTTACTGGATGTTTGCCGTTGCTATGACAACAAGTGAACGCTACCGCTAGCATTTAACCAAACGACCCGATCAATAAACCATCAACAGACATCAAGGACCTTAACGAGGCGTTGTCACACGTTGGGATGTTTTAATTAGAAAATAAATGCGACATTCATGGGGTTTTTGCTACTTCATAAAGTTGTAAATTTGCGACTTTTTTCTCCGAATATTGCCCACCTCTCGGCTCCGTTTCTTTTTTTTTCCTACAGTGGCCCTAATACGCCGTCGTATAAAACTCATCCACAGTCAGTTGATCTTTTGCATGCGTATGAATATCGCTTTGTGTAAGCGGGAAAGATAATGCACGCCGGCTTTGCGCGGCTGTATGATATGAGATAAAAACGAAGTCATATTAAGCCTGTTTTTCGAACTCTGCTTTTGGATGTAATCCAGCTAGCTTACCATTTCCATCCCGCATGCATAAGCGAGTCCATTACAACCTGACAGGAGACAAACATGAGCTTCGGGCCGCGGCGCTTTATGTAAGCCTCATTCCAAAAACAAGATTCTACAACAACAAAGAATTTGGGTATTTAAAATGTGTTATTACCCTCGCATACATAATGCATCTCTCCCCTTGTGTGCTTGTCATGAGCTAAAATATTCCATCTTGTGTTTGGAACTGGAGGGCTCAACTTACACAGTCAATTATTGTACGCGGCTTCATCATATATCTTGCATGCAAATGAGGCTATAAATAACCCCGCCTCATCTCTCAGATGCATCACCCTGTCAGTGTGTGAAACAGCGCTGTGACACACTGTAGGTCTCTCGCTGTCTCGCAGCTCTTCAACGTCTCCATCGTACAAACCGAGCTTCATTTTTCACGCAATGTCACATCACTGTGACTACAGAAGAAGTGAAGATGTTTCACTCAGAGCTAAAATAAGCATCGATCTGAGATAAGGTGAGGCCCGACACCCTGCCTCCAGGACATGCAAGGCAGAAACAGACAAGGTGTTCCCTTGGCATTATTGACCTTTTAAGCGGGTCATCTATTGAAATGAATCCAAATACGATTAAAGATAAAGTCTGTTTTGCCACGTGCATTTCTGCCTGCTACCTACTACCTGTGTGCTGGCGAATGTTTTCAGTTTAATGCCCTCGGGACAGAGGTATGTAGCGCCTCCCAGGAAAACTAACCGCTCTGCCAAGTCCTTGACTCCTTCAACCATTAGCTTACTAAACACAGCAGTCACTAGAGCTGCGTTGTAGCCTATTGCTGTGTTGAACACTTGTCCTGTTGCTGCCCCTTGCATGTGATGCTGATCTGATGTTTTTCTGACATACAATACAATAAAGTTCTTTGAATCAAACTGTATACTCCTGCCTATTCCACCTAAATACAAAGACAGGCAAGTCGTATGAATGTCACCGGGGTTCAGCTGATCTGCTAAATCGGCCGTGGCCATGACGTGAACTTGAGTATGTTGTGCGTTCACACTGCACAGTATGTGGATGTTGTGTTTGCGAGGAATTTCTGAGCATGAGACAAGAACCTACTGTTCCCAAAATGCATTGCATCTCTTCACACAGTTCAATGGTGGATTGCGAGTCAGTTTAATTAACCATCGGATGAAATAATTAGGAATGATGGCTTGTGAAGTTATGGTACAGTTAAGGTGGAAAGCGATCACGAAAAGCATATGTAACACTAAAATATTTGAGAATATTAGTCTTATTAGTCTTAGATTATTCTAAACTCGTACAGAGAAAGTGTAATGTTGATTTCCATGTGGGATTCCCATTCAACTGAAGCTTGGACTGGTGTGATTGATACATGATAAGTTGGTAATGGCATACTAAATTGTTCATTTTAATAATCAATGTGTTATTTTGGTTTGAATTTGAATTTAAATGAAACATTACTGTTATCTTGCTTTGCACATTCTATTGCAGCAGGCTACGTAAATGGGACCCCATCACAGCAGATACTTGGGTACAAATGTTAGTTTTTACAGATTACATCGACATAATTCACCTATTATAATTGTTCAATGTCATTATAAAGCCTTTTCAGATATCAGGTGTCTCTGACCATTCGCCATTCAAACATGCTTCTCTCCACCACACCAGTAGGAGGCCTTGCAGGGAGACCGGTTGCAACCGTTAAGTGCCGTGATAATGATGACATGGCTGGTGGTTTGAGCCGGCATACGTACGAAATCCATTCAAGCAGATATCGCTCAAACACGGATGAATTATGTAGCAAAGGCCCACTGAAGCGGTCCGCGAGCTGCGTCAGCGATGCTGCAGAGCTAAAGATAGACGCAGCAACAGGTCGGGTTCACCTGACCCCGCACGAAGCCTGCACGTTGTAGAAACACGCCATACTTCCACACAGACGAGGCTCCGAGGGCCAGAAGAGCATGTCGGCTGGCTTCATAAGGTACTGAACCTGTCGCAGAATAGAATAGATATTACCATAGCACACATTATAGTCACATAGCACAAAGCAGTGTAACACTGAACATGTGCATATGGAAGAAGTGACGCGTATTAAAGACCGTATGCAAATATTGGATCATAGGCACGGTGACAATAGCAGTTAAAATGGTAAGACAATGTGTAAGCTCGTGCATTGGTGTGTGTGTGTGATTGAATGTTCCCTATATGATATTCAGAGCATTAACATAAGAGCAAACAATAATTTGCTGAGTAAAGATAGTGGAGCTCATGCGGCGGTTACAGCTGATAATACTGTGTCATGTCAGAATGAGGCTGACTGTCTAACAGAGTTACAATCTGAGATCTGTCGTCTGACTTACAGTTAATACCTTAATTACAGACATATTGGTCACTAACCATTATTTATTTCAGTAGGTCAGTGCAGTTATGCAGCATATTGGCGACAGAAACAGGAGTTTTTGATGTGCTTGAGGACTTACTCAAATTAAAAAATTGTGAGTGCTTGCTGGAACCCACTGTGGGGGTCAGAAGTTCCTGCGGGATCTTATAGATTATTGAGGGTTCTTCTAAGAACCTCATCTTTCCATCCTATTCGCAGGTTACTTCAAGCACATTGCATGTCATTTTGAATGATTTGAGTACCCAATTGGATATCCGAGCAACCTCCTCATATATAGAGAGGTTTATTGAAGTGTTTCAACTATATATTTAGGTTCCTTAGGTACCCTCCTGAATATTCACGTTTACTTATACAGTGTAGAAATGCTGCCAATCTCCTATATAGGACCTATAAAAATGAGGCCTCATCCCTGTTTGTTTTCTCTCAAATACGTTTCTTATTCCTGTCCAGTCTGTTGTCATCCAACTGGCACTTCTCATGTTTGCACTGCTGGGTTGAGCTATGATCTACTCACACAGACGCTTGTTAAACTATGAGTATTACTGTTATGCAAAAAGCCAGCATTTATTCACAGACTTCAGTGGTGTTTGTGTGACGTTGTCGGGTTGCATACGGCCCAGTAGTGTAAGGCGACTTTAGGGAGCGCTGTTTCTTTGAACGCATTGTTCATTAGCATTCAAAGGGAAGCCCCGATCCAGCCGCTCGGATCAAAACATCGCCAACAGCAGGGCGTACGGACGTGCGTAGCATTATCTCTGACCTCCCGTCTTTGAGGCACCTCATTTGCGGCTCAGGTGTCATGTGCAAATCCTTCCAGATAGATAATGTCACGGGTACACTCAGCATCCTGTCATGTTATTATGACAGGTCTGTTTGCAGAGAGAGATTGGATCTGATTTGGAAGGACAGCACGGCAGCACTTTGATGATCCAGATCTGCTGGTAAGAACAGAGTGCGTGTTCGCCGTGCAGAGATGTGTGAAAGACAAGACAAAGTCAACGGAAACTCTCAGGACTTATGGATTTCCTCACCCCTTAAATGTGTTGCAAGCGTACCACTGACTTCATTCTGGGAACTTTGTCTTTTTTGAGTTGAAGTTAAAGAGGCACTCGGATGATTTTACACACAGGGTCAATTTAATAGTCATGGTTAGTAATTCTCAGCCTGGGAAAACAGCTGTCTCTTCTCTGGATCTGGAGGATCTGTGTCAAGTCCCATCCAGCTCAGGATTCTCAGGAATTCTGGCTTCAAACAGAAAGTCTGCATTACAAATCGTTTACACTACTAAGTTGCATTATGTTAACTGGATATCCAGTGTTTTTTTCATGACAGTTGGTTGGTTTTAAAAAAAGTGTATCCAATACTTGATGACCAAACATATGAATAACAAAGACCAGCAGGTTACATTTCATACGGATCCTTTCTTGGCCTTATGAAGATGGCACCGACTGATGGCGACACACTACATCCCTTGCATTTTGCCAATTGGCTGAAGTGCCTTAAACTTGCATTATCTCTACTGGCCATCAGGGGGCGACTCCTAGTTGCAAAAAGAAGTCTGAATGCATTGAAATCTATGAGAGTTTATGGTCTCAATCTTTGGTTTCAAGTCTTATTCAATACTGCATGTAAATTATTAAAATTATTAAATTACTAAATTATGCTCCCATTTAAAGTCAAATAGATGATAACGCGGCTACCAATGAAGTAAGATACAAAGTTTACTTCACTCTAGCTGTTAAGTTAACTTTGAATTAAGAAGCTAACTTTGTTAACAGCTTTGCACCAGAATCCAGATGGATCCCGATCCAGTAAGCTTGCTTCTCAGGGTGCCACTCTACTGCTTGTGTTCGTCAGATCCACCCGTCACTCCTCCTTCCTTTTACTGGTTGCAAAAGTTCCAAGGTGCAGACAGACACACTATAGACAGGCTATACAAACTCCTTTCTAAGACCACAAACAACTGAGGGGCACAGTAAAACCAGGACCATCTCTGGCACCGATTCAGGACATTTACACCTCCCGCTGCAAAAGCTAGGCCTTCAGTGTTTTGGAGGAACGCAGCCACCCAGCACATGGACTGTTCTCATCCGTTCCCCGAGGAAAACGCCTACAGAGCATCAGATCTCGGACCAGCTGCCTCATAGACAGTTTTTTTTTAACCCCAGGCGGTTCGATTACTCAATGCAAACACTTTAGATGACGCACAGTAACTTTTTTATAGTGATGTCCAAATGAAGCTTCGTGAAGCATTTTCTTTATTTTCTGAGCCCAATAGATGGCGCTCTCTGTTCAACAAAGGGTTGAAAGCAATGGAAATATATCGGCCTTCAACCCTTTGTTGAACAGAGAGCACCATCTATTGGGCTCAGAAAATATAGAAAATGCTTCACAAAGCTTTATTTGGACATCACTACTTTTTTAACCCACAGTAATAAGTAATTCATTTGTTTTTGGAATGGTCATTGTCGCTGTCTCTTTGTCTTCTTCAGATACATTTCATTGCATTTGAATGTACAACTGTACCTTTTAAAGTGCTAAGATAGTGAACATGCTGAAACATTATACGTTGAGCTGGCGATGTTACCATTGTCATTGTGGGCATGTTAGCAGTGGTGACGTTAGCATTTAGCTCAAAGCACCATTGTACCTCACAGCACTATGAACATGACTTTAGTCTTATTTTGTTCTTAACTTTATGGAAGTCTCATGCGAAAGGCCCCAAGCCACCATGACCGAATTAGCAGTGAGCGTTGCCTCACGTCACCAGAAACCAGCAGATTTGGGACTTCAGATATACTGCTACTACTCACTAGATTTACTATAATAGCCTACTATTCCAATGTCATTCCAATTTCAAATTATATTTGAATAATTACTATTATTAATATTAACTACAATACACAGGTTTACACAGGCTTATACGTTGCCAATGCCATTATCGGCACTGTCTGCAAAATTTTACTTCCTGTCCACTAGGGGGCGTTCCAAAAACATCACCAATAAATATGTTCAATTATCAACAGGTGACAGCTTACTAGATAAGTAATAATTAAGAAAGGAAGACAACCATATTGCCTTTCTCCTGGGGACGCTCTGTCCCCGTTGCCATGGCTACACCTTCCTCATCTCACCATCAGCTCTACTTTCACTTTCTCACGTACATCCTGCTGTTGGACTCATTCCTGATGATTGAGCTGATGGAGACCCGGGTCAAATCTGTTGGTATTGCATATGAGATCAGCAAGAGTAATACATGTTAGTAAGATGTAAAGACTAAATCTCTGCTGACAGCCACAGTTGAGATATTGCAGCATATTGGGTATGAAATAAAAACAGATGGGTTTATGTATGATACCATTAAGTTGGACGATCGTTGATTAACATATCCACCACCTTCAAGGTCTTTTTTCGTTATGTGTAACATCTGGCTGTAAATCTGCATTAAAAACAATCTGAGTGCAAGAAGCTGAAAAGTGGGGAAAAGGAACAGCGTGTCCACACACAGTTAGAAACCCCCTTTTCCACAGTCTCATTTTGTTATATCAACCATAATCTGGACTGACAGCTGCTTGATGACCTATGCGACACGCAACAGCAATGTCTCAATTATACAGCCTGAAATTGCAACTGTCGGAATCATGGTTGAACTTTTACAGCTTCACGCCTGTTTGCACTCAAACAATGTTAAGCTCACTACGAGGCAGTGTGGGCACTCGGGCTGTAGGTGGAAGCGGCACCGGAATCTCATCAAGCGTATCGTGTTTCCAGAAGGAAAGCAGAGGTGTACTTGGCAACGGCAAACCACCACAGCCATGGCAGTTGGGAAATCCTTGGGGCTTAGTAACGCCCAACATTGCAGAATATCGTCCCAAAATCCCATCGACAAGCCTTTTCTGCTGTTTCTCACAACGGCACTAATCACATGACATAACACCTGAGACGGTTAGTCAGAGAGAACAGATATTTGTCTTCTGGTCTTTTGAAACTCGTCGCTCCTCCAAAGTCCAAATATGGTCACTTCCGTTCTGATTGCAGAGAAATTTGAGTTGGCGACAGCCAAAATGCTGAACTTGAGGCGATTAATTGTTTGGATTTGAGGCAGGACGTTTTACATAATGATGTTTGCAAATACATCAGCCAATTTATACAAATTATATAACAATATGTATTATTTCATGTATGAATAAATCATTTTTAGTAATATGTGGGGGGATTAGCTGCACATCTCTGGTTGTAAGGACTGGTTGCAAAGGAGAAAGTGCAAACATCTGTCTTTCAGGGATCAAGCAATCTGCTTTTTTGTTCTGCTCGACATCTGTGACAGAATGCTTATTATCCAGTCGAACACTGACACTGTTTAATTTGGTATCTCTTGTCCATTGTCATAAGACTGCAGCGTCAGTTGCAGGCGGTTGTCATTTAGTGTTCTACCCCGACTATCTGATCTGGCAAAGACAGACATCTCAGAGTCTTATTTTAGCGCAAAGATGCCTTTTTCTGTAAAGAGAGCGTTAATTGCATTGAGACTTGATTTTGTTTATCCACCTAGGCTGGCCTAGCCCGGGGCAGGATTACACCGATTCTTGTTTTTTTTTTTTTACCAAACACTGTGAAATGTTGCTGTGTGCATCTCTCTCTCTCTCGCTCTCTCTATGCTTTTCATCATCACCCATTAAGATGAGAAGCAGCAATAGGTTTTTTGGAGAACATTAGCCCTGACAGCTCTGAAGATGGATTGATGCTGTATTATTAAACACCGACTACTGTATGTACTAAATACTAAGGTATATGTCAGAGGACTCTTTGAAATCTTGTTCATCATGGACTTGCATCTGTGTCTGACCAATGATCCATGAATACAAAGACTCAGAAGGTGTAATTACCAAACCAATAGCAAGAAGAAAAAAAGTTTCTTCTCCCTTCTGCTCTCAAAAGTGCAGATTTAATGTTTGATGTTGATCAATGCTGTTTGATGAATTCCAGTCATGTTCTCCTGGTAACAGATACATGACAGGCCAAATTTAATTTGGTTTGTTTTGCAGAATATATAGTCATCTATCTATCTATCTATCTATCTATCTATCTATCTATCGGTCCGTCCGTCCGTCAGAAATAACTTATTTTCACTAACTGGTCCTCCTTCTTTCAGGTGACCTGAGAGATCAAACCGAGACAAATGTGACAACCATCCAAAAAAAGGTGTACAAATCGGACCCCGCCTTCTTGACATGAATCACTATGTGTTTGGATACCTGACCTGACCAAACCACTGATCCTGTTACTGTGAGTACCAGAACAAGAGATGATCAAATCATTTTGGATGCATTTGACACCACATTTAAAAAGACCATTACTGGAGGGGCATCCAGTGTGTTTTCTGATGAAGCCATAGCCCTCTATCAGCCACTGCGTTTACATGCACCAACCATTTCAGTCTGATTGACCTGAAATGTCACTGGATTTAGAGTGTGAATGAAATAAATGTAATAAAAGGTGCACAGAGTGTGAAATGTGAAGCTTCTTTGGCGATTAGAGCCGCATAGTGACGTTGTATATTAAGTACAAAAAACACAGTTCTGTATACCTCAGTTTTTGGGTACATGTTCGGTACAGTAGGGTGAACAAAGCCTGAATGCTGTGTTCGATGCTGTCAGAATAAAATGTTGAAAACTTGCTAAACTCTACAGGTAAAAGCTATTTGGTTCACAGAGCAAACCAAGAGTGTCACATACAGAAATGTATGTACCAAACCAAACATTTCCAGTACAAAGACGTGTACCATAACACCACTAATATTTAGGTGGTAGAGATGCAGTGGTTAGATCGGGAATATTACCCCCACAGTCTAGACACTGGTGATGGTGGTGGGATCTAAATGATGGGATGTGGAGCAGGACTGGGCACCGATGTGATGTAGACTGGAGGGTGACGAAGCACAGAAGCGCCACATGGGTTCATCTGAAATGACAACTGACGCAGCAGAAAGGACATTGCTTTTAAGTTTAACAGCAACAATGTGATTGGCTTAGGGAGATTGTGGCAAGATGTGGTTGGTTTAGCTTCCCATAGTTCTGCTGATGGAGCAGAAGACAAAGAGACTGTGAATGAATGAGAAGTCTCCCTGGCTGAATGACTAAATAATTGGGTTTTCACAGCTAGAACTTTGGACTTCTCATAGAATGAAGTATAGATAAGCTGTGTGCTCTCACCTCAGGCCTTTGAGATGGAGAATGTCAACATTTTAACATACTGTCCAACTTCGTACATCACCTGATTTTTCATATCATAACATGAGATTGGAACTCTGGCAGTTATAGTAAATAAACATAACTTACATAAGATTTATGAAAATGACAGGTCTCTGGTAGCAGAGCACTGAGCTGTACACCAGCTGTTGAAACACACCTGTGGAGGTTGATTTTGGATGGTGATGACTGTTGCTAATGACTAAGAGCTAAAAATGAATGTATAAATGAAAACCAAGCAGTGGCGTATGGGATCAATCACTGTACAAGAGACCACTCATCTTAAATCGGATAACCTTCGTGAATGCTGAGGTTATCATGTAGCACTAGTTACCTGGGAATGCATGGACGCATAGGGTCTTCATACTTAGCATGAGAGAAAACTTCCTATCCCCTTATATCCACTTCCTTGTCACAGAAAACCCATTCTGTCACACATCTTCAGTCAGCATTCAGTGAGCGGCCTGCACCACAACGATCCGATGATATAAATCACTTCTACAGTAAAAAAAAAAAAAAACTCTCAGCAAAACCCAGAGCGTTCTGATTGACTTAGGTTGGATTAAGTCTTAAACTATCTCCCCCCAAACTCTTCCTTTCATCATTCTTCCTTTTCTCTGCGAAAATTGGCATCATGTTACTGCCGTCACCGCAGAGCTCATTGTCAGCCATTATCTCAGGACAAAGCCGCCATGACATTGAGTTAATCCGTGCTTGTTTCAATTCTGCTTTCAGGGGAAGAAAACCGATAAAGAGTTCAGGTAAGTGATGGCAAGGAGGTGCCATACCAAAGGCAAAACGGACAATAATGATTGAAATAAAAAACACAATCTGCCGGGAAAATTGGATTTATTCCCCCCCAAAACAATGTCAGAGACGTGTTTGTCGGTGTGCTTGTGAGCTTTCCTCTCTGGAATTGATGGAATGCACTTTTTAAGACTAAAATTGCTGCAGAACATCAGGCGCACATACTGGTAAAAGGCAACCACAGTTAGACTAAAGGGAACATTTTATTATATCTAGGGCAAGTAAACCTCCGACCTCAACAACATCTTTGCCATCATCATCACCATGAGACGTAAGATTTTTGAAAGAGAACTGCCTGCAAACTATACGTGCTGGGCTGCTCTTCCACTGAGAAGGGAAATATCACGTGTGAAGCGGTCTTAGACTTCCCAGGAGTCTAATCTTTGCAAGTCATATTTACATCATATGGTGTTTCATGAACCTCACCTAAGCGTATGAATTGCATCCACAGAATACAGCTAAGATATCAGAATTAGCTTGAAGAAAGGAGGAGACAGACAGTTGATCCAGATAAAGCCACATACTTGATCTCCCTCCTACCCATTCCCACAAAGATGATGTACACTATGCAGTTCTATCCAGGCTTTTTGGAGCTTAACCCATACTTGAGACTAAAACTAAAGATACCTCATGCCTTGACTTATTTGTACCCCCTTTGATCTTTACATATATCTTACATGCTTATCTTCACTTCTTATAGAAGTACTGCTTCAAGGAATTCCACTCAGCAATCATAGCAATCAAAATAAAGTCAGTTCATTTCAATGCTTTGATGGTCCTGAGCCATCGAGGAGGCAGAGAGTCATAGGCTGCAAAGAGGATCAAGCTATCAGAGCTGTGTTTGTTTCTTTTCTGTTGGAGTTCAAACTGGAAGTAATGAGACACGTGTCGATGATACAATTCTTTCTTTATGTGAGATTACATAATAACACAGGCTGCGCTTTACAACTGAAAATGACACCCTTGATCTAGTCTATAAAGGTGTTTATCCGGGCCTGGTTGGTAGCTTTTGGTGGCTAATGTTTGCTAGGTTTAAATATTGCTGTGCGACTGACATTTAATAGTATACTGGCTTCTTGAGAAATGTTAGCTAATCTCAACAATATTACCAACTGCAGCTAGCTTAGACAGCATAGCAGAATATGATTGTGACTGGCTACTGCCAGCATGTGCTCAGTTGACTAGCATGTTCGTGGTCAACTCATTCAGTGCCATGGTGAGACCACACTTCTACCGCTGTCTATTTCACCAGGACAATCAGGAGTTCATTAGCAGAAATGCAGCACTGGTTGCCAGGATGTTGGTGAGCCAAACTGATTCAGAGATGGGTAGTACCAAAAATCTCACCACTGGAAGTGGGATAAATGCAGGGGGGAAAAGCAGTGAGAAAACTCTAATAAACAAGACCATTATTGTCACAGTTATTGGTCCTTAATACAGAAGTCTTCCTCCCAAAAATATCTGTCCCCATCTGCCCCATCTGGTGTGATTGGAACAGTAAAGTCGTAAAGGCCCTCTTGATAGCATATAATTGGCAAATTAAGCAATTAACTAGGAATGAATTCACAAAGCGCTCTACGGTCACATGGTGTTTGCGCTGAAAAATGAATGAACATTTTCAGTTGCTGAGAAAACTATCACATTTGTTGAAGCAGAGAATTGCCCCCCCTCGGTCCCATCCCAGCAGGATATCAAAAAGATGAGAGCAGGTTAATATTGCAGTGCCATCTATTGATTGCACATGTCAGCTTTTACAATCTGGCTTCATCTGTTGGTCGGCGCTCCCTCCGCCTCTTCTTTGAGGTTCCTGGGAGCCGTGGTGAGCCCGTCCTCTACCTGACCTACCTCGTCCATCCAGCCCTCGCTGCTAGCGGCCTCTTACAGCTGCGTTCGAGAGCCCTATCATGGTTCACTAATCCCCTCATTAAGCCGGGCCTCACAGCTCTCGTTACTGTACATCTATTCCCATGTGCCTTGTACCACCACACTCGTGCCTTTCATCTTTGGCAGCATGCGCACATGTCATGGATTTGCCATGTGCAATATAGGAAGTGTGTCAGGATTTTGATGTCTCTGTCTGCTGTGGGACCAGATAACTTGTGGAAGTGCAGCTCTTCTCGCTCCGTCTTGGTGGCAGAGGGAGAATCTCATGGACCTCCATTTTTTTTTTGTTTCCCTGCCAGTAAAAACCACGGCTGAAGACATTGTGTGTCTGTCCATCTGTCCCTACGTACCACCGTCTGTCCATTCTTGTGAATGCGATATCTCAGGACATTTTTACCAAATTGGCACAAATGTGAACCTGGAGTCAAGGCTGAACATGACCTCATATTCAACAACGTATTGTGGTATCTCATAAGCACCTATGGCAGGTTTCTTCAAATTTGGCACAAATGTGCATCTGGACTCAATGTTGACCATTATTTGGAAATTGTGAAAAACTGTGACAATTTCCTGTCAAACAGGATATCACATTTTGGACGGACATGGATACAAACTTGTAAACTGCATCATTACTGGGTGGCAGATGAAAAAAAAATATGAGGTAGTACTTCTTCTTCTGGTTTTCTTTTATATTTTTATTTTATGTAACATGACTGGCCTTTAGAAGTGTATTCACCCACACTAGGGCTGAAGTGCTCTCCATTTGGAGATTAATATTGTTTAAAAATGTCAGCATCAATACGAGTTGAAATAATACTTTTGATATTTTGCGTGCATGTGGTGTTGATATAGCAGGTTAAGCCTCAGGGCAGGATCCATCCCTGCATTTATTGTGCAGTCATTCTTAATGTTGTTTTCATATTGCAGTATTCTTATACCAAACTCACCCAGAGGTTCTTAGAGCAGGAAAAAACACATTTTTTATACCCTGGAAAGGTGAGTTTCTTGACAATAATTATTTTTGCTCTTCAGCTTGTATTAAGTTTGTGGCAACGCAGAAATGCTCAGAGGATCTACATAAATCTTGCTTTGAAGTTACCAGTACATGAGCTCTTTGGATTTCCTCATAAAAAGCCTTTCTGATTCATCTTGGTAATACCTGATACAAACTGGGAGCTATGTCGTCGGGCAGGTGGGTAACACTTCCATCCAGTCATCGACCTTCCTCGGAGAAACGCTGCTGAAGCTCTGGTGACAGGAGGAGGGAAGATGGGTTTGAATGTTACAAATCATCCACAATGTAACTGAATCACAAAGTTCAGCAGCATTGGCTCTCTATCAGAGATATGCTGTGAATGATGGGGGGTGTTATTATTGAATCCGAGATGGGGAGGAGGATGCCATACCAGAGGGTTGAGTTAAGTGTGTCGGACAAGGTATTAAACTGAAGAACCAGGGCTGGCCTTGTGATAACAGCTGAATATTTTTTTTATCCATATGCATACAATGTTGTGTGGAAACCCTGTTACTACAGCTTTTGGTTAGGTTTAGCCTAAACCTTTAAATTAGTCTATATTCCTGTACGGTACGTCCTCGTCCAAAAGGCCTCGTGTTTTGACAGCAAGTAACCCAAATATGTTTTTTCCAGTGCCTATTAAATCTCCACACTTTAACAAAGTTTTGTTATGCTACAACTCGACAGTCAGGAACCCACATTCTCCTCACAGATTCCCACATCTAAGCAACATTTGGATTTTGTATGGCAAATGGAGAACAGATCAAGTGGCTTAAGTAGTGGAATAATAGATTTGGCAGAATGAGCCTGTTGTTGGAAGAAGAAAGGACGTCCCACTGAATATCTATCTGCTTGATTTGCCGTCATTTGAAGCCCAGTGAATGATGATGATTCAGGAGGGAATTTCCTGTTTGAGTGTAAAGATACGTTCAAGATATTTTGCAGGGAAGAAAACTTGTGGAAAAACCACAACATAATGCTTAGCAATAGCATATTGGACAGTATTTCACACGGACAAAGTACGTCAGGCAGACGTGCAGCCAAACAGATCCTTCTGTCGGCCACAACTGACACCAATTGAGAGCTAATGACACATTCAGAAATTAGGACAGTTAACATTCAAGCTGATTTCTATACAAAAGGCCCCTTTGTGTGTGGAGTTTTCATGTTCCTCCCTTAAACATGATAAGCGACATCAGATAATGGATGGATGTATGGATACAAAAGACAAAAGGCAAGCATTATATTTTGTATCCATCTACAAGTTAGAAGCAAATACATGACATGAAAGAATTGAAAGGTAAGTGAAGGAAGACGAAAAAACAGCACCCAAAGTAATTTCCATGGTGTCAATGATAAATAGATTATACAAATTAAAAAATATAAAGTGGATACTAAATATGTACACATTAGAGGCTAGAACTCTCTTGGACATAAGTGGCAAAATGGAACTTTTAAAATTGAATATAAAAGATTTCCCTCTAGATATGATGCTTGAATACTTACTTTGAGTATTTATGTGAATATGAAAAGTGAAAACAAAGAAATGCTACATTGTGTAACCTACTACCATACATTCATAATAAATATCCCAAGATTTAAGTTATTTTGCAGCTGAGATTTGATGCAAAAATCATCAAGTAGAAAAAAAATACAATTTCAAAGCACCATAAGGGAGGGTGGTACACTAAATAAGTAGTTGTAAAAATACACAATGTGTTGCACATTGTCCTTAAAAGGAATCTACATTCCCTGGTGTCCTTTTAGAAAAAGAGGTTTACACTTCATTTTCATGTCAAACAACTAAAGATCTATAAACATGTTAAATGTGTTCCTAAGTACATTCAATCATCCCTGAGTTATTCTTTATCCAGGTTGATTAGCTTTCAGACAGACACCTGTAAGCTATCGGCATGATTGCACCTGGTGATTGCCTCTGTGGGCGTGGCCTATATAAGGGCCAGGGTGAACCCATATCTGTAACACACTGACAAGAGCATTCTGTGCTCTCTATTGGACCCCTCGCAGTAGCCATGGACATGTTTTCCATTTTTCTATTCTATTTTATTCTGTTTGGGCTTCATCTATGAGCACATAGATGTGTGCTCGGAGACACACAAACACAGTTTGGTGGCCACGTCCACAAAAAAAATAGCCCAATTTAAGAAAAAAGAAAACCAATCCAAAATACCTGTGGGCAAGTTGCTTACAGGTGAGAAGATGAAACAAGAACCTACTTTGAAGGCGTTTCATACATCAGGCAGGATGTTGCGTCTCACAAATCAGAAGTTATTGATTCCTCTGACTTGATTGTGTTAGATCACTACACCATCACAAAACACCTCCACGACAACACTGTGCCGTAGAACGCCATTCATTATAGAGGTCATTGACGTGAATGATTATCATCTGGAGACAGATGTCCGAAGTTATAAGCTTCTCTTGGAGCTCTTCTGCTTATGATCCGTTATTGATGACACTTGAATGCACACACTGTTAACAGTTTTTCATATTCTGGATGTTTGTTGGCGTATCTGTTCACCTCGAGGGAATAAATCCCGAAGGCACTTGAAGGCAAGAAAAGAGACTCAGTGACGACAATGGGCAGTTATACATTGATGTAAGCAAAAAGAGTAAATACATGGGGGGGGGTTCTGAAATTCTAAGCTGTAACTTTTTATGCATCTTGTCCCCAGCCTTTTTATTTTTTCAATATCACACTACATAACATTTTTACACTCACCAAGGTCGTATTACCTGTACCTGGGCATAGAACAATGGAATGAGCTTGCACAGTAAACTCACTTGAACTCCTCCATGCTTAGACGACAGGGATGACATAGTTTGTACTTTTTAACAGGCCAGAGAACTTCTTAGCCCAAGGTGGAGGTTATGCCTGAATGTGTGTGAAGTGATGCTCCACTTAGTTGATTCTAAATGGGTTAGTTTGGGTTTTGGTTGGGTTCTCAGTGAAGTTGTTGTCCCACCACAAACCCCCTGAACATGACGGTAACTCCATGAGTTGTTTTTTGAATGGAAGTATAATAAGATGTGGATATGGTGCTGCTGCTTAGCATTGCTTCCACTTTCGTCCGATGGATACTTGGGGTATTGCAGCATAACCTTTTCCCCATAGACCACCACTGCAAGTGGGACATCCGTAAAACAGGATAGACGGGACACCTGGAGCTGCCGAAAGGTCGATTAGACTTTCTATAGAATTGTTGATCCATGGAGGTTTTATTTTTGTCCTTGAGCTGAGAAAAGCAATTTTAAAAATCGAATCATCATCACAATGTAAAGTCTATGGTCCCAGCAGAGTTCACAGACAGCAGGAGAAACTCTACTGCATACATCCGATGAGCCGCATACTGCACAAGTAAACCCTGAATACTGCTTGGCATATGCACCAAGCGAGCAATTGTCATTGGACTAAACAGGCGGTCTTGGGGTCCGGTGGTCAGTTTTTATTATAAATCCATGGATTTTGCATTTGTTTCCTTCCCTGTCATATTGAATTATATGTGAATCTATAACTTGTTTCCATCCCAGAATGCTTCAAGTTATATCCATATCAGAGAATTCTGTCCCTCACGAATGCCAACAACTAGTGTCATTGCAAGAAGCAGAGTGAGAAAAAAGGTTGATGGATTGTCATCCCATCTCCACACAGAAGTCTGTGAATCTCGCCTAAAAACGTTTAAACTGGAGTTAACCTTTGCCCAACCATACCATTACCATATATGCCATGCATGTCGTAAGTGATCATTTGAATAATGTTGGGAGTGGATATAAAATAACTTTTGTTATTGAAAGAAAACTGGAGTTTTGCTTAATCATCCAATACTAGAAGAATAGAGAGATACTACTGGCTGGAGAGTGGGTTGTTGTTGGAACTACACTCAACTCCTGTGACATCACTTTTATAACGTCTCCTCTGGTCTCAGAGTAGCTTTGCCTTTAGTCTAAAGAAATAACTCTGATAATGTCATCCGGGATATATTGCCTTGCTCTTGTCTAGCCTGCCTTAAAACCCAAACAAACACAAGGGTGTTTCCCAAGCAAGGAGGGTTTAAATAAGCCACCATTAAGTTGCATCATGGGATTTGTAGGGTCTAGTGCAGGGATCTACCAATTTCTGAGTGACTCACTAAAGGTTCAAAGAATTTGTGTTGACTCTTGAAATTTTGAGCGTATTCTAGTCCTGCTCAATGTGTTAAGTGTCCTGAGATGACTCTGTTGTGATTTGACACTATAAATAAAATTGAATTGAATTGAATTGAATTTCAATTTGACAACACAAGTCACTTTCTATTAATTTCTATCTGATGAAATTCACAGATTTTAATTTATGTCAGAAAATGATAAATTGTCAACAAGCTGTCAACAAGCTGTCAATTAAGCGGCTAACACCGCTTTCCAGTTCATTGACATTGGTGACGCTGTAACATGAAGCAATATTAGCAGACTAGCGAGCACAAACACATTTAATAATGACGGCAGAAACAAGCCCAGCTAGTAAAAGGCTTAAAGTCCAAAGCAACTTATCATGAGACTTTCCAGCTTGTAGCAGAGAAAATAACTACTCAATAAAAGTATAACAGACATATGCTGTTACACTTTAAATGAGGTTTTAAAATGTTGCATTATCTTTAATCACTATACTTCCTTGAGAGAAAATAGGATAATAGTATATATTGACAAATTATTGCGTCAAGGATTCAACAATAAATCCATTGTGTGCTTCCGAATGAAATTCCCCTACCTTGTAATTTTCCTCTGTGTTATCTACAGAAGTGTGTGTGTGTGTGTGTGTGTGTGTGTGTGTGTGTCCTAGCCTTAATGCTTTTTTTAACCACACTGCCTTGATATAGGTGGCCGCAGATACTGAGGGGAAACCACATGGACTGCGTAATGACAATGTGTGTGAATTCGATAAACCCTATTCTCATGGGCACTAGAACCGCCCTTGCGGAAAATGTGATTACACTTCTCCAAAGGGGATGCAATATGGGACGTTGTTGCAGTGGTAAAGGGGGGGTGGTGGTACTTGGCTCATCATTGAGTCTCCAGTTTGTCTGTTACCTCATACCCACTAAAAACTTCGACATGTATTTTTCAACGAGGAATGTGGAAGAGGTGCTTGTGTCCATTTTGTCCGTCTGCTTTTTTAAGCAGAGCGTGAGCCGGTGCTAAAGACTCAATGACACAGTATGCAGATGACACCGTGTGTTATAGGGTCTTTGGTGTAAAAAAAATCACACATAGGGAATTCAAATAGTGATTACGAATCAACACGCACTGTGGCCACAAAGCAGAAGGTTTTTCATTTGAGCTAGAATGCTAAAAAGACTGCCAGCTGCCAGCGGCTGTTATTCTCGGCCTCATGACTGATACATATTTTACAAAGAGGGAAAAAATGTGTTAAGCAATTAAAATGCATGGTAAGAGTTGTACTCCTGTGATCTTTTGAAATTAAGTGGAAATACCTGTAAAAAAAATACCCTTGATCTAAAACCTGGGAATTTCTGACATTTGGTTTGTTTCATGTGCCAATTTGTGGCTGTGTGTGTTAATTCTTATATCTTATGTGAGCGGCTGCAGCCTTGCGACTGGGTGTCAGAGGGATAATAAACTAGTCAGGCTTTACTTTGGCAGCCTTGCTCCCCTCTACCACAGTGTTCTTCACAATGAAAGGATCTAAATGGACATAATTTGACCCTTTTTGCTCATTACTTTTAGAGCTCAATATGCTGAATTAAGTCCCTGAAGGGCCTTATCTAATCTTCTAAACAAATGATGACCCTGATTTTATATTTTTTTCTCCAACAACAACAAAAATACTTGGCCTAATTTCTTTTTTAATAGTAGTCTGTTGAGACACATCTCACAGTCTGTCCTTGATAAATGTTAAGGTTGCCTTGAGTGAATCTCTCTGGTAAACAGCCACCGTGCAAATGTCTAAGGCTTTTCAATGGGAGGAATGGAAGTCTGTGCTGCCTTTAAGGTTGAGGAGTAATGATGATTGCCATCTTGCTTCGGACCTGATAGCGTCTTTGTTATTGTACAATATATGTGTTGAATTTGTCTGTTGGACAAATCATAAGTGGTGTGTGAAATGACCTTCAATCTGAAATATATTATATTTATATATAAATATAATATATTGGAACCTTTATTCACTGCAACATAGTTAGAAAACCAAGTCAACAGTTATGTTTGCTAAACAACCTTTCAAACACCTTCATTAAAATGGCCAAAATGCTATACATTTTTTTGTCTTATAGATATGACGTCATATTATTCATCAGAATGGTTTGAACACACCTTGTAGTCATTAGATGAATACTTCACTGTTATGAAAAAATTGGATTGTACTTTTCTCATTAAGCACTACCCAATAACTGGGGATCAGATGGCGACCTCCAGCCTCAAACATGCATTCTCTCAGTTGACCCTAGCGGAGGCGATTGCTCTACATGCATCTAGATGGCGACAGCCAAAAACCAAATGCAAGAAGTCAACAAACTTAAACAGTCTGCTGGGGATAGATGTACATCCCCTTAAAACCCTCTGCTGCACATTTGTAATGGTTCTGCATTGATTCCCTTATTTAATCCAATATAGTCTCCAGAGCTCCTAAAGAAACACTTTATTTTATTTATATATATATATATATATATATATATATATATATAGTGTTAAACCACCATATTACCAACCTTCTGATTTCTAAATGCACCAATAACAGACCGGATTTCAAATGCATTAAGGATTCCATTAATAGGCTCATTGCGTTGTTATAATGAACCAGCGTTCTCTTGGCATTATTTTAGAGTCTCAATTCCCTCAGTTATTTTGTTAGCTTAACTATGCACCACAGTAGGTAACAGCTCGAAGTCTCTTAAATGGAGTTTGAATAAAGCCGGCTAATGACAGTGGGTCAATAATCCGTTATTTGAAGTCGGCTGCTGCACCTTTTAAGAGCTTATAATGACTTCATGAATGGGCAAATCTCAGGTGATCGGCATTAGCCCACCATCCACCTCCACCAGATCATTTCGACTTAGCGGTTGCCAGTCGGGGGAAGGTTGAGGAGTCTCTTTGGGAGGAGCGCGCAGTGCATCGTGTGTTGGCGTTTGTTAAAACTCTGATCGACGAGCTAAACCCAGCCGGGGACCCTCTAAAAACAGAGGCTTAGTCTGCTCTTTTGCAGGGTCCCCCTGGTCAACAGGAAACCATGAGCACCATTGAGGGGAGAGGGGTTCATTCGTGAGTCTTCCACTCATCTTGCTTATATGTAAGATCACGGGGGAAATGCAAGCAAGAAGACTTCATGATGAATCTGAAAGGAGGGAAGGAGGTGTGTGACGAGTCCCCGGAGAGAGGCATGATGGGAACGGTAGTGTGAGCGCTTATGAAACACAGTAAAAGGCGATGTCGATTATAGTGGAGAATGGATGCCGCCGTTCTCGCCTATAGGCACTCTGCACTTCTATACAGTGAGCACTGAGTGGAATATAAAGGTGTTGATCAATGCCTTAAGAAAGAAGGAGCAGCCATCATTCAGTCCCTTTAACAAGGGGCCTCCCATACATCCTTGAAAACACATGATGGCATTTACCTCGCTTCACATAAAAAACCAATCCAACCATTTTTCTATGCATGACATTGTCCTTTTCACTTGTCCGTGGGCGCACAAACACATCCAGACGTGAACACATGCACACCGGCTCCTTTACTCTCACAAACAAACAATACAGCGCTCAGAGTGTGTGTGTTTAGAAAAGGCAAACAGCTTGGGGGCCACAAAAATAAAAGCAAGGTAGAACGTGGGCCCAGGTCATTGCTGAGATGATAATGTCACTTGGGAGCCGGGGCCCCTGCACAAACACCCTACTGTGCTCTATTTCAATAACTTTCCATAAACCAATCTAATCTCCCTTCGCTTCTATGCTGCGCTTCGAGGACATTTTTTATAGGCTTTTGTTTGAGAAGCAGATGATTTCATCTAAATCATAAAAGCACCGCCTGAAGAAAAAATGTTCGGTAGCTTAATGGAATAATTGGATCACGGAAAATAGATAACGCCTAAGCGTTGTTTAGAGTGAGATGGTTTCAGTGTACATGTCATTCATATCAAACCACCAATCAAGACAGTCGGGCTCAGGATGTTGTATGGTTTTTCATTGACTTTCTTTGCTTGCTCACTGTGCTCCCAGAGTGTGAATCTGTGGACGTTGAGGTATTTCCGAGGCAGCATGTGACAAAATACCTCACAATATATATAATGTACCCCTGGAAAAACCTCGACATTTCTTATCACAGCACCCGTAAAGGAATCTCAGGCCAAAGCAGGTAATATTCACTGTTACAGAGCACTGTAAGTGACCGTGATAAACTTGAGCCTTTAGGACCGGATTTGTGGATTTGGTTGGTAAATTCTTCTCAGGCTCTACTTTATCGTTCACCCAGGAGTGAAACGTTGTCTCAGTCAGGTCCAGGCCCGTCTCTTCAGCTTACATCACGACCACTGTGTGGAGCACATGCAAATCAAACAAGCTATTAGCACCTCCCACTCCCATTGTGAGCTTGCATATTCAACCTGACACATTATTTTCATTTTATCATTGTACTCTCATAACTCCGCCATGCTCCAGGCATTGTCTGCACCTACCGGTCTCTTTGTTAATGAAAAAATGAGTTTGATACACTTTTCACAATGACTTTCTGCACAACTGACCTCCGATCATGATAGTGAAATGTAATAGTCTATGTTCAAATATTGTCAATGTTTTATGGTGACTTTAGTTGTGGTGTTCAGGGGTCTTTTTGTGTTTATTTTGGCGCTTGGTAAAAGAATGGAAGTGTCTCCCGAGCTTTTCTGGGCTCCCAGCAGCCTGGTGTGGGTAGCGGCCCCCACCGGAGCTGAGACTGCAGGTCGAAGGCGGCAGCAAAGCCGGATCCGGCTCCGTGTCTGTGGTGGGCCGGTTGCTGCAGGAGACCCTGCTGGACTCTGAGCTGAAGGAGTTTATGGTGACCCTAACTGCTTGAATCAGATGAAAGGCAGTAAAAATAACATATATCTCATTACCATTTAAAAGTGAATTTATTAATGTTGTTGGGGTAGTAGCAGGAGCAGATTTGGTTATGAATTATTAATGTCAATATATTTATCGATATTAATAATTATATTTAATATATCGTCATGATATAATCATGAATAAGCGGGGCACCACCCTGAGATCAGTGAAAATATAACCTTGAACTGTATTCAGAATCAATATAAAGGTTTTATACTCACATGCCAATCATCGTGATCATTGGCATAGAAGCATAAAAACAATTTAACAATTAAAAAGGCGTGAAATTTGAGTATCAATATTCTGAGGCTCAGGAGGCGTGTTCCTATCACACGGGGCTCGTGAATGCGGGACCGGTCTCTTAACTGATAGTAGACGCTTACTGGGCTCGCGAATATGGCTGAGGTTAGTCAAAAACACCGTTACAGAAATCAGCCCAGCGGCATGGGTACACAAACAGCATTCAAATACAACACGGAAAGCAACGGACTCGGCGGTCCGTGATCAGAACTTAAAACACGTTAACAAGAATTACAAGCATATCCTACACTATCACTTATGTCTCTGCCCAGACTGAAAGCCTCTTACTGGTGTCGTTGCGTAGGTTGCGAGTCCGTCCTGGCGATGACGGCGTTCCTTAACGCGGCGGTAGTTCGTGGGCCCCGGCGTCAGCGGGGGACGTGATGAGTCGGCTTAGTCCAGACGAGAGCGGAGCGGGTTTCCTCTCGTTGATCAAACTCGAATAAAAAAAAAAAGTTTGTGTTTCTTTCTTCCGCAGGCGGCAATATAATCGCGGCTTGGCGATTTAGTCAGCTTACTTCAGACAGCGTCTGGTAGCTGGAGTGCAGGAACCGGTTTTGTTCCTCTTCTGCAGGAGAACACAGAGATAATCGCGCGGTCGTGGCGATCTCTCAGGATCAGGAAAACGGGGAGAAGACTGTGGTCTAGGTCAAAGGAAACGCTGCAGACGTTATCAGTTGGTCTCCTGTGGCAGCGGTATGCTGCGGGTGGAGGAGACCACCTCCTGTTGGTGGAGAGAGCTGGAAGCAGGAAAAAGCAAGTTCTTAAGGTGGCGCTGGTTTATATAGTTCACGGCTGCTGCCGGGGACCCCCCGGGGTACCTGCGGTTGTCAGCCAATAGGGCACCAGTTGTGTGACATTGCACTTCGCACCTAGGTGCGAGGTGAAACTAAAATGGCGGTGTAGTTTTTAATCCTCTTTGTTCCTTTGTTCTGACTGCATGTGTAGGCTTTTGTAGGCCGCATTGTGTAGTCCTACTGGTGAGGTCCCAACAATGTTGAGCCGTAATACAACACAACCTCATGGCAGTTTGTGAAATAGTCACAACATTGAAATCAGATTATTGCATATGGACACCAATTGCCTCCAGGCAACCAAACCACTGTGGGACAGTCGTGGTCTTTCACAATATGCAATACTTCCTCACTAGTTCTGGCCGTTGCATTTTCAGGTGGATGCGTTTCATTTCTACTTCCACCAATAAAAGAAGGATCCCAATTGATTTTGGTTAATTAGTTTTTTATGCTGAGTGACTTAAAAAACTGTGTCCCTGTGCAAAAAATCAATTTGATTTTGTGACTGGACTGAATAATAAAAGGGTTAGCTCAAGAGTTGGAAATGCATTTGCTTTCTTGTTGGGAGATTAGGGATTAGCTTCCCTTAGCATTAAGACTGGAACAGTTCACCTGGTTCTGTCTAAAGGTTACAAAATCTACCCACCTCGCACATTTCATTTGCGTAATCTGCATACCAAACAGAATTGAGAGTCACTGGTTAGGGTTTTTGTGCTAAGCTAAGCTTCTCCGGGCCAAATTGTATTAAAGAGCAACCCAGTCACCAGACAAATGTTGGCATTGTGTATTTCTGCAAACTAGATTCAAATATGTCTATATTCAACGTATCTGTGGTCTGCAGAAGGGTTCAATGCCAACATTTGTCCTGGTGACCTGACCGTCAACACACCCACAAAGCCACCATACATCGCAGACCAATGCATGGCCGTCAGCTGAGGAGGTTGCAGGAGCAGCAGCTTGTGAACATGATGATGTGTTTGACACTGTGATCACGGCAGAACACAACTCGGCTGTTAAACCGCCTCAAAATGAGGTTATAGCTGCTATCGAGGATGTCGCTACTGTGAAGCCAGTGGCAACCCGGAGCCTCGTGGAAGCTGTCCTAGATCCTTTGACGAACACTTTTGATCACTTTGTTAACGCGGTCTGATGCAAGAGATTCACCCGGTGCTTTCAGGCTTTTGAAGCTTCATGCATTCCCACTCAGGAAGATTGTGAAGGTCATACAAATGTGGGGGGAGACGTGACGTTATGCTGCTAGATTTTGTCATTGGAACAACATATTTGTACCCTTTTTTGTGCACTGCTTTCAGTCTTTGTAAACCCTCTAGCAAACCAATGCTGCAGGCAGCGTGGGATTTGTTTTATTCCGTCTGGCTGAGAGTGCACGGTGCTCTAACAGAGTGAAGTGGCGTCTGGCTATTGTTGTCCCTCAGCTACACGGGAAAATGAATGGTATGAGAGATGTAACGAAGACTATAATCAAGCTTGTGTTAAATGAAGAGTGTTTTCGTAACCTGATATATGATGGGGTCGCTATAAGTGAACAGCAGTTTAAAATAGAGTGCCTTCCTAGATGAGACAAACAAGCACATTTTATGATGCAGAAAAGATGCTTCCAATATTTCCATTAGCATCTAACTTTAGTGAAAAGCACAACCTGAGGGTGAGAATATCAACCACGGTGAGATGAAGATGAATATTTTTAGACCACAATGAGTGAAAGCTTGGCAAATCTTTTCTGACCTACAGCAAGGAGATCCGACAAGCTCAGAGACTCAGTGAAGAAGTTGTGTTGCTCTGAGGAATGTCCCAACCCCCCTTTAAACCAGTATATTAATGAGACCACCTATCACTGTAGATGTTAACTTTCAAATGATTGCTTAGTGTGACAGGGGCCGTGCTATCTCGTAGGTAGTAGTTTTGTAAGATATTCAATGCCTCATTTCCACTTTTGGTCCTTTTCTCTATTTTGTTTTCTATTGCAGAAAGAATCCTTTAATCAACAACCAAACATAGGAACCTTTAATAGAAACATCTGCACGTTGACGTATTGTACAGCATGTTGTGCTAGTGGTGATTAGTATGTACATGGTGCTACCAATAAAACAAGGTACTATGCACAACTTTAGCGCATGGAAAACCCCAAAAAAGAGCAAGTTGAGTTGAGTAGAGTCATGCCTTGCATGCACAATAACTGCAAGAAAACCAAGACCTGTGAAGCCAAATGTCAAAAGTTTAGAAATATCTGCTGTATCTGGAACATTTCATCTCATTTGCACAATGTTAATACCAAGCTGGTGAAGACGCGTGGATGCCGTGCTTAAAGCTTGTTCGGCTGCCCCTGAGTTGCCCGAAAAAAATCAATGAATGCAGGGTTGAGAAAACATAGTTAATAATTAAACATAGTTAAATAGTGGAAGATATGCCTTTTAACTCTACAATAAGTAATTAGTTATGCACCATTTAATCTGTAACAAGCAAATTACCTAACCGCGGAGAAGTTACAGCCCAGCTCTATGACTGCAAAGTATCCAGAAAGTTTCCAGATTTGGTACCAATGGGCCTGTACATGGACTTAAACCAAGACCTGCACACCAATATGGTCCGAGATGCTGCACAGGAGTACTAAGAGATTGTTTGGCAAGAAATAGTTCCAACAGGTCCCCATACAACCACATAATCATTGACCTTATATTTGATTTGATCTTCATTTTCCCCGAATACAAAGTACAATAATTACATGACATGAAATACATCATAAAATTATGAAAAATACTAATACGAAAAATACTTTCAACTTCAAGGAGGGACAGGTGGAAGCTATGCTTATCATGTCCTGCCCCTTCATTACATTATCACATATAATTTACATATAATTTCAGTTTACATATAGCTCCTATATCTGTGTGAAATAGTCGTTATGCAAATTTTGAATATGAGCTATATATTCAACACAACAAAAAGCAAAAACAAAACATAATACCTCTCACTTTAAGTCTCCAACTCCATTCCTTTATATTTGACCAAAAATAACTGTTTATAACTGCTTTATAATGTTTTTATGATTACACTACTATATCCAAAGAGACGATGAGTAACGCTTTTTACATTTTAGTTTTAAACAAAGCTTCTCTAACACATTTGGTGTGAACGCACCCTCGGTGTTTGTGTTTTGCAACCCAGCTGCCACATGCAGGAGAAGAAAGAGCGAGGCAGGTGTGAAGGCAGGAGGGAGGGCTGCTGGTTGGGGCTGATCAGGAAATGGTGTAGGGAAATCTCATTTATTTTTCATACGCCGCCGAGACAGAATGTCATATATCATGCCATGCTGCGATTTTTTTCATGCCAGTCCCAGGCTCACAAAAGATGAAAGAATAGCGATCAAAGATACAGTGAAAGAGGATACATGCTGGATTTGCAATGGGATCCACTTCCATTGAGAACAATATACACTGTGTCACCGTTGGTTTTCAGTGTTGGACAACTTTAAACATCTTATCCAGGAGGGAAAAAGAATGAATATACTGTACGTGCGGAAAGTGATGTTACACAATACCGATTTGGGACTGAATGGATACAGTTTGAATCCCTGAACAAGGAAGATACAATATAATGTATTGTTTCTATCATATTTAAATACGTGATTTAATAACATTGTATGTTTTGAGTTTTAATCCTAATCTAAATGTATATGTAAGGACAACATTCTTGTACAGTAGGCAACGAGGATGCTTTGTTAGGTTTATGACGCACACAGGTCTCCTGAGTTAAAGTCCTGTGTTTGACCCATCCGTCCACACCAGGATCCTCACTCTGAGGGACTTTGATGAAAACATTGACATTTCTATTTTAAATCCGGCTGCTCACTGACTCCTTGTCAGTCTGTGCTCTTAATGGTTTAGACAGACCGTGTTGTCGGTCTTCAATCATCATTCGGCCTTTAGTACAGGGTCATTACAGTTTCATCAGTCCTGTGATATCATACAACACACCAATATTTTTTCCCGTGGATAGTAGGAGGAAGATTGGAGCAGTTTCTCTGTAAATAAATAAGGAATTTAGACGAGTAAACTAGAAGCTGAAATACTTACTCACAATGACTTCCCAACACCAAACAATACATTGACTATTAGACTAAACCTGAAGAAATCCTCTTTTACTTTTGTCTTCTACTTTTCACGTTAGTCAGTGTAGATGCTTTGAAATTCACCAGAAGCTGTCAAAGCCATAAAGATATTATGGAGTTGGCTGTGAATGTTAATAGACAAATCGTGATCCTGAACGCTCCTTGGTGTACTTCAGTTTTTATGTTTTTGTAATTTTTTTTGCGACATTCAGTCTCTATAAAAACACTGTGTAAAGGGATCCATACTCACATCCATTCCTGTGCTGCCCTTCTCGATTGTATAGCTCAAGTGTAATGTGAGTTATGCTTTACAAGTCAGAAGGTCTAGAAACGCATCCATCATGTACCAACATACGGTCAGAGCTTTCCCTTTCAATTACCGTTGCATTTATTTCTTCATTCAGCCAGCCTGTCATTGATTGGCTGCACCAACATGGCCTCAACCTTCTCCGTGTTCCTGCTTTACGGTTTGAGAATCGCCACCGCTGTGTTACACGCCACAGATCAACCAATTGCAGTATCTATATTAAGGCGAGTCCACACCGGACCGAAAATCGGCGTCTTTGAGAGAGTCGGCCTCCGTGACACGAGTCTGCTTGGTGTGGTCGCTCGAATCGGCCCACGTCGGGGTTCATTTCAGCCGATTCAAATGTGTAATCCGCCATGCGAGTCGGTGACTCTTTTACCATTCTGATTGGTGGAGGCTAGCAGCTTGACTAGCGAATCAGTGAAGCCCGGAAGTGACGATGTAAACATACCAGATAACCAGTAGAATCGAAGAAGGTGGTCTAGAGAGGACCGCCTACTTCCGGTTTTCGTGTTTTTTGGCGCACAATACAGATTAGCGCCGCCTGTTGTTTTGGAGACATTACATCTCGCGCAAGCGCGGAACGTATGCTGTCGGCTGTAGTTCCGTAGGTGTGAACCGCCCAAGTCGTTGTTCGAGTCTGCCATGTTAAGTAGCCCGACTTCACGAGTCGGGCAGTCGGTGCGGTGTGGACCCGCCTTTAGGCTTCGGAGCTCTTTCTTCTTCACTGGCGCCACGGAAAAAGAAAACCTTGTCCATATGGCATCTATATGTTCTGCCTTGTGATTCCTACTGGAGATGTCGAGATATACACTATATTGCCAAAAGTATTGGCTCACCTGCCTTGACTCCCATATGAATTTAAGTGACATCCCATTCTTAATCCATAGGGTTTAATATGACGTCGGCCCACCCTTTACAGCTATAACAGCTTCAACTCTTCTGGAAGGCTTTCCACAAGGTTTCGCAGTGTGTTTATGGGACTTTTAGACCATTCTTCCAGAAGCGTTTTTGTGAGGTCACACACCGATGTTGGACGGGAAGGCCTGGCTCTCAGTCTCCACTCTAATTCATCATTCAAACGTTTCCACTTTGTTATAATGCCACTGACGGTTGACTGTGGAATATTTAGGAGTGAGGACATTTCACGACTGGACTGGCATCCTATTACAGTACCACGCTGGAATTCACTGTTTGTAGAAACAGTCTGCATGCCCAGGTGCTTGCTTTTATACACCTGTGGCCATGGAAGTGATTGGAACACCTGATTTCAATTATTTGGATAGGTGAGTGAATACTTTTGGCAATAGGCACATAGTATGTATTCAATGCTAAAATTGCCTCTTTAAAATATGCAATAATTTGCTTTTTCTAACTTATAATTTGATGGTGGGTGAGTGTTATTATCTTCAAAGAAGAGACATTGATTTGCATTGGACACAAGCATAATCATATCCTTCTGGCAGATATACAGTATCTGCTGAAGGTTTTAATAGTCGCTACTAGATTAATTGACTGACTGGGTTTTTCTCGCTGTATGCCAAACAACTGCAGATCTAATTATCGAGATACACCACTCAGCAAACCCACGCAGCACTTGTCTTTTGCTTTATGGGGATGTACACAAACTAAATTGGTACGGTCTGTGGGCGGGTGTAACACATGATTTTGCCTTCCCAATCATTACCACATTAGTTTGAGTTACTCTTTATGGGCTGCAATATTTGTCTGTGTGCTACAAAATAACAGTCTTTGAGTTTGGGCAAGAGCAAGCAGTACATATTGACCATAAGGACATGAAACTACTTTACTCGTTAGAATAACTTTAATATTTACTCAGAGGTGAGATTTGGAAACTTCTGGAAGTGATGCAGCCACCCATGTTTGTATTTATTAATAATGATAATAAAGCACTCAAGGACACCTTACAAGACATTCATAAACAACAACAGTACATCAAACAGTAAATACATCAAACAGTCATAAATAAAGAAATGTGGCTACTTAGTGCAATTATGCACTGAATAAGGCAATAGTCTGTGTGTGACAGAGTATGCCGTTCAGAATAAGTGCGTTTTCAGGCGAGATTTAAAGGTGGAGTCCGAAATGCAAATGTCTGGTAGGAAAGAGTTCCATATTATTTATATAAGATGTTTCTGATACACACAACCTTATCACCGTATTACCTATTAGCTAACATGTTAGCTAAAAGCTGCCTATTTCTACATCAGCGGAGACACAAAGCAACATAAGCATGCAGTTGAAGTTGTTTCTGACGAATGTGATTCCATCATCTACTCTGCTTTCAACTGTTTTGGTCTCCACCGACTCCTGAGGGTGATATCTGGCTATTCAGCTGTTTCTGTGTATTCTGTCACTGCTAGCCTACGACCCTTTTATCCTTTTCATGTGAGCCATTGGTAATGTACAAAAACATTCATTAGTGCAGCTTCAAGTAGCAGCCTTTGACATTCAGAGCCACGGGTGTGAAACCCGGGACCAGATCCGATGTGTAATAACTCTCGCAATCACCATGATTACAAAGCAACAATTAGGCAAAATGACAATGAGCTCATTGTAGTTCAGTTCTGGCTGCGAACACCAGTGAGATGTTTGAACAGAGCCTTTGTTGTAATCATGACCACACATCTTAAAATCAGCGAGTGTTTACACTCCCATTCAACTAGAACAACAACAAACATATTTCGTTATTTGCCCGGCTTAATTGCTTATCAACTTGGGACTACATTATGTGTGTTTTTAATCATTTCATGTGATAATTAATCAGTTTCAGTCCACAAATGCTACGCCTCCTCGACAGAGCCCGTCGGCGAATTGAGCTTAAATGAATTGTTGCAACGGGCCCACCTTTGGTGCGTTGCACAATGCACGACTCCTGAGAAAGGAAGAGCACTGATCTGCACTAAATCGGCACAAGTTTGTGACAAAGCCACTGGAGCTGAACTAATGCTGTTAAAAAGCTGCACCAGCTGCCATGTGCTTTTTGTCTGATGTGTTTTTCTTACTTGCTGCTGCTGGAGAGAAGAGAAGAAGGCAAGCGAACCAAGAGCTGAGTCCAAATGCAGGCGAAGAACTCGCCGAAAATCTATTTCCCTTCACCATCTGTTTGTGGTTTCATGTTGTTCCACGTTACTTTTTCTCCTGTCGTCTCCCCGCTATGATTGGCCACCTTTTTTTTTTTAATAGCAGCAAGAGGACAGCTTTTGTGGACCAGGACAGGATAGATAGATATACTTTATTGATCCCAAGCTGGGGAATTAAAGAATGAGGATAGGAATATTTTAGTAGCGTATTGCATCGTGACATCAGCATCGTTCCCATCCTTAGGAAATGTTTTTGGGAGTGATTAATCAGTTTAAGGTCCTCTATAATCCTCCAGAATGTGTTTTCACCAGCAGGAAACATGAGCACTTTGAAAGCATGTGACTGAAGGGAAACTGGCTCATTAAGTACATGTATTAAGACATTTGTTGTGCAACTGAAAATCTGACTGCATGTATCGGATGCTGTATCTTAAAAAAACTAGAGAGGTGGGATTTACTGAATATGGCAGCTAAGGATGTAAATGAATACAAAAAACAATCCTTCATACAATTTCCCACAAAAATGACACCGTCATAACTCAAACAATTCCAAATCTACCTTACATGCATTAAAGACAACCATTCTTCAAATCATGAGACATGAATTCGAAGAGCAGTAGAGCAAAAACAAGTTTAGATGTTAGATGTTCTCCTATGGAGGACGGGGAGTAGGTATATAGGATCTTTAACGCTCAGTGCATCCAGTGATGCCCTTCTGCGGATCGTCTTACCTCGTCAGAGTAAGCAGTGAGCCGCCAACGAGGATCGATAAATGGATTCCAGGAGCCGGCGGCCCCAACAGGCCGAGTTTGACAGTATGCTCATTCCTTTCTCACACCCCTCTTGACTGTTAGGCTTCAATCAATGCTCTCCACTATCTGCAAACCCAGTGACCACAGAGCCTGCCAGTTCACTGTGAGGTCTTTGAACCTGAAACTGAAACGTTGTTTAAAAAAACACTACATTACATTACAAATGTATATGACATTATAACTGAATGATGTTATTTGAGTCGGCATTGATTGAGGATGAAGTTTGCACAATTTGAAAATGAGAAAACCAACTGAGGTTGAACTTACAGGACCCATGTAGCGCCTTACCGCTGCTCAGACAGCAACCTCCACTTCTGAAGGTCTGGATGAAATCCCTTGAACTTGCATTCTCTCTACTGGCCACCAGAGGGCGACTCCTCTTGTTGCAAGCATAAATCTGATTGCATGGAAGTCAATGAGTATCTCAGCAAACTTTGTAAACATGGGTTTATAGTCTCAATCTCTAGTTTTGAGTCTTCTTCAAGCATGGTGTCCATTGAGAGTAAAATAGATAATAAAGCAGGGTACACTTTAGGACGTGGCTATGTTGTGATTCACAGTTCGCTACCATGACGTCACTATCGCGGCCTCTCTTCTGTCACTACCACACGACCAAAACAAATAGATAATAAAACAATTTGAACACTTAGCTTTCATCATTTAATTGAATTCAATCATATGTCACTTTGCTGACAGCTTTGCAGTAAGGTTGCTGCTCTGGGTGCCACTCTGATGCTTGTGTTTTCGTCAGATCCACCCGTCACTCACTCGCAGGCCAAATATGGTCACTTCCATTCGGAGGTTGTAAAATTCCAAGATGGTGATGGCCAAAATGCAGAATTTGAAAGGTAACCGTAGTCCACTACCTTTAAACAGTCTATATCTCTGCATGAAGCTAGTGGTTCAACGTGACATGAGCTGCTACTAACATAACATGCCCAATTCTCCAGCTCAAGTTTGGATGTTTGTGTGGCATCGTGGGTAATCTAGGTGCCAGGTAGAAAGAAGAACGGAGTGTAAAGCTAAATCACAGGATTGCAGATTCAACTGAACACATGCAGGGCAAACCATTAATACATGAGGGGTGAGGAAATGACCTGTGGTGTGGGCAGCCGGTTAATTGGAATTTGGCCACGCATCTGCAAACATTTGGTGATCTGCAAACAGAGGTTAATGTGTACCTTGTTTATTACACCTCTCGTATTGGTTCACACTGTGATCAGGTCCTAGCTGTTGAACTTGGAGACAGCGTTGCAAGAGCTGGTGGCAGACTGCACATAACATTTCCTAAAATTAGAAAAGTTGGAAGAAATTGGGTCAGACCGAAGATTAAAATAGGTGAAACCAATATTGAGACAAGTCTGAGTGAGAAGAAAAACCCCCAGTGAAGCTGAGCGTTACAGCCGAAACAATCACGACGTTCAGTGAGATGCTTGAATAGCCTCGCTGTTTAGAACTAGAACAACACTAGAACAACAGGGAACGTCCTGGGGAAGCACTTTCTAGTTGCTCTTCATCACCCTGGGTGATTGAATGGCAGAAATCAGAGGAAGCTAAGCGTTAGCATGCGGCATCGACGGCATCGGCGGCATCGGCGGCATCGGCGGCTCAGCGTGTACGAAAAGGGTTCACTAAGCACTATATATTACCAGCTGCCTTTGTTGAACGAGCCTCTTCTGATGGGAAATCTCCCCCCCTCCCTTGTCTTTGGCTACTTATATGATGACAAAAAGAGGCAGCAGCAGCATCTGCTCTGTGACAGCCATGTTTACTGCGCAGAATATGCAGCAAAGTGCATCTCACATCAAAGGGGCTCGTCGGTATCTCCGAATCACAGCCCACTCCAATCAGGCATCCCTTTGCCTTCTTTTATTCTCAACATTTGGGAGACTAATTGAAAAAGGGACCCTTATCAGCACCTGAAAGCAAATCACATACTGAGCAGGGAACAAAAAGCTAATCCTATTATTGCAAGCAGAATATTGGCTGACTGAATCACATTTATTTGATTTGAATCTGCTCATATTTAAACACGTTTGAAACGAACTGCAGTCCACAAAGGAAGCCTGACACCAGACGTGTGGACTGTTGACAGAAAGCTGGCTGACAGTCGGCTGATTGGTTTTGTGCCCTTCATATTCCCATAGTGTATCCCGGCGCTGGACATATTTCTCCTCAATGACTTCTTCCTGTCAGCCATTTTGTGAGCAGGCTGGCAGACTGCATGTGAGGGGCCCTATTTCACAGATGCTTGTCTCTCATTCAGGACGCTTAAGCTCTTTAACACCTGCAGTATGAATTATATAACGGTCCCTCATATAGACTGTCCTCTGTGTACACACACACACACACACACACAACACACACACATCTAGTTGGTATGAGCATACGCAAAACTGAGGCTAATTGCCTGGTAGGCCTATCATATCTGAAACTGATTAAATTCATATTTGCGGTGGTGTTGGTGTTTGTTTTCTCCTTCTTGGAGAGGCAGACGGGCGGAGTTTAGTGAGTTATAAATGAAGTTTGAATAGCTCACTTCTATTGTTCTAAATAGAAGTTAGAACTTTGATGAATTTTGACAAAATCAAATGTTGAACACAGTGTCCTCATTTTAGAATGTCTTCAGGGTTTTGATCTCGGTTATTTCACATTGTATTCTTTAAGATAAGGCAAAGTATTCAATAGTTTTGCCGTTGATTAATCTCTGAAAAATCTCAATCATAACTGAATGGGTCCAACTTACAATTATGGACTGTAAATCTAAAACCGGAGACAAATTCTGCAACTGTTGTGTGATTGTTACACCTTCCCCAAACAGACACTGCAACGAGATAAGCTGTAGCATGCTAGCATTAGCATGAATTTGTTTTTTGAAATTTAAATCGTCTCAACTTGTGCATAGGCACCATGGACTTATTTTGGTGAACTTGAAATCTATACCCGCTTCTACATCTGCACGTTTCTAATGATGCTGCATTAGTAGGTCGTCCTAATTAAAGGAAGACTGGCAAACCGGTTCAGGCAGTCAACTGGAGTCACTCTTCCAGCTTGGTCTTTCCTTTTGGGGAGATACGAGGACGTAGTAGGACGCTAAATATGAATGCATTACATATTCTACATTAGCTGACTGACAATATTATTCAAAAGACAGAATGTTAATCGGCAGTGATTTAACCATGTAAGGCAAGTGTTGAAAAAAAAAAACAGACAAACATGTATTAGTTCTTATATCATTATGTATTTTAGATATTTTGGCCTTTTCAGACTTCACCTCACCATTTTTCAACTTTTTCTCATCACTTTGACCACTCAAATGTCCACTTTTGGCTTTACAGAACTTTCCATACTATAATTATTTTTTTCATTAAAGTCTTTAATGACAGCTTCTTGTCCCTGACTCTCTCTCTCTCTCTCTCTCTCTCTCTCTCTCTCTCTCTCCCAAACACAAATGTTCTGCTCACATCCTCTGCTAGCTCTCCGCTGTTTGTTCAGAGGACGCCCAGCGCCGGTAATCAGCTTTCGACGGCAGACTGAAAAAGAAGCTCAGGCAGCGAGCAGCTGCCAGCCATTGTGTGCACGCCGGTGCGTCTGTCAAGTGCACGCACAACTGAATGTCACCGCAGATAGTTGTCGTTAAGCAGAGAACACGAGAGAGTGAAACAAAATTGAATTTCGGGGCCGTCAACCAGCACACTTTCAGCAGCCTGTCAAAATGTAATCACAGATGGCTTGATCAGAGGGTGTGTTTCGCTCTGGTAAAAGGTTCTCTGCCTTCTACATGTAACATTTTGAAAGCTTACACCCACTGAGAAAGACTGCCTGTAGGCCTCGGCATACAATGCGCACATGATTGGCTCTGCTGCCGGGCCTGTATTGTATCTGCTGGAGCTGTAACGAGGGTGATGGATGGAGCTTGTTACTCAAAAGTGATTTGCATCATCTTAACTGTTACCACAAAGCTGCCGTGGGAACTCTCGTAAAGCACAATTCTTTTCTCCTTTTTCGCAGTCATAGATCACTCTGTCAAAACCCATATCAAAGAAGCCTCCCCTTTCTTTCATATTCAGCCTCTAAGGCGTGATGGGGGAGAGAGAGAGTGGTCTGTGACGCCACGATCCACTTTTTACCCAGCTTCCCTCTGCTCCAATCAACCCTCCTCCGCACGGTGATCCGCTTTCCTCCCGAACGTCTCCTTCTGCCTCTTGCTCTCCCTCTACTGTACCTCACTCTCCCTCCCCAACGCAATGGCTTTGTGTTGCAGTGCACCTTCAGGCTGTGTGTGGGATGGTGTTGTGGGCTGGCATCTGGCAGCCTCTGATAAGAGAGTGAGTGAGCTGGTGCTGCTCCTTCTGAGATGTTTTTTTTTTTTTTTTAATTTTTGCATTTTTTCTTTAATTTTGTCGTCGTCTAGGGAGACCATCGCAAAAATGTTGTATTTTTATATATATTTCATGTGTCTGAAGGACCTTGTAGGAAGAGTAGGCTACTATAGAACAGACCACAAAGTTGTCTTGTCGGTCAATTTTTGCCATTAATTCCTCACATGCTGAACCAAATGTTAGCTGCATTTGCATTTCGATGAAAAAACTACTTATGACCTCAAAAATGTGGGTAACTGCAGGCACAGACAAACATTAGCAGTCAGCTGTATTCACTCTCCTTTTAGCTCTGTTTTGGTCTGCACTTACCTTTGAGAAAGAATATCAGACTCTTTAGCTTCTAAAAACCAAGGGAGATGGACGTTTCAAAGGCAGTTTGAATAATAACAATTATTTCAGGCACTGTGGAGGGATCATTGCCTCAAAGAAAGATAAGCAAAATAGACCACAAATTTAAGGACTTAGGTCTCAAGCAGGCAAAATTTCTCTCAATCGCCAGTTTCAAGTCTTCTCCAATACAGCAAAATGTTAATTTGGTCAATTATGGTCCATTTAGAGTCAGACCATGAAGCAGGGGATGCTTTAGGGCAGCCTGGCTACCATCGTTACCATGATATTGATATAATTAGCTACACTGATCAATGATTAATTAACACTTTGCTGTAAAGTTCAACTTAAATGATGAAGCTAACTTTGTTAGCAACTTCACACCAGAATCCAGGTGGATCCAGATCCAGTAAGGTTGCTGCTCGCGTTGCCGCTCTGCTGTGTGTGTTGGTCAGATCCACCCGTTGCTCCTCCCCAGTCCAAATATGGTCATTTCTGTTTATCGGTTGCAAGAAAGCCAAGATGGTGATGGCAAAAATGCCAAACTGAAGCTTCAAATCTGTCGTCCACAAACCAGTGGGTTTAAGAATAACAACAGTGGGCTGAGCGGCAGGTGGGTGATTTCAACACTTGCTGTATAGAATCAAACATTATTGAGAAAATAAAACCCTTTGATGTGTCATATTAAGAGGATTTAAGAAGGGAACATTGGACCCTGAGATGTTGAACCAGCTTGTCACTAACTTTCTTTTTTTGGCACTTAGCTGGTAGCATGCTTGGTTTGAATAGCTTTTTCTTTCTAATAACAGCTCCTTTCTGTGGCTGGAAATTAGGTTGATTAGGGCAGAGTTAGTGGGGTGGAAAACCAAATTAATGAGCTCGACGAGACTAAAAGCTGAAAGAGCAGTTAGCTGTCGAGCTGAAGAGAAAGTCTTTTTCTAAAGAGCTGCAGGAGGCTTACTGCTTCCTTTGCAATGTATCCCTCAATGAAAATGCTGCAGAGGACATTATTGCTTGCCCATAGTGGAAATGTCGATATAAAAGATCATATTAAGATGCCCAGATAGCAATATACAATAGCTGGCTGAGAATGTGTCGCAGTCGGCCATTTTGCCCACAGCACACTGACAAATACCTTGGTTTAGTTTTGAAAGATATCTGATGATCAGTAATTATATCACACCAATGCAATCCTATGCTCACTAGTGTTCTTGAAGTTTTCAAATTAACTATGTTTTTGTGGATTTTGAGAGATAAAACATCATTTTTCGTCCATGGGGCTGAATGGTACTCTCAGTTGAACATGCGGTACACGTAAGGGTCTCACTTTTGGGGGTTTGAAGCTAGGGTCACCCTTACTGAAGGGTAGATACTTGGTTTCTCAACACCTCAAGTTAAACCTAGCCATTTGATCCATTGCTAACATGAATTTATTGATTAATGCAGCTTGGAGAGTGGTCTATAATAGAGGTGTGAAAAAGAAGATAGCTGAAGAGTATTATTGCAGACACGAACTTCAGGTTTGATAGCTTGGAGAGTCGAGATCTTCCCGATACGGCTTCAGCTTTCTGCAACTTGTGTGAAGCTGAAACAAGCTCCAAGCAAATCCCGGCCTCACACGTCCTTCACTTACGGATTGTGAATAGATAATCTGAGCCAAAGGCTGTTGTTTACCACAGTTGAAGTCTCTTTCTAGGAAGTTCTAGAATTACTTGCTTACCTCAGTGGATAAATATTGCAACATCTGTATATTAATTTTACTCTCAGGCTCTTCTTTGTTGAATAGCGTACATGCCCCCTCTTAATGAAAGTATCCCCCCATTCTCTTCTTCACTTGCTTAATTTTGTGTTTGCCGTGGGTCTGTGTTTATGGGCCATTGGGACTTAACATTATTTGTCATGTGCAATTAACTGTAAATGTGACTCGAGGGAAGAAATTAAATATACATAATTGTATTATTATATCCATGCTACGCTTCACATGGGATTGTGCGGCATCATGGGCCACAGGTTGTGGTTTTATGGTTTCAGTGATGTCAGAGAAGAGGAATGCCAGAAAACTGGCTGTCTACATCACTTCCATTCTGCATGTGTCTAAAATCCCAGCTCATAATACTTTTCAGTATTTTAGCAGTTTGTCCCAAGTGGAGACTGCTCATTGGTTTCTGATCAACAAATCCCTCTATCGGATGATTTATTTCCACTTGGTCACCAACTTTCCTTGAATGACTAAAAATAATGAATTGTCCAAAAATGCCTGATGTTAATACCCATGTCTTTATTTGTTTCAAAAATGAATGAAGCCTCCTGAAAATGTGTATTGTCAGTTACCATAGTGATTTAAGGCATGTCATCCATAATATCCTGTCATCTTACATCCATCCATTTTCTACCGCTTATCCTGTATTCAGGGTCATGGGGGGGCTGGAGCCGATCCCAGCTATCATTAGGTGAAGGCAGGGTACACCCTGGACAGGTAACCAGTCTATCACAGGGAGACATGTAGAGACAAACAACCATTCACACTCACATTCACACCTACGGGACATTTAGAGTCACCAATGAACCTATCCCCATCCTGCATGTCTTTGGACTGTGGGAGGAAGCCGGAGAACCCAGAGAGAACCCACGCTTACACGGGGAGAACATGCAAACTCCACACAGAAGGAACCCGGGAATCGAACCCGGGACCCTCGCTGTGAGGCGACCGTGCCAACCACTACACCACCTTGCTGCCCTCCTGTCATCTTACTACAATTCATTTTTGTAAAAAATTACAAAATTATTTATATACTGTGGATCAATACAATCTGTGACCCAACTGATAAATAAGTATAAAGTAGTGAGATCTAAGTGCAGAGAAGAAAATGTTTTCACGGAATAGGTTAGAACAGATTACAACCAGGTGGTTCTGAAAAATAAAGCTAATGCTGAAGTGCCTTTAACTTGCATTCTCTCGACTTGCCATCAGGGGCGACTCCTCAGTTTGCAAGAAAAAGTCAGATTGCATGGAAATCAATGAGAAAATGGTCCTACTTCTCTCTTGATGTATTATCTCAGTAAACATTGTAAACATGAGTTTATGGTCTCAATCTCTAGTTTCAAGTCTTCTTCAATCCAGCATGATGTTCATTTAGTACATTATGGTCCATTTAAAATCAAATACATGATAAAGTAGCATATGCTTTAGGGCGGGGCTACCTTGTGATTGGTGTACTATGGTGTCACTTCTGCGGCCTTGCTTCCGTCACTCCCACACTACCAATGCAATAAACTACTCAGATTATTTTTACACACAGCTGTAAAGTTGACCTCAAATTATGGAAGCTTCACACCAAAAGCCAGATGGAGCCAGATGCAGTTCTGTTGCTCCTCCAAATATGGTCACTACTGTACTAGTTGATGTGACATAACACACATCACAAATGCCTATAGTGAAGAATTCAAGTCAGTGTGCTTGTTTGATCAGATGAATTGCTGCCATAATCTAGAAAAATATAATCCAAACCAAAAATACATTAAAATAAAACAAGTTGTTCAGGTAAAGTAAAAACTGTTCTAACTTTGGAAGGTATTATGTGTCCATAGGACCCCCAATCCCTAAGAAACTGGATTAGAGCTGAATATTTCAGGGCCTTAAACGTCTTTTCTTCTGCCTTAAATCGTTTAAAATACTGTACATCTCAACCTGACTTTTACCTATGCCTGAAAAGTAGAAAAAGAAAGACCAAGTCATAAATAGAGTAAATCTGAATTTGTGACATTATGTTGCCCTGGGCTCTTAAACTCGATGCAGAAACGGCATGTGAAGCGTCTCGCTCCTGTATCGGGACATATTCATGAGTGAAACGTAAAAGGCAGGCGGGACATAATTGATTTGATCCGACGGTTGGATTAGCTCTTGACCTTATCTAGATCTTTCATCCAAATTTTTCAGATGAATGGATGTTATATTATGGGTTAAAATTGGTTGGATGTAAGCACGTGTAATATTCTGTAAATTATTTTTTTTTATATTAAAATAATTTCTGATATATATTTTGAATGTCTAATTATATTTCCAAATTATATTTATACTTTTCACATCATCAATAATTACAACAAAATAGATGGATAGAGCATTAGTTTTAAGGTATACACACCAAAGTGGTGTATTTTCACTGAGATTTTTAAAACTTTTCTTCAAATAGAAATTGTATTGTGTATCACATGTTTCCGATTAGGATTAAATAGATACATTAAAGTTGTTCCGATGTGACCTTTGGCTTTCCATTCATACTTAGTCGAATCATCATCTCTCCTCAGGGAACTGAACTCAAACACATCATGGAGAACACAAGAACACATAGTGAAACACACACACACACACACACACACACAATGAAGGACCTGGATATTTCACCCTTTGCTCCATCTCACGCTTGAGAGGTCTGGAGTCTCTGGCCGGAAAGTTCAGCAGTCAGGGGCGATGAGATGTGCCGGGCAGGGAGCTAACCAAATATTAAATGAAGAGGACACACAAGTGAGATGCTTTGCGTAGATAAAGGGAGCAAGAGCATGAGGCGTACCCAATGACTTGTCAATTACCCATTCCCGTCTTTGATGTAGCGTGGAACCTGTACCTTGCCCGGGGGAGGTGCGAGGGCTGTTATGTGATGGATGGCGGAGCGTACCCACCACTGCAGCGATGTATGTGGCCGGGAGTGTGTGGGAGCTGTATGAAACTGTACTGCAAACTGACTCATCCCTACATTTTCATCTGGTTTGATACTGTATGCAGGCTATATAACTGCACCTCGACAGTCACCTCTACTGAGCAGTTATAGGGGAAAAAGTAAATTACTGATGCAGTCAGAACCAGGTATTTCTGAACCATGTCCACAAAAGAAACCCAGAGAAGAACTCAACCAGCTCAAGGCTTAAAAAACATAGTCCACAAACCAATGTGTCTATGGTACCAACACAAGGATTCTGCATTGTTGCATTGCATGCAGAAATTGTGTCTCAGGCAAAGCTGCAGTTATCCTGATATCAGATGAATTGCTCAGTCTGCACCTCTTTTAAAATATTTAGTGGCAATGCAAACTCACATGTATTACCAAAAAGGCCAAAAAGTGGCTTGTGTTCGTCCAAATCTTCCTTGTTCCCTGTTGGATCTAGGTAAATGGCCAATGGCAAGTGTTGGTAGCCAAATTTAGCTATTGCAATTTGATATCTTAAGCCCAAGTAATGCTTCCGCGTCGACACAACGCAAGGGGGCTTTCGGACCCCTTGCGTCCTTGCGGACCCCCCTTGCGTCCGACGCAAGGGCCTGACGTGCACCTCCCAAAAATCCTAGACGCGCGTCGAGGTGACGCAACGCCAACGCAGCGGCATCGGCTGTGATTGGTCCGCTAACTACATCCGCTGGAGACCGCTATCCGGTTTCCACTCATAAACACCGCCATTTAAACTTTTAAAAGGCTACTTTTATTGTTTTCACCTCGTTTTATTGTTTGCACCTTGTCGCTTTTGCACAAAGAAATAAAACACCAAGTTCTGAAAAATTGTGGACGTTTAAAGCCGGAAAGTAAACAAATACGCTATAACGAGGCTAACGACGATATACGTCAAGAGTCTCGGTCGGTCGGTCAGTCTTTACAAAAAACATAGCGCCCTTTACCGGTGTGGCATTGAATTGCATTTCGACACGTAAACCCCACGCAGAACCATCACGGTCTCCAAGCAACTGCGTCGCCGTTGCGTTGCCATTGCGTGATCACTACGTGGAAGCATAATCAGGGCTTTAGTCCTCATCCCAACTCTTTACATCGTGACGCTTACAACTCATTGCAAACGCTTGTTCAAATCCTTCAGCGGCAATTTCTAACAAACTCGGCTGCAGTTAAATGTGGTTAATGTTGTGCATGCAAAAATAGTTAAAATACTTAGTTAGGTTTAGTTAAAATAAAGTTTACAAAAATGAAAGTGAAACCAGACGTTGTGAAAAGAATTAACGCATTTCGCATGTGACACAAAACTCTATCTACTTAGTTCAAATTCTTATTTTAAACCCAGCTGTGATACTAACCCTAAGAAACCAAAGTAAAGGGTAACATTACTACGGAAGACTTTAAAAACATCACTTACTTAACTTGGGACACGGACACAGGTCTCCTGGTTGAATGTCCTGTGTTATTTGAGCCATCCACCGCCCCTTCCTCCCATCCTGTGTGGCTGTTTCACATCAATAATGCTAAAGGTGGCCTTTTGCGTCAACATCGGACGCCGATTTGCAAGACAAAGCGTCACTAGTTGACGGCGTTCTAAGAAAACCATTAAAACCTGCTGACAGTCAAGCTAATTAACTCATTCAAGCTAATCGCACGACAAAGCTAGACTCTAGACGCCCAATTTTTCAGTCATCGTGTGTCAAACTCTAGATGGTTTGAGCTTCCAACGTTCCAACATATTGTTCATCTGAAGGTGGTTAGCATCCCTAAGTCAAATCTCCGACCTCAACACCTCCATTCTACACCACGTTACATGACAGTATCATGTCCTTCCTTTGGGGAATTGATAAGGAGAATATGGTGGTTCATTTAGGGATTTAAGCACAAGCTCAATATCACGCCAGACAAAAAAAACAACAAAACAACAAAGATAAATAGACACTAATCCGATGAAGGTTAATTAGGTTGGCATTGGAAAAAAAATTAGAATTTAATAACTGCTGGCCTCAAGCAGCATCATTTAATTTGATCCTGTTTGGGGCTGTGGAGACCTCCTCCCTGGGCTGGCATTCATTACTGTGCGCGGGGGGCTTTCATCAAATACCAAGCCGGGTTGTGAATCCTGGTTCAATTAATCAGCATATGTGACAATGTGTGTTTGCAGTCGAGAGGAACGTATGTAATTAGCTGAAGACAATGGTTCACCAGAGGGATGAAGGGGGTACGCACTTTTAATATGTCTGACCTTTCCCACCATGACAACCTGTCAGACAGCCAGACGTCTCATTTGATAACTGAAAACATCTGAGATGAACAAGGAAGGAGAGTTGTTCATCATCAGTTCATGAGTGATATATATATATATATGTGAAGTGTAGTACAGTGGTTATGTATATATATATATATATATATTTATATTCCCATTCGGAAATATTGTTGTGGTGGCACTTCGAAACAAGAATCCTTCAAAGGAAAATTGAATAAAATACATTTGTGTGTGTGCCTGTGTGTGTGTGTGTGTGTGTGTGTGTGTGTGTGTGTGTGTGTGTGATCAGATTCAGTGGGACTTACACTTTCCGAGGATAGCTTCCATTGTGAATAAACAACCATAAATCATGGGAAAAAAGATAGTCTTTTTAACTCCAATACTTGCCAGTGTATCCTCACATTTTTACATTTGAGTTAGTATAAAAGGAAGCCAGTGATGGCTGTCCGTATCCATGGTTACAGAAACAGGGATGGCTAATAGCTCATCTGCATACATCTAATGGTGCCAACATGTACTCAAAGATAAATGAACGTATGTGTGTTTGGTGCTGCACCTTGATGACATGTAGAGCATGTTATTAATGCGTGGTGTCCTCGAGGAACATGGAGCTGTTTAACATTATAAGGATGATTTATTGTTATTGTGCAGAACAGGGATTCACAATGGAATGCAGTTGTTTCCTGCTACACAAGAAAACAAGACGAGCAGAAAGCAGTCGTGCATTCCTGTGGAGCATTTTTTTCAATTTGCAGTCGTAGGAATGTAAACAGAAGTAACAAAAACAACTCTCTGTGGGCAGATATCATGGCCGACATCATAACATTAAACATTCAACATCAGGGAAACGTCGTCCATCAACTTTGATTTGGGCACCAAGCATCATTGATGTAAACTGCAGTCCAGCTCCTTTGGTCCCACCTGAGTCCTGCGTTGTGGTCTGTCTGTCAAGTGCATCTTGATCCGGTATAAGACATGGGTCCAGGTCTCTGTAAAGAGCTAGGCTCAGTGATCCACCCCCCGTTGCTGGGTTAGCCCAACGTCTTATTTTCCTGTGACCGGGGATCATACAGCCAGGAGCATGCTGGGTAGTGGGGTAGCCTGAGGTGTTAGCTTGTCAGGCTTTGTTCGGCATGTCTGACTTGGTGGTCGGCTGTGGATGGTGATCTGTCTCAAGGTCTACAGCCCTCGATCCAACCGCCACACTTCCTTTTCTGATTTTGATGAGTGTATCATGTCATATGCTTTACAGTATCTGGTAGCAAATTCATGGGAGCTAGCCAAAGCATCATTATGTGTACTGTACGTAGAGCATAATTATACATTTGATTGACTCAGAATGTTTCAACACTGACACAAACTCTACTCCATCCATTGGCATGGGAGACAGTTGTCTCAGTGTTGACTGACTTCCCCTCAAACCTGAAAGTTCTCAGTTGTTGTCATGAAGGATATCTGGGTCAGATTTGAAGAAAAGGAGAGAAACGCAAAAGTTCAGTCTGTCCATGAAAAGTTTCCTTGCTTCCACACAGAATAGAACTGTGGCCTCGGTTTCATCGACTTCTCTTGTTTAAAAAAAGTCCAGGCACAATTAGAGAGAGTCACCCGACCGTAACATGACACCGGCGAACAGACTGCAGAGACAGAAAGTCTCACAAAGACAAAGTGTATTCAGCAAACGCAAGGCTGATTATAGTCGTTAAATGTTTCATGAAATACAAGTAGTTTTGGTTTTCTTTGATAAATATTCAGGATGGTTATAGCTCGGTCAGTTATATTACATCATCAACTGACAAAGGACACATTTCAACAAAGGCTGAATGACGAAAGGCAGAGGAAGCAAATTCATTTTGCAGTTACAGGTAGAGAGACTGCAATCTCCAACTCCCCCTAGAGCCAGTACAGTGATATCTGGATTCTCAGGCAAACATGTTAATATGTGTTCAGTGGTTCTACGTTTCAAACTAACCCGGTAGCATTGGTAAAAGTCAACCATACATATTATAATAAATAAATAAATCATAATAAACGTATATGTCCACAGGAAAGTACAGTCTCCTTACATGCATTAAAGTCACTTAAAAAATGTTGTCTTTTTTAACAAAAGTCATCTAAAATGAGTCAATGTTGAATTGTTTTCACTCGCGCCACGAACGGCGTCTCCCATCCATCCAGACCCCTCCCCCGCCCGCTCTTCATACTATGCCAGTTTGCCGTCTTAAATACCGACGCCGATGAGTTAATGTTGGAGTAAGTTTTGCTGCATTGCATATTAAAGGCTGCCTCGGTGCATCGGGACCAGTGACCAAGCAGCATTATTGATGCAATCTACAACAATCCCAAACTGAACTCTCTCTTTCAGGTTGCTAATCGGATTATCAGGTTTCTATAAAGTGTAACCTTCTTCGTGTTTCCGCAGGTTGCACACACAACAGAACCATAAGCTCTGTGACTAAGTGCTTCTTGCTGAATAAGACTTTTGGCTCTGAAGTTGTAGTTTGTTTTTCCGAACCAAGCAGTCTCTGAAATGAGAAGGTCCGGTCTACGGAGGATTTCCTGTTTGAGGATGTGCTTCACCAGTGGCATCGCCTCATGATATATCATTTGGACAAGAGTTTATTCTGATGCATCTCCCCTTGAGAATTAGAGATTCCCTCTCTATAAAAAAGGGTAATCTTGCTGGACAGTCTGGAGGCAGGCAGGCCTGTCCTTCGCCTGTTCAGTCAGACTCGTACCGACTTATCCTGGTCTGCATCTCATCCATCAAGCCTTTTCTTCGAAGCTTGTCAGAGTAAGTAGCAGGAAGACAAGCTCACACTTGATGGAATCCTGCCACTGTTCTAGAAAGGTAGACCCTTTCAGGTAGTCCTTTCTTATCCAGCAGATACACACAATTGTGTACGATGTGTGTATGGATATATGTGATTGAGCAGACAGATTACTTTGGGTATCATCCAGAGAGGCGTCAGGTTTTAGCTACCTTGTGAGGCTTCAATTTTCCACTCTGATAATCTCTCATCCTTTGTCAAGATTTCCCCATGTCGCCAAGACCCATCTCATAAATCCTGTGAGCAATGTTGCGCCCGTTTCCACATGTAATTTTTCCCAAAGATGCACAACGGCAGATCATAGATTAATCATATGAGAAAAGGCGTAAAAAAAAACAGTTAGTTTGTCAGTTTAAAGCTGCGTGAGGAAAAGTTTATGCGAGCTGGCAGCTCCGAACAGCAGACAGAGATAACTGTCGTCACAATTTTGAGTGTCTGAGCGTCAGCACCCGCAAGTAATGTGACATGACATCAGTGGATTGTGCACATCACACTCGGGTTTACCGAGCTGTCATCCTGTGACATGTTCTATCAAAGGGTTAGGGAGGAAAGAGAGAAAGAGGGGAGATGCAACGGGAGGGAGTCCAGCTCTCTGCACCCAGTAATCACACAATGCTGTGTCGGATGATTACACCGCTGAGACAAAGAGGGCACAGCTCCGGACGGGGGTTAAGGACATTAAAAGGTAAAGAAGACGATAGCTATGAAAAACATAGACTATGCTCGGAGTGATGGATAGATGGTAATTTAGCTTCCAGAGAAGAAGCCATTAGAATGAACGCCCTCCTCCTCAGCGTCAACATGTCCACTGCTGCTCATGTAGCCTACTGTAGAAGGTTAACCTGGTTAACCCGCCTTGTTTTCGATCAACTCTCACCATCCCTCTGCCATGCCTGTCTGTTTCTTCACTCCCCTTCATACGCTACACTGCCTCCTCATACCTACACGATTGGAAAAAAGGCAGTACAATCAGGATTCATGTGATTCTATCGCTTATCCTGTATTCAGGGTCGCGGGGGGGCTGGAGCCGATCCCAGCTGTCATTGGGCGAAGGCAGGGTACACCCTGGACAGGACGTGCGATCTGACCAATGTGTAAAAATATGGGGGTTATTGAAAGAAATGCAGTCACCGTTCACTGTCCAATTAGAAACACGAGAGGTGAAAATGGAAATGACTTGTTGTTGACGTCTAAGGTTCAGATGACTGTCTATAACAGACATCCCCATTGGAATGCAGATAAACATACTTTTGAGAAAGCTGATGGAAATCTAAATCACTGTTTAGATGGTAGCCGGTGGTTTCCCAGATTGCATTTCAATACGATCCGCCTCCAGCAACATGAGTGGTTATCACTGCACAGACTAGAAACCAGAAGGCTTCTGATACCAAAATCTGGTTCCGCTGCTGACAGATTCTGCATTTGTATGTTTACAGATATAAGACTTTTTGATCTTTACAGTCATTAAGTAAATGATTAATTAGATGTATAATGAGAATGTTTCCCTTTCAGTGTACATAAACCAGTCTTCATACATAATAAAATTGTTGTGTTGGTGGTCTACTCTTTTGAAAGGACTGTGCACGGCACATAATTGGCCAATTGTCATACTGTTTATTATTCTTAACACTGGCTCAGCCTCACTGGAAGGCCAATAGGAATCTGGTCCACCAGCTGACCTGAGAAACTCACTGTTCAGTGTAGAAACGATCAATGTCAACAGTCAATATCATACGTCTGCTCTTTTCCTACTGACAGGAAATCAGTTCCATGAATACGTTGCCTTTCAGGAAATGGACAAAGACATTATCTATGTGATCTAAAGTTCCTGCATGTGACTGTGTATAATATGTATTTATTACATGCAATTAAAGTCAGGAACACAGCGATACCTACAACGTTCCTCCGAGACCCTCTGACCCGCGTGATATGATCATTTCATGAAGCTTTTTAGAAGAATGATTGACTCTTACGACTCATGCCTTTTTCCCTGCAAGGCACACATTACTAATCCATTACTAACTCTAATGCACTCAGTGAATTTGTGGCATTTCAATGTATGCACGTCATTTTAAGGGCCGTTTTAAAACGAGGTGTCATCAGGCAGAGAGTGGTTTTGCCATTGACCAAGAAAAGTGGTCAGGAGTCAATAGTGGAGTATTTTCCTGCTATTTAAAGGACATGCAGCATCGGCCTTGCACCACATATCTGCCCCTTCCCTCCCTCCAACATGCACATCTCTTTATTCTTTTCTATATTGCCATCGGATGGAAGTCGGCACCACTGATTCAACAAACCAATTGCTTATTCTTACTATATATTTATATTTGCTGTTTTCTTCCTCGTTCTGCTGATGAACTTATGTCCTTTTAATGTTCACACAAGCAACAAGAGCACATTTTATTTCACGAGTGCACAGAAGCAGAAGTAATGTAACAATTTGCAGTCTGCCCTGCAAGCCTGTTATACACAGTCTCTACACAATGATGTACAAAACACCAAGCAACGCATGCATACAAACACATTTTAGTTCAGGGGTTCATTTGCATTTAGCTGGAGGTGTCGCCTACTGTGTGGTAAAAAGTCTAAAAGTGACCCTAATTCATCAGCATGTAATAAATGAAACAATGTGTTGAAAAGAATCACTAGAACAAATTAAGATCTTCCCCTATCGCCACAAAGAGTTACGTCAAGCTTTCCAATCTGCACCTTCACATGTTGTTTGCATTTACCATCACAATACTCGGCATTGTTTGAAACAATGAGTCTCTGTGTTCAAACAGAAGAAAACACCAATGGGCTTCTAGTTTCATTGATTTGTGACGACTGAAATGACAATGTAGCTGTAAATGTAGCTAGCGAGCTAACGCTAACTGATTTTACTTGAAAAAGGCTCGTCAGTCCTTTTAAAACAAGAACCAGATGAACAGTTCACCTGGTGACTACATGTATAATACTTCATTGTACTAAAAAAAACTAAGGCTAAAGCTACAGCTCAGCCCACTCTTTAATTAACAAATGTAACTTCTGTTATTTGGTTCCCTGTTTGGATCCATAGCTAAAGCAAAAAAAAAATACTTGTGTAAGATTCAAACTTGTGGAATTCTGTACCTCCACCAGTGTTGGGGCTAATGTGTCACAGAAATATACAGTAAGCTCAATATATTGCATTAGGAATTAGATTTCTGAAGTATTATTTAATTTAGTATGTCATTAAACAGAAAAATACCAACTGGTTTGATTGGTGCGGTCAAAAAAAAAAAAAAAAAACACATAGATAGATTATAAAGAGGTCACGCTTGTCTATCATACAACAGTGGTTAGAAAGGTGGTGCTGATACTGGTGCAGCAAATGATTTACTGCAAAAATGTAACCTTATTGTATTTTCCACAGAGGAGATGGGCAGACAGTCGCAACCATTCAAATTGATAATGAATTTTTCAGCTCGATATGTCAACGCCAATGTACTGCCTAGCTGCATGTGTGCTTGTTGGTAATTCAGCAGCATCTTTGTCCCTCACAGTGAATTGTGGATGGTGTTGCAGGCTCGGTAAAGGCCATGAGTTAATGGATGTGGACATTAGACATCATCCACGGTTCTCATCTCTTTGGGGCTGAACCTATTCCATACATCAAAAGGTCACCTCTACCTGGCTTTCTCTGCCCGGCAACCACATGCAACTTTAATGGGAAACTGTTGTCAGATCAGAAATATACTCAGCTGTTCCAGCTGCGTCCAGCCAGCACCATGAGCATTTCATTTGTATTTTTTCCCTTCTTTTTGAAAATGCTTACCCGCAATAATTTTCCCCTTTCAGGGGCATGGAGGATCAAAAGAAAATGAAAAAAGGCAGCTTCTGTGAGTTTGCGGGGCTTTTCGGCTGCTGTTCTAGATGCTGTCCATTAAATTGAGTCCATGAGAGAAAACTGTCCGTCGTCACTGACAGCTCCCACCGTGAGGCCTTGTGGGTATTAGCTCCGGAGTGCTGAGAGGGTCAGAGCAGTAGGCATCAAGTCTGCAATTATTTTGCGAAAATAAACACCTTTTCAACACGATTTTCGCGGGTTTTTTGCAGATTGGATTCTATTATAATGGGCTGCTCAGAATGTGACAGCTGAATATTTGAATGTAAAATGGCAATTTAAATTGTGTCTGTCTTTACCACAGGCAAAAAAAAAATCTGTATATGGCATTTTGGATAATTCTTTGGGGATATTTACATTCTCAGCTGCAGTTTATTTTTTCTGCAATGCAATTCATTGTTTTTTTATTTATTTATTTTTTATTTTTTATATCCCTGCTTGTAATTTCTAATTAACTCTGTGTAACACACAGTCAAGATGTAGAGGTACTTTGTGGTATAATTACAAACTCGTATCAAGGAGGCGAGAGGTTATTCATACATATTTGCTCTTGTAATTATAAGTTATGAAAGTGAAGTGTACACCTGAAGGGGTGTTCAATATAAGTGTCCTCGTGCTGCTAACAGCATCTCACGCACTAATGAATTATGACGAATGATAGTGCAGACTTGTAGTTAACATAAAAACATTACAACCGTTCATCCCTATGGTTACAGGGAGAACCAGGCAGACTACAAGCGAGAGCTTCCATTAAATAAAAGATTGAAATTGATTTTTAAATTTTGAGTTTATTAGGAATTAATGATAAAAATGTCTGGGGGAATTAAAAGCTCGTCGGATGAAGCCAAGTGTGGCCATCCATTCGGAGGAATCAGCCAGGTGTGAGCTTCTGTAAAGACTTTCGTAGCCGTGTGCCGACTTCGTCAGTCAAGTCTGACGAGTCCAACACCTGCAGCTTATCTCCTCCCAAAAAGGTTCAGACATGGTAGTGAAAGGGAATGAGTAAGACAAAAGGATAAGAACAATGCAGTATGAATAAGGACCACAACTTTGCTCTTTTCACATTTCCAATGCCACGATGATGTAGCATTCCAGTGAAGAGCATTGCTTCCTGCATATGCATGTGGCCTGCTTGATCTAGTTTCCACTGCATGCATTACAGCATATCTGTAAGGACAGCTTATAAGTATGTGCGTTATTAAAAATAGCTTCTTCGCTGTTTAATCCTGTGCTTCATTCAGAGAATCCTCATGTGATTCTTCACACCTTATTTGCATTGCAAAATACACGCATATGAATGTTAGAAGTGAGAATATTAATTTGAGAAATCCTCAAGGATGATAATCAGACCTGCTCATCAAGTGAGCAATTTATTATTTTTTTTGCTTCCATGGACACGTGGACCATGGAGACACAGCATGGTGGGATTTTATCTGACCTGTGTTAATAGAGCTACTACTGCTATTACTTCTACTTCTACTACCTCTACTACTACACACACAACACACACACACACACACACTGCAGCTGTGTTTACGTTTTGTGGATGACTGATCGTTTCTCTGGATGTGAAGATTATCTTCTTTTAATGTTTGTGTTGTAATAATTGAATTTAGACAATCAATCATCCGTATGTCGCACAAAGATAAAAGTGTGATGGAATAAAACCTTAAACCCACAGTTTGTTGTGATTGATAAGTGACAATAAGTTAACGCTCCATCTCTGAAAAATTTAGCTTATTATATTTGTGTCTGGATGTAATTTAAAGAAGATGTTGGATGGCTTAAAAATCATGGTTAATCATACCACAATATTAGATAAATCCTCAGTACAGATACTTATACAGACTCATTTGTCAATTTCAACATTTTTGGTCTTTTTTCTTTGGAGCTTTGAACATATTGGCTGGTGCTCTAATTCTGTGTTACCTTGACTATGCCTGATGTACTTGGTGTAATAGTACTCCAAAAGCAATTAAAAAGTTACTTTAGTCACAGAACAAGCTTGTCAGAATTGTTCCAAGGCTTTAGTGGCCACTCGCTTTCACTCAGTTGATTGGCTGAGGGTACAGGACAGGTTGGACCACATTTCACTGTTGTATTGAAGGTTGTTTGGTGTATTGATGTATCCAAATATAGTAACTAACTACTTTTGTCATGTTGGGGGACACGTGATGATATGATGAAAAACACAAGGATGAGCTTGACTGACTTTGTACCTTAAATCTGCTGATTATTCTCTCAAATTCAAACTAATCTTTCTTTTGTGTCTGCAGGTCCCCTTTGTATGAACTAACATGGACAAAGTGGTCATCAGTCTCCTGCTTCTGGGAACCGCAGTTACGATGGTCCATGCATGTCCCAAGTATTGTGTCTGCCAGAACCTCTCTGAGTCCCTGGGGACGCTGTGCCCCTCCAAAGGCCTGCTCTTTGTCCCACTGGACATCGACCGGCGGACTGTGGAGCTCCGGCTGGGCGGCAACTTCATCCTCAAGATAACCCCTCAGGACTTTGCCAACATGTCAGGTCTGGTTGATCTCACCTTGTCCCGCAACACCATCAGCACCATCCAGCCTTTCTCTTTCATCGACCTGGAGACCCTGAGATCCCTGCACCTCGACAGTAACCGGTTGACTCAGCTGGGACCAGATGACCTGCGAGGACTGATCAACCTGCAGCACCTGATCCTCAACAACAATCAGCTGAGTCGGATCGCCAACACAGCCTTTGATGACTTGTTATTGACGCTGGAGGATCTTGATTTGTCATATAACAACTTGCGCAGTGTGCCTTGGGAAGCCATCCGCAAGATGGTCAGCCTCCATCAGATGAGTCTGGATCATAACCTCATCGCCTTCATTGCAGAGGGGACTTTTACAGATCTGGATAAACTGGCCCGCTTGGACCTCACCTCCAACCGTCTGCAGAAGCTTCCTCCGGACCCCATCTTTGCACGCTCCCAGAGTAATGTAGTGATGAGCACTCCTTATGCACCTCCACTCTCTCTGAGCTTTGGTGGAAACCCATTGCACTGCAACTGCGAAGTGCTTTGGCTTCGAAGGCTGGAGCGCGAGGATGATATGGAAACCTGTGCATCTCCTGCTAGTCTAAAGGGGCGCTACTTTTGGTCTGTCCGTGAGGAGGAGTTTGTTTGCGAGCCCCCTCTGATTACGCAACATACACACAAGTTACTAGTGTTGGAAGGCCAAACGGCTAGCCTGCGCTGCAAAGCAGTTGGGGATCCGATGCCATCTGTGCATTGGGTTGCTCCTGATGACCGTTTGATCAGCAACTCCTCCCGAGCGACAGTGTACGAAAATGGCACCCTGGACATTACAATCACTAAGTCCAATGATTACGGGACGTTTACTTGCATAGCTGCTAATGCTGCTGGGGAATCAACTGCCTCCATTGAGCTGTCAATCATTCAACTCCCCCATCTGAGTAATGGTACGAACCGTACCACACAGTCCAAGTCCGGACTTTCGGACATAACAAGCTCTACCAAGATCAGTAAAGGGGAGCCTAAACCTCTACCAGAGAAGGTGGTGTCTGCATCAGAAGTAACTGCTGTCTCTGCTCTGGTGAAGTGGACTGTGAGCAAATCAATCCCAAAGGTCAAAATGTATCAGCTTCAGTACAATTGCTCTGAGGATGAAGTCCTCATTTACAGGTAAGACTGATTAATGAAACTCGAAAGTATGAGCTGAGACCTTTCTGGTCAAAGTGGCACATTTAACCTGTAGTATAATCTTTAACTTCAGAACACTCTGCTCAGCTGCTTCAGTAAATAGCTAATTGTTTCCTGGGTTAGTACTTCAGACAGTCAGTTTATTTTAAGTGTTGAGAGACAAACATTAATTCTTTTTCTTAATCCTCATTGAAGTATTTACGTTTTCCTTTTTAGCCTTGAATTGCTTTCACCAGAAAGAATGAACAGAAAGTGCATGTATAAGAACCCCTAAGTGAAATCCTTGCCCTGAACCACTGATTAGAAATCCAAGAAGAAAAAGGATTATACAGTAGACCCTCATTTTAATATACCCTTCCTGAGCTGCCCATAAAGTGTAAGCTTGGAGACTCTTTGGGCTTTGTGGAATCAATTTCCTACTTCAAATCAGAGAGTGAAAGTAGTGACATTCAACCAGGCCAGATATTGATTGAGCCAGAAATAGAGAAAAGATCCTCATCGCTTAACATTAAGTCAATCTGATGTTAACAAAGGCTATAGGACTGTGTTTTTTTGAGCCTTGAATATGAATCTATAGGATTAATTTCATCTGACATCTCATAGACTACCCTTAATATGCTTAAAATGGTATTCACTGCATCAGAATAGTGTGAAAATTGGTAAAGTGGCCTGTTGTGGATAGCAGTCACAGCAATTTTGTATCGGCTTCATGCTTCCTCCAACACTAACAATCGAATGTGAATCCCTTTTGCAACACCTCATCCAATAACTTATTCCGTGCCACAGTCCTACACCGTTTACCTGTACTGTGCATTCCTGCAAGAGCCGTTTCATGAAAGATAATTGACAGAATAAGAGATTTCTGGTTCTTAGCTAGGGATATGAGCGCTGTATGCAATATTGAAGAAAGAGATTGCTTTGTTCAAACAGTGGGAATGCAATCAATATTAAGGTGTTTATCTGATTTTCATGCACACAGCTTGCTGTGTCGGACTGTCATGCCAAACAAAACAAAACGATAGAATCTGAATTTGCCTTACCTTTGTTTTCCCTGCAATGAAAAACATTGGATGACTCATCTGCATTTCTCGCAAGATTTACTTAGCAAAAGGAATAGCTAATGTCTACAACATTGGAAACATAATTCTGATGCATGCTTTACAAACAACACTTTTCCCCCTCGCTCACTGATTTGCAGCAACCAAATCATTTCCCTGAAGAGTGATTATTTTAATAGCATTCCTGATGATTTTGTTAGTCAAGAATCATTACTTCAAACTTTGAAATCGCCGTCATTATGTGACTTGATGCTTTAAAATGTTTTCTCCTTCATAATCAGTGCACACGGTATGTAGTTTAGATACAGTACAGAAGTGACTGAAAGCACTCGATGTAGTCTTGTATAACGATAGATCTGCAGTCCTCTTGCATGTCAGGAAACAAATTAGGAGCTGGAAGGAAGAAATGACATGCACAGGGAGGACAACTGCTATTTCTGAATTGATATAAGCATGACATCATTGCTCACACATGCACACCTACTGTGCTCCTCTAGCTGGCTGACACAGTTTCCCAGGGCACTCCCCGCTCTCGAGCAATGACATGATTAAAAATCAATCAGGGCCACGTGAGGGAGGAGAAATACTGCATGAGTTCTCTCAAACATGTGAGCCAATGCAGCTTCTTTCTAGTTATGGGAGAAGGCAGTTAGTGATGAATAATGGACTGCAGCCCATAGTGTCTGTGTTCTGTGCAGGTATTACAGGGCTTTCAAAGACATGGATGTATGCAAGCTAGGAGAACCGAAACAAGTATTCAAGGGCCGTTATCAGCCCACAATTACAGGCAAGCTATAACACTATATAATAGCAGTGGTTCCCAGCTTAACTGTCAGATGTACTCCGATCAGATGATGGATTTACACATATTTTTGTGGGTCAGTCGGTGCAGATTGGTTCATCTATGGTTGTAGTCCTACTGCTACCACTTTCGGTAACATATGCTGAATGTTTAAACATTTATTCATCAGCTTAAGCTTCCTATTTCAGGAATCTGGCCATGTCAGCTTTAATTATGTCCCCCACAATAACTGCATTCTTGCACTTAATGCTGTGATACTGAGATTCATTACTGAGTAGAAGAGTATGGCCTTGCACTGGTGGTGTTTATGCTCATTCATTAATACTGAGTGGTGATCACAGGGATGTGATGTCTTTGCTATATGCCTGGTACTGAAAAAGAGTAGATACCCGAGAGACATTCTTCAATTTACTTAATATTCACTCTCAATAATCTCCACCAGCATAAGAGCGCTACTAGGATAAATCATTAATAGCTCATGCTGACCGGTCACAATTCTTCTGGGCCCCATGTGTTATCTAAAAAGCTGCTGCAGCCCAACATGTAGTTACTTTACATGTAGCGGCAGAATAAAAACACCCATGTTGTACTTCAGTGCCAAGAACAGGGACGTGGGTTTGTAATACACAGCAGAGTTAGGCTACTGATATTTCAGATTAGGTAGATTCTAAGTTGCACCAACTTCAGTCAGATAGAGGACCAATGAGTCAGGAACACTAGACACTCTAATAGCCCACTGGCAATAGGTATGTGATGTCCACAAACCTCCACAAACTCAGACATTATTGCTGCCCTGGAACTGAATTGGTAATGAACGTGTCCCAATATGTACACAGGTACCAGAGTAATGGAGTGTGGATTCAGTGTGTCTGCAAACGGTTGCAGACATCTGGTTCCATTCTGATTTAATGTGGTCAGTCGAGTCAATTACACGTAGCATACCGCTATACGGAGTACAGTGATTTAATTTCATCAAAGCACCACATTACAAAAGCACCTGTGTCGTGCAGTTTGAAATTGTAATTGTAATACATAGACAGATGACTTTGTTGGGCAAAAGCTTCCATTACTGGCTGTCTCCACAACACAAAACATACAGGAGTATTTAATTGATTGGCGACACATCTTAGAGACTTAACAAACTGCAGATTGGCTTGTAATTCAGCCAAAAGCTGCGAGGCCTGGCTAATCATTCATTATCGTGTTAAACAGAATGTACAAGAAATTACATTCAGTCAAAACAAAATTCAAATAGTGGCCATTGAACTCATTGCTATTGCTTTATGCATATTAAATGGAATATACTGGAAGCTATGATGTCATCTTTCTAAATTACTCTGTGCATATATAAAGCTACTTAGCTGTTTCATTCTGTCCCAGAATAACAGACTAAGCCAATGTTGCTTTTAATACCAAAGAAGGCACATCTGCAAGCTTGAGTCTGTTTTTTTCTAGTCCAAATCAGAGTGAATGTATACTTTTTTGTTTCTCTCAAATCAGTTTGTGAAGATCACTATTTTTGTGGATCTGGTAGCAGATTCTCAGTCCGTGCTTTCAAAAGGACTAAACCCTTAGTTAGTCTTGAGCTCACAGAGCAACAGGCCTGTAGTGTTAATGCTGTACCTCTCTGTCTCTTGTCAGGATGATTCCCACGACTAACAGAGCCTTCATTGTCACAAACCTCGTCCCCGGGATGCAGTATGACCTGTGCGTCTTGGCCATCTGGGATGACACCGCCACCACCCTCACCGCCACCAACATCGTCGGCTGTGTGCAGTTCATCACCAGGGAGGACTACCCGCAGTGCCAGTCTCTCCACAGCGGCTTCCTGGGCGGCACCATGATCCTCGTCATCGGTGGCGTCATCGTGGCCACGCTGCTGGTGTTCATCATCATCCTCATGGTGCGGTACAAGGTGACCAGTGGCATCCAGACTCATAAATTACCCACTGTGAGCAACACGTACTCCCAGACCAACGGGGGGTTGAACAGGTTCAACGGTGCCCCGCCACAGGTCAAATCCACCGTGGTGGTCATGCGTGAGGAAATGGTGGAGTTCAAGTGTGGATCTCTCCAGAGCAGTCTGTCTTCATCCTCATCCTCTTCTAACTCATTAGACAGCCAAACAGGAAGGGGGGCTGGCGACCGCTACAGCATGCAGGGCAGCGAATGCAGCACCCTGCCCAGCAGCAAGTTCAGAAGGCACAGGCAAGGTTCCAAAGCAAGGCCAAACCTTGACCAACTTTTAGGGGCCTTCACCGCACTGGAGCTGCGAGGGGTGGCGAGGGACCACCATGGGGCTTCTGGGCCCCCCACCACTTCTAATGCTGTGATGACTGTGGCTATGGTACCCCCGTCCGACAAAGAACCCCTGCTCGGGAGGGCCGAGTCCACCACCATGCTGGGACGTCTATTAGGGATGCCCCAGGAGGGTAAGCCCAAGAGGAGTCACTCGTTTGACATGGGTCATGTTGGGGCTGCACAGTCCCGCAGCAGCCACCCTCGCAGGATCAGTAACATCTGGACTAAGCGCAGTCTGTCTGTGAACGGCATGCTGCTGCAGTATGATGACAGTGAGGACGAGAAGCCCACTTTTGAGAGTTCTGAGTGGGTCATGGAAAGCACAGTTTGAGCGGGTCTAACTGTGAGATCCGTGGCTATGAAATATATATATCAGGAACTGAAGGAAGACGAAGTTCCAGAAGGATTCTGCCTTTGGGTATTGCATGAAGTCCATCCATGTGAATACCGTCTAAGTAATTATGTGAGAAAAGACACTCAAATTGATAGATTCCCGGCCATGATCTCAAATCTCTGACAGTGTCTGTTTTTGGATTTGAAATATTGTTGTCATCTCAAAATCACAGAACCTTGGATTGTGCAGAGGAAATCAGGCACTTGAGAGTGTATCCGAGAGAAAGCGGGAAAGACGGATGAGGAACTCCAAATGGATTTATTATATCTTCATCGAAATAAAAGAATGAAGAGGACTTGCATCAGCCGCGATGAAGTGGAGGTGCATCCCAACGTCTTGGACCCTAAACATGTTATGGGACTACTGCTACAGTAGAGAGAAGGACCAAAGGAGTGAAAAGAAAAAGAAAACAAGTCATTTTTATTTTTATCTGGGTTTTTCTATCATTTTTACTATTTATTATTTGAGGTTATACATCAGCAGGCACGGCTCTTCAAAGAGGTTATTATATATACACCCACACACAAAGAAGCTACCCCTTCACTTTCACATAATTCAACAGTACTTTCAGTCAAATAAAAGAAAATGTTACAGTCCAATAAGCAAGTCTTGTATTTCTACCTCAGGTTATGTATCATATCATATGAGGTTATTTAAATATAGAAGCAAACAGAAATACAACGAACCACAAACACACACGAGAATCATCAACAGCAAATACAAAGTCCTCCACTTGTTTGCAAATGCTTCAAACAATGATTTGGTCTCCAGCCAATCAAGGTCAGGATCAATTCCGGCTGTTACAAAATGCGCTCCCCATTGGCCAGTACTGGTGACAGCGGTCCCCATAGGCTCCAAGGCCATTGATGTAAAGCGAGTGTTTGCCTCAGAATACGGTTTCAGATGCTTTCAGAGCATATAACAGTCGCCAGGCGGGGATAGTCTTTGAAATCCATCAAGCCCACTTAATCATTCACTTATCCCCAGCAGGAGGGAATATTCGGCTCTAATTCTCTTTAGGTACACAAACAAAAGGGTAAGACAGTCACTCATTTAGTCCAGTTAAATGGCAGAATGAGTCCAAATGGACTTCATCATCTTGATAAAGGTCATTACGCTGCTTGGGAAAGGATGTTTAGTGGAGAAAATGTGAGAAAGATAACTTTTTTTAAGGTCCAAACCACTGAAAAGTCTCTCTCTGGAAATCCATTTCACCAGATTGTATGATGCAGAACTGTTGTTGGGTTGAGTATTATTTGAAGACATTCATCACTATGTCATTGTCTTTCAAAAAGAGCTGTACGTTGCAGTGAAATACTTTGAATTTGTGGTTATTTGGATTACTGCCAATGATCAACCGAGCCATCCCGACACATTTCGATGCCTTTTCTCAATATTTTGTGGGTCTGCATTTCAAGATGTGGGATGGTCATCCGTTTTTTTTTTTTTGTTTGTTTTAAAAAAAAAAAGTTTTCATCCCTAGGTGTACCGTTCTATATATTGGCATTTCTTTGTACAATAACTGGGTGAGAATGTAAATGGGGGGGAATTGTGCAGTAGTGCTTTTATTTTCATGTCAGGCAAACAGTGAGAAGGTGCTTTACTGTGGTGTACCAACTTGGTCGTTGTTAGTTAGCTTGTTGAAATGGGATTTTATATGATACTACATGTAAAACCATGCTGATTTTAAAGGTTCAGTTCACCCAAATGAAATGTTTCCTCTCATGGTATCTAGCCATGTAGATACCTTTTTGATTTATGTGCTTTGGTTTTGAGATATCCATCTACAAGATAACACAGGGTTACAGGTGTGCAATATGAGAATATTTACTGTGTGACCTATCAAATGTCAAATTTTTACATAACATTCATAACACAGTAGCCATCTAATACCTCTGGGTATATTCATTTTTGTGGGCAATTTTGAAATCTATGATCAGGACTGTTTTCATCGCAAAATTGGATTCCACGTGATGTTTAAATCAATGTGATGAAGTACCTTATGGGATAAGTCTCGTGATATTCCAGATCATTCTCATTGTCAACAGATCTCATGAAAAGACCAACAATGGGATTGATCCTCCGAGTATCGCGTGATATGTTATTCCTCTGTGACACGGAGTTCTATTGTTGTCCAGAAACACAAACATGGTGACATGTTCCTTCATGTTCCATGAACACGCCATCCCGTCCAATCCTCAGTTACCGATGGTGGCTTATCAGGTGTTTCTGTGTATCAATAGACTGTATAGCAGCAACCCTACTGGATCATGGATCTGGATTCTGGTGTGAAGCTGCTAACAACATTAGCTGTAATGTTTAACCTAAATTAAGGAAGCTAATTGTTAAAGTTATAGTAAGACGCTAATTGCATTGATAGCGTAGCAAAGCTGTGGTAGCATCACCATGGTAGCATCACCATGGTAGCAACCTGTCAATCCAGGTAGCCCCGCCCTCAAGAATACCCTGCTTTAAGGTCTATTTGACTCTAAATGAACATCATGCTGGATTGAAGACACCTTGAAATTTGAGATTGAGACCATAAACTTGTGTTTACATTGTTTACCGAGATAATAAAGCAGGATCATTTTCATCAGGAGTCACCTCCTGATGGCCAGCCGGGAGAATGCAGCTTTCAAGCACTTCCACAGTGGTTTCAATGTCAGAGCCGGAGGTTGCTGCCTTGTATCAAACAGACTGGAGCATCAGGTTAACGTCCTGCTGCAGTAAATCCACCACTGAACATATTCCTGAACAAATGTCCTATCTACACCCAGCCAATTTATGCAATTCTGAAACTTAATTTTTTTCTTAATAAACCATTCATCATTTGTGTGGTGCCACTGATGGGCTAGAGAAGTCATTGGTTTTGGTCTTTTCATAAAATGAGTTGTTAATAAGACTTTACAACTAGGATTTCATCCACATCGGCCACTCTTACAAGGCATCCACAAAACATGCATAGTTTTGCATCATTTTAAATTTTGCATTTCTCTCAAGAAACTTCCTCTGGAAATTGGCAGCTTCTTCAAAACTTAACACAACTGACTGAACTCTGTAACTCTCAGAACTTTGCCACTATTTCCCTTGTAAATCTGTGCCAAATTACACTTTTCTTTCAATAAACATTGTTTCACTAAAATCTAAAATTTTGAGTGCTTTGACAGGGAAAACAAACGACTATTGTACTGGGTCGAGGGGCATAAATCTATCGGGTTATCGCAAAATCTGTGAAAACAACAGGTGATTTTTGCCATTTGGGTGAACTGACCCTTTTAACCTGCTACATCTACCTGTGACGTCATGTAACATCCCTTTCCACGCTGCTAACTCACAAAACAATGTAAGTGTGTACTTGACTCGACAGTCATGACTCTCACCTGAGGTTCTAGGACAAAAACAAGAAAAAAAAATAACTGTTTCTGTGTGAAAACATTTTTGCTACAAAAGAATATAAAATATTGATGAATTCCTACGAACCAAACTGGCTCTCCTGTGTTTTCTCTTCCTGCAACATCTCACAGATACACCCGATTCTTTCATGTGCCTTGGATTAACTGACTAATCACGTTTTTGTCCCTCATCCGTCTGAGCTTAAAGTGTTACCTTTCTGTTCCTACCTGCAGAGTACAAAGCAGCTGATGGAGTGTCCTTCCTATCTTGCTGTCTTTGTTTACCGGGGATGAGCCGAGGGTTTTTACTCCTCAGGTCCAGCAGCTGTAATCAGGCTAGTCGCTGCTGACTCACCTCGGCACTGCCCTTATTACAAATCACCGGTACATGCAGCTCCTGGCCAGAGCCCATAATAAGGCCTTAATTCATATAATCTGTCAGGAAAGGTGCTTACAGCAGCACAGAGTAAATATAATCTCCACAAGGGCCGAGCGCTGCATGAGAAGACAGAGATACGCTCCGGCTGACGGCTGAGGAGGAACATGACTACATGCATGTGCTGTTGTCTTTATATGACAGTCATATACAAATACACTCACTGGAAAGACACATTAAAAGGTGTGTTGAGACGTCCTCTGGCAGTAACACCAACTTGTATAACTTCACAGCAGTGACTGAAACATCCTGTCACCTTTATGTGTGTGACAACATCTGCAAGACGCCAACTTTTGAACAAATCTGCCAATGTGTGTATTGCATTGCCCTGATGGCTGCACTAAAAGCAGACCATGAGTATCAGTTTAGTAAGCCTGTAACAAAGTACCTCCAATAATGCAAAGCAGTGTTTCAATGTAGTGCATTATTTACTAAGACGACAGATGTATACATATTTTATTAAATAGGCCAGACATGGTGTTGTGAGTGCCTTGAAAGCACACAACAGGTAAGGATTCATCAGACAAGAGGAACGCTTTATATGAGGAATTACTATCTAATGACAGCTTAACAAAAAGGTCTGTGATTGAATGAGTCATGAAACGTGTTTATTATTAATGTGAAACTTTTTCTGGATTCTTTCAGGAAGTGGAAAAAAATAACATTACGACCTGCTTATTGGTTATTCATGGCTACTTCAGGCGTATCGGGGAAAAGGTGGTATTTGTGAAAAATAGGTTTCTTGTGTGTCTCTCTCACTCCCAGCCTGGCTTTAGTGTCTCTTCCTGACTGTGGTAATAAATCAGTAATCAGAGAATATTTGACTGATATTTGACAACAATTTGACTGTGTGGAAGATAAGAAAGAGTGCAACCCAGCATAAGTTACCATGGCGATCAAACCTGATAAGAAGAATGAAAAACCCAGAGTTAAACCTGATGTTAACTCGCTAATCCCAAAACCTGCTCCGTAGTTCAGAGCTCTCATCGTGGCATCCAGGATCAAGCTGCACTTGGCGGGCGGACGGAAGGATGGAGCGCAAAACAGGAATGTACAACTGTTTTTTTTTTTTTTTTTAGATTTTTTGTCTTTTTTTTTCTTGTGTAGCAAATTTTTAAGGATAAAGACACAACTGCAGTTGTGTATCGCTGTGTTACATAATGAATACATTATCCTTAAATCCTTCAATTACAAATAAATAAGGGACACAGACATGTTGCTCTAGATTAAACTAGTCTGTGTAAGGATGAAGTCACATGGATGGTTGGGTCAAACAAACACAGACTTTCACCCAGGATGCAGCTGTTCATGTCCCTTATGAACCAGCATTATGTTTACCTTCATTTTGCTACATAATACTAATAAGTGTGTTACATAACAAACATGCTTACTCTAACTCAAACCACGACACTGTCCTAAAAGTCAAACTTAACCTACGTTGGAAGTTTATTTTGAGAAGACACTGGAGTGAAAGCTGACTTGCTGTTCCTCATGCATCCACTAGAGGCACCTTGAGAGCCAGACCAAGCGGCTGCATTTTGATGAGATAGGAGTGAGAATGCCTCTTCTTGACTATAATATCTGTGCAACATTTCACCCCATCTAACGTTTTTTGAGATATTTCCGTCCCTTGAGTCCGACTGTTAACACCACTGGAAACTGTGAGGAAATCCAGAGTTTGAGAGAAAGGTCGCAGAGAAAGCATTCAGTCTTTTTATTTGCCAACACATTCAGATTGGGTGCGATCGCTTGAGTGGAATAGCTGGTTTGATGTCCTGTCTGCTTAGACGAGTCCAACTAAATAGCACTTTGTGAACTGCAGGTATTTGATGCAGCAGAGAGAGATCTGTTGACTATCATTGACTGCGCTGCATCCTGGGAACGTTCACACTAATTATCTCACTCCTCTCTCATTTCTGACCTTTGCTGTTTCCGCTTTATTCCCAACAAATACAACAAAGTTGTGTTTTGCAGGGCAGTGACCCCTTTTAGGTTCCTCAAGTCAACTTTTTTGGGCAGTTTCATTTATGCAGCTTTTTTCACACTCGCAGCCCTGCGGCGCATCTATCCATCATCCTTTATGCCTGAGCACGGCCCGCAGCTGTGTATTTTGTCTTTTAAATAGAGGGAAAACACACTATATTAGAGGTCATGACAAAAGGTTTGCACAGCCGAAGTCTCATATTCCCCAAAAAGTCGGTGTCCATTACAGAGAGCTCTCTGAAAGCAAACCGCATCTCCCGCCTGCTGCTGCAGCAACATCACCGCTTGGGGATTCTTTATTCCCAGCGTCCAATATTAATATCCCCATTATTAATAATGCTTGAGGGGACATATAGCTGACGGTGCAAGGTTTTTTTTTTATTTCCCAGACAAAGTTGTCTGGCTGGAGAAAAGTTCGATGGCAGGACTGGAGAGTGAAATTTGAGCCTGCCAGAGTTTATTTAGTCTCATCTCAGAGTCGGCTTCCCCTCGTTCATTCTTAATAAGTATCTCATCCGCTGTCACTCTCTCTCCCTCTCAGTAACAAGCAATTAAGTGATACCTGCTGGATAGTGTAATAATGTGTCACGATGCAATAAAATGCTCCTCTGGATGGCTATGAAATGCAATCACATCACCACATTATTACGTTTAATGTCATGTATGGTATTTCTTCATAAAGGTGTCGCATATTTCTACCTGGTAATGTAATTCTAATCCTGATGGATTCATATATGCCACTATGAGTAAATAATATTGCAGCATTTTTGAGTAATTGCTGTAACTACTTTACTGAGATAAGAATCAGCAGCGTCAGGTGTACTCAAACCTCTAATTGATCTCTACTAAAGTAGTAATACCACGATGTAAAAATACTGCTACAAGGAAAGCATTTAGAACTGAACTTCAAGCTGCACTGGTCACTATGTTAATATTAACGATGGATCAAATGACCGTGTTAGTGGAGGGTAACCCTCTAACGTCAGTTTGGATGTTGGAACTTTCCACTCATTGTATGCATCGTGTCTTTTCAAAATAAACTTCCAATAGGTTTACTTTGTTTTTAGGTTATTAGGCAACAGAACTACTTGGGTTTAGAAGCAGAAACCTTAGACGGAGAAACTTCCATCCAGTAGACTGCTGTCGATAGTCATGTGACTAGCGAGTCACGTGGGTCAGTCAAGTTAACATCCACAATGCCCCTTTTGTAAACCTAACTAAGTAGTTTTTTTGCTTAAACCTAACTTCCTGTGAACTTTATTTTGAAAAGACACTGTAATGAGTGTACATTGAAACGCTGTGACTGACTTATGTCTATGTAGAGAGTCAACAGGTTGAAGCTTTGGAGCTCTCGACCTGCATTATTTCACACACGTAAAGTCGTCTGTTATTGTAGTGAATTGTACAGCTGATGATGCTAGTGGGCTAACATCACTTATTGGTACTTTTCAGCAAATCGGATTTCCCCCGGCAGACGCCCCAGAACAGATGTCTCATGAGGAAAAATGCCTTTTCTCATACAGGCGAAGAATCAGGAGGCGTTTTTACGCAGAGATCACCATAACCACAGAAAAAAGAGCCGCGATCGCACCGTTTCTAACTTTGGTTTGCAGCATTACAGCAGAGAGAATGCAAGTTTAAGGCACTTCAGGTTTGGCTTCACTCTTCAGAACCGGAGATCGTCACCTGTTCTGGATTAGATCCGCCTGGGTCTCAAAAGCATGCTTGTTGTTTTCATCATTTATGTATTGTTACTCCATTTCTGATTCAGCAACCTCAGAAATACAGGAAGAGAATTGCTCGAGTTAAAATATTATAAAACTATGCAAATGTTGCGTATTCACCTCATTTGCATATTTGCATGTAAACATTGAAAAATGTAACTATAGGTGTCAAAATAACTAGTAAAGTTGATGTATGAAGGAGCATAAAATGGAAATACCTCAAGTAATGTACCTCAATATTTCCACCACTATCACTCAAAATGATATGGCAACCATTTTGAGGAACTGTGCGGTTCTTTATTACCTTCCATCTCATCATTATTATTCCATTTACAGGGTTTTATTCATACAGATGTTTTCCTTTATGTTTCTGAGATTTGGCCGCCACTCATTAATATTCTGTTAATCAGAAAATCACAAACCAGGGGAAGAGATTCATATCAGTCGTCCTGTTTTCCCGGCAGGAGGGCGTTCAGATATCCAATCCCTCGCGTGCCTCCTCCTACACCGACACCTCTCCACCTCAATTGATTCTTCTCTCAACACCTCCAGCATCTCATCTCTTCTACTCAAAGTGTGCCCAAGCTCAAGGTGCAGTATTGGTGACCCGTCGTTCACCTTCTATGCGATGCGAGATTTGCCTCTCAAATCTCCTCTGTCTGCCGTCGATAGCGGTTTCTTGTGAGCTCGTCAATGGAGCATTCAATGAGCAAAGCTCTCGTCTCCCAACATTAAACTAAACATCAAACTGAATCCTGAATCTCCCCGTCAGAGAGTCTTATCAACAAACGCACAGTTTCATAAAGTCTGTTTGTTTACATGCTTTTACACTTTTCCATATTTCAATCGTACACCTGCCAACTCAACTTCTAAATACTTAAAACATGAGTCACCTGACTGAGCTGATCAACAACATGATTAACGGTAAGCTGTGTACTGTGTTACCCAGGAGAGGATAAAGTAAAAGTACATGTATTGCCATGCAGTTTGGAGCTAAACCAAACTCAACTCTGTGGAAAGTATGTGGAGTGAGCGTGAAATACCGTTTGGACATCATCTTCCTTTCATATACTTCCATGTGTTTCCTTTTCAAGCCGATTGTTCGAGGTAATCACATAAGTGGGATGTCAGTTTAGTTTGAGAGGAAACCGAGAGAAAAGATTGCTCAACAATCTGTGACAGTTTGAGTCATTTGTGTTTGTATTACAACAACAGAGCTGCGATTCTCTTTTCTCTTTCAATATGAAACATCTCCAGCTTCCTGAAGATTATGAAAAGTTTTTACACTTGATGGGGTTAAAAGTGTTGATGTTGCGGAAACGTCTTTGCCAAATCAATTCCGACATAGCAAACATTTCCCGAAGATCTCCATTCTTCTCTTGTAGAAGTTGGATGACCAAGCTCTTCTTCTTCTATTCTGTTTACTGGCTAATTAAGTTAATTTGCTTGGAAATGCATAATTTGCATTTCTTTTCTTTTTTTTTTTTTTCATTTCAAAAGTTTGCTTGTCTGACTAAACGGCCGGCCTGGCAACGTAAGACAAGGACAAGCTCAGATCACAACACACACAGAGGGAGAGTGACTTCATTCTCTGTTATTCCACGATATCTTTATATAGCAAATTACTGTTGGCTGCTATATAAATGCTCTGATTAGACCTATGATAATAATTAGAATTGACTTGATATTTCCACCACAGAAGCAGCCGCTGCTGCCGGGCGGCGAGGTATCTTTTCTTGATAATACTTTTTCACTTTTACTTGGAAAAGGACTTGACTTCTTCCACCACTGGTCTCTGATATTGATATTGGATTACATTAAACTGATTTTCAATGAACATCAACCTGGCATGACCTCGGTCAGCAAACGCATCGTAGACAAGGACGCATCTGCAGAATCGCAAGTTGACACATGACAAATAAATACCATCCCAGGCTTTATTGGAAAGGAAACATCAATGTAATGATTTGTGTTTGAGCTGCACCTCAAACAAACGGATGTAGCTCAGCACGGCGTGATGCATCTCAGCAGCTCACCTCAGCTCACCTCCGTGATGCACAGTGTGAATGTCTCTCCGTCAGTAGAGCAGACGAAGCTGGTGTTACCTGGACCCGGCTCTCTCTCCCGGGTCCCAGATCCCAGACCTGTCCCCAACGTCGGGATGATGAATGGGACTAAATAATTGCATTGCAACTGTAGCAGGTGATGAACATGTTTGCAAATCTCATGCATACAAATGTCTTTGGTAATTGAGGAGGAGATTTCTCTCTCAACAGCAAACATTATATATATTGTTATGGCATACTTTCAAGTGGTAAACGGTCCAGGAATTAAGCTCCATCCCCAGATTCTATTAACCAAAATGATATTTTCTCAGGCCTATCTACCAGGTAAGCACTCTGGTTATATCTATTTTGTTTGCCTTCAACAAATGGGGAAATTGGACTGAGACCAGAAATGATTCAGCCTTATTCTGGATGTTGTTTTTCCCAAAGAAGAAAATTAATTTGAACTTGTGTTTTGTTGTTTACTGTCTTTTATATTTTCCCCATCATTTTCCTCTGTTTTATTTCATCTATATGTTTGCCAATCACCCTTTATTTATCTCAAGCCAGAAATCAGAAATCATAAAAAAAATACATATTTAATGGAAATGGAGATAAGATCAGAATCTGACAAAACCAGAAAATGACATAATTTCACAATTCCCACGCAGTTTAACACTCAGTTCCCGTGTTGTGTGCTCTATGAAGTCTGTAGTGGAAACCAAATGTTACTGTGTTATCATGCTGCTTTCATGTTGTGTAATGCTCTCGGGAAGATGCTTGAGATCCGGAAAAACCTGCTGCAGACCATGCGTGAAATAATAAGCATGTGTGAATAACAAAAAATAGAACCTCCAGCAGACAAATATTGGGTTATTTTCTCAGACAATCAGGATAAGTCCCTGCAACCTCTACAAAGTCAGATAGATACGACGGCGTATCAGGGCCGCTGTAGGAAAAAGAAAAGAAAACAGAGCCGAGAGAGGAGGGCAATATCATGAGAACAAAAAAATGCAAATTTGCGACTTTATTATAGAGGTAATAGAGGAATTAAACACGTTGCTTGACTGGATATTTGCCGTCGCTATGACAACAAGTGAAAGCTACCACTAGCATTTTAGCCCAACCACCCGATCAATAAACACCCATAAGATGACAACCTCATATAAATAATATATATATATATATATATATATATATATATATATAAAGATCAAACTTTAAAAAAATAAAATGGACGCCAACTGTGTAAGTGCCTGGCCAGTTTTTATCCAGCAGCCAGATCAGTCAGTTCTTCTGTCCCCTGAGACGGCAGCAAAGGTGAGGAGAGAGACGGGCATGCAGCTCGGGTCAGAGTAAAGCTGCCTACACTTCCTGTGTCCTAAGTGGAACCCCCCCCAGTCTGCAATCCCCCTGGACTCCATGTCGAGTCTGCTGACAAACACAAAGGAGGCATTAGAGGGAAACACGACATGACTTGAAGTTGAAAGGTGGAATTACAGATCCGCTGACACTCACTGGAGGTTACTGTATTTCAGTGGCGTCGCTGACTACTACGGATGTAAGTAGTCAAAACCGATGGAAGTTCTGGGGTGTTTTTTTTTTTTTCAGATTTTTGACCCCCCCTCTATGTATCTGTGGAATTCATTAATCAGTCATGGTGCCCACGGTGTCTTCTTTAAAAGAAATACTATGGTGTGCCAACTACCTGTACTTGGCAAACAGCCAATCAAATCGCAGCGGGGCAATCAGCCCCACTCGGCATCAAATTAACTTGTTGATTTCACACCTTCTGATGGGTTAAGTCACCTTGAAATCACGTATTAAAATGTCAGAAAACTAGATTCATTTCTAAATTGACTTTTACGTATTAATAAGAGAAAAAAAATATCAGATTAAGTTTATTCCTTTAAAAATGTATTAAAATGGAGGGAAAAAACTACAGCAGGGTGCCGTATCTATAGGTGTATAGGTCTATATTGTAGTCTATGAAACTTATTTATGTGGGGTAAAATAGTCCACCTTAAAAGACATAAAATAAAGGTAATCCTTTTGTCTTAATGTGTTTGTATTACTTACCATCATATTTCAGACCCATGATGCATCTGTATGCAACATAATCTGACAAAACAATGCAGCTCGTCTCGGTGTGGCAAAGAAATAAAGCCATCCATCCATCCATCCATTTTCCTCCGCTTATCCGGGGCAGGGTCGCGGGGGCAGCTGCCTGAGCAGGGACGCCCAGACTTCCCTCTCCCCGGACACTTCCCCCAGCTCCTCCGGGAGGACCCCAAGGCGTTCCCAGGCCAGCCGGGTGACATAGTCACTCCAGCGTGTCCTGGGTCTTCCTCGGGGTCTCCTCCCGGTGGGGCATGCCTGGAACACCTCCCGAGGGAGGCGTCCAGGGGGCATCCGATACAGATGCCCGAGCCACCTCAACTGGCTCCTCTCCATGTGGAGGAGCAGCGGCTCTACTCCGAGCTCCCCCGTGTGACGGAGCTCCTCACCCTATCTCTAAGGGAGCGCCCCGCCACCCTGCGGAGGAAGTTCATTTCGGCCGCTTGTATCCGGGATCTTATTCTTTCGGTCATGACCCAAAGTTCATGACCATAGGTAAGGGTAGGAACGTAGATTGACCGGTAAACCGAGAGCTTCGCCTTTCGGCTCAGCTCTCTCTTTACCACGACGGACCGATACAACCATCGCATTACTGCAGCCGCTGCACCGATCCGCCTGTCAATCTCACGCTCCATCCTTCCCTCACTCGTGAACAAGACCCCAAGATACTTAAACTCCTCCACTTGAGGCAGGAACTCCCCCCCAACCTGGAGGGAGCAAGCCACCTTTTTCCGGTCGAGAACCATGGCCTCTGATTAAAGCCAGAAATAAAGCCATACGGATATTAAAGCATACCATACGCTCCATGTGGCCGACGCTCAGCGTTGTTATTCACATCATCAATCTGCTGCATTTAGCATCTATACAGTCTACGTGGGTGTAATTGGTGTGAATGCTGGAACATTGGATTTGTTATTATTCTTCCATCTGTTTTTTCGTCATCTGACTCATTTCACATTTTCAGTGTCAAAACTTCATTCAAACATCAGCTCAATTAAGAAATGTGCTCTATTACTTTTGTCATTTAATTTAATACTTTCAGTAATACTCAACATTTTCCATAATTTCTCCATTCAATTGAACAGACACATTTTTCATTTATTTTCATCTCCTATCTGCTCATTCATACGTCTATGAAGAAACTTCAAATGTCAACTTTCTTAAAAGTTTCACTCTTCATACATCATTTCAAGTCAGAATGTGGAGAAACTTGTTGTTCATACATTTCTTGTCATATTTACAACACTTCACTTTCTTACCTATTAAAGCATCCCGCAATCACACCGCACATTCTTAAGAAATGTGTTCTTATTTCACTGTGCACCACAGTCTCCATGTACATGAACTCAGTAGACAGCATGCTGGGGATTTCTAGACTACACATTTTTACATAAAAAAGATGGAGATATAACTTTAAATAACACAATACTGACTGTGTAGCTGCCTGTATATCCAGTATCAACCCTGCAGCAGCCATCAGATCTGGCGTCCCCGGAGAGAGTAGCAGAGGTTATCAGAGTCTTCTCAGAGTAGCCTCTGGAACGTAGAAAGAAATCCCTGTGGAATCTGCAGACAAACACAAAGCAGAAGTTAGATGAACTGGAATGTTGACATATTTCTGATGAGGGTTTCTAGTGGGTCTATGAGGAGAAAAGGGCTGAGGGTTGTCATAGCAGTGAACAGTGAACAAAGGTATAAACCCCGATATAAACTACGACCAAGATATTTCCTTATCCAATTTGTGCCGGAACCCAATCAAACTCCTGTATATCCATAGCAACTGCACTCATAAAGAAATGTAAATCTCAAACAAAGATTGATATTTTTACGACAGCTCATAAGGGCCATTGTAGGTTAAAAAAATCAGCAAATTTATGACAAAAAAGTTACAGATTTATATTTACGTACAGTTGCATGCCATGAGACTCGAAAATAATTTCTAACGTCGAACGTATACATATAGACAATATCAACAAGTCTCATGATGTACACAATGTATCAAATTCAACGTTGCTTGTTTCGCTAACATCGGATGTTTGCAGTTGCTATGACAACATGTGAAATCTACCGCTAGAATATTAGGCCAACCGCCCGATCAATAAACACCCATCATCCAATTTGACAAGATAGAATAAAATAAACAAGGGGGTTATTTTGTTCCTGCAAATATATGACATTCTAAACTTGTAAATTTGCGACATTAGAATCTTGTAAATGTGCGACTTTATAATCTCTTAAATTTGCGACTTTATATTCTTGTAAATTTGGGACTTTATAATCTCATAAATTTGCGACATTATAACCTCTTAAAATTGCGACTTTATAATCTTGTAAATTTGCGATATAATCTCGTAAATTTGTGACTTTATAATCTTGTAAATTTGCGACATTACAATCTCGTAACTTTGCGACTTTATAATCTTGTAAATTTGCAACATTATAATCACGTAAATTTGCGACTTTATAATCTCGTAAATGTGCGACTTTATAATATTCTAAATTTAGGACTTTTTTCTCATAAATTTTGTCTCGGAGTATTGCCCCCCTCTCATGGCTCCATTTTTTTTATTATTTACCTACAATGCACCTAATATGTCGTCGTAATATTCAGAGTGTGACTACCCACATTTTTAAAATATGAAACAAGTCTGCGAGAGAGAGAGAGAGAGAGAGAGAGAGAGAGAGAGTAAAACCATACATTCTCCAGTCTCTTTCATCGACTTCACTTGAACTCTGGAATCCAACTGTTCCTGTTTTTTTTCCTGTCTCAAATCTGATATTAAATTATTGATTGACAGCACTAATGGCATTGCACATCTGCCTTTATTCTCCTTCTCTCAGAAACCAGCGGACACTGGTCCTCGGCAGCTGAGCATTAATGGTGCATGCTGGGAAAGCTGTGCAGGGCTGAAAACCACAGGGGGCTCGCGGGACATTGAGTGCCTTTAATGTGACGTGTTATCCCACAGCAGTCTGCGGAGCATAGCTTGGTGTTGTGAATGTACTTGTGGTGTCTTTATGCTCCTCAAAGCAACTTTTCCTTCCACTGTTTTTTTACTTTTCAGTGTTTTTTTAGTGATGCGTAACATATCGGGTGTATTTCAGATACACTTTTCTTCAAACTGAAGCAGAGAGCAGGTCACATTCGGATTCTAAAATCTGGTTCAGGCGGAATGCTCTGAAGTAAAAGTTCAGCATTTCCTGGCAGAACTGGGACAAATGGGAAAGTATTATTTTGGCACACTGTGACCAACCCTAGAAAGGAAATAAGTGCCACAGCGAGTGCTATTTACCCCCCCACCACCAAAATAAATGTCAAAAGGCCTGTAAGGATCCGTTTAATTGATGCTAGTAAGCTCTGCCAGCTAAGTCATTTATCAAAAGGTCAATCCAGACACTCGTCTGAGGGCTGTTTAAGAAAATCAATGACAAATTAGCATATATTTGGGGTTGTTGCAGGGAAGAAATCGATTCTTCAATAAAGCAGTTGGCGAGAACTCCAAATGGCAAATAAGAAGCGCCATTGAGCAAAGCATTTAAAAGTCAATGAGTTATCACTGGCTTAGTCTGTTGCTGCGTGTTTACAATTTAACCTGTAATTAATTACAACGCTGTTGGAATGGAGGAATATGAAAAGAAATAGGGATTTAATTTATTCAAACAGATTTGTATTCACATCATCTTTTGTGGCACCGGTCAGGATTAAGGAGATCGTCTGCCTCTACGGTGAGTGTCAGGCCTGTGATGCCGGTGAAACCGGGACCGGGACTCCGGTAGACCCGCTCTGCCTTCAGAGACTGGATGTTGGTGCCTCTTTCTTTTTCAAGCCCAGTATCTGTATCTTAATTAGATTAGGGGGAGTTTACACTTCAGCAGTCCCGGCCAAGTGGGTCATCTAAAATAGCCTTAATGACTTCTTAACAGCACATTACGTGTCGGTGGCATGTAATGTGTTTTAAAATGACTTTTTTTAGCATCATGGAAACTACGGCAATACTATGTTCATTAAGAAGCTTAGGTAGTGATGAAGTATGAACAGTGAGAAAGACTACTGATGGCGGGGATGGGTGGTGGTGGTGGGGGGTCCCAAAGTGTTGTTGAGATATTGAGAGGATACTTTGGTGACATATTTAAGCTTTTTACTGCGTTTACATTTTTTTTCCAGCTCAAACATTCGTAATGTTGCCTTAAAGGCACAGTATGCGAACTTTTTTATTCAGAGCACTTTCTGAGGTTGTAGTCATTTCACGTATCTGTGAGATCACGTTTCCTAAAAATACGCCGATCTCACCGATACCTCTCACCAGAAACACGTCACCAGAAAGGCTTCACCAGCAACAAACGGAAGATACGTTGTCCTACGATAAAGCACGCCTCTGCATGTTTTTCTAGAATTCATTTTAGATGTATAGAAATGTAAAAACACTGTCTTGCATGTCCACGTTAAAGGCTAAGTATCCATACAGCATTGTGTTAGAATGAAATACTTGCATTTTCCCTAATGCTACTGGGGCTAACTAGCATGGAGCAGCCTCAGCACAACATTTATAATGTTTGTGTTTAACATTAGCATCATTTACTGTCATAATAATAATAATAATAATAATACATAATCTGACTTGCACATATGGACATTTTTGCCAGTGAGATGGTTCAAGGTTGAATGTGAACAGAAGCTGACCTGCTCTGAAACACAAGCAGGAGTCGGCCAAGCCCTCCCATCCAGCAGGGCGCTGATCTTCATGAAATAAACAAGAATAGATTGAACTGCACGCTGAGGAACTTTAATACATGCATAGTAATGGTGCAGCGGGGGGGAAATATTGCTTTTTCCACATACTGAAACTCCCGAGTGGATGTCTTAACTCGTTATGGAAAGGTCAGGTCTCACAGGAGCGGAGATGCAAGGAAAGCAAAGAGCCAAGGTTTTTGATAAGAAAATGCTTAGCAGTGCAAATGTAGACCTGATCCTGTGGAGTGGGATGGAACCAGTTTGAAGTCCTCATCAGTCTATAAGCATTAATAAAATAATGTAAAATGCATTGCTTTCCAGACACAGTTATTTGATGGAGGTAGTAAACCAGGCGATGTATGTCTTGCTATTCTGGACTCAGACACCGCTGATCAACCTTAGCAACATTAGCATGTTAGCATATGTAACATGTTTAGCAGTTTAGCTAGCTAACGTTATAAGTGCAACATTTTAAGCATCAATAAATATGCCTGCATTTTTCTATAGATACTGGGGTTTTTCACTTACACTTTCTATGAAGGTCATGTATATAATGCATCATGAGCACATTCATAACACATTATAAGGCATTTATAAGTCTTTATTAAAGTCGGTATAAATGTTTATAATCATGCGTGACATTGTATAACAAGGTTTATAAAGTACTATAAGTGGTGGGCAGAATGTATTATAAGTTCAGCATTCATTAATCTTCATACCTGCATGAATCTGAGTGCTGGATGTTACAGCGGTACTACAGAACTGTCATTTTCTGCCACCAGTTTGGCTCCGCCCACAAAACATGTAATCACTGTTTACAAACACAAAAAGTCGTGATGTCATCCTGAGCAGAGAATGATGCCACTCTCCCATACAGCGAGTTCTCCGTGTTTAAGTGCTGTCTGAACGTTTAGTGAGGATTATTATACCCGATATAGTGGATGCAAAGCATCCCACAATTCATCTGGACAAATACAACTGATGGTCACTAATGGAGCGTTATATACCATCATGCATTGCGCTGAAGGCAATTGATGGAGGGATAAGAGTAGAGAGAGCAGTTTCATAAGCGATCCATGAATTGCGGTGTGAAAATAATAATAATGTGAGTAGAGCATTACAGTATAACACAGGCGGTCACAAAGTACTTTGAATTTATTTGTGAAAATACATTTATTGCCTCCACATTGACCACAGGGGAATGTACAGTCTCGCCCTTCACAATAAAAGCCCTAGACATAGAAATGACTGCTTAGTGTCTGAAAGTGCAGATGATATCATTTTACAGATGAGCTCACCACATAGCAGTCTCTGGATATGAGTGTCTCTTTGTAATGGACTGGGTCGGCCGGCCCCAATAAAATAAAATAAAAATCTATATAAATATATGTTTATATATGTAATATAAAGTCTGCACGATGACTTGTTACCTTCTCACTGACTGACTGTTTCTTCCTCTCATCTCCTTTAAGGTGATGAAATGACTGAAATACCCAGAAGTTCAATTATATAGAACTTGCACTGCGAAATCATGTTGTATGATGATGAATGATGATAGGAGTGGAGGGTACACAGTAAAGTAAAATGTGTCCAGAAGAACATGAGCCCAAAAGAGATTCACATTTTATTTTCAAAATGCTGGACACACCTGTCACTGAGTTAGATACATTCTCCCCAACGGCAGGTTTTTAACTCTAAATCTAAGAAATCCAGCAGAACCGACGGCGACAACATCTCAGTGTAAGATTGGCTGCTTGAGAGGTCAGGATCTGCTATCATAGCTCAGAGAAACATCATAGGACTGCCTGTGATGTGCAAGCCCCATCATGATTCCAATCCACTGGGAGTCTTAGAAGTCTCTATTAAAAACACACACACTTCTTCTTCTCATCCCTGGAAGTCTGAGGAGGAAAAGAGAGCTTCCACTGCCCATGGCGTATGGAATAAGAGGCAGGTGAGATCAAAGAGGTTGAGCTGATGTGACGAGAGACAACGGAGGGGGATAAGGGGACGGTGTGGGGGGGCGGGAGGAACCCTTTCACTCCGCCGATCCTCCACGTGATTCATCTGCAGCGCTCAGCTGGAGCTCGCCGAGGTCACGTGTCTCAGCGGGACTTAATAAGTGTGAGACGTCTCACTCAGAAGGGAAAACAGAGCGTTGAGATGCGACGGGGGAGAGAGGAGAGCTGGGATCAGCTCACGGAGGAGAATCCAGCCGAGGCCGTTCTGTGACAAACAAACCATCACCAACGTGCAACAGGTCAAATGAATGAATAAGCAAACACGAACCAAGGCCCGGGAGAAACCACAAAACCCCTCCCCTCACGATTGGCTATTGCCACACACACATAGTAGCTGTCTGCTGTGACTGACGGATGTCGTCATTTCATTCTGCTATTTCTCCCTTGTACTCAAACGGGAAAATATATTGAGAAAAATTGTCTTTTAATCAATAATCATACCTAGAAGGATCCAACTTAGATGCATTGCAGCATGCATTTGAGCAATATTCACGATATTATCCCACGACTCTTCAAAATATGCTTAACATGACAGTTAAACATGGTGTTACTATTATTTTTTAAATCAGGCTCTTTAAATCAAACAGCTTTTTCAAGTCACTCGTGTCAATATTTACAATTATTCCCATAATGGACACTTTTCAGAGCAGGAGGTTGGCCCCGTTCTGAAGGCTCATCTCAGGATGATATTTGGGTGAAAGCTGGACGCAGCAACCAACACAGTAGTCCGACATTCACAATACATTATGCGTTTATGCAAAACACGGATGCAGATGTGAGCTAGGGGTCGGTGGTATCGCAGTATGTTGTGTTAAATGACATCATAACACTTGCTTTGGCATTCCTCTTCTCTCGTACAGGATCAAATCTGTTCATCTGCATCACAGCGTCTCTAGAGTTGGAAGGATCTCTGTGCCAAAGGTACCCGTCTCCTAAATCAGTCAATGACTATGGACCTTTGGCACATACTTCTCTTGTCATGAAGTCATTTGAGGAAATCATGAAGGAAGCACTTTTAAACACTTTTGAAGATGTCCTTGTTAAAAAAGGGGGATCTGGCCTTCCTTTGACTTTTATGTATTGACGTTTCCTCTGCTTTAAACTGCATCCAGCCACACAGAATCACGTCCGTGGCATTGATCCCTGTCTGACATCCTGGCTGCTTGAGTTTTTAATGGATGTGTGAGGGTTAATGGTGTTTTATCAGATCCTGTTTTATCCTCCGCTGGATCACCTGAGTGAGTGCCGGAGCCAACATGCGGGGCGTCATTTCATCAACGTTGCTGATGATTCTGTCGTTGCGTCCTTGCTCGGGTGTGATGGCTGTAATCATGGTGCTGTAGTGGGACGATTCACCGACTGGTGACCGACATTCGTGGACATTAATGTGTCCAAAACCCAAAAGATTTTTAGGTCATCTCTGCTGTTATCGTCAATGAGCCGGCTGTTGAGTTGGTCCATCGTTCTAAATCTATTGGCACTTTAATGGATGACAAGCTTTCATTTGAAAGAACTTGAGCACATGCATTTTTATAGGAAGCTACAAAGTTTTATTGAAATGTTTTATTCGTGTGTTATTGAATCTGTTGGTACCGTTTCTTTCATCTGTTGGTACGGCTCACTTCAGAAACAAGAACAGACTGCAGGGTATCATTAAAGTGTGCAGGAAAACTGCAGGTATTAACCTGAACGACCTCAAAGACCTGTACGAGCGTCAGAACTCCAAATAAGGCCCCTCCCGTCCTTGGCTGGTGAATTCATGTTGATTGTAATACTGAAATGTCAACTCTGTTTTTAATGTCAACAACATTTCTATCAACATTTCATCAATCTAAACTGATAGCTGTCATGCTACAGAGATGCAAATGTGCAGCATCACCTCCTCTGACTGCTCCTCCAGCAGCTCCACCTCCTCCAACAGTTCCTCCAGCAGCTCCTCCACCTCCTCCAGCAGCTCCTCCTCCTCCAGCAGCTCCTCCTCCTCCAGCAGCTCCTCCTCCTCCTCCAGCAGCTCCTCCACCTCCTCCAGCAGCTCCAACTCTCCCACGGTCAGACCTGGAGACGGCAGCATGCTTCCCCCTCCAGCGCCGGCATCTCACTGATGTCTGTGGATTCTAAAAGCATCAAAACATCCTCCCTCTCTGTGTTCTCATTTCTCAAGCCCTCTCTCTCTGACCTGCCTCACCCTCGCTAACCCCCCCCCCCCCCACCATATAGTCAGAGACAGATAATCAATATGGCTCGGCGTCCCAAATCTTATTGACTTTGTTTGCAGCAAGACTCCATAAAGAGTCATCGGGGAGAGTCTGTCACCGCCTGTTCCATCCCCTGGCATTAAAACCTCCTCCGTTGCCTCCGAAGACAAGAGGTTGCAGACGAGCTCGAGCTGCCCGCACGGCCACTGGAATACCAAACACGAGCGAATGGAGACAGCGGTGGCCCTTTCCACTTGCAAGAGAGACAAGGTTCAACAACAGCGTGTGATGAGAATACAAACAGCACCTTCACAGACAGGGAAAAGACTCCTGTGGTTCTTTTCAGATGTCGGCTGCTGAATATTTGGATGATTTCACATGATGACCTTAGGGTGAACCGTGGGAAGGGGAAGTGAGTTTGTTTTCTGCCCTTTAGGAGGAATGTGACCTTAAAATATCTGCAGGGGAAGACGGGCTTGTCGATCAGTTCCAGTGACACAGCAAATCTGTAGCAATGAGGTTTTTGCCTTTTTTGTTTTGTGGAAGTTCTCACAGGAGTTTAAAGTTTTCCCAACAGGAGGCTGATCAGTATAACAGTCATGGCCTAATTAATGTCCCATAAAACGTTCAACATTTTGGAGAGGTCGAACTGCCACAATAGCTGCTCACAGGGGCCATTTAAATAATGTACATTTCCACGACACTAATTCCATCAGCCGACAAGGAAAAGGAGGGAATATGTCATTTTAGCCACTGGAAAGCTTTTAATGCGAAACATCTGTGCAGCTTTGCAGGAAGTTTTCAGTTTCAGTGATGTCATCGTAACACCGAAAGAAGGCAAGCTCAGCAGACGGTCACTAAAATCTGCGGTCGAGAAGAAACATGAGAATCTACGACGGAATGACTCGCCTTCTCACTTCAGTTATTATCTCAGTAACTCCAACGCTGGTTTCAAGTCTTCTTCAATCCAGCATGATGTTCATTTAGTACATTATGGTCCATTTAGAGTCCACCAGACCAGAAAGCAGGGGATGCTTTAGGGGCGGGGCTTACCTGCTCATTGACAGGTCCATTTAGAGTCCAACAGACCAGAAAGCAGGGGATGCTTTAGGGGCGGGGCTTACCTGCTGATTGACAGGTCCATTTAGAGTCCAACAGACCAGAAAGCAGGGGATGCTTTAGGGGGCGGGACTTGACAGGTTATTGACAGGTTTCTACCACGGCCTCACTCGCGATGCACTTTGCTACTAAGAATTACTTTAACACGCTTTTAAGTATATTTTCCAAACATTGGAACATTTTCTCCACACACACACACACACACACACACACACACACACAATTTGTAAATTTAATTTTGTTTTCTAAAAATGACCATTATTAAGAAAAAACACATACCAATTTAAGAAAATGATGGGTATCATTAAGATTTTAACACAAATGATTGTTATTTTACCACATTTTTTAAAAAGTCTGATATTACCCATCACTAAAAGATGAATCATAACAAATATACTTACAAAATAGACTATGGTGGGGCACATTCAGATTAAAGGCCCGCGTTATACACCAGCCTGAGGCCTGGTCCTCTGCAGTAAAGGTACATAAATGTGAACCTGTATGGGAGGTACTTTCTGCAGCGCTTCATCATAAACGTAAGCAGTGATGATGCAGACAGATGTGTTCACGGAGCACACAGACGGGATCGCTCCCTGCAGCCTACGCAGCCCCTGTGGTGAACATGTGGGATAATCCCATTAAAGAAAGGCCACTGCTCATAGCTGTCACAATGACGGCAAACAGACCAGGTGACAAAGCGTCCAGGATAAGAGAGGATCATCTTAATGTGCTTTAGCACAAGATGCAAAGGGATCCACAGCAGGCTTTGAAGGATACTCTCCTAAAACACGCTCCACGATGTGTTTGTGTTCCTGCTAATGGAGGCCAACGCTGTCAGTCAAACAGCTGGCGGACGTCGCCATGGTGATGATGCCCACCTCAGGGGATCACTTTTGACTGCATGTATTAATCACCAACAACATTTCATCTTAATTTCAGCCGTGCGCTCATGCACAATGGTGACAGTCCAAGCCTGGCTCTGTTATTCGATCTGCAGCACATTAAAGCCTTACAGTACAGAAGGAGCAGGACCTTTAATGAACTGTTTCAGCTTGCCTGCCTTCATAAAATCAATAACCTTTTTTCCCACATTAGAATATGTGAGGGCTGCTGAAAATCTGCTTATTGGGTTTGAAAAGGCAGAATTTTTATTGCTTGAGCCCTGTGAGGCTCACCAGTCGAGTTATGAGCTTCCATAAGCCCTGGCGGCATTAGTTTGTACCTTTTGTTGGCTAGGATTGCTGTGTGCGCCGGACAATATATATAGATCCAAAAATACACAGCATATTGTAATATTTAATACCCGCATAGGAAGGATACTCACAGCTATAGTATTGCAGGATGTGTGAGAAAATCAATGCTCATTTTGGGCTCACGGGTCCCAGAGACGCATGGCGGGACAATAATCCATACACTAATATGTTTTTATTAATGCCTCTTACAGAATTCCGTTAATGCCAGAACTTTTCCAGCCGAAGATCCGCTGGAAAAGTTCAAATAGCTTTACAGCGTTGGGTCTCTGTTTCGAGGCAGCTGTCAGCCTGAAATGGACTTTTTTCTCAGAATACTGCCCACCTCTCTAGGCTCTGTTTTTTTTTTTTTTCCTACATTCTTATTGTTTTTAAGGTGTATTTTATGTCATTATCATAACGCAAATAAAAAGTCAAATTACTATGAGGATACTATTACTTTACTATTATAAAGACCACATTCTCATTATTGCATGCTTACTGTATGTGACTATTTATAACAGTATATGTTAAATGTCTCCATATAGTATTCATGGAACGGGTTATTATGTTATGAGAGGAGCAGGAAGTCTGGTGTGAAATGAGTTGAAGTTGTTCCGCCTCCTGTTTCCTCTCTGAGCTGAACTCCCAGCGGCTGTTGCCAGGATCAGACACACGCTTCAATTTTGGTGAGTGTTGGACCATTTCATGGCGTAGGAGATCTGCCAGAGTGGAGCGAATACTTCAAACCTGCTTTTAAATACAATTTCCTCTGACTGCCCCTCAGTCGTCGGCCAAGGCCAAAGTCTCCCGTCTCTCAGAGGAGGAAGATAATCTGAGCGACCAGCAGATCCGAGTGCTGACTCACACCAGCGGCCCGTACGCTGCAGCCAGGCACAGTTCAACCGCCCGCTGTGACCGCGCCTCCAGACACGTCCAAGTGAGAGTTGGGTGATGGACGAGAATCAAGTTGGACAAGGTCAGAGGGTTTTTTTGTGGAGTTATGGAGGAAGACAATGTCAGAGTTGTGAGTTTCTTTATTTCAAGGTTTGTCTTCGATAAAGATTCTGATGTAAATTATGTGTGCATTTTTCCACTCTTAAAGGTTGAGGAGGTGATTCTATTCAGAAACACTTTCTGGTAAATTACTTGAAATCATCATAACATATTGATAGCAATGAATAAATTAAATGCTCTGACATAAAGATGAAATAAAAAATGTTATCTATCCAAATGACCGAATCTGACTTTAATTTGAAAATCTGAAAGATGAAATTGAAAAATAAATAAATTTGCAAAAATAAATACAATTTAGCGTACTCCGGCATGATTGTGTTCCTTATTGTTTTGTTGTTTTAAAAACATTTTGTTGCAATATATTCTCTCTATATATATTGTGTTCTGACTCATATTATCTGTGGACTCTAGCAAAGCCTCGAACCACTAAACTGCATGGCTCCACATCAAGATGTATAATGTATAAATGTATAAATTCTTTAAGGTCGCCAAAATATTTCTTAAATAAATACAAAACTCACCTGGTTGAGTGCAGGTGATGTTTAACTTTACCCGCCAGATGGTTTGTTCCACAGAACCATGGGAGAAGATGTCGTTTGAAGCTGTTTGAAAAAGGACGTGTCATTGGATGAACCATCTGTCACTCTCCGTGTCATAACACACACCTAAGCCACGCCCCTAACTGCCAACAGCTCCTCACAGGACACAAGTGTTTCACTTGAAGCCTACCAAGATATGTTATCTCGCCTGATTCAGTGATACTGCAGTAACCCAGCTGCTATGCCAGGTAAGCTGAGGTACGGTTCATCAAAGACTACAGACAGACTACAGACAGACCACAGACAGACTACAGACACTGCTGTGGTTGTGGCCTTGTGGGTGTATTCCAACGTTGAGATGTGCACTCTTAACACAGCCACGAAAAAACACAATCCGGGAAAATGTTTTGCTTAAATAATCTGACCACAAAATGATGAATCTTTTTTTGTTTTTGTTTTTTTCAAAATGTCACAATAGCAATAAAAGGGCCAGAGTTGAGATTATTATGGGCATGAGAGCGGGAGAAAACAACTTCCTGTTATTGTTTTTGGTGCTGACATCTTTGTGTGTGTGACCTTTTTCTAGGTTATGAGAAATTAGAGAAGTTATTAAGAACCACCTTCTCACATCGGCAGAGCACACACTCACACACACACACACACACACACACACAGGGATTGTGTGTCTGGCTAAATTACGAGTGAACAGACAAAGAGAGCCGAGCCGGCTGTTAATCTCCCAGAAGAAGGAAAGAAATGCAATAAGGGACCTCGAGCACACGAGGACAGTCTGAATTGGAAAAAGTGCAATTTGTCTGCGGGGAACTCTCCTGCTGCGTGACGTATCACACGATGAAGGCCTTCTCATACACCTCCCTAATAAGCTCGCTATGCAATCCTATACTGTTAGAAAGTTCTCAATTCCTAAATGTCTCCATCTTTTTCTTTTCCATCACAGAAGGTTTTCATCCTGCTGCCAACGGAAATCTAATTAGCTTTTCTCGTGCTCCTGTTAGCCAGCGTCGCTATCAGCAGGTCATTAACGGTCCAATCTCGTCCTTCCGCTGCCGACTTGTTTACCTTATCTATTAGTACAATGCAGCACGGGAACAAGAAAGGGCTTTACGTTTGCAATTACATTTCTAAATGATGCTCCTGTAATATCTCTGTTGTGCTGAATAAGCCCTTAAAGGGCGGGGTGATAATCATTCAAACAGCTTTATTCATAACGTTGGACAGCGTTTTAATAGAAACATCACTACAATAACATAACGAGATGCACACATATAAAGTACAACTGTAATATCTATGTATCCCTGACTCGTTGTTTATAGCACGTTATATTTTCAAATGAGAAAGAATTTGATTTATTTTTAGGATTCATTTTGTTCTGTTTATTATTATTATTATTATTATTAAAACGCTCTTTCTTATAGCTACATTCATACATACATGACAACTAAAGGAACTTAGGTTATCATTATTAAAACATTCTGAATCACAAACTCCTTAAAGAAGATTTGATGAAAAAAAATGTAATGACAAAACAGCCTTTTTGGCCACTAGGGGGCAGCAGTTGAAAACCAAATTGACATATCGTGTCCAGTTAAGCTGAGATGTATCTTGTTAGGAAATAGCTGCATATTTACAAATCCAGCAGAATCAATAGTTTGTTTGGTGGTGTTTATGTCCACTTATGAATGTAAAGTTGTAAGACAGCTAACCGTGAGCTGAAACTCTTCTTAAAGCTCAAGAAATCAGTGGGAAGATATGGTTGTTTTTCCTGATGTCATTTAATACATTATTTTAATAAAAAAAATACCCCTCATGTATGTCTATAGTACAATCAGCAGCCAGTTAGCTTAGCTTAGCATGAAGACAGGGGCAAACGGCTAGCCTGGCACTAGTCAAAGGTAACAAAACGTACATCACGTGTGTTTTATCTGTACTAAAAACAACAATACACGGTTTGAAAAGGCTTATATGTTGAACTAGTCTTGGCCATTCCAGTTGCTAGGCAACCGGCAGACACTCGAGGAAGTCACTTGTCCCTGCCAATAAATAGTCTGCTACATAACCTGCAGTCACATTTTGGCCTCTACTGAAAGGAGGACTTTGGCCAATACATGCTGGCGCTAAGAATATCAATTTTCTTGACTTCAGAGTTGCTTTATGTGGATGGTCTTGTTTTTATTCTTCAATAAAAGCAGTTATGGGACACAGCGTAATACATTTTGACCAAATAATCATCGACAACACAGCTATGAGCCTATTAAAGGTGACTTTAGGGTTTGACAACAATTTATATCAAGTGCAAAGTGGACAAGGCCCATGCGCTGCAATTACTAACAACACAATACATCCAAACCAGTGGACGATGAGCTTGAGGAGGCTTAACTGGGCCCAGCCGGGTATTTGTAACGAAGGCCATAGCAGCTCCCCGAAACCTTGAGCATCGAGGAGCAGAAAGGCCGACGTGAATCCTTGTTATGAGGACCTAAAGAACAATTCGTGTCTCTGAAAAGTTGCTGATCCTGTTGCTTCCTTTTATTAAAAGCATCTCATTCGAGATATTTTAAAGCACCTAATGACTGCAACAAAACTGATGCTGAACTTGAGTGTAAAAGGATTCTCAGCAGACGAAACAGGATGCAACAAAAACGCCTTCATGAGGTGAATAAACGTCAGCAGCAGGCAGTTCTCTGGAAATCTTAAATTAAATGTAACTGTCCATTCCTTCATTCCTTAATACATACGTATTAATAGCAACGAGAGTGACGCCGCTATCATTAGCATTAGCAGGAGACGTGAGGTGTTACGAGTGTAAAACTGAGATATCTGTTATTCCACATAGCAAGCCGAAGCTTAATTAAAATTATTAAAATGATTGACAGCACAAGCGTTAGACAGATGATTACTTTCATAAGAGTAGCAGGTACATTACCTTGACATGAAAGAAAATGTAACGCTTGTCAATTACGCCTTTTTATAATAATTATTTCTCAGCACTTTGAGGATAAAATCACTCATGTGTAGACTTTGACATTCTGGCCTTATTTTAACCGTGTGGCTGTCAAAACAGATCATTTCCACTTGAGGAGTCTATTCCCGTATGTTATTTTCATCAGCAGTCACGCTGAGTTTCAGCATTCGAGGAGTGTCCAAATGTTTCCCATATTATAAGTGACGGGACAGAACCGCTCATCTGCAATGTTTGAGCAAAGTTTAAACTGCAAATCGCGTGTGTGTGTGTGTTTAAATTACCAGGAGCTTTCATGCCTTAGACCCAATTAAGCCATCCCATAATAGACTGTATGCTGGTGGATTATGTTCCTGATTGGCCGGTTCAGACACCGGCGGTTAATTAGCTTGAAGGAGTTCGACTGACTTCAACATCTCTCTTAACTCCCTAATTTAATTTTCAATCCGAATGTAATTATCACACAGATCCAATTATTGATTAGCTGCAGGTGTGCTGGTGTTCCTGAGGAGGAGGAGGAGGAGGAGGAGGAGGAGGAGGAGGAGGAGGAGGGCTTTTATTACACCGTATTTCTTTCCCCCACTGGAGAGATAGCAGCTGCTCCTGTCTCAGGCTGTCCACCCTAATACCAAAGTTACATATTGAGAGAGCGGACAGGGCGTCCAGCGCTGTGATGGGAACTAATTGGAGGCAACATTGAGCTGATAGGCTGACATGATCCGGGTCGTGGTGTCACTGGGAATCTCCCACCGCCCAGCAATGTGTAGAAAACACTGAAGCATGGGTGTGATTTTGTAATTATGACACATTTTTATTCAGTCGCCACAAGCGAGACAAAACATACCTCAGAGCCGTTTGCACATCGTTTCACACCATTTTCAGATCAAACATTTGCCAGATGTACAATTGCTACAGTTGGTTGAAAAGGCTTTTAAAATCTATTGGATAATCTATTATCTATTGGTGAATGGATATGAATGAACACTATAAACAAAATAATGCTGACATGTTGTCAGTTACTTTGCTGAAATAAAAACTATCAGACATACATTCATGTGAAATGAATTAGATAAATTCAGTTTTTCATTTAAGTTCAGTTAAAATTTAGTTTTTGTCTCATTTTAGTTTTGCTGTGTAAAAAAAAGTTAAAATTATATTTTTCTGTTTCAGAGTTGCACAGCTCGTCAATGTTACACCTGACCTTGGCAGCCAATCAAATCGAGCAAGAGGCTTTGCCTCTTAAAGGCTGAGTAGGTGATTCTATTCTCCAGCAGTCGTTTGGCGTTTTGGGGGCGGGGCTTTGAAAAGAGCTCTGAACAAAGGGGGCGGGACTTTTTCGGTTCCACGATGCGTTCAGAGACGTTGGTGGTTTTTCCAAATGACCTACTCTATCTTTAACCGACGGAACGCTGATTTTAGTGTTTTTTACCGTACGATGATGTACTTTTCAGTATGTCTTGAACCAAAAACCTTTTTTTCTGTTTTCTGTTTCTGTTTTTGTCCTCCTCATCCAACAGCAGATCCATGTCTGCTTGAGTCCACATCTGGTCACCTGGTTGCACGTGCACTGTGGCTACAGGCTGATCAGCTGGCCAACACAAAAAAACAGCCGAGCTCATCCATCCGAGTGTGCTACATTTGCATTACATAATAAACCCATAGAGGTGACGTTAACTTAAAAAGACTACATTAGTCTCGTCTAATGAAGAAAATGGATGACATATGGATGCTTCAAAGTCAGATAAAGTGCATGCATTATTTAAGAAAAAAAGAAGAGTAAACTACTGTAAATATTTCTGAGTGTATCCCAGGTGAGCTGGTTATTAGCTTCCCCTCTCATTCATCTCAATCAAGCAGCACACTGTGATCTAGTGGACTGCACCATGGAAATAGATTTGCAAACATTCACAAAGCCAGTGTGAGAATGTAGCAGAGAGGAGGCCATCACTGTGTGATTAACATGACAGGGATGGAAGCAGAGAGCAGATTGATGCAGCACTCACTCATTCCTACTGTTCATTAGCAATTTCTGAACCGTAGACTCTTAGTTCTATTTGGAATAAGAGAGAAACACCATCAATCATTTTCAGACTGTTGGCTTTAACCCGCGTCGTGCAATTATTCTTTCTACCACTTGACTCAATTGTCTTGCTTGCTTGATCAGTTGGAAAGCCTTTTAGCTCAGCCACTAAAGGATTTATGGAGAGGATTTACATTCGTCTATATAAAAGGGATCTGAAAAGTGTTCCGTGGCAGCAAAACATCTTTCCTTATTCCTCGCTGTTAATTCAATGTAAATCAGTTCCCTGGGGAAATGCAAAAAGAGAGGCGCTCCCTGGGGAGAGGTGAAGGTTTAAGACCACTTAGACCATGTGGTACGGGGGACGTCACAAACAAGCTGCACGTCAGGCCTCTGTGGTCGCGTCCAGCTGCTCAGAGCGGCCACTAAAGGCCCGAGTGGTGACTGTATCAGCTATTGGCTCATTTAACAAGCGGCCGACCCAGGGGAGCTAATTAAAGAGCAATCAGGTGAATCTTACGGTTTCTAATTGCCTCCCGTGGGGTCTCAGGGCTACGAACTAGAAGAGCAGAGTGGGGAATTAAATTGGTATGATATACTGTATACTGTACAAAGAGAGGGACAGAATAAAACAATACTTTCAGTTTGACTGTAACAGGGACGGTCTAAATGTGATGGGGGGGTGTTAAGGTGTAGTCTGGTGTATGAGGGAAAGACGGAAATTGAAAATTCAGATTTCCAGAAATAAAAACACTCTTATTATGTTATTATTAACCTCTCCTAGAACACGACGCACTGAGAAAGTATAATCCAAACATCAAGGTGATGGTCTGGATCTGGTACCAGCCAGCATGTCCATGTGGGGCCCATAAGGTTTACATTTGGGCTGCAGATAAGGGTCCCAAGTGGGTTTGTCCGCAGTTTCCATGGTGGCCCCACCTGTGTTTGCCCATATGGGTTTCAAGTTGGTTCTGACTGGGTTTCAGGTGGGGCCCAAATTGGTGAGTTGCACAGGACCCATGTAGGCCCCATATCTGTGCCCACATGGGCATGAAGAGGGATCAGACTGGACCTTAAATGGGTCCTTATATGGGCAAACACAGGTGGGGCCACCATGGAAACTGCGGAAAAACCCACTTGGGACCCTTATCTGCAGCCCAAATTTAAACCTTATGGGCCCCACATGGACATGCTGGCTGGGCGTGCTCCCGAAACATGAAGCCTTTTGGAAACACAACCTAAGTGCACAACCACCACCACGTACCAATGAAGATGCTTTCCTTAATGTTAAGTTCAACTGTAATCATGTAGTTCTGATGAATGTTGTTGGAATTGGAGTCAGATTGCTTGCTTTGTACTTGTGGCTGAATTGATGCATTTTAATTTCACCACAAGATGGTGCCATAATATGTAAAGCATGCACAGGTGGGGAGCAAAGCAGGTGACACACATGATGACCTGATTACCCATGATGTGACCAACCAATGGGACGCCTCGCTATCTTGGGGTTTATAAGAAAAGCGGTTTCCACCCAGTGTTCTTGTCTGGCTCCGATGAAGACTTTTGTTTCAGCACATTGTTGCTAAATAAATAGTCTGTGTGTGGCAGTCAATGCACCGCCAATGTTGGTTTTCTGGGCATTCCTCTCCTGCCACGTTTCATACAGCGTTCCCAGGCGAACATCCCAAACACGTTTGATTGAATTTATTTCTATATTGCTGCTTCAAACGGCCCGTAGAGGTGAACAGGAGTGTTTGTACATGTGTTTGCCTTCATGACGGACCGTCTGCAGCGTTGCTTGCCTTTAGACACGGTTTTCCCACCAATCATTTCCAGGCTCTGACTTTGATTAAGTTAGCGTCCCACTTTAAAAGACCTCTGGTGCGTCGGTGTGTGCTGCAGCGCTACAATCCGTCCCCCGGCTACAGCCGTGAAGCAGGGAACATAACGATGAAACCGTTAAAGTGACAGAGGGCGCAGGTGTATTCTGTTGGGGGGGGTGTACAGAGACAGAGGGACTGCAGACTCCACACCAACGTGCTTTTGTCTAGTCATCAGGCCTTTTGTTGCTTTGTATGCACAATACCGGGGCGAAATGATGAAACCTCTTCACTCCCATAAAGCGAGTGTAAGCACTGCAGAATATTATCAGGAGAATACTCATTATTAGACGCTCTCCGGGAATCTGAGCTTTGGGTATTGAACGGTTGTTTTCTCAGACAATGCCTCTAAGCCAAGCAGCCTCAACATCTCCCTTATCTCCTGCTGCTCTTATGCGCCTGCTGCTACTGTCAATGATGCTGGCTCGCTTGTTTTTCTTCTACCAGAGGATATCGAACACTGAGGCGCCAGCGGTGAAGCTGATAGCCTGATCGGTCTGTGTTTTTAGTTTTGTCCATCAGTGGGAACTGGAACATTTACATGCTTTTCTCCAACCATCGGCTGCTTTGGTAGAGGGATAAACAGCTGTTTCAGTGTATTATTCTATTATTCCAGCTACATATTTGCCACACTGCACTTTAATTACCTTATTTCTATCACGGGAAAGAATGATTATCATATAAAACATACAAAAATTATAACATTTCACTTTCTCAAGCAGTTTTAAGTTTTCTTGGGAAAAAAGTACTTTCAGGAGGCATTGGGGCCACTGTTTGCCGTTGCTATGACAACAAGTGAAAGCTACCGCTAGCATTTGAGCCCCTTTTCAATAAACACCCATAATATGATTATTTGGCCTCATATAAAATTAACCAACAATTACCATCAACAGCCATCACCCTGATCTTAGCAAGGCATTGTCACGCGTTGTGATGTATTTATTAGAAGAATAAATGTGACGTTCATGAGAAGTTAGCTAGCATAGATGACGGTTGTTGCATTTTTTTCTCTGAATATTGCCCACCTCTCTCGGCTCCGTTTTTTTTTTTTTTTTTACCCACAGTGACCCTTTTTACCCACAGTGACCCTTTTTACCCACAGTGACCCTAATTTTCCGCCATCGGTATAATGACTCTTATCATACAAATGGCGTTAAAAAATAACATCTGGTCGTTGCATAACACAACTAAAGGTACACTCACACTAGGGCCAGTTGCTCCGTACCGTGCTGAGGCACGATTGTGAAAATGGGCCTATCGATTATAGATCATGTCCACGTTGCGTACCCATGCCTGTGCATGAGCAACTGTGCCAAGCCGAAGCACACCTCTTCCAGCCGTTCCAGGGCCGAGCACCCACACTAGTCAAATAAACTGGACATTGGGTGTCAGGCGTGCTTGGGCGTGGTACAGTCTGCCTAGCTTGGATGCATCCCGAGTTGATAAGTCAATATTGACTTGGTTTCAGACAGGACACAAACATCAGTCTCCTGGGTGAAAGTCCTCACCTCTTATAACGATAATTCATTCATCGTAGCTGGAAGCTCGATGCAGCTCACATGTCTCATGCAGCTCCCTGAAGACAGTTCATAATGAGTAACCATGACGATTCCCCATCAAACTATGTAACACTTAATTCACATCGTCATGATTTATGATGCTATCTGACAGTATTTAATAAAAATCATTATATGTCAAAACATGACAGTGTTATAAAATATGATTGAATATAACATGATATGAGCATGAATATATTTATGCATGCAACACTATATGGATCCAAACACTAAATATTGTATAATGCATAGAGAATCATGAGCTGCCTGTGACACCATGGGATGAGTCTGCATCCTGTTCTCCATCTTTACACAGACTCTGATGCTGAGAAAAGACGGAGGCCACCAGAGAGGCTGCACCACCTGCCTCGCTGTGTGCTTCCCTCCCTCTCCACTCAGCTGAGATCCTCCCCTCAGTCACCGCCCGGCAAGACCTGCACGCTGTGTGAATTCATAAATGACCCCGCTGACGGCGAGTTGTGTTTAACAAAGATTCTGTCGCCCGTGTTTCTCCGGTGCAAACACATGCTACAGCCATACAAGATAAGGCTGTATGGGATCTGTCATACTAGTAGCATATGATGCAATAAGAACAAAGAAAATGGATGCATCACATAAAAATAACGATAACTGAACATGGTGAAATGTAACACAGTCCTATCCAATCATAGGGCTGGTTGTAATTCATCTGATTCCCATCATGTGAATGGAAGCTGTGTGCCTCACTGACTAGCTCATCGCTGTGGCAATGCAGAGCGCCATCTTGGTGGGAACCTTGGAAGTGTATTGAAAAGTGGAGCTCCTCATGACCGAGTGGTAAATGAGACATTTGTAGGCAACCAAACTGTTAACTTTCATTAACTGAGAATAAACTGTGAAAGGGTTAAAGTTCTTAGACAAAGACGAATCCCAGACTGGATAACACCGTGGTAGCAACCCACCAATCACAAGGTAGATACGCCCTAAAGCACCTCCCGCTTCAATGTCTGTTTCACTCCATACCATAATTAACCAAAATTAATGAAAATGTCTCATAGACATCTGTACAATCTGACTTTTTTTTCAACCAGTAGGGTCGCCCCCTGGTGGCCATTAGAAGGAATGCAGGTTGATTGCACTTTTAGAGTAGGAGGTCGCCCTTTATGTACAATGTGATTTATGGGTGATTGTGTGTAATTTAGTGTCTCAATATGAGGAAAAAAAAGGATACGCTGCAAATGACGAACACAAGCAGTCCTAATGTTTCCAATGGACTGCCAAAGTACACAGCAGAGTGATTCATTAGGAGTTTTAATTTTTCATTTCTTGCCAAAATCCAAACACAAGAGAGGCCAGTGTTAAGGGCTGCGTATTAAAGCACCCTCAGAAACGTTGCAACCATGTTCCACTGCAAAAACTTTCTTAGTCACAGTCTGTGATGATGATTCAATGTACTGGGTGATGTCTTTATATAGGGCCGGCTCCTATAAGGGGCCTCATGTGGCCTGAGTTTATTCTCACCTCATAAACACTTTTACATTTGAAGCATTTCCAGCAGGTTATGGCTCCCGTTGCTGCCGAGAAGCAAAGGTTGCACTGTGATTTCATTCTAAGTGGATGTAAAAAGCCTTCCATTCCAATGTTCTATATGAAAGAACAGCGTGCACTATGGTTTTCTAATTATGGCAGCTCACAACTAAACAGTAGTGATGTCCAAATGAAGCTTCGTGAAGCATTTTCTTTATTTTCTGAGCCCCATAGATGGCGCTGTCTGTTCAACAAAGGGTTGGAAGCAATGGAAACATATTGGCCTTCAACCCTTTGTTGAACAGAGAGCGCCATCTATGGGGCTCAGAAAATAAAGAAAATGCTTCACGAAACTATCTTTTGGAGAAAAAAACATTTCCAAGTCAAAATCCTGTATTTTGATCCAGTGAAAGATCCAATGACAGAATCCCAACATCCCATGTTATTATCACCTCAAATATTCACCTCTATGAGAAGTCACTGCTTAATATGACTAAGCCTGGCCTCACTGACGTCTTTATATACAGTGAAACCGCAGCAAATCCCTCAAAGCGCCGAGCATGGAGGATCAAGCAAAGAGAAGGTTATTAGTAATATGTCTAAACCTACGAGGCATGAAGATGCAGTCATTACAATGGCTCTTCATGTATGCAAAGCTATTACTGTTACCACAGACCACTGACTATTAACCTGTCCACTCTGATTAAGTGCAGCTGTGAAAGAAAGAGAGGGACGGGGAGGACGGGGAGGACGGATCGGAAGACGAATGGTTGGGCCGAGATACGCATTATAGGAATACAGCAGGGTACTCTGCCGGTACTCTGGAGCTCATTATCAGAGGTCTCATCTTCTCTTCATCGCACCTTCATCGTGGGATCAATGGAACATTTAGGGCCTGTGTCCACAGTTTGTCTTTTTTCAATGGTTCCCAGTGAGAGTGCATGAATAAGCGCTGCACTCGGTGTCTCTGTCTGAGGACTTTTTATGAGGAGCCAATGGTTTAAAGTAGAAACTGCTGTTGACGTCACTGTAGAAAGTGGAAGAGAAGATTGTTTTGTCCGTCTGTCAGACAAACACTATCATAACAAAGACTGAAAAGCCTATTAATGGAAGCAGCTCATCCAGACGGACACCGAATGTTGCTGCTAAGTGTTGTACCCTACATTTTGTCTGCCAGATTGAGAGATGACAAGCTCATCATACAAAATATGAAGCATCATCCTCTGTTGCTCATGGTTAAAAACAAACAGATAGTAGCCCAAATAATGAAAAGCAAAAGGGGAGATGTGAGGATATCATTCAGTGGTTAAAGTGGAGATATTGTTGTCATAGAAACATTTTTAAAAAGCGATATTTGCAGTTCGACCTAAGCCATTCCGCCATTGTTGTCATCAAGACCCCCTAAACTGAGACCACAACCAGGGAGTACCGAGACTTTGAGCGGTTGAGACCAAGTCAAGACCAGATCAGTGTGGTCTTGATCCCACTTACCATAAAACGTGGAACACGCCTCCAATAGATTGGATAGATCCACATTCCCATAAAAACAGATTCCTCAGATTCCTATCGACCTGTTAGATCACCTTTCATATCGTATGTGCATCGGTATAATTGTGCATTTAATCGTCATCTAAAGGCTTTACAGAGGTGAAGGTGACTTAGATGCGAGCGGCTGAATGAAAGGTACGTTTCTCAATGTGTAAAAGTTTCCTTCGGAGGTCAAACTGTGCAGTGTTACATTTCACTGAAAGGTACTCTGCCTCTTCACATTCACATCATGCTCCAAAGGGGTTCGGGTGTGTTATTTCACTTCAAGTAACAGATCTTTAACCTTTGGAGGAGGCTCGCTCTCCGTGCCTTTCATGGAGGTTATGCAGGGTATTTTTTTTTTTAAACAGAAATGTGTTTGTGCTTCCTCCGGCTGTGTCCAAAATCAATCTCTATTATTCCATAGTGCCGTGTATTTACCGCCCGTCATTTTACTTCGCTGTCCGAATGTGAGGTAAACGGAGACCCTCACAGATGTCAAGCTTCAAGTTTTAGCACAGGTCACCTCTGGTGTGATCCAACCAGGCGTCGATAGCTCCAAGTAAAGGTGTGAATGCACCTGAGGTGCAATGAGAGCTCAATCACCCCGACCGCATGATCCTCTGGGCCACATATTGTTAAAGGCTTTTAGCAGTTTGTACGCAAATGTGTCGTGGGCCTCACTGAAGGAACATCTTACTCACCTGATGTCCTCAAAACACATACGTTTTCTGCTTTCCCCCCTTCCTTTACTGTGTCTATCGTTTTTGGAGCATTTAAAAAGTCTGCAGTCCATGTCCTGATGGAGTTGGTCCCACCACAGAAATATTCCTCCTGAAATGCTCCAATTGCCTCGATTGAAATCGGACATTTTCCGTTTTCCGTAAAGTGATGGGCAATTAACACATTTTATATTATCTGCTCAGCCGCTAATTGGCCACGCCCTAAATTCAAAGGTACGTAGAGCAAGCTGGAGCTTTTTTGAAGAGTTTGGTTAGTTGTCAACATGTTGAAAAGACACCATTTTCTTTCCTTTTGTATGGACTTCTAAACGATGAGGAGTTGAAGGGAAAAGTGGCTGAACTATATTGTTATCACTGTTCATACAGGTCTATTAGAAGTGCATGAAATGATGATTAGTTTGCCTGGAACATGCTAAATAACGGGCAGACAAGGCATTTCTATCAGCGATTGATTTTGTAAAATAGAAAACGCCAACATTGAAAATACAATCTGTCAGAAATAAATGGACTATTTGTCTGTAACAACAGACAAAAACCTTGCAATTTTATATCTACTTTTAACATTTGTAATCCCCAAACAGCAAAAAGCAACAACAACAGAATTTGCTGTAAAGTTGTACTTTTGCTGCCTGAGCGTAAAAGATAATGACATCACTGAATAATTCAGTGTTCAGTCCCATGCCTTATTGCGGTTAATTCCTCTGATTGATGGATCCGGTCTGAAATGTAGGCCATGCACAATCACGATCTCTTCTTCTGCTTCTCAGAACTCAGGCTTCGGCATCTGGGATGATGATTCTATCTTCTGTCTCTCAGCCAGTAGTTCTGAATAGAAAATCAGTGCAGGTCATTTATAAGTGGTGCAGGTCAATGTGAGGTCCAGGTGTGACGAAGAGGTTGATCTGACCTCCATCTCTGGTCTTAATGCATCACTTTGAAGAACATCTTTTTGCAGACCCAAGGGGTGAAGTTGGCACACTTTTTAAAAACCAAACTACCTGAGCTTCTCCAAGGTGAGCAGACACATGGTGTCGTCACGTCAGTACAACAACACGTTCTAACACGTTCCAACATAATGCCACCGCTCGGTCAGGGGACCGTCGAGGGTCAATTTTGGATGTCACGTACATCGTATCAGTTTCCGTTCACTACATGCATCGGATCTTTTTAAATAAACCAAAGAGTTCACAGGAAATGTTTCCACTTGTCAGTGCATACAGTCTCTTTTTCAAAATAAAAAACAGAGTTGCTGAAGAGTGAAGCCAAACCTCAAGTGTCTTTAACTTGCATTCTCTCTGCTGGCCATCAGGGGGCGACTCCTCTGGTTGCAAGAAAAAGTTAGTCCCTGAGGGGCGATTCAGTTTTACAGCCCCCCCCCCCCCCCCCCCCCATCCATTAAGGGTAAAAGTGTATTAGTGTACAATGTTAAAAAGTAATATCAATAAACAAATAAATAAAAGTAGCATACAGATCTCTCTCTCATATAGCATCCCACAGACACACACACACACACACACACTCACGTTGGAACAACAACAGAACAGAACAGCGGTGTACAGGAAGTAATGCTGTGGTTATGTTTTATATTCCCTTCTGGTGTTCTTTTAACGTCTTAAGGCAGAGTGAATGAATGAGGCGATGAATGAGTTCACGGTTAGTTTTCCTTATCGGCCCATGGTACCGCCCACCTGACTGTATGACAACAAACTCATTACTTAGTACATGAGTCGGTTGGTACAGTGTTCTATTTGTTTTCTGGACAACCGTGTTTCCAGAAGGAACAGAGATCATTTAACTGGGTAGCAGTGATTTTTGAGCTTACTTTCACAATTTGCTTGGACTCTGTTTGTCTTTCATAGATCCATGAAACCAACATATGAAAGAAAATGTTAATATACTCTCAATGAAGGTTTGATAAAATGAGCACAGAATTGTTTTACAGACACCAAAAGAGTTGAGCTTCCTCAGTAGGAATACTCTTTGTTTGCTCGCTTGATAATGCTGTCAGTCTTCTCACTGAATTTAAGTTGCGGGTCAAACACTGTGCCTCTGTATTTATGTGTTTATATTTGAACATCTTCATTGTGTATTACACTAAGTTTTTGTTCATCACTGTGTTTTCTAAAGTCTATACTGAATTCTTTGGTATTAGACCCATTTAAATCAAGGAGGCTGTCGACACACCGTCTGACAAATTCCACAAGGGCACTGTTATGGTCAGATTGGTTGCCCTGCAGGAGAGACGACATGGCTGTGTCATCTGAAAACTTCACCAGGTAGCTGTTCTCCCAAGATGACCTGCAATGTCAGCGTATAAGATGAAAAGCTGGGGGAGAGCACACAGCCTTAGGGAGAGCCAGTGTTGGACATGTGTCCATTCCCATAGACTAGCTGCCTTCTGTTTGTTAGAACATTGAGAACTAGTAATAGGATATAACTTAGGCTATAAGTAATAGTAATAGGCTATAACTTAAAATATGAGGCTAAACGTTCAATGACAAGGTGGGGCTGCGTCTTATTGAAGGCTGAACTAAAGTCGGCAAATTAAAGTCTCGCCTGTGACGCAGGTTTCTCAAGATGTTTGTCAACCCTGTCGAGAATGAAGAGCTTTGCTTCTTCTACACCCTTCCCCGCTTGGTAGGCAAACCGTAGTGGATCTAATTGATCTGCAGTTAATGCGATAATGGTCTCCTTCAGGATCTTTTCAAAGCACTTCCTCACCAGGGAAGTTAGTGCAATTGGTCTGACTTCATTATGGTCTTTATGAGATTTTGTCTTGATGGGTATTACTGTTGAGGTTTTCCATAAGTCAGGTACATCACCACTGTCAGCACATTTCTGGAAGATAGCTGTGAAGGCCTCACTAAGCTGCTCAGCGCAGTATCGCAGTGTACGCCCACAGATGGTGTCAGGACCAGCAGCCTTTCCTGTTTTTGTTTTCTTCTGTAGCGTTTGTTTTTTTGTATTTCAAACCCTCTCTCAATGTGGCTTCACTATCTGGAAAGGACCTTTCAAACCTGCACAAGAATTGATTAAATGTGATTAAAAGCCGCATCTCTGAGTCACTGGTGCTTTCACTCAGACATAAACTCACATAAACATACACAGCAGTCAGTAAAACGATAAAAAAAAGTAAAAAAACAAACAAACAATGGATGAGCAAGCTGCTGCACTGGAGCGCCCCGGAAGTACTTTTTAAAATGAGAAAATTACTGCTTCTTTCTTGACTTATTTTCTCAGTAAACATTGTTAAGTTGAGTTTATGGGCCCTAGTTTGCAAGTTTCGACCCGCGCAGCCTTGCGCACGGCCAGGTTGGCAGTTTGGTGGATCGCCTGGGGGAGGCGTCACAGATTCAGCTTGGCGTAGTGGAAGTTTCGTGGCAAAAAGCTTCGCCGAGACTTCGCCTAAAGCTCGCCAGCTCCAACCTGAGGCCTGTACTACGAAGCAGGATTTGTGCTTAGCGAGGTAACTTAAGTGTTAACTCTGGGTTTTCCGTCCTACGACGCTGGTTCACTTCTTACTGGGGTAAATCACCATGGTAACTTACGCTGTGGAGCTAACCTGCTCCGGAGCAGGTTATGTTCCTGATAAGAGATCAACGTGGAGAAACACACCGCCGACTGACCAATCAGCTGTCTTGGTGCGTCGATATAAAAAAAAAAAAGAAGCTCGGTGGATCGTGAGAGGGTCTGGTAGGAGAACTATAGAGTGTACAGAGACCGGCAAAACCCTTTTTCTGTCCCTGACAATGTTTTTTATGAGAGATACAGATTCTCATCGGAGGGAAAGACTTTTCTGTGTCAGTGTACAGCCTACTTACCACTTTGAATTATGTTTTATATTTATTTGATTTAAGTCCGTTTTATAGCTACCACCGGGATTGCAGCTGAAAGAATGAGGCTGATATTGTCATAAACCACGTTATAAAAATACATCCAAGCAACAAATTCATTATTTTAAAGTTATATGTTTGGCCTTTTATTGCGGAAGGACGTCATGAGAGTTAAAGGGACTAAAGAAAGAGCGACGACATGATTTAAAAGACGGCCGCAGAACCGGGGCAGCTGTAAGGACCCTCATAACGTGGGGCAGTGACTCTACCACTAAGCTATCAGCGAAGTTAACGTTGGAGTCAAATCACTCAGATCTAGTAGTGTCCTTATGATGGGGCAGTCATATTATACTTCTACTACTATTCATACGACTTCCGCGTTCACACAGTCAGCAAGTTTTTGCCAGCTGTCCTTCCTGCATTTGGCAGATGAAACTGGTTGCTTTTTGCCTGTATTATGTTTAACTTCTTCGTATTTCTGTAAGATTATGGTTCGCTCCTCGTACGTGAAATACGCCGCTCCGCTGCCGTAGACTGATCCATGTTTGTGATTGGTCAAATGCTGCAAACGCCGCCTCTTTCATGTGCACGCGCTCATAGCTGGATAGGTAAACCCTGGGTTGAGTTAACGAGTTGATAACCAGCTTCGTGTGACCGCTTATCTCCGATCTCCTTTGTTAGGGTAACTTTAGCTGGATCTCTGGAAGATACCCTGGGTATGTTGAACTCGCTTCGTAGTTACGGGCCCCTGGTCTACAAAACTAGGGCCCTATGTCTCGATCTCTAGTTTCAAGTCTTCTTCATGATGTTCATTGAGTACATTATGGTCCATTTGGAGTTAAATAGACGATGAAGCCTGTGTGACGGCCTCAGGGTCGGCTGTTCTCTTCTCCCTTGCTGGAGAACCAATCAATGGTGCTCATGTGCTATTTGGACATTTAAATTAGGGAATATGCAGAAATGTAGAGCAACATTTCAGCCCAATTGATAAAGATCAGCGCTACCAGCCCCACACAGTTACGATGAAATGATCAGCATCTTCAGAGAGTCATTCTTCTTTTATTGCCTGCCTTTGTTCTGCCGACTCTGCTCTTGGCACAAAGGCAACATTTAGAATCTGCAATCAGATGCAAAAAAGGGCAAATTGCACATTCAAATGTGTGTGTCTGTACTGTGATATTAATAGTGAGATATAATTTGTGAATCAGACCTTGAGTGATGCACAACTCATGGTGCCATCAGCGGCCGCAGTCCATTCTTTGTGAATTTTTTCTGTGAGACTTTTAATTCCTCCGGGTTGTAATAAATTGTATACCGAGGTCAAAATAATGAAATAAATGTGCTGCTTTTGGATCCATATACTTCAGCTCTTTGGGCATTGCAAAATGTTTGACAGTTATGACAGTTTCCCAAATCAATTTATCTGAAGATGACTAATGGAAAGTGTCAACATACTTAATGAGGGAAGAAAACCGACCTTAATGCATTTTTGAGATTCAACCGCGATAACAAATGTTTCTCTGCAGCGCGTCCTCGGAGCCGCTGACAGGCCGTAAAACGCTGACCTGAGAACCTGCACGGAAGGAATAATCACCAGATGAACCAAGCAATAACTCTTGATTTATTGAAATATTGATTTTGTTACTCCAATTTAAAATGGGGTGCCGGTGACATATTGGGCAGCAGGTGAAAGATAAATGTTATAAAAACCAGATATAGCAGCAGAAAGCGTGATTTACTCACTGCATCAGCGTTGTGTGAAGCCACTTTGAGGCGAGGAGCGAGGCGAGGCACGGAAGCACATGGACTTCAGACGGACCACGTAGGACTCATCCATCACGCTCGGTCCTCTGCAGGACCCAGATCAAGTTATGGCATCTCTGAAAATAAAGGACGGCTTCATGAGGCGTCTCTTCAAGCATTGAAATGTTCTGTTCTCCAAATCCCACTTCAACGAAGTCACTTAGGATTATTTACTTCCATGTAGTGATGAATAATTGATGGAGCAGTTTTTCTCCCGTCCTTTGTGTGTCCACAGTGGAATACAATGATAGGTATGCTCGTGTATTCTGCATCTAAATGGAGCAGGCCATGTGTTATGTTTCCACGTTACTCCTTGTTGACGGATGTTGCCGTTCCTGGCAATGAGCCTGTTGCTCTGTATTCACAAAAACAGTTGTAAACAGTACATTTAGGAGAATTTCATTGTGATTTACCAGGACCATTAAAATGTTCCATTAGTGTACTTCAAGCAAAAAAGAGCTTATTCTGAGTAATGAGTGCATGATGTAGTGAGCGCCTGTACTTAATGAAACATAGACTTTTCTGTGAATACAAAACATGTTGGCATATTGCAACCTAACGGCAAAAGTGGGCCGTAATTATTTCCCATGCTCAATAAACTACCTGGCTCTTTTTCCCCTCTCTTGGTTAAAGTGCACGTTATTAGCCGCCATCATGTTGTGTCTGCTCTGCTGTTTAGAGTCCTTGCCTCCGTGGAGGGGGAGACGTGGCTGTAAAACTGTGTTTTTAAAAACAATCAAGAGGATGGCTCTTGGAAATGGCAGCAGCTAAATGGATTTTGGTTTTTCTATCAACTGCCCAACTAGATCTCTTGGAACCGGATCAATAATATACGATTTATTCTTATCTGATGGAAGATTGCTGTTTTCAGCAAACCTGTCAGCGAAGTGTCAGCCGGAGTTTCTTTGGAGTGTGAAGAAGTGGATTCTACTCAAGAATTGTATTGAATTTGATAGATTTGCATGAGGAATCACTTCTCTGTGACACGGTTTGTTGTCAGCTGGGCTCACTGCATACACCTTCATTGGTTTAGTGTGTGCTTGTGGTCTGGATCAGCACCGACTGGACTTGGACTTTTAAACAAAGCTCTGCCGTGATCACCGGGATGTCCTGTACCAATCTGTGGATATTTCATCATCAGGGGCGTCAGTATAAATATATATAAATGTATTGTATTATAGATGAAATGGCCCCTTTACATAAGAATACATGAATATCATGGAATCAAATTTAGATGATGCAGTGTTAGAATAATTAAAATGATATGGTTATTAAAGCAACACATTGTACGTCGTACTTAACGACTGTAAAACCTCAGGTGATACTGTGTGTGTCCAGCTTCTGAATGGCTTCCATGCTCTGGGATTCATGTATGCCTTTAAAAGTTCAACCCAACCTCAGTTCTTCTGTGCTCTCCAATTCTTAGGCATGCACGTGGGACAATAAACTCCATTCAATAAACGCCACTCATTTATGATCAAGTCGGTTTCATCGTTCAGCACAATCTCTGGAGTCCAGACGTTTTGTCTCCAACACAAACAGAAACGTTGCTGCATGAGGCCCAACGTCTTATTATCATGCTTTGATTCACATTTGAGCTCCCGACGTATGCAGTGTAGCGTTCTCATATGATCTCAATACGTTCAAACAGCCAACAAATGTTCCCTGTGGCTCCCGTGCATCGGTGGTATGAAGGTTTCTACTAGACAAACGGATTCTCCTGTGTTGTGTGTGCAGGTGGAGACCAATACTACCCTGATGCTTTCTTGCCAGCTGTTACTGTTTTACCGTACATATGTTTTCTTCCATTCGTTTGGCTAATTGTGCCTTATTGCATTCAAGAAGGAATGATTTGATGTTCCTCAATAAAACCAAGACAACGCTGAGGTTGTTTTTGCAGCCGAGGAGGAATAATTACAAATCCGTGCTGAGCTGCAGTCGGCATTGTTAAAACCTACAAATCAAGTCCAAAATCTTGGTTTAGTCATGGAGTCTGAGTTTGAACATTAATCTTTTGTTTCCCATTGTTCTTTTTGCCTGATTGTGCTTCTGGTTATATTTTGGCCTTTTGCTCTGGTTTGGTCTCCAGGGCCCCTATTTACCTGTAGAACTCTACTTTGTTTCATGTGGTGAGGTTTGACTGCAGAATAACTTAGCTGTGGATTTAAAAAATAATTTTGCAATGAATAATTTATTTTGAAATAACAGTAGCATCTCAACTGGATTTACTTCTATCGTTTACCTGTAGTTTCATCCCATCCCTTTTCTTTAATGCAATAAATGAAATTCCCTTCACCTTTGAAACCACATGTCACATCACAGTGAACACTCATTGCCGTTGGGTAGAAGGTGTGGCTGAGCCAGTCTCACTTCACCTTCAGTGCTGGAAGGTGAAGTTAGTCGTTAGTCTCGGTCACGTGACACTCCATGACGGGAGCACACTCAGCTGCTCCAATCAGGGGCTGCGTCCTTCGGAGGCCGCATTTGAAGACCGCCTGCTTCACATGGCCCTTTTCCACCGAGGCATTTTGAGGGCCGGTTCGGAGCCGGTGCCCAATCGCAAACCAGTTCTTCCTGTTTCCACGGACAAAGAGCCGGCTCTCGGCCTGGAAAACTGGTTCCCGAGCGGCCCTAACTCCTTGCTGGGCTGGAACCGGCCCCGGGAAGGTCTTGCTTACGTTAGGGGCTGGGGGCGGGGTTAACGATCGAGGCAACGGGGGAAAATACGCTGCTGCGGAGTTTTACTAACGTTACTGTTCCCGGTAAGTTTCACTTTTAAATTGTTTCACCTCGTTGCAAACCAACGACACATTTCTGTTTAGTTTACCAAGCTAGTGATTACGTTCGTAACAGCAGCAACTAGTGGCTTTGCTTCCTTGGGTAATGTAAGCTGACCGGCTCGCTAGCGTGATATTGCTAACAACAACGTTAGCATGCCACTTTCTGACTGCCGTTGGCTCACTAAACGTTACCAACTACCAACATGACTTAACATCTGTGTTCACGGCGTCGTGGACACGTTTGTGATTAAACCGCTGTTCTCTGGTTTGTGTTTGTAGAGCTGTCGGACTTCGGCGATATTGAACGGAGGTCCAACCTGCAGATGACTAAACATCAAACACTGCGATCTATTGATCACACACTGTTCTACACTTTAAAAAATGTTGTGATTTTAGTATTTTGTGTATTTTATTGTTATTGTATTATTTGCCAAAATAAACAGTTTCTGAAGAGACATGTCTGCTATGCTTGAAATGAGCGCTGCGGGGAAACCTCAGACGTATACAGTGACGTAATGACGTGGCTCTCTGGGCTCTCTAGCCGGTGGAAACGCAAACAGGTTCTCAGAAGGTTCGCAACTTGAACCAACTGCGAACCAGCACGGCACCGGCCCGGTTCCTGAACTAGGTTCGTGTTGGTGGAAAAGGGGTAACAAGAGGCTGCGACAACGCCGGCCCATTCACAAGATTCCCTTAAATGGATCCCAAACACGTAGCCCAACTAATCCCAAGATTCATTGCGCACCAGTGACGTTTGGATTTGAATCAACATGGCATCCGCTGAAGAATGCTTCAGTGGAAACATGCGTGCTAATTGAACAGCTGACGTGCATTGATTACCCTGACTTCCTTCACTTGTTGCACTGTTGAAGAGGCCACCTCTCTGGGGACCATAAGCATACGTTCTCTCATGATATTGGATCATTTATATATATATACATACTCACTAACATGGCCTTGAAAGACCATGAAGCTCCCCTTTAACATGACAGGATTTCTGTGAAGGAAATCTCATTGCCAGGAAGTGAACGATGCTGAAGCTTGATTAGGGGCTTCAGTCCAGAGAGTTCAATCAATAGAGAAGAACACTGAGACGGGGCCCAATTAAATGCATGGGCCCATTACATCAGAAGTGATTGTATCGGCAGCGCAGCTCCACTCTCGATAAAGAGAGCAGTGATCAATAGACAAGCTCTCTGAATGGACGAGCTGTTGAAGGCAGGAGCAAAAGGAGCGTGATCCTGTAACTACCTTTTGACTTGTTAAATGTATGATTGGGCAATATTCAAAGATATGTGAACAATTCACAATGTAAATGTGGACTACCTACTGTGTGACACGACAGTCGTAAGCAAGTAGCGTCTTAAGCAAGTAGATATTTACTGTTTATGACGTAGTTAATATGTCATGCGTGTCACTGACTTGAAATGCAACATGAGGATGTGAGTGGTAATGTAACACCTGGATGAACAGGCTCATTTCCTGTCGTCTAAAGGATCAAGATGAATCCTCCAGGTGCTTGATGTAAAGTTAAATATAATGGACCGGTGCAACTCGAAAGCTGTCATTTCAACAACAGACGCTTTTTAATTTAGCGCGTGTGTGTATTCCTGCAATTTCATGCACTGCTGGATTCGTCCTTTGATTATGACCCTTTAGCCCTCTGGTCCGAGCTGATGGATACTCCCTCCTGCGACGGTTTAGCTCTTCTGAGCTGCTTTGACAAGATGGTGGGGAAATGGGAGACATGTCTTGCTTGGATGACATAATGAGGAACAATGTGTTTGACGGAGGGTGCTAATACTTCTCATTAGCACCTGGAAAGTGTGAGCAAACTGTTTTCTTGTGCATGGAATTTATTAGCAATGAAGAGGTTTGCAGCAAATTATTACCAAACTGTATCAACAAGTCAGGAAGTCAGGTCTTTGGAAGCTGTTTGTAGTTGTACAGCAAGCATAATACATTGGAATTTAAACATGTAATAACATGTTGGTAGTCATATTTGTCTCGAAACACTGTAAATTAGACATGCACAGTGAAGGCTCTTACTAAAATGATACAATTGCATGTATGGTACTCCAAATTAGACGAGCAAACCAGACAGTAAGCTAAAATGGGGTCCGTGTATGTTTTGGTCATTTGATTTTCAATTCACAAACGGATATTAAAAAACAAATAATGAGTGGTTATTTGATTTTCGTTTTAAAAAAACTAAAATCTAAATTCAACTACAAGGCGTTTTTCTTTGTCAAGGTCAGAAAGGGATGGACTAAATTTAAAAAATGATTAGTTTTTCATTTTCTAGTTATAATAACTAAAATTAAAATCCCTACAAGACAGAAACAAAAAAATGCCAGATTTTGCATATTGTACGACTGGAAGTTGCCGTTTTCTGGCAAGAGCGCCCAAGGTGACCTGTGGTTCACCTTGCCCAGGCTAAAATGTCTTTGGAACTCTGACATGATTTCAGACATGGCAAAACAAGGCTTGCCATCTGCAGAAATCTCTGCACGCATATCGCTCGAAAGTCGGGGCGAAAGAGGATTTTCTGCAGGAAACATCAGGAGATTTTGCGCTGAAAAAGGCTCAAGCTTGATTGGACTCCCCGACGCACATCTCGAGTTAGAGGTGGCTAAAGCCATAACTGAGGTAGGAACCTGCTATACCGTATATCCCCTTTGCTACCTAAATATTTATATAGATGTCCTTCCTCCATAGAGCTGGGTCTGTTCGACGTTCCTGCCTATTAAAGGGAAGGTTAACGTTGCCACTGTGTACACGATATTGCTGGATTAATACTGTATAATAACTAGCCTATAATAATTACTACTACTTTTATTGAAGATAGTGCGACTTGTTGCTGCTTATGTGGGAATTGTTGGGTCTTTGTAAATCATTAATAAATCATAGTGTGGTTTTTACCTACCCTACTCTATATGTAAAGTGTCTTGAGATAACTTCTGTTATGACTTGGGACTATAAATAAAATTTTATTGTATTATAAGTGTGTGTGTGGGGGGGTACTCGCATTGTCTATTTAAAAATGTTATTTTAAAGTCATGTTTTTTTTATTTTTTAGACAGGGCCTACATACGGAAGAAGGATGATGAAGGGGTACCTCGCCACAAAAGGAGTGCATGCTGCAGAGACACAAATTGGAGCGGTGCTCGGGACTTTGCATCAGCCTTACAATGAAGCAAGACGTCAGGTAGTCTATGTTACTGTCTGAGCCTTTATATTTTACATAATCAAACTTGTGGAATGCATGTGTAGATTGTATAAGACTAGAAACTAAGCGTTTTTGTGACAATATATTAAATTACATTTACAAATAGATTGAATTATATTTACAAAATCTGCTACAATTGCAGAGAAAGACTGATGGGATTTCATATTTGTGATAATGCATATTCCTATCTTATAGGGTGCCCGCAATCTCAACCCCACACCATATCAAGCAGACTACATGGGTCAAAAGGTTCATAAGGACCAAGACGAAAGCTGGTCATGTTTGGGGTCACCCATGTTGTAGCCATTGATGGCTTCAGCAAAAAGGTTGTTGCTCATTCTACAATGCCTATAAAAAACAACCTCGTGATCTACCAAGATGTTTTCAGGTAACAGCCCATGTATTGTTGTGGACACTAAAGGGATTAATTAATTCTGTCATTTCTGCAAGATAGTGGTTGTCAGCCAATTTCTGGATATTATATCCACATTGTGCTGAACTATGACACTAGATATGGTCTGGGATTTGGGATATCATAACAATATGACAGAAGTGTAGCCTATGGTTTTAAAGGCTGCTTTTTAGTAAAGTTATGCAACTATGAATTTATTAGACTTATGGCAGTTTTGTTCTTTGCCCCTAGCCCGGGCATCATATCACTAATGGTTCTTTATCAAAAAATATGTTGTGCATAAATATTTCATGAGGTCTCAAGGTATTCAAGGTATTCAGAATATTATGTATATATGTGAGCTTGAGCCTCGTTCCCCCTGTTTTGTGTTGGCTACTTGCAGATTTCCCCTATTTATTGACCCACCTGTTAATTATAATTCCTTTAAGACAATGGACAATGTACAATTGTACTTATTTGTACAATGTGACTAAATGACAGCTAAAATGTACATTGTTATTGTCAGTAGGCTATAATATTATCATATCATAGCCGATACTTAGAGCAACTTATTTAGAACAGTTGCGTTTAAAAAGTTTAGCACAAATTAGATTTTTTTTTTCATCCAATAGGTCTGCAGTACTTGCCAATGGAATGTGGGATCAGGTGCGAGTAAATCACGGCAAGGAATTTTATTTGACACTATTCATGCAGGAGCTGCTGTCATCATATCGCCATAATCAGGAGAGAAGGCCTTACTTACAGACTTCATCAACAAGGGTACAGTTTAATTGTTTGTATGATTGCTTTAACAACAGACCAGTGCTATGCCAATTTTAATGAAAACTGTTATTGTGTTTTCTTCAGCAGCACTGTTTTCTTCTATGCATTACATACATTTTCTTTCCAATTATGCTTTCCTACTTTCAGGGTTAACATACCATAGAACAACACAAACAGGGATTTTGTGATTAACTTTTTTATTACACTCTATTTGGATAATTGTCCTACCAATTCCTGGTAAAACTGTAAATAGCAGTCAATATGCATGATGCCTGCATATATAGTAATTTCTGGTACATGTGCACTGCTGAGTTGGTAAAGTTACAGATTGACTAGCAGTTCTACATGACCCTGTCTACCAAATCGAAGAAAACATTTAGATTTTTCATTAAACCATCTGAATAAATGAACTACTGACAAATCTGTGTTTCTGATTTCAGAATCATATAGTTGAACGAATCTGGCCTGAGGTAAATAATTGTGTCAACTATCCACTCAAGACAGCCCTTGTGCAATTGGTGGATCAAGAGGAACTAGACATGGATGACAACCTTGTTAGATATTGTGTGTCCAACCTGACAATCCAGTTGTGCCAGATTGGTCTTACAAAGGTAGTGGAGTCATGGAACGCTCACCGAATACCAGGTGAAATAAACTGGTGAAGCAAAAACTAAAATAATTACAACAGGCATTCATAAGTTTCAAGATCAACCATATATTCATTATTTTACAGGTAAAGGCATACCAAACAACTTGGCTGGCAACGGTTGTCCAAAACAAATCCCTGAGGTTCTGTTGCCTCTTTAAGTTGAAGCAGCAGACCTGTATAGCCAACAGCTGGGATCGCAACTGACCGCGCATTCTACTTTTAAAGTTGATCCATTTTCAACCGAACACGACTAAATTACAGTGGAGAATCAGTTTGCAGAGAAATATTCAGACTTGTTCTCCAGAGCAGTGAACAACGACTTCGCACTATTCAAAGAGGCATTGCTCTATCTCATAACTACAACTCAGCACAGTGTGAAAAGCTATTTGCTCCATTTGAACTTACAGAATATACAGTATATCAGTAATAGGAACAAGCAATTGGTTGCAGTGGGTGTTTGATAAAGATAATGTTATGTGAATGAAATAGTGTTGTAAATTAACTCAACTTTCTTTGTGTTAAATAAGAACTCTGACCCAAATGTTCAGTCAATTATGGAAACTCAAATACACCATGCCTGCATAAAAGTAAAAAAAAATTACCTCTTCAAAAAGGGATTTCAGTACAGAAAATACCTCTGACACACCATTGACCTCAAATACGTCTCTGGAGTTGCCCCTACATTTGGCACAGTAGTCAGATGTCTCAGCAGCTGAACTAGCAGTGCTAGTCGCAGGTGATCGCATGAATGAAAAACGTTGGAACAAGGTCTAATGAGCTGAAAACACCTGAGGCTGCTCCAGGAAACAAGGCCACCTTTGCATCATCAGTTATGTATAGACTTTGAGCTGAGACCTACGAAGAAATTAAAACAAATATGTGAAATAACCCCGAGTGGTTATTTCCAAACCTTTCTATATTCTTCTGTGACTACCGAGAGGAAACTTCTCCAAATGCTACGTTAAACCTCTACATTATGCTACTAACAAACAATGTGTCTCTCCGACAACAATTCAACAACTAGGCTGTCGCAGAGCCGTAATGTTAGCTAACGTTAGTAGCTAATGTTAGCTATTCCTTAATTATGTAGTTTTATTTTCATATTTACCTGAAAGATGCGGCTCAGTTTTTCTGCAGTCATGTTGGCTTCCCTGAGAGATACTCTCTTATGTTTTCGAAAAACAACGTACTGATCCATGATGTCCATCATTTACGTTCCCCCCTCTCCGACCAGTCTCATACACAGCACCGTCCTCACTCGCGCTCTAACTGCGTACGGTAAACGGCAACTTCCAAAAAAACAGGGATTTTTTCATTTCTGTCTTGCAGTGATTTTATTTTTTGTTGTTATAACTAGAAAATGAAAAACTAATCTTTTTTTTTTTTAATGTAGTCCATCCCTTTCTGACCTTGACAAAGAAAAACGCCTTGTAGTTGAATTTTGATTTTAGTTTTTTAAAAAGAAAATCAAATAACCACTCATTATTTGTTTTTTAATATCCGTTTGTGAATTGAAAATCGAATGACCAAAACATACACGGACCAAATGGGTCACCTGTTAATATTATTACCAATATTTATTTATACTTTATTATTTTTATTCTAATTATTATTTATGCCATGGCTAATAAGTGCTGAGGAGGCTGCAGCACCTCCTATAAACCAAGACAATGTACAATCTTAATGCATATACTGTATAATGTAAGAGACCTCACATATGCAGCTTGATCTCCTAAAAATTACTTTCCCATTCAACAAAGCTGCATTGTCAACTATGTTTTGAGATTATTATTTTTGATGTATCACGAATCCGTTTTGAATCAAAGACTCGGCAGAGGGAGGACTTTCACCCAGGCGGCCACTGTTTGTGTCCAGTGTGAAACCAAAAGTCAACGTTGACTTATTTTTAATGAACTTAATTTAAACCAAACCATGAATTACTAACCCTCACATAGAAATGTGTATTTGTAACTATAAACATATGATTAAAGCTAGGACCATCATCCTGCAGGACATATGTTCACCTAAACAGAAAGAATGCAGTTTAGCTGTGTGGCTGCTGTGTGTATCACGGCTAAATGCTGTGCTCGCCATGTCATCTCAATAGATACTTTGGGCCCTAGTTTCGTAGACCAGGTGCAGTCAGCTTTCAGCGCACCTGCGCCGCGCCGACGGGGCGTGTCCGCCTGGATTTTGCAAGTTTCGTGCACCGCGCAGGCTCGCGCAGGCACACCTCCGGTCTCGCCCACCGGCGCAAGTGGGAGAGAGGGAGGAGAAGAAGGCGTGAGTGGGAGACGAGGAGGAGACGAGGCGTGGACTGGGATTAATACAGCCGATTCAGATCTTCACCAATCAAATGAGCTTCTCTCCTCTCCTTTAATGCGTTAGGGGAGGTTCAGTGCAAGATCCGTCACTTGACAACCCGATGACAGAAGCAGCGCCGCCGCTCCCACCACGCGCATCACGCGCTGTGCGCGCGTATTATAATAATAACAATGCTGATATTATAAGAAACAGGAGAGAGAGAGGAAGATGTTTTGGTCCGAGAGGCTGAGTTTCCGTTACGCGTGCCATCCGCCTTTGATCTGACGTCAGATGTGACGGGACAATCTATATAGATATAAATTCACGTGTTGATTCATTGGTTGCATTAAATAGTGTTTGTTTTGATTATGTATTGCATTTAAATGTGCCTGGAACTGTGGAAACCTGCCTGTGAGGTCTTGGTGACGTGTGCGCACTGCGCGCCGGTCCGCCAAACTTCCGATCCGCCAGCTGTGATTCGCATTGAATCAATGGACTTTATTAACGCCTTGCGCCTTGCGCTGAAAGTAGACCAGGTCGGAGCTGGCGAGCTTTCAGCGAAGTCTCGGCGAGGCTTTTTGTCACAAAACTTCCGCTACGCCAAGCTGAATCTGTGACACCTCCCCCTGCTGCGCCGCCACACCCATCTTGGCGCAGGCGATCCACCAAACTGCCAAACTGACGGTGCGCAAGGCTGCGCGGGTCGAAACTTGCACTGCGCCGGCTGCGCCACCCTGCGCCGCCCTGCGCCACCCTGCGCCGCCCTGCGCCGGTCTACGAAACTAGGGCCCTTAGTATGTATGTTCTACATGGTGAAGTTCAGCTTTCTCTTCCAATTACTAAGACTGTAAGGACTTCCAGCTCAGCCTTGTGAAATGGTCTGGTTCAGTCAGATGCTTTGCCTCAGGATTGGCAAGAATCAGCTGGTGGCCTCCAGGTACTACGTTTCATTTTCTTTAAACAACGCACAGAAATTAGCACGTAACAAGTTGTTGTTTTGACAAAGGGGTCATTGTATAAGACGCAGAATAATCCTGTCCAACTTGTTAATCACACGATTGTAATTTATATGTTGCATGGTATTATCCTTTTCTGGAATTGAGCTTGTCAATAATTTTGGTTCCAAACTGAGTTGGAAGATAAGGCTCTGTGGTTTAGAGAGTAGATATCAATGAAAATGGGTTTTAGAGAATATTCTGATCCATCCTTGTTAACTGTAATGAGTTATGGTTATTTGGGCTACAAAAGGTTGTCTACATAATTCTAATCTGCTTAGAGGTGAAAAGGCATCCCCTCTTGTGTATCCTCCTCTTCCTCAGCTTCCACCTGACTCATTGATTGATGTGATGTGGCTCTCGCCTGCTTCAATCACTGCTGTGATGCCGGATTTAATGGTTAGGACAAAGCTTGACATTCTCAGTGGGATTCTTCATTCTGTGAGAGGTGATAGGACTTGGTGTCTTCTTTAATCCTGGACTAAAACGTTTAACAAGTGCTCGGGGGGAGGGGGGGGGCACTCATAATGCTAATCGTTGTCTTTAACCTACAAGGTTCCTTCCTGTAAACTTGACTGCATGTGGCTGAATGTGTAAGAGGAAGTTGGTAAACCTAAACACTGTGCATGCAACGACACTTCCAAAAGTGAAGTTAGAAGGGTCCCTGTCTTCGACAAGTTGGGAGTGAGAATTTGTTGGTTGCTTCCTAACCTTTCTAATCTGATCCTTCTCCAGTTTGTGTCCTTTGCCAAATGAAACTCATCAGTCTATATCTCCAAACGTTGCCCCCTCAGGCTCTCTGCCTTCTCCATCTGAGCGGTAACACTTTTCACTCCACCAGCCTCCCTTATCCTCCATTTTTGCCCTTTTCTACGTGCATTTGTCTTAACAATCAGACCCGCTTGTATCTCATCCTTTCACTGCACCGCTGAACTGATGATGTGCTGCAAAGGTTCCCAGACACAGTGTACGCCTTGTATTTCATCTGTGAGAAAATAAACGTAATGTTTGTGCTCCGGTAAGGATCTCTTAAGTTCAGAAGCTTTATGATCCGTCATTATGGGTGCATACATTTCCACTGATTTACCTAGGAGCACCTCTCTGGTCGCTATGTCAGCATCCCCATTATCACGATGGAAACGCATGTTGCCGGGATGGCCATTATTTTCAGCAAGACTGTTCTAGCACAAAGAGGCGCCACTTGTACTGGAAACAATTTGTTCTTTAGCTGCATGTTTGTAGAGAAAACACAATGTTACCTCTTGGGAGTTAAGAGGTTTGTCTCATCCTCATTTTTGTGACACATTCGATACCTTTCTTCTTTTTTCTGGAAGTGTTTGGAGAAGCTTTAACAAGTCGGGAGAACAAACACGGCAAGATAGAGTTGGTGCAACCTACACATCTTAGAGAATTCCCAAACAAAAGCATTTTGAAAAACGGATTTTTACACACGAAGATGAGTTTATTTATTATGAAGTTTTACTCAGACGCTGATGATGTCATCTAGACTAAGTCTATGCTATGAACAGAGAGCCTTTGTCACAAAGTGAGGAAAGACGTTTACTTAAGACTTTTTATTAATGATATTCATGAAGTTGCATTATGCCGTATACAAGGGATTACATAACTGTAGATCTTAACCTCCAATGTAAAGATTTTGATCATTCATTAGTAGTGATATCCAAATGAAGCTTCGTGAAGCATTTTCTTTATTTTCTGAGCCCAATAGATGGCGCTCTCTTTTCAACAAAGGGTTGAAAGCAATGGAAATATATTGTTGCAAGTTTCATGCACCGCCCAAGCTCGCGCAGGCACGCCTCCCGTCACTCCCACCCGCGCAAGTGGGAGACGAGGAGGAGACGAGGCGTGGACTGGGATTAGGCGCGTTTCGAATCAAGCATGCGCATGCATTTGCCTCGCAAAACCAGGCATTCTGGGAAAAAAACGTCACAAATGCTGGTGATAACTTCCCTTTGCGACATGTCACATGACTTTAAAAACTCGCGGTATCTCCAGGGTAACTCCCTCCACATGCTTTTCTCTGCAGATGGTCTGAAATAAGTGCGGACATAAGACACTCCCCTCAACGTTGCCCTAGTTGGTTAGAATTATCACGTAGTATTTCCCACGTGAGAAAATTCCTCAGCCTCCGTCAACAAGGGGAGTTCAAATGCCTCGGCTCGAGTTAGTCAGCGACGAAGAAAGCCAGCATCACTGAGCAGGCCATATTATTTGTGCAAAGTCCGTGGAGTTTCCCCTGGCTCGACAGTTTTTGTTATGTATACAATTATTTATAAAGTTTAAATTAAAAAAAAAGTCCGTGAAGTGCACCTGTGTCCGACTTGACGTGGTGGGAACTTGACGTGTTTAGTTAGTTGCATTAAATAGTGTTTGTTGTGATTATTTATTGCATTTACATTTACATTTAGGTCATTTAGCAGACGCTTTTGTCCAAAGCGACTTACAATAATTACATTTGTCAAAAGAAGGAAACAAAGAAACCACGACGTATCATTGCCGATAAAGTAAGAGCTAAAAATAGTGTTAGGTCCTCATCTGAGTAAAGTAGTACTTCAAGAGCAACAGTGCTAAGATCAGAGTGCTATAGGTAAGGTTTTTTGTTTTTGTTTTTGTTTTTTGTTTTTTTTTTTGTTTTTTTTTTTTTGTTTTTTTTTTTGTTTTTTTTTTGGGGGGGGGGTGTGTCGAGGGAGGGTGCTAGTGGGTCATGCTATGTAGAGTCAAGGTGAAGTCTGAACAGGTGAGTCTTGAGCCTTTTTCGGAAGATGGCAAATGACTCTGCTGTCCTGACATTGGTCGGGAGTTCGTTCCACCACTGAGGCGCCAGAACAGAGAAGAGTCTGGACTTTGCTGAGCGACATTTGCTTGATTTCAGCGATGGTGGTACCAGCCGGCCAGCTGAAGTAGAAGAGCGAAGTGCTCGCTTCGGGGCATGAGGTTTGACCAGTGTTTGAAGGTAGAAGGGTGCCGTTCCATTGATGGCCCTGAAGGCCAGTGTCATCGTCTTGAATTGGATGCGTGCTGCAACAGGGAGCCAGTGGAGGTCACGGAGGAGGGGGGTCACGTGGGAGAATTTGGGTAGATTGAAGATAAGGCGTGCTGCGGCATTCTGGATACGCTGTAATGGTTTAATCGCAGAGGCCGGGAGTCCGGCCAGGAGAGAGTTGCAGTAGTCAAGGCGGGAGATGACCAGTGCTTGGACCAAGAGCTGCGTTGCATCCTTTGTGAGGAGGGTCCGAATCCTGCGGATATTGTAGAGGGCGAATCTGCAGGATCGGGCCACAGCAGTGATGTTGGGGGTGCAGGATAGTTGGTCATCGAGGATTACACCCAGGTTCCTCGCAGTTGAGGAAGGTAATACTGTGATGCCCTCGACAGTGACCGACAGGTCCATGCGAGGGCAGTCTTTCCCTGGGATGAAGAGGAGTTCGGTTTTGTTCAGGTTGAGCTTGAGGTGATGTGCAGTTGTCCAGACCGAGATGTCAGCCAGACAGTTTGAGATGCGAGTTGCAATGTGAGCGTCAGAGGACGGGGGAAAAGAGAGGAACAGCTGGGTGTCATCTGCGTAGCATTGGTAGGAGAATCCATGCGATGTGATAACAGAACCTAGTGATCTGGTGTATAGTGAGAACAGAAGCGGTCCTAATACTGAGCCTTGAGGGACGCCCGTGTCCATTTAAATGTGCCTGGAACTGTGGAAACCTGCCTGTGAGGTCTCGGTGACGTGTGAGGACTGCGCGCCGTCAGCCAAACTTCCACTCCGCCAGCTGTAATTAGCCTTGAATGAATGGACTTCATTTACGCCTTGCGCCTTTGCGCTGAGAGTAGACCAGGTTGGAGCTGGCGGGCTTTCAGCGCAGTCTTGGCGATGCTTTTTGCCACGAAACTTCCGCTACGCCAAGCTGAATCTGTGACGCCACACCCATCTTGGCGCAGGCGATCCACCAAACTGCCAAACTGACCGTGCGCAAGGCTGCGCGGGTCGAAACTTGCACTGCGCCGGCTCCGCCACCCTGCGCTGCACCACGAAACTAGGGCCCTTTATGTTTATTTTCAGGCAAAAAGTCACAAAGGAAGAGGTGGGTTTGTCATAAAAAAGGTAATTAGATTGAGTCGTGATGATTATTGGAAAGAGGATACAGCATTCAGAACATTAATGTCCCAGAGACCGAAAGTTTAGTCTAAATGGGATAAAAGTGTTTGATTATTGTTAAAGTATCCAAACATCCTGGTGTCTACAAGTCATTAATTGCCCCATGGAGCAGCAAGAAATGGAATGCACCTCCCATCAAGTCTTGAGCGATGGGCAGATTGTGGTTCATCGCTTCTTTGATCCATTGAAGTCAAGTCTCCGAGGGCTGGCCTGTTTACAGATTTGTAAAAGACATCCAGTATTCCTATGATGAATAAGAACAAATGTAACTTCATGCCATAAAGACCATGAAGACATTTTGCTGTGCGTTGGCTTCTGCTATGAAATTATACCTGCATCATAATTTCATCTCCTCATCAGCATTTTCTCTGAATCTCAAGATATTACTGCCATTTATCACACTTCTTTTTTTATGTTTTTACACTTCGTGTCTGCCTTCTGGTTTTCGCTGACTCGCTCCGATCTGAGTCTTGACGGATGTTTTCAGTTAAAGTTTAAAGTCACATCAGAAATCACCACTTCTCCTGGCAATGTTCATCTTTTAGGGAAGCATTTATGTGACAAGGCGGTGTCACCGCTGAGCTTCCTGTTACAGTGGCAATAAGACAAGTGTGTGTGTAAGTGTGTGTGTTTTCAAAAAGGAGGGGGAGCACCCTTCCCTTCCACCTCATCCCCCGTCCCACACACCCATCTTCTCTCCTCCCACGCCATCCGTTCTATTACAATGATAATAGGATTTGGAGGGCTGCGTTATTGCTGCTGTCTGAGCCGGGCCTGGTGAGATCCCTGAGCCAGGCCTGGTGAGATCCCTGAGCCAGGCCTGGTGAGATCCCTGAGCCGGGCCTGGTGAGATCCCAGTCCACTCTGCTCCTCCTGACTTGCATGTTAGAGTCCTGATTCATTCTCTATTCACAGAGGCCTCCGTTAAAGACTGAGGGGAGACGTTTGGTTCAGGGTTGTTATCGCCTCTCTGCTGTATGGACTGCTGACTTTTATTCCTGGCACACAGACCAGTCAAAAAAAAGAAGTCTGAGTTAAAGGGGACTCCTGTTTAACAGCCGCTCTGCTGCCCCCAACGAGGCATACTTCTTCAGAAGGAGGTTATGTTTATGGTCATTCATAAGGGCAATTTTGAAAAGCCATAATTCCCAGTGCACAGTGCTGCCTTTAGAGTTTTCAACTCATTTTTAACAACTGAGCAGTGGAGCGGATTTGCCAAATCCCCATTGAAGTCAATGTATAATATGTTAACCGGTGATAACATGGCAACGAGGCAAAGACCTCATAGTCTGCTGCATTACAACATGTTAGTCATTGTCTCCTCTCATGCTTATTTGGTATTACTGGTGTAGTATACTGGTATATATATATAGTATTTACTGTTACTATTGATTTACAAGTTGGCTTATTTTTCGGTTATGATTTACTTGCACAAAAAAATTATGAAACATTAGCTGTGTTTGATACGACGGCGTATTGGGCCACTGTAGGAAAAAAAAAAAAAAAAAACGGAGCCGAGAGAGGAGGGATATATTCAGAGAAAAAAAAGGAACAAATTCACAACAAGTCATTCATTATAGAGGTCATAGAGGAATTAATAAACACGTTGCTTGACTGGATGTTTGCCGTTGCTATGACAACAAGTAGAAGCTACCGCTAGCATCTTAGCTCGACCACCCGATCAATTAACACTCATAAGATGACAATTTGGCGTCATGTAAATAGAACATCAACATCATCACCCTAAGGACCTTAACGAGGCGTTCTCACATGTGATGGATTCATTAGAAAATAAATGTGATACATACTAATACGCCGTTGTGGTTTGAAATCACATACATATCAACTTGAATATGTGTTCACACTATATACTCGTATGCTGAACCTGAGAAAAGCCACATGTGCAAGAAGTGCTGTCTCCATTGACTACATACAGTCCGTCCACCATCAAGCCATTTCAATAAGAACCATCGGGATATTTGGATCCTTATTTGAGTAGAAAACATAAGAACAATTGTAGAAGAGGAATACTCCAGTTTGTACACCTGCTGCTGTATTTGTCTGGAAGAATTAGTGTGTTGACATAGACTGGGAACAGACGTGGTTATTACCCAGGAAGTTTTTCAAATAAAGTGTGAGAGACATCTCTGGAACCATTGCACAGATGTGATCCAGTTAATTAAAATGTTGTAAAATATAAGCTAATATTGCCTCTCTTTGTTCCTTCCGTCACCACACACATGAAACAACAACCCATCTTTTTATGGACTCTACTTTTAGTCATATATCTTTTTTTTAAACAGAAAATTAGATACTCAAGCTTAGGATTTATTTAATTTAGTTGGGATGTTTGCTCATGAAATGCCTGTTAAGAAGATGTATGTTATTAATCTAATTATTTTTTTGGAACAAAAACATATACAAACCAAACCACAGTCTTCAGGTCTCTAAAATACAAAAACAACTGTGAAAACAAGATCATTACGTAATTAATTTGATGTGTAATTGATTTGATTTAGTTAGTTTTGCCTTTCATCGTCATGTCTTTGTTTTTCTTCTCTATCTTGTCATCTATGCACTGCCAGCGACGATGGACCCTATGATGTATTTGCTGTTCGTCTCGTATTATTTGCACGGAAACAGATTCCAAAATAACTGTTGAAAAATAAATAATAAAACGTGTCAAATGAATGGACTAATGAATCAAATGAATAGTGTGGCTATCCATATGAGAACGAGAAAGGACTGTCATTTCTGCCTCTCGAGCCGGATTTAACAACACAAGAACAGCAGAGGCTACACTTTCATCTTGGCAGGATGCCACGCTGCACTCAGAGCACCAACACTTCATCTTCAGCACACAACAAATAGTTTGGCTCTTTAACCTCGTCCTTCTTCTTCTTCTTCTTCTTCTTCTTCTTCTTCTGTAAATCACAGTTGTTGTGGCATTTGGCACTTCTGCAGCGCTCACCAGGCTACTTCCTGTCCACACGGCAGCTTAGATCAATCACTGCCGGCCTGACGTCGGTGCCGCTGCTCAGAAAGCAGCATCTGTGCTGTCTGCTGTGCGAGGAATGGGCTGGTTCTTTCAGGGGTCACTGCCAGCTCACCAGCCCTCCTGGATGTTTTTATAATTAACTCAGTGGTGATTTTATTCTCATTGTGGAGGGAAAAGGACAGAAAATCGGGGTAGTTCACGATGTCATTCTTGAAATGTCCATTCTGATCTCCAGCTCGTCTTTGCACACAGTAACTGCCACTGTACTGTAATGTCAGAGCGGTATGCAGCAACAATTTTGGCCAATTACAACTCTATGCGACACTAAGGGAGTGCAGATTGATATAGAAGCACACACCAGCAGCTGAATATCAAAACTACCCCAAAAATGATAGATATACTTTATATACCATCCCTTTGACGCCTCTATGCGCCGCATATAGTGCATACCCACTTTTTGCGCCACTGTGTACTGTAACATACTGTACTGTTTGTCAAGTCTATAATATCTTGCAGCAGGAGGGTACATTCTGCCCTTTAGAGGGAATTAATGAGCGGCTGCATATAAACCCAACACACTCAGGATGTTAGAGCTATATCCAGCTTCACAGACCCTAACCCCGCTCATCCAGTATAACCGCTGTAATGAAGTTAATCAACTGGCTGCTTTATTTTTGACATAATGAGGCAACTTTAAATGTCAACCTGGTTTCAGATCTCTGCCACAGACCAGTGAAATTCCAGAAATTTCAAACTTAACTAAGCGTACTCTGACCTTATAGACAGCTGGTGGTCTGAAAGAGAAGACTGTTGCCACAATTTCCCTTTTTGCATCTTACAATGTTCCCTCCAAAGATACTAATGGTACGTATCCACAGGCGTGTTTCTTGGTGCTTTCCCGCGTTGGACAATTGATGAGCATTCCCCAAATTAGATTGACTGGATGGAGGCTTACACTCGTGGGCTGCTGCTCACATTTGAGACTGTCCTCCTCGAGAAAACGACCACATAGGTCGTGTGTCAAGCACCGAATTACGACCATATGTTACGTTTCAAAATAGCGCGCCCTCTAGCGGTCAAGTAAATATCGACACTCCGGTGACGTTTTGAACAGAATACTACTGTAATGTGTACTGCCCCCCCCCTGCGCGCGCGGACGATCGGCCTCCCGTCAATCATCAGCAGAGACCCCCACACACGTCGACCTAACCCTAACCCTAACCCTTAAACACAATTTACTGTACTTACCTTCATTAGTCCAATGAAGTTCCAGCCACTACTATCGTCGTTGCGGAAGAATCTCCGCAATACGCACGTCGAGGATTAATCCACGCAATATGCAATGCCCTTATGTCACCAGTAGGAGTGCTCATCTAACGTACGCTCCCAGAGGTCGTGAGGACGTGACACACAACCTATTTGGTCGTATGAGTTGGAGGGCTTGTTGCACATTTCTAACCCGACAAACCCGAGACCTTTTTCTCTTATATCACAAAAGTACTTCATCGAAATGTCTGCAAGATATCGGCCGCGTAGTTGCCAAATCTGTTGTGACATTAGATTGACGACTGCTGGTTAAAAGGTTTTGCCTTTGCATAAAGTAGCCCAGCAGCCAATGTGACAGCCCATCTCTGGAAATGCTACCAGAATGCATTGCACCGTGCATTGCACATTGCACATTGCACATTGCACATTGCAGCCGTGCAATTTGCAGGGCTGCAATGCAATGACGGAACCAGCATACATGTACGCTAAGTTGCAGCAGGAGGACCTGAACATGTGTCTACTCGATTGAAAAGTGTCAAATTTGTTACTTTCCACTTTGTCCCAACACTAATTTGCACGGTCGCAAGACTTTCCAGCACACACAGATGTATTTGTGGTTGGATGTGGTGTTTGGCTCGTACGTAACAACATCCCTGGCTGACACTGTAGCTCACCGGTCAGACCTGCTGCCTTTCACTCCAGCTGCCAGGGCTTCAAATCAGACTGCACTCAATATGCTTGTTTTGATCAGCACCGTCCAAAACTGATGGCTGCTTTGAGATTTCAACGTGGTTGATACGCACGTTTAGGGAAGTGAAAATGTTCTTTTCTAAAATGACATCCATGTCAAATGTAATTCAATAAATAAATAGCAATGGCCTGAATAACCATTTCATCTTTTGCATCTGCTGAACTGCAGTAGCTTGCTACGTTGCTTATTGCAAGCACTGTTCATGCATTTATTAAATGCATAACAAATTCCACCGATTGCAGTAAACAAGCCAATGTTAAAAGCAAAGTGTTGAGGTGGTGGGGAATGCATTGTAACAACGAGCAGCCATATATTCCATTTGAGTCAGGGACAAAGAACTGTGACATTCGTCGTCCTCCAGCTTCATGCTAAAGGCCAGCAGCGTTTCTGCCGTCTTGCAGTGTGCCTCAGCAGTTTCTGGGCAATGTCTTCATTTTTTTTTTTTTTTTTGCAGCTTTGTCATTTTTCTCCTTTCACTGCTTTACTCGGCTTGTTCCTAATTAAAATAACTGCCAGAATGTCGGGCATGCAGCCGCACTAAGCTCTGGCTTTCAGGATGGATCCTGGTCTGTTGGGTCAGCCTCGGTCCAGACTGAAATATCTACTAATAACTATATACGATGGATTACTATGATATTTTGTACGACTATCCCAGATTCCCAAGGGGGATGTATCCCGACGACTTTGGTGATCCCCTGACTTTTCAGGTAGCGCCACCATGAGGTGGACTTTTTCTTTTTTTTTTGTGACATTTCTCAACAACTATTGGGAGGACGGTCATGTTCATTTGGAACAGGAATGTGTGTCCCACTGTAGATGAGCTATAATGATTCTCTGACTTTCATCTAGCGCCATCATCAGGACAACATTTAAATTTGAGGGACAACAATGCTTTATTTTCTCTGAGTTCAATAAACATCTGCAGCCGTCACACAGTTGTCAGATCAATGTATGCCTCCGAATTCAGGGTGGGCTTGTGCACATTTACGATTCCCACAGGATCTAAAAGATGTTTATGTTTTATGTCTTTTCCTGCGAATCAGTCAGGTAAGATATCACGAGTTAGAAAATGTAAATTATTACTGAAGCCGGTCAGTAAACCAACTGTTTATAAAACCAACAACATGGGGAGAAGTGGATGATGTGCTTTTTGTAGTCCATTATTGTAGTTTCTCCAGCGCAGACGCACGTCAATCACCGGTGCCGATCATCAGCTGTCAATCATCAGCAGCATCATAATGACGTAGCTTAGTGAAAGTCCGGTCGGATTCTCTGAGCACCGCGGTCCACTTTTCCTAAATCCTTTGGAGTTCTCCTCTCGCCTTTCCTTAACCCCAGGACATTTTCCACAGAGGTCAAGGAATAGGAGTTTGGACCGATTTTTTCCCTTTGGCCCAATTCCCCCAATGTCCCCCCTCACGGACTCACAGACTTCAACCCACGTTCCAATTAAAGCCCAGCACTACCTCACCTGATCCAACTCTTCAAGGTCTTGATTGAAGACCATGGTTCGATAATTAGTTGAATCAGGTGCCTGAGTGCTGGGCTGAAACAAAATCCTGGACCCACACCGGCCAGAGAGCGAGTTGAACAGAGAGTCCATCTATTGGGCTCAGAAAATAAAGAAAATGCTTCACGAAGCTTCATTTGGACATCACTACTCGCAGCAAGAGGGTCGCGGGTTCGATTCCCAGGTCGGTTCAGGTTCCTTCTGTGTGGAGTTTGCATGTTCTCCCCGTGTGAGCGTGGGTTCTCTCCGGGTTCTCCGGCTTCCTCCCACAGTCCAAAGACATGCAGGATGGGGATAGGTTCATTGGTGACTCTAAATGTGCCCGTAGGTGTGAATGTGAGAGTGAATGGTTGTTTGTCTCTACATGTCGCTGTGATGTGACCTCTGTCTCTACATGTCTCCCTGTGATAGACTGGCGTCCTGTCCAGGTGTACCCTGCCTTCGCCCAATGACAGCTGGGATTGGCTCCAGCCCCCCCACGACCCTGGATACAGGATTAGCGGTAGACAATGGATGGATGGATGGATGGATGGATGGATGGACTTTTCATTGCCTCAGCCTTCTTCTCAGTTTTTGGTTTCCCCACTTTGTCATTAAAGCTTGTCTTTGTTTAGTTTCACCTGCCTGCCTCTTGTCATCTGGGTCCTTTATGCATTTCATTAACCGAGACAGAACCTAATTGACCCAAAACCACCTTTGGGAAACATATATTTGACAAGTTCTTTGTTCAGTTTGTTCCCATGTCCCATCAGCTAAGACGAGGAGGCGGGTTTTATGACCCTGCATCTGTCCATCTTTATATACAGTCTATGGGGGTGAACAGTAACTGTATTTTGATAGCTCAATGAACCTTTGACGATCCCTCTTCCCCTCTTTGTCCGTTTCTGGCCCTTCCTTTTATTGTAATAAACAGGCATTAAATGAAGTTAGTTAAGCCCATGAAGCAGCTGCATGTGAGAACTGTGTTTAACTAAAACTCCCATCTGCAGCCTCCCCCGTGCCAACTCCTCTCTACCCATTACCACATCCAAAGCAAGCCGGCAGATGTTCTTCTGCAGTGGAACCTCTGGCTCATTAAGCTGCTGTTGTTGATGGACTTAAGGAGTCCACTCAGGGCCCTTGTGAGTCTGATTAGTCTGAGAAGTCTCTCTGGGGAAGGTATAAATGTAATCACTAGTTTCCATCACTCTCAGATTCAAAATGGCTTTGATGAGACGGCATGTTGTCCCTCAACTAAGTGGCCTTTAGTTTTCTATAAGGGCTTCTTATCTTCTCTCCACCTGGCGCTTCACGCTGCCACCTTCTTGTTGGCCTTCTCACTCGCCTGCTATCATTTTTAATTCCATATAGGCTGTCTGTTTAGGAAAGATTATGAGTTGTTTCAGAATAAATAATTTGATCAACTGGAAGTGCCTTCAGCCAATAATGTTCCCACTCCGAGGCAATCATCTTGACCAAATCAAAGGAAAGTCTTACATGATGTACCGTATCTACAATCTACATCTTACTGAGAGGTACCGCATTCCCCCAGAGCACATTCTTTCAGGGGATTATACCTGTAGCCATGATAAAATAATCAATTCATGCAGCATTTATATAATTGATCAAGCATTTTTTTAAAAGGTACACACACACACACACGGTCCACATTTCTACTTGGCAATGATTTCCCTGGCTTAGCTGAGCATGACAAAGAGGGACTCCATCGCTATAGCAACAACCTGTAGACTATAATTTACACTTCTTGTTATTGATGGAACAAAACAAGCCCGAGAAATCTTAAATTGATCGATATAATAATCTAATTACAAGAACATATATCTTATGTTTTTCTGATTGTTACGGTCGAGATGAGGCAAATTCATCATGTGTTCACTATGTGAATGTTTAATAAGCCCTCATGCATGAATCGATTTACATAGTATGACTAGTAGAGTCATTCATGTATGTCCAGGGCATCCTCCTTCCAAGGATGTCTGAAAGAAATGTGAAGACACTTGGGGGCACTCAGCTGTTTTGAACGATGGCTGGGCATGTGAGGAAATTTCTCCAAGCTTAGAGCGGCACATATGAGAAAAAACAAGGTGGAGAATGAGTTCAAGAGTCATGTTTTTTTCTCCCATTCATTCTCGAAGACCTTCCCATGTCATTTATTGCACAGAGCACATGGCAGCTGTGGGGAAAAGTAGCCCAGTAAATTGGAGACTGAGCTCACAGTTCCCCTCTGGTGACTTCTCTAGGCCCCCAGGGCAAAGGGTGTGTGTGTGTGTGTGTGTGTGTGTGTGTGTGTGTGCTAATGATAACTGCCATTTGTATTCCATTATGCTCACACCAAAAACGTACACACACACACACACTATATATATATATATATATATAAAGCCTGTATTCCCTGAAGGCCTAAGCGTCACATTATGATCAATACGTCCTACTATTCACCGAGCAGGTTGGGAAAAGAACAGATCCCTCAGAAAAAGGGTTAAACTCTTGTCGTACCCCCACCCATCATCCGGTATCGCCCACAAACCCTCGGCTCAACCCCGCAATCTATCTGTGCGCTAATAGCTGCTGGAAGACAGGTGCACCATTGGCTGTCCCTAATGACTCAAGTAAGCACCCGTCTTCCACCCCCCCGTCTTCCACCCCCCCGTCTTCCACCCCCCCGTCTTCCACCCCCCCTACCCGAGGGGATTGCATAGCGGGTGAATATGTCACAGATTGGGCTCAAAAGTTATGAAGAGCGGCTTTCGAAATCTGAGCATGTACATAATTCAGCACTTTTTGTAGTGGGATTTCTTTATCTTGTCATGGTGGTGACTCAGTCACAAAGCCTTGAAATCTCTGCAGCGCCTTTTATTAAAACTTTCTGTCACAAGGAAGCGCTTCAGCAGAAATAAAGGTAGCGACTGAATATTCCCTGGATGGAAATAGCTGAATGTACAGAGACTTCCCCTCCGATTGAGGATGTTGTTTTAATGGTCAGCCTTGGCTGTATATCACATATACTACGTACGTGCTAGGTGAATACGCGTCTACAATGTAAAGAAATTTGGAACTATCACTCATATTAAAACAATATAGTCCTTGATGATGTTCTTTGAGAATTTGACTTACAAAATTAATCTGGGCCCATATTTACAAAGCTTCTTAAAGTAGTAAATCAGTCCTATAAATGACTCATTCTCTTTAGTACTGGAGCTTAAAGCAATTAATCAAGTTTCCTAAAATAAGAAATCTCAGTGCCCATTGGCAATATGTGTGATGACAGATGCCTCTGCCAACAAAAGGCTTTATTTCTGGGTTTCGGATATCAGAACCAACACTTCCAATGCACTCTTCATCGTTTACCGTCTGATTAGCAACTCGAGATATACGAGACTAGAGTTTGACTTAAGAGACCACACAATGTTAAACCATCGTTGGACAATAGCCGGAGGATTTCGAGACTACATTTTAGCCAATGAGTTCTGCTTCTTTTGCTCTCCACACGGACTGCATTCCACCAAAGCCTGTTCCAACATGATTGGTCCACTCAGACAACAACAAAACAAGCGTGTGCTGATACGCCGTCCCGACAGCGAACTACCAAGCAAATACGTGTCTACATCCGTGCTGATATGTTAAAGGAATTATTCCTAACAGCATCATGTTATTTTGTCACTTTGAGTCTTACTTTGCATTGTCAAACCAGAAAATAAAGAGATCAAATTCCTGGCACAAATGAAGCAATTCCCCCAAACAATCAAGAACCAGCCAGTAAAGTTTTTTTCTCTGCAGAAAGCAAGCAATCGAAAACATATTAACAAGCATGTTATTTTGTTTCTGAGCAAAACCAATTTTTTGTCATTTCTGAATGAAAACACACCTATCGTGAACTCCAAAAGTAAGCACAACACTGAATGTACTCCACACTTGGCATGAAGTGAACTCTTCTGACACGTCTGAGTGTGAAAATGTGTTTGAATGAGTGGTTTTACTTCTTGGCGTTACAGCTCGTAGCCAGGTTTTTCCTCGCGACTGATTTCCTTCCCAATCCCCAACAACCCTTCTTGACCGCCTGCCTTCATGCCATCACCACGGGGCCCGACATTTGCTCTCTGTCTTTTCTACCTCTTTCAGTCCTTCAGTTCCTCTAGACCTTTCCATCTGTCCCCATCTGTCCCAGGAGTCTGAAGCTTTGTGAACTGAACTCACAGGGCTGCAAATAGGTGAGAGACTGACTTCTCCTTCTTTCTCTCCTGCTATCACTCTTTTCTCACTCGATCGACTGCCGCCGACTCTTCTACCCTCTTTGTCACTTTATCTTTTACTTTGTGAGGGTTAATGATATTCATAGCTGCTTCTCTTAGTTACCGTCTCGCTCTGCCGCTAAAGCTTCTTCAACCTTTTTATTTATTTATGTAACCACAGTGTAGTGTTTCAACATCTGTAATCATTACTTCATTTGTAATCATGTAATTATGAATAGAAATAGACTGGATGCTTCACCAGGTTCTTCATTTTATCAACATGTTGTATTTTAAGTGTTTGATGATGCAGGTATTAATTCCAGTTTCACAATTATAATGTTTTACCTGTCAGGGAAACCCCTCTGTGTATCTAACTGTACGAAATATCTTGGGCACATCATCACTGACAGGATGGAAGATGATGCTGACATGTACAGGCAGAGACGAATGTTGTATGTCCAAGCAAACATGTTGGTCAGGAAATTCCACTACTGTTCTGATGATGTGAAAGTAAACTTGTTTCGTTCTTACTGCACCCCTATGTATGCAGTCCCATTATGGGTCAGCTACAAAAAGGAGACCTTGCGCAAACTTCAGGTAGCATACAATGACTGTCTGAGGATACTACTGGAAAAGCCCAGGGGTCCGTTTCACAAAGCAGGTTTAGTGAAAACCTTGAGTTAGTTAACCCTGAGATGAGGGAAACTCTGGTTTTTCGGTTTCACAAAGCCAGTTCAGCCTAAATCTGAGTCAGTTACCCGGGTAACATGCTCCGTGAACCTAACCTGCTCGCTAGCAGGTTTGCTTCAACAAACCCTGAGTTTCTCCCTACATGTCTCCGCCTTTTTCCGGAATCTGAACCAACTCTGAAAAATTGTGCCGTCCTTTCATCGTCAACCTAATCGATACGGAAATAAAAGTGATTCTAGCAGCTTTGCGTCGGTAGAGGATTTTGATTACCTTTCCTTTCAATCACATTAGATATTATCTAAACAATATTCTCCGACATTTTCAACATTTCATATCGCGGACATAATCTGCAACCAGATTCTTTGCGGAGGTAGTGTTTTTGCGAACGGGAGATTTATGAAATGTTTAAGTACGTTCCTGTGTTGAAATACCTGCTTATATTTACTGTTTAATATGTGAAATATGATTAAAATCATATGCCTTAGTCAACGTATTTGCGCAATATTCTTATGCTTAATTTTCAATTGAAGCCACTTTCTTTCTGTGCCTGGGGGGATTACAACCAATAAAAATAATAATTTATGTGTTGCGCTACTTTGTGATTTACGGGGATCGAACCGTTATCGCTAGTACTGTGGGTGGCGTTGCTAACCATTACACCACAGCGTCGCTATGAAAGTCTGAAAATAAAGAGTTATTAGCTTTAGATCAATAGACTGTTTCATTCAGTTATATACATTAGATCGGGCAGTAATTGTCTGCCACGCCAACTATCGCTACTTTGCTGCAGTTACGGTGCTCCGCTTTCTCAGGATGAGCTCGTTTTCTACATAAACACTCAGTAATATCTAATGACGCTCTCCCCGTTGCCATGGTGAATCGTAGTATCGGAGCTCCATTGATGATGGCTTTGTAGAGTCGGCAGGCACGCGCGTAACTCAGAGTTTACATACTCAGAGTTGACTGAACTAATTCAAAACCACTGTTCTGAAACCGAAAACTCAGAGTTTCCCATCTCAGAGTTGTTCAACTCAGAGTTCAGGGTTAGGTTCAGAGTTTGTTGAACCTGCTTTGTGAAACGGGCCCCAGGAGTAGCAGTGCAAGTAAGCTCTTTTGTGACTCAGGGCTAAGCACTCTACAGGCTCTCTTTAGGAACCTGATGTTTAAGTTTATGTCTCGACTTGATGAGTCAGAAAACTGTATTATAATGATGCTCACAAGCCCCAGGTGCAGCTCGGTCAGATATCAATCATATCTGTGGAAACATTGGTATGGGTGCCTTTTAAGACTCTCATGAATAAGAGTATGTTTGTATGTGTTTATGTATCTGTTGTTGTCTATTGGGTCTAGAGCCTGTAATAAAGTTTATATCTATAACTGCATACCTTCTCCTTCATCCTTGTTCCCCAGATGTAAATAGTGTGTAACAAAGAGTCCTATATTCCCCCAGCGTAATCAACACTTGGTCAGGACTCCTAGGCATCACTTCGTTTTAGGCAAAGATTCTTCGGGTTGAAATCATTTTCTGACAACCTGGGAATACGCATGGGTTTGCTGCCCAGCATGGAGTGGAACATTGGGCCATGGGGAACAATGAGTCCCTGACAACAGGGAACCTTTTGGAAAATGTTCCCTAATATGTGATATTGGAGTGCGGAACATAGACCATGGGCATATAGGACCTTGGAAACATAGATACACTGCCGATGTCTTATCACCTCCTTTGCTTGCATATTTGTTTAGGTGTCATCATTTAAATAGATGGTCAAAAATGGAAGAGGCTTTGCTGGTGTGTGCATGATGTTAGAGGATGAAATACTCTTATTAAGTGCATCATGTCTTATTGCAAAAGGTGAACCAAGTTCAACATTTTGACCGAGACTACTCTGTCATGCAGTGGGAGTATTGACACATTCATACATTGAAATGAAAGAGGGGGCTATCTGGGGCAAGTAGCTACAACGTAATCTGCATGAATCAATACTTTTTAATGTAACAGATTACTCTGTATAATATGAAAGTGTCACTCTTTGAGAGAAGCCCACACAGAATAGCATGTGACTGTGCAGGTTCCCTCAACTCTACAGAGCATTTGAGCTTTTTTCACTTCATTGTTTTGCTGCCAGCCACTTTTCCCAGTTTTCCAGTTGCAGAAACAAATGTTTCCTCCCACAAGCGCCCATAAACCAACTGAACACTATCTGCTCAGCACAAAACAGCAGACAAAAAGAAAGTTCCTATTTTCCTCAGGTGTTAGACAGAGCTAAAGAAGGGCGAACATTATTCCTGGATTCACCACAAACACGTTGAATGAATGATAAGTGCTTCTCTTTAACTGCTGGCTGAAGAGGCAACTGTTTGCTCACACGTTAGTTGTAGCAACTTGAATATGTCAATGTTGTGTGAAGAGCTGTTTGTGCTGTAAATGCTATGTGTGAAGCAGAAAAAAGCCCCTGCGTGACCAAATAAATCTATTATATGATATGTTGCTGCATTTCTATGAGCTCCTCCCAAAGGCCGAGGGGCAAACCATCGATACAGCTTCAGATCAGCAACTCCTCCTGTGAAGAATTTCATTTTTCAACCTCCGATCCTTTCCCGGCTTGTCTCTCCACCATCACATGATTCGTTTCCTTCCCTCCAAAACAAGTCCCCCTTTGATCGACTCTGCCAATATCACGACAGCCTCTACATCAGCACTGGCTTCAGCCTGCACCGCAGTGTTTACTCCACACTGTCACTGTCTTTCTGCAGTGCCAGAAATCCCTGCCGAGCCCATCGTGGAGGTGTCATGGGTCTAATTCAATAAAACACCCCGAAATGTGTGACTGTGATACTCACACACACATCCTAGAAGCATCTACATTAGGAAGCTGCTGAATGGTGCTGCCTGTTTAATGGTGCTGCAGATTGATGATGGCACGCCCTGATGATCTCTACAGCCACCGCTTTGGGTTAGTAAATTATCCTATTGATGTCTGAATTGGGCTTCTGTGTGAAAACCTCGCTAAGCTTATGGTAGAAAGCATTGTTGCATCAAATGATGTGGTTAATGTATTCACATCTGTTGGACTGGAGCCCCTCCAGCATGCAAAGTCCCCCCTCCTCCCCACTTTCGTTAAATTGGATCCTACATCCACAACATTTATCCCCATCCGGTGTCATCCCCAATTTTTCATACTGTAGTTAAAGCAACAATGCCTTACCCTCCCTTTCCCCCATGGTTTGACTTATAGCAGCCATGCAAAGCTTGAAGTGCAGCAGAATCTAATCATCAGACACTTTGTCACCTCGAGCTTCAGACGTCTTTAATCTTAAGTGCAACTGTCCCCTGAAACTCTGACCCAGGGCTCATTAGGACCTTTGCAGGCCACATAGATTATCTTATCACACTCTCCTCTTATACTCAATCCAATGATGAGTGTTCAAGGCTGGCAAACACACACAAACACACACACACACAATGGTATATAAACCATGTCTGACAATAAATTCAAACTACTGTTTCCAACGTCAATGGTGAACCTTTAAACTATGAAATTATGTATTCAATTTTCCACACACTAATACGTAGAGCTTATCTTTGATTGATGATCACCTCTGTCGTCTATTAGAGGAATTATCATGAATCAATACACCTCAAAATTGGAGAGGTGGTGTGAAGGGACTAATGTCTAAAAGACTTTTTCCGGGCTGCCCGGGAGGTGGAAATCCAGGGCAAAAAAGGATGCAAATCTCTGTCTAATGCTCTTCTAATTGCTGTGATCACACTAATAGTTTGACTCGTTCCACTTGTCTGATCCATAATATTTGCATTCTGTGTGAAAGGTACTCATGACAAAAACTACCGTTTGAATAAATATATAGATGTGCAAATGAATCCCTAACCCACTCAAAGAAAACATGAACTGGATCCTCCTAGATCCACCTAGATCCTCTTTCCTGTGCAGCGTCCTTGATTTGGCCTCCACTCTGCGACATAATGGCTCCCCAATGGTGGCTTGACCTTTGCTGCTCAGTCCGAACCGGAGCGTCTGGACCTCCATTGCAGTTTAAGGATCGTTTTTTCCAACGTCAGTCTCACTGACTCACCTCCTTTCACCCCTGCTCACTCGCATCCCTCTTCAAAAATCTCTTCCTGTTCTCCTAGTTGCTTATTTTTCCTTCCCCGGTACTTTTCACTTACAAGCAGTTCAGCAGAAGCAGCAAATTGTCAGGGCACCATGACTTTGAACTTTGCAGTGATGAACGCATGTGTCTGGAACAGATCGCTGCTGTGGTTGTCACACAAAATATGATTACACACCCTCTTTGCAGTAGGGGGACGCCGCTGGAGCAATATAGTAAATGACTGCTGCCGCTGCTCGTTCTCCCTCAGGAAACGTAGGTTCAAATCTCATTTGCATTGGAAAGGGAATAATAATGATGTAGCAATCTGTTGAGGAGTAAGTAGCTGATCTGATTGATGGAGTCGATTTGAAAAGTGTGATTGGGGGTCAACGCTTTTATGGTTCCAATTCCGCTAACAAATACAACGTTTGGATGATGAACAGACTTTGTAGCTTTCACAGAAATTCCTCAGCCAACGGTTCATTTTTGAGACTAAGCAGCAATGTAGTAGAGTTGTGATAAACAAGGCAAGGCGATGGAGGAGGATCTGTCACCCCAGGTTCGGTGCTTGGTCTCGATGATCAGTCCATACATTGTTTTTTGCGTATTATACCTTTTAAAGATGCATCATCCAGATAACGTGAGATGACGGTGGATATGCAGACAGAGCAGCCGGCTCATCAGGGTCCTCCAGACGTCCTTCTCTCCAGCAAACTCTGAGGACATAATTCACCATCATCTGTGGTTCAACACAAGCAGTTATGTTATGTTCCTTTTCTCTGCTGTTTTCCCTTCACAGTGACAGTTGGGCACTTAAAGCATTGGTGCGTAACTTCATTAACGTTGCAGTTTAGTCTAGCTGAGCTCTTATAAACAACAGGCCTTCGTGGGTTTAAAGATTGTAACACAATATTTGTATTTGTTTATGTTCTCAAAAGAACAAGAACATGGAAGAAAAAAAATATTTTTCAGATCCTTGTCTCAGTCAGGACATCGTTTACTGTGTGTGGGGGGCAATATTGTATCGACACACGGGCGCTGAGTATCAATCGTTTATGTTATTAGCAATAATTATTATTGCAAATTAAACCTTTGAGTAATAATTGCTTTTTTTCTGGCGCGGTCCTGGGTAAAGTCAGTCAGATTGGCTGGAAGTTTGGCAAAACAAAGATGAAGAGTGAAAAAAGGTAATAATCACAATATATGTTAATGCAAAATGTTTAAAATTGCAATAAAAACATATTGTTTATTAAGTATTGTGATAATACCGTATTCTATTCCCTAATTCTTACCATAATAAATATGATTTTATATGTGTGTGTGTGCATGTATTACCCCCTCTCCTTAATTATCACATTTTTGTTTTTACCAACAATGGCCCTCATACACTGTCCTCCTTGATTATCTTATAAGGCTGGAAAAATGACATTCATAAAAGTCCCGGGGAAGCAGCCGCATATCATCTCATTTTAAGCCGCCTACATATGCTTTTTAATGATTTCTGAAGGCATTGAACATAATACAAAAGGCTCAAGGTTACATAAATTGTTTTCACTTGAGTGGGAAATGTCAGTCCATCAATCTTCCACTCTAACTGACCAAATGCACCCTGCAGACTTCACAGAGACAGAGTATCTCCTCTCGTATGCGGCGCCTACATAGCTGGGGGCTTCTAGCAACACAGCAATAAGCTGAAATCCCTGCTGGGAGTCGGCCGAGATCCCAGCTTTCTATATTTACAGTCGTCAGTGTTTTTAAGTGGTAAACTCCAAGTGACAAGCTGATGCTCTGCGTTAGGCAAGGCCAACACGCAGTAAAAGCAGAATTTAAATAAGGATCAGAGTTTCTCAGAAAGCTTGAAAAAGATGTCTTTTATGATGTGGAATTCTGTTTGCGTCTATCATGCGCTGATGTACTTTGATGTCAGAAACGGCGGTTAGAGTGATGCAAGAAGACGTTGTTATTACCTACTCAACTGTGAAGGGTTAGAGGGGCATTTTGGGCAACTAAAGTGACTTTCAAGTAGATGTCCTCTGGGGACGTTATAAATTATTCAATGTTTTATTGCACGTTTTTATGAATCAGAGAGCACCACTGAGAAAAGGGAACAAAGAGATGCAGCTTGCAGATGCAGAGGCTGGTTTGGCTGACTCCAAGCACAGCCAGCCAGATGCTACCTGACAGAAACCAGAGAAACAGAGTGATAGCGCAGAATGTTCCATGTTCTTCAGGGTGGAAAACGTCATTAAATTCTAAAGAAATAATATATGGCCCAAATAACTAATAATAAGTTATGTTCATATGCAAATATTTGGCATGATGCACAACCCGAATGTTCACTGCTATTTTTTTTTTTTTTTCAATCTGATCTGGAACACGGCGATTTCCTGTTATATCCTCACAGGGCAATTAACTTTTGTTTTGCACGAATGCAGACGTATGAAAGGTTTGCATAAAGGGATCAAAATGTCTCAAGATTACCCTCGAGCACACTGTCTGCCTGTCTGTCTGTCTGTCTGTCTGTGTGGGCGTGGCTTCTCCATTCACTCTCCTGGCTCCCTGATTGCTGTCTAGCTGTTTCACCGGTCCCAATCCACACCTTCAATAGATGAACTCACCAACCCTGGCTCTTCACACATCCAGGCCCACCATGGTTGCTTCCCAAGGCTCTTTATTCTGAGCCATGATTTCCTCACTTATCTCTGATGAAGGCGGCAGCTCATCACAGCTGGATAACGGTCATGAAAACCCAAATCATCAGGGGTCCAACTTGCAACTCATCATGTGACTCGGTGTTTAGCCCTCGTGTGCCTTTGCAAGAACTGGGCCCAGGACCGGGTGGACGTCTGCACATCAGCATGCAGGTCCTTTTGTGGTTTTTACTCTATATAAACAGATCTCACCAATGCATGTGGGTTCTTTCATCCACGTAGCCAGACAGTCGTTATTTACATCTAGATGGGTGCTGTGTGTCTAACATTATCTGAGGCAAAACAAGAAACAATAAGATAAAACAACTATTTCCCAAATGTTGGTCCAAAAACAGATTTTTTTCCCTTTTTGTGGCACAGCAGCAAGAAGCTGTGTTTTTGATGGCACAGGAATAAAGAAGGATGATGCTACATTAGAAGTCCTTTCCTTAAATACCTGAGATGAAAATGTATTTAGAAACATAGAGATGTTTTAAAAACTAGAAGAGAGGAAGAAAAAGTAGTCTTGCCCACAGATCTTGCATGACAGTCTTTAAGTCAGAACTTGAGTCACAAGTGAATTAAAGTAAGAGAATGAGAATATGAACTTTATTTTTGTAAAAGGAAGTAAACTGGAGAGTCACAGCACCTGTTCTCCTTACCTGCTGTTGGAAGTTGTTCTGAAGTCACACTTCCTAAACGTTCTTCAGCGAGATAATCATATTTGCTTTGAATTCCCTCACCTCCAGTCATGATATTCATAATCAATCAACTGTAACTGTCGACGGGTGCAATGACAACCGATTTAACAATTTACAATGAGGATCAAAACACTAGAGTGCTGCTGTGATTCTCACTGCACATTTAAGGGAAGCCAAGTAGTAACAGTAGGTGTTGCAGGCTTTCGCAACGTATCCAGTAAAAAACACCCGTTAACATCATCTATTTACTATTGTTCTATGTGCATTACAATTTACAGTTGACAGTCAGGAGGCAACATCTAGTTCTAAAAAGTAAAACCAAAGCGAAAGTTCCTTAAATTTGCATTCTCTCTACTGGCCATCAGGGGGCGACTCTTCTGGTTGCAAAAATAAGTCTAATTGCATGGAAGTCTATGAGAAAATGGTCCTACTTCTCTCTTGATGTATTATCTCAGTAAACATTGTAAACATGAGTTTATGGTCTCAATCTCTAGTTTTAAGTCTTCTTCAATCCAGCATGATGTTCATTTAGTACATTATGGTCCATTTAGAGTAAAAATAGACAATAAAGCAGGGGATGCTTTGGGGTTGTGACACCCCTACCTAGCTACGCTACCTTGTGATTTATAGGACACCACGTGGCCTCGCTACCACGTTAACAATGCAGTTGCACTTAGCAACACTTAGCTGACCTTGGATTATGAAGCGAGCATTGTTAACAGCGTCACACCAGAATCCAGATCCAGTAAAAAGTTGCCGCTTGCAATGCTGCTATGCCGGCCCTTCACTTGTTGGAAATATTCCAAGATGGCGAAGGCCAAAATGCCGTTGAGAGTCCACAAAGTTCACTTTTTACAGTCGATGATCACAGTGGATCTACTAAGGTACAAAAAGTAGACATATGTATTGTGGAACTGAAGTCACAGATTGTTTTGTACTAAAGCTGCTGATTGACAGCAGTTTGTAAAATATTCAATATCTTTAAATATCACCACAATATATATTCACTGTTTCATTTTACAGGAAGTAAGTTGTTTCACTTGCTTCTAAAACATGAGACCTCTTAGCCTTCACAAGTACATTCATATAATGTGTCAAATCCTGAGAAGTTGCCAATTTCATAATGACAATTATGTAATTGTGTTCTGCCTGGAACATAGTTCTGTTGTTTATTGATGATCACCACAGAAAAAAAGCTTGTTCACAAAGGTAAAGGCCCAAATATGCCCAACACTCTTGTTGCCTGAGCTGTCAAAGTGGGGACTCTGGTAAGAGATGTAGATAAAAGATGTCCAATCAGAATCACGTTGCAAGACTGTTGACTGTGAATCGCAAAAAAAACGGAGAACTCAGGTTCAGCAAAGACCTGAAACCGTTGCTGTAACTCCCGTAGCAAACTCTGTTATCTCGTCTTCATGCAGATTCATGTCAGCATCAATCCCAGCGGCACACACATACCTTCGACGGGGAAAAAATGAGCAGGGTCACCATTTGACAGCTCCTTCTCCCACAAAGTCAGCTTCAACGGGAATATGGTGTAGGATGTCTTGCTGACACCTTCCTCCTCGGTTTGTATAAGAAGCGTGTCACCACTGCACTGAATCAAAACAAGAGCGACCAGGCAAGCCCAGACACCAGTCACAGTTTGTCATGTTCACGGGGGAAGGCACTGAGCCGATCAGCATTCAGCAAAAAAACAGGATCAGTCTAAAATAGGAGTGGCCACTGGTATCCCCCCTCAATCCTGAAAGAATTAAATTGGCCCGGTCTGACAAGCAGCTCTGTGCTGTCTGTGGATTCGGACTATAAGAAATTGAAAAATAAAAGCTTTATGGTTCTTGGGAGTGGGAAGAGTGGAGAGCCACAATGTGTGTCCTGGTTGCCCCTGGACCAGGGACGTAACACCACCAGCTGGTTCAGCCTGGAAAGGGTCAGCCTGGCATGGATCAGCCTGGCATGGATCATTCTGGAATGAATCAGCCTGGCATGGATCAGCCTGGAATGGATCATTCTGGAATGAATCAGCCTGGCATGGATCAGCCTGGAATGGATCATTCTGGAATGAATCAGCCATTCAGGGGTCTTCCTGAACACCCAGAAGGCAAGTCCACCCCTGCTGGTCCCTATCCAAAGCAGCAGACAAAGTGATGATGGTGCATAATGACACGTTCTACAATTCATCCTGTGGGAGATGGATGATGTCTTTGCCAAGTATTCATGAGTAGGTCATTCTGTTGGCGATGCCGTAGGGATTCAAGTCATTAGGATTCATCCTCTGGAGATCGTCCTCCTGATCTATATTGCAAAAGACATTTCAGTAAAACTATTGACAGGCTGCTGGGGTTAGAAAATAAGGCAAGAGTTCCATCCATCCATCCATCCATTTTCTACCGCTTATCCTGTATTCAGGGTCACGGGGGGCTGGAGCCGATCCCAGCTGTCATTGGGCGAAGGCAGGGTACACCCTGGACAGGATGCCAGTCTATCGCAGGGCCGACATGTAGAGACAAACAACCATTCACACTCACATTCACACCTACGGGCAATTTAGAGTAATCAATTAACCTATCCCCATCCTGCATGTCTTTGGAAGGCAAGAGTTCATCAAAAATAATTAGGATTCATCCTCCGAGAACCATGAATGTTTGTTGCAGATCTATCATGCAGGTGTTAACATATTTAAGTGAAACATCTGACAGGCTGCTCTTGCTAGACAATAAGTCAGGGGTTCACCAAAAACCATTTGGATTCATCCTCTGAGCACCATGAATATTTACATCAAAATGTGTCCCAATCTTTGGTTGTGCTCTACGACTGACAGCACATGACATTAACTAGAGAAGTAACTATTTCTGCATTTCCCTTGTGTTTATACATTTGTATTATGCCTGGTCTTACTTACTTTGTGTACACCGCACCATTAATATTAATAACAGCTTGAACAAATACAGAGTCTGCATTTGAAGTTCCCTCTCCTTTTCCCCACTAAATGATTCAAGTGTAGAGTTGTGATCTTTCTTTGTATTAATACAGGCGGTATAAAGACATGAACTTCAGGGACAACAAACCCTATAAGACTCTGCAGCTACTTGTATTGTGTGTACATGTTTGTGTGCATCGGTTCTTGTAATTGGAGTCAGGACTCATGGATCACATTGACACCATTTTTTCTTCTTCCTTGTTTACCTCCTTGCCTTCTATCTCCATCACTGTAACTTGTGTGTGTGGTTGGAGGACCACATGGCGTTCACTTTCACTTTTGCTGTATCCTGGTGTGTTGGTTAACTGTGTAACTGCTTTTGTGTTTGTAAATGCAGTAACGTTGGTTTTGTTGTGTTCACAGGACCTGGTCCCAAACGCTAAACTCAGACAAGGAGACAGAGATAAAGTTTAACAGACTGCTAATGGAAGTTCCTTAAAGAAATGTGCACAGAAGAATCGGGAGGATCTGGCAGAGACCGAGGAGGATTGAGAGCGGACAGGCCGGTGAAAGTCTAGAGAAAAACAAACTCTGGGAAGCAGCTGAAGCTGAATGGAGGTGGAACAACCTGAAGCACAGACTTTGGGTCTGATTGGGGTCAGTGTTGGAGTCCTTTAGGGCCGCCTAGAGGTACCGCCTGAGAAAGGGAAACTTGCTGAGCCGTGGATTCCACACTTCAAATGCACCTGAATGTTCAATGGCTCAACGGTCCAGTTTAAAGGGGTTGTGTAATGATTATCGAATGCAGTGTTTCCCAAACCCAAACTTTTTCTGCAGAGGAACTGATTCCATGTTTTCGTTGACATTTCTCATAATTCTATGTTTTAGAATTAAAGAGATTTTTTCCCATCAAATGGTGTCTTGTCATGTGGTTGATGAATCAAAATTCAATAACTGGAGAAGAAAATATGAGAATATATGAGAAACGTATTGAAGAAACATTCTTCATTCTAATTCCTTCATTCAGTGTGTGTGTGTGTGTGTGTGTGTCTAAGCCCCGCCCCTCAGTGAAACAGACAAACAGAGAGACGCTGGATGAATCGGTGTGCGGTTAATTAAACTCTCGACAACGTGTTTTTTTCTTTTTCTCTTTCGGCTTAGGTGACAAACACTTATAATGTTCAGGGAACCCGTTTTTTATAAATTCAACAAAATATCATAGGAGGGGTGCGCCCCCCAGTTTGAAAACCAGTTTGAAAACCACTGATGTAACGCATGGCTAAGTTCTTTTTCAATAATAAGACATATTCTGTATCTCCATCTTTACTCCGGGAAACATTAAAGGGGAAATCACTTGTTCAGTGAACAGGAAGGCTAAAAGGAAGAAACCAGATCAGCTCGTTAGCCGCCAAGCAGAATGAGATCAAACACACTTTCATGAGAGGTCAGACCTCCAGGTACAATCCCGTCTATTTTCCTATTTCAGAGAACAGTGACATGCAAGTGTATTCCTTTACAAACGCTTGGCAGAAAAAATGGCCAATTAATGGCTAAACACCTCCCAAGATATCACAATAACAACATCTGAAATAAATGGAACATTTAATTTCTGTTTAATCAATCATTTTCAATCTTTTACTTCTTTTTGCTTCCTCCTTTCTACCTTTTCAGCCATCTCTCTTCCTCTGATGGATATTTCTGTAAGCCCCATCATTTGAATTCTGGGTAACACATGTTAACCATGAACTAGTTTCTTATTAGCATGCATCTGAGTAGCATATTGGCTGTTTTTAAGCCATTATAAATCACTTACTAATGCCTTATTCTGCAACTACTAGGTCATTAACTACTGTGAGAGTTTTCCATCAATCATTTCCTAATCACTGCTTATTGATAGTGAGTTAGGGAGTTGTTATAAACCACTTAATAAGAATAAGCTAATAAGAAACTAGTTCATGGTTAATAATATTAACACATTATGTGTTCCCTAATCTAAAGTGTTACCGAATGTATTTCAATTAAAATATCTTCTACTGTCTGAATGGCTTTGCTGTAAACGCTTAAGTGCTGAACTGGAATCTGAACAAACAACAGTCCTTAATGGCCTGATGTCCTCGACCCACTGGACCGCGAACAATATTGCAATCATTCCTCCTGTGTAAACTGAGACTTCATTATTGATCCCCTTCCTTCTTTGATGTGAGATTCTGCTACAATAACTCCTACTTTATCTCCGGAGTCTTTACATCCATCTGCATACATTTGGATGAAGCTGTAGTATCTGTCAATGTATTCCTGGATGATGAAAGAACGATCATACATTGATGCATGTTTCTCTATATTGTAAAGTCTGCTGTTGCATCTGTATCTGATGTGGAATTGTGGGTAAGGGAACTTTAATATGTGGATTTGTGTGGTTCTCTGAGTCACTGTCCATCCAAACCTTTTCCCCTCCCCAACACGGTTTCACAGTGATTTGTGCCGGCTGTTCTTGACTGTGAGGTCAATCCACTAATTCAATGAAAGCTGGATCCTCATGCCTGGAGGCGTCGCCCCCATTTCAACCTGTAATGCTGCTGTGGATTTGTTTCGACATTATAACGTTAAAGGATCAGCATCTTTTGGTCACGGGGTCACGTCGGAATCGGATACCACACCTCCCCCCGACCCCCTCACAAAGGGCAGGTAAATCTGGGGAGGGGGGAACCCAGAAAAAAGACCCCACCATTATTTGATATGTTTTGTGAGATTTGTGTTGTTGTGAGCTTATGTTATGTTTAAATAATAGTAGTAATAGTATTGGTAAAAACAGGAAAAGTTAAACATTTTGATATTTTTTTCTTCCCTCATTTGCGGCGCCCCCTATTGATGACGGCGCCCCTAGCGATCACCAGCCTATGCCAAGGACCAGAGCTGACCACAACAAAGGACATTAAAAGAATAATAATGAATTTGCATTATATTGGCAAGAGGAATACATTTATGAAACTGGAAATTATACCATCCAAGACGTGCCAACACATAAATAAGTCTGGAGAAAATAGAGTTTGTACTGACTAGGTTCTGCTGAAGGTGTTATTACACATGGGGTCCTATGATCCAATACTTTCATAAGATTATAGTTTCCCCAGCTGTAGTTGAAAGGGTTCCTTTATCTATGTGTATGTATTTTGGAATGAATTCATTTGAGTTTTAGGGGTTTTATTTTATGAGTTTATTTTGCTGCTGTATCATTATCTTTGTTGTACTGTGTGTATCGTGGCAGACAGCAGTGCATTATGGGTTTGTTGCAAAACGTGTAAATGTTCTTTCACTTTGCTCGACGTAACTTTGAGTTTGTTCAATGAAAATACTTTTGAAACACATAAAACGAACAACCACCACAAAGTTTTTTTCTGCAGGTATTCGCTGAGTTTTAAAAGCACACGAGATCAGAGAACGTTGAAAAGTCACAGAGAAGCCGCCTGTGAAGAGATGACTTCAGTTCTATAAAATAAAAAATTATCCAAAAGGTGAGTTTACATGGTTCATATGCAGCAACAGAGCTACGACTTCCTGCTGCAGAATGACTTCCTTCTGAGGCTGGATGAGCTTCTGATCTTTGTATGTGTTATTTAACAGCGGCTGTCAAGCTTTTTCGCTTCCCCTTTTTTAAAGTGACCTCACACGACAGGCTTAATACACCCACGAGAAGAGAGCAATGATTCACCACCATCTTTAGGATGTTTCATTTGATTAATTATCGAGACGCGGAGGCTTGAAATGATTCAGTACTTTACCAGCAAGAAGAAGAAAAAAAACAAACGCTGATGCCCAGAAATTAAGTGTAGTAGAAATATGATCTTTTCTTCCCTCTTCTATCACTCCTCTCACGATCCCTCTGGCTTATCTTGTGACCCTGTGGAGGAGCTTAACATCCAGCATGTCGACCAATGATTTAGCTGCTGCCAGCTTTCTTTAAGGGTCAGCACCAAACGGCAGGCCTCTCAATCCAGGTGGCAATTAAGTCCCAACATAGCTGGAAGTCAGGTCTCGCTGGGTGAGTGTGATTCTAAGTGTGATTGTGCCCATCGAGGGGAAGGAGGGCCTCCTTTACACACACACACACACACACACACACACACACACACACACACACACACACACACACACACACACACACACTTCCATTGGATCAAAAAGCTTACTCTTCTATTACACACTTAAATACCCCCATCCTTCTCATTCACCCCTGTCACAGTCTCCTTCACATCCACCCCATCTCTCTCTCCCTGACCTACTCACACATACACTTTGTACAGAATGTCCCTGTTATCACGTCATTAATTAAACTTCAAAAGGCCGGCGCCTCAGAATGAAAGAGCATACATTTACAGAAGGAGAAGTAGAGGTGAGCGGAGACTCCGTTATCTGACAAACTGTGCTGGGAGTGTGAAGGGACTTCACTTCCTTTTACTTAAAAGTGATATGCTGAGATCAAAATGGAAATCTCAGAAAATTGGGGAGTTTTTTTCAAGAGTTTGTGCTTTTTGTTTTTTTATGTTTTCATCTTTCCCTTTGTCCTAACCTGAAGCGTTAAGTAGTCCTCGGTGACAGATAAACGTGGGGTTTATGACTGAATTTACCTTCTTTATCAGCTGTGTGCACGCCACTCAACTCTGCCAAGTGCTTATCCCTCATCTGCCTGCAAACTATGTTTAGTGTTTACAATTCATACTATTCCCTCCTCAACTTAAGTGCCTAAACTTCAGCCCACACATCAATGTATTCATCAACCTCTCTCTCTCTCTCCCCCCATTTACACTATAGACTTACACTACTATATCTTCACTGTGAGAGTTAAGCTGATACAACTTCTTTTTCTTCAACAAATAGATGCGTATGATGGACGACATGACAGCTTCAAAGTGAAGCTGAATATTTCATTCAGAATATATATATATATATATATATATATATATATATATATATATATATATATATATATATATATATATATATATATATATATATATATATATATATATATATATATATATATCAAAACTGCTTCATGTTCTTCATGCTTCATAGTTCTAGGTTTCTACATAAAGAAACTACCATGGAACGATGTGCTTATTTCATGTATATTTCAGTGATGACACTTGATATTGCAGCCTATTATTTTATTTATTATTTATAAGAAGTATGCTAACCTCACCCCACTATTAAACCTCATAATTCATGCACAAACAGCCCGACGTCTAAGTCAGTTTTTAGTGCAAAACATGATCAGCACCACGGACAGCGCTACACGGCCAATAAGCAAGACTACGACAGCGTGCAACTAAAGGGACGTTTTATTCTACTCCGTCCTTCTCTTACATGACACGGGCAAACACACATGGGAAAACACCCAATAGAATATCCATAGGACTCATTTATACTTTCTAGACTAGGAGAAAGCACTTGGTCACACAATATCAGGTTACATGTAGTTTTTCTTCCTGTATTTTGAAATGTGTTTTATGTGGCTGTGTTTTGTGTGAGAGTGAGGCTTCTGTCTTGTGAGGATCTTGGTTGTCAAATTAGGTGCCACTCTCTGACAAGCTGGAGTCGTGGGTTCTGCCTCCTGCTGACTGGTCCATCCATCATGTCTTGACTTTTAAGTTCCCAGCAGTCAGACTGCAGCACCTTGACAGCAGCGTAGTTCTGTTCTCGGCCTCCAACGGCCATTCCCTCCCACCGGGGAGGTCGCGTCCCTACCCCCCTAGAAGGGGGCGTTACAGCCTGTGATGTTTGCTGGGTTTGAATAGAAAACGCTGATCTTCTCATGCCGCTGAGCACACAGGCCTACCTGGCTGACTTATTGTTGATGTATCGTGGTGTATAGAGTTGGAGAGCGACATTAAAATCCACCAAGTTAGTCGCCAAGTGCTTTACCCACATCCCGAAAGTCAACAACTACTGGTTTATTATTGCTAAGAGAAGCCATCGTCTCATTAGTCCTTACAGCTGAACGAACTAACGGCTCATTGAACACCGGTGCAAGCAGATAGACAGGCATCTAGGTAGACAGGCATAGAGGTAGACAGGCATCTAGGTAGACAGGCATAGAGGTAGACAGGCATCTAGGTAGACAGGCATAGAGGTAGACAGGCATAGAGGTAGACAGGGATAGAGGTAAACAGGCATAGAGGTAGACAGGCATAGAGGTAGACAGGCATAGAGGTAGACAGGCATAGAGTTAAACAGGCATAGATGTAAACAGGCATCTAGGTAGACAGGCATAGAGGTAAACAGGCATAGAGGTAGACAGGCATAGAGGTAGACAGGGATAGAGGTAAACAGGCATAGAGGTAAACAGGCATAGAGGTAGACAGGCATAGAGGTAGACAGGCATAGGGGTAGACAGGCATAGATGTAAACAGGCATAGAGGTAAACAGGCATAGAGGTAGACAGGCATAGAGGTAGACAGGCATAGAGTTAAACAGGCATAGATGTAAACAGGCATCTAGGTAGACAGGCATAGAGGTAAACAGGCATAGAGGTAGACAGGCATAGAGGTAGACAGGGATAGAGGTAAACAGGCATAGAGGTAAACAGGCATAGAGGTAGACAGGCATAGAGGTAGACAGGCATAGGGGTAGACAGGCATAGATGTAAACAGGCATAGAGGTAAACAGGCATAGAGGTAGACAGGCATAGAGGTAGACAGGCATAGGGGTAGACAGGCATAGAGGCAGACAGGCATAGATGTAAACAGGCATAGAGGTAGACAGGCATAGAGGTAGACAGGCATAGGGGTAGACAGGCATAGAGGCAGACAGGCATAGAGGCAGACAGGCATAGAGGTAGACAGGGATAGAGGTAGACAGGAATATAGGTACACAGGCATATAGATAGACAGGCATAATCATGGAAACCACAAAATGTAATTTAATCTCAACTAGTTTTAACTAACTAAATAATATAGAATATATACCGTGGCTATATTGAAGACAATGTTGTTAAACTCATTAAAATTAGTTTAGACCAAAATGAACGCACACTTCACTATGACCGCTGATCCTGGTGTTCTTGGATCAGCTTCATTACAGGCCACTCGGGCTGCTTTCCTTCTGTACTCTGATAAACACCGTGGCCCGCCGAGCAGCCAGTCCCATCCGAGGCGTGCATTTATCACTCAATAGGAGTGGATTTATGATTTACTTTGAGTGAGGCAGGGATAAGCACAGCAAAAACCAGCCAAACCCCGCCGACACCGAGGCAGTGCCTTAAACGCACACTAAAACACAGATCCGTACACACACAGTAAGTCAGCACAATCAAGTTGTCTTCTGAAGCACGCCGTGACTCAGCAATGTGTGTTTGAGCCGCAAAGAAGGATAAGAGAAAATGTATACAGGTTTCATGAAGATGAGGAAATAACTCAAAGCACAAAATCCACTATAAGTATAAAAAAAATACCCATTCACCAGTCTTTTTTAATAAAAATGGCCTTTTCATCATGTGTTTTGCTAATGTTCATAGAAAGAGATGCATTTCAGGGCAGTGGAGATGCTGTTTAGGCCTCTGGCTGTTCATTGGCTCAATCCCCCAATCTGCTGAGAGCAACAGGGAAGATGCAATGTTTATAAGGATGGATTATTCTGGTGAAGTTTACTCCTCCGATTTTGGTCTCTGGGGGTCTAACTCTTCTAACTCTTCAGACTGTGTTTCTGAAACGTACAAAGTGATGGTTGAGGACACTGTGGAAGCAGGAGAACGGTAGTCCACATCCAAATTGACCTCCTGGCGGATCCTGGAGTGGTCTGGGGCCAGATTGGAAATAAAATCTCTCCAGGGTCTTAAGATGGATGTAGTCTTCATGATGTCACCCATTGGCTGTGGTTCGGAAGTCTCTTTTGGCCGTCACCATCTTGGTTTTTAAGGCCCCAGTGCTCAACCTTCCGTCTGGCTTCTGGTGTGAAGCTGTTCACAAAGTGGCTTCCATGATTCAAGGTCAACAGCATCTTTTAAGGTGTACAAAAGACTGTGGTTACAGACATTAACTCCAGGTAGGTGATCTTCTCCTCGCTGTATAAAAGGGCTTCCTGCATTGGAACTGAACAGGGCATTGGATTAAATTGCCAGGTTTGGAGTGATCTAAAATGGACGTACTTACAGATGATCCTGGACTGAGAAGCTGCAGGTCAGTACACTAAAGGGCAACTTTGGTATGTTTCAATCTGGACCCTATTTCACCATGTTTTGTGTCTAAACGGAAAATGGGGATTTTTTTAAATTTATTTATTTTTTAAATTGGGCCAGTATGAGTCAGTAATTGACATGCAGTGTATTCGCTATGGGGCAAGCTGGCATCATAATTTACTTCCAATGAAAGTCCTATTTTTGTGTCAAACAACAATGTGGAAGGTTTCACATTTACATCATTGTCTTCCAGCAATAAGTCACATGACCCCATAACAAGCAGACTGAATCAGGTGACAGGAAAATCAAAACAAGCACCTTTTCCGTCCATGTACATTGAGGAGTTGCCCCGAAAGTTGTGGTCCTACCCAACACCGAAGTTCCCCTTCAAGTATGTTGTATAAAACTGGCTGTGTTGGCACATTTAATCTGGATTTAAGCACAACCACTTCTCCACTGGAACCCCAGCGATGGTGCCAAGTGGGGATGCTGGACATTGATGCAGCTGCAAAGTTGCCATAACTTGTCAAGCCGGGAGACTTTCTGGGCTCCTGTCCTGCGTCGTCCTGTTCATTAGCCTGCTGCTGGCCATGCATGAATGCAGAGGAAACGACACTCTCTTGACAGCCTAGACTGCTATGACAGCGCAGAGGAAAAGTCGACTGGAGGCTCTGCTATAATATCTGCATCCTCATCATCTACTGCCTGTAAAATCACTTCTTTTAGCTTTAAAATACCGGTGGCATTTTACCTGCCGCATGAGCTTGTCAGCCACGAGAAAGCCAAGGAAACACTCCCCATGCCACCTGTAAACTCCCTGCAGGCTGTTATTGTGTGTGTACATGAAGCTGGAGCGGCTGACCGGAGCTGCAGGTGAGAACAGCAGGGGAGACACTTACTTTTAAATGCTCACGGCTCGTTGATTTCCAACAAAATCCTTGAATTCAAAACATCAGGTGTCGTATTTATGAAGCTTTCTGAGGACAAAGAGTTGCAACGAGGATCTTACATTTAAGACGAGATCCTAGTGAAGATAATTGTATTCACAAAGCAGCTTTAAGTTTTAGGAGTAGGGAGGAAGAGGACATGTGTAGTGGAAGTGTAAAGAGGCAGGAGAAATACTCTCTAAGCGCCGAATGAAGATCATGCAGGTGTTTAATGTTTTTGATCAATATAGTTTTCTTTCTCAGTTTTTATTTGAAGACACCTTCCTATTGGCAACGAGGCCCACCAAGGAACTCGGTCTGCAGAGTCAGTCCAGCAGGCCGCACCCCATGAAGTGGATATGAACGGGGGAATAAGGTGACCCCTCTCCGTAGGGATCCAATCAAACCTCCTTTTAAAGAAGATAAAAGTTTCCCTGCTCAGAGTTGCTCTGAGAAGTTTCCTAAATGGAGATGTTGCTCCTGACAGTTTCATTCAAAATTAGGCATTAAAAAAAAAAAGAAGGTCTGATTGAGGAACAAGTTCAATGTATTCTCACTCTTCTCAAAGAAGAGGAATCATTTGAGAACAATAGTTTAAAAATGCATGTGTTAGGGTCAACTGTAGAATATGAAATGAGTTCGGGTTGAATTTGAAGAAGCAAAAGAGAAAAGAAGAGACTTGAGAATACTTTGTTTTTGAAAAAAAAAAAAAACAAGTTTCAAAGAATTTGCTGCTTTGTATTGAATAATAGATTTAACCTTTTTACCAGCTGACAGAATATGATAATAGAATGTATTCGCTAAAGAATATTCAAAAGACAAAAGTGGTCATGTTTTGTGTTCCTATTGTATAAAATGGTGTTTTGTATAAAAGTACAGTAGATAATGGTGATCACCCACTGGATTAATTGTATTAATGGCTGGTGATGCAGGACATTCATATCAGGATTTAGTAAGACATCCCACCAGCCGTTGTTTGAGGACACGTTGGTTCAGGGTTTCAGTTTAAAAAAGTCCTTACAAAACGATTCTAACATGCTCCGACATCCACGCCGACGTCCTCCCTCTGTAACGCCCGGATGGACAGGACAGATAATTCGTGGCACGGCTGTACTTTTGTCTGCCATCAGAATTCAAACACCCACTAAAGTGTGTTCTGTCTCCAGGAAATCTCTGGAAGCCTCTGGTCTGTCTGTACCTGCTGATGCCTCTATCGGCTCCTCCAGTCCCCCCCACCACTGGGTCTGGCGGCGGTTGTCTGTCGCACATAGTGAGGTCACGTGGGGAGTCGTTTTGGCAGCTCCCGCCTTCAGAGCTTGCCAGTCCTTTTCACAGCAACGTGCCAAACTGAGAAATGAAGCATATTATCTGTAACAAATACAGTCCATCTCTGCCGTGGGATTATCTGACATCTCAGACGGGGCTCTGCTGCTGGCCGCCGCCACCGCCACCGCCGCCGCCGCCGCCGCCGCGTGAAAGGCAGCCTATCGGCCTGAAGGATCAACAGGCTGAAGCCGGAGCGGCTGTAAAAGGCATGACATTGCAACACACTAAGCTTCTTGGTGAGAAGCAAGAGATGTGGACTCACCTGCTGGAGATCCCAACGAGTATCCGCTTTGTTTCTATAGTTGAAAAATGAAAATGTGATTCTTTTCAAAGATCGACCTCATCTCAAAGGGCCACCAGGGGGCCCCCAATCATATGTGTAGATTTTTAGGCTATGAATCTGAACAAATTCAGGGATTGCCATTCTCCAGCTGGCCATCTCCAAAAAGCACCAGAATACAGGAAATCACATCTTATTATATAACATTATAGTGTGACATTTGTGTCAATAACCGTCAAGCACAGGTGGTGGGAGGGGGACCCCAAATCAAATTCTGCTTAGGGCCCCCAAAAGGTCATATGTGGAAACGTTCTGATATCAGTTCTGTTGTTGTTGAGAAGTATTGAGCAGACACGTTGGGGGTGTGCTCACACACTGACTGTGGATAAATACATCATACAACTCCACATGTTCCCTTTAATACACTAATATTCAGTAGATTAAATGAAACCTTCATCCCATTTGTTCTCATTTACTCTTTAATTTACAGCAGAATTCTCTCAAAACTTGGCGCGTCAATGAATTCATCTTTTCATGGCAGATTTGAAGCATTCACCACTTTCCTCAGAGTCGTCCGCTGCGATACGAGCCACGGAAAACAAACAGCGAGCGGTCGTGTCTTCCAGGCATGCAGTTGACAAACTGCAGATCAGTGGGTACCAAATTATTTACAAAACACGTCGAAGTTCAAGCTTGCCGTCAAACAGAGTGTCCTGACTTACAGTCTGTGTGTGTGTGTGTGTGTTGTACAGAGCGGCGCCCCGGGGGAGGCTACGCCATCCTTGGTTAGTCCCGTCGGTTTTAGTCTGTTTCAAGGCCGAGGACATAACTTCTCCAGCTGCATGCTCTAAATGTTCTCCAACTCAGGAATGTGAAGGAACACATCACCTAGTTGGGATCCTGCTAAAAGTGTCATTAACAGCTTCCTAATAGGCCCATCACGATTCACTATTGTATGTGGTGTTGTGTATTGATTGCATTGATGGCTTAATGGCTGCCTGGAATGAGTGTATCACAATCTGGCTAGACTACTATACTTTACACTCATAAAATGGGACGATGTCAGTCCTCCTCATCTCTGCTGATCGGCTAGAGGCTAGAGGCTCCACGTTAGCCGCTACTAGCATAACGCAGCTACATCTCTGACTAAATCGTCTTGTTGCATTGTGGTTAATAGACAATAATAATGTGGTTCTGCTTCATTGATTTTGATTTTTCAACTGTTTGTTTTGTGAGAATCTAAGTTATAAGGGGGGCGCCCCTGTGGCCAACAAAGGGTGACTCCTCTGGTTGCAAACATAAGTCTGATTATATTGAAGTCCCTCGGGTGAACCCTATTTTTCACTTGATTTATTATCTCAGTAAACATTGTAAATTAGTTTAAGGCATCAAGTTTTGACTCTTCTTCAATCCAGCATGATGTTCATTTAGTACATTATGGTCCATTTAGAGTCCACCAGACCAGAAAGCAGGGGATGCTTTAGGGGGCGGGGCTACCTGGTGATCGACAGGTGACTACCTCGGCCTTGCTACCGTTTCTACCAATGCTAATTAGCTACTAAGATTACTTTTACACTTAACTGTAAAGTTGACCTTGAACTATGAAGCTAACTTTCTGAGCAAGTTCGCACCAGAATCCACATGGATCCAGATCCAGTAAAGTTGCCGCTCTGACGCTTGTGTTCCGTTAGATCCACCCGTCGCTCCTCTGCAGTCCAAATATGGTCACTTTCAGTAACTTCTCGTTTACTGGTTCCAAAAACCAGGATGGCAACGGTCAAAATGCCAAACTTGAGGATTAAAATAGTCCACAAATAATGAATTACGTCACGTCCACTTCCAACAGAAAGCCTATATTACCCTCCTCCAGAGTCCTCTAGAGGAAAAACCGAGAAAAAATATTCTGGAGATCCATTTTCCACTCACTTGCCTCTATGGGCTTCCATAGCTCTACAATAATCAGAGACAGAAAGAAATGAAGAAATAAGGCACATCTGTGGACCCTTTTGCTGGATAGATCACCAGTTAAGTTAATGTCTCCCGGGACTGAACAGACAAAGGGAGGTTTGAAATGGGTCTGTGATGGTTCAGGTTTCCAAGATCAAGGATGAGCAGGGTTTTAAACTTTGCTCCTTTAACAGGCCGAGGGCATGACAGCAGATGAGAAGGTAATGGGTGTTAACAGAGGGGCGGTGTAACGAGCATGTAGAATAGACGGCATGTTGGTTTCATGGCAAGAACTCGTTTGTTGAAGGAATCCAGAGATACTGCCTGCTGGATTACAGATGGATCACAGCTGACCAGGAACCAGAATGCCGCTCATGATTTAATCAGCGTTGATGAGGTTGATTTTGTGATTAGGACACTTTAAAAAAAAATCGTACAGACGGGAGGGTTTAAAATCTCATGAAGGAAACGTTTTATTATTCTTGTCATATCATAAACTGCCCAGCTCTCCAGTAACCCCTGTGTTCTCACGATTCAGCCCATGACACGCTGGCCCATTTCCATCCATTCCTTGCCTGATTGTCTATTGTGCTTCTGCCTTAGTGGTCAAACCATTTTCTGTGCCTGTCAGACTTTTTCCTGCCCTTCGGACTCCCGATTGGATTAGTTTGCCTCACCTCCCCTGCCTGTCTGCCTTTTTTCTGACCTTGAGTAAACGACTGTTCTTTATGGGAATCATATCAAACAACTTTAAATTGGAAGAGTAGTTTGAAGAAGGAGGGTCAGATTATAAGTCACCTGACGATTCTTATTCATTTCCGTCTTTATCATTTATCCCTGAATTCTATCATATTTGGATGCATTATATTACCGGACATAAAGCCCACATGCAGGCGAGCCTGCAGGGGAATGTTTAGACTGCAAACATCTTCATCCGTGCCCATCTGCGAATAGGTGTTTTAGTGCCATCTTTATGTTGTAGATACCACAGAGCTCGGCTGTTTCACTTTCAAATGGGATATGAAGCACCAATAAATGGCCACTTTTCATGAAAATATCACACAATGGGGGGAAGGCAATATTTCCACTGTAATTGATGGAAAATACAGGGAGATGGAAAAACAAGGTGCATTTTCCATGCTGCTGAATGGTAAAGGTCAGGCTTTTGTTCGACCCATCAACACACATACATATATACAGTATATATACATATATATTTATATATATTCTGTGTGTATATGTTGCTGAGAGTTCACAGGGCAGAGAGAAAGGAAGTACGGGGACATTGTTCAATAGTGACACTACAGGTGAGAGGAAACAGAGGAAGCACTGAGGGTCGACAGCTACTGCAGGGCTGAAGTGACAACCTGGGGGGAGGGGCATGAATGACTGTTCCTCAAGCTTTGTGTGCTGCCTGGTTCAGTCAAGGACTTTAGTGCCTTTACTGTTAATCATGTGTTGAAGCTGCTAATAGGTCTCATGTTTTGCTCATGTCCCCATGAACTATCTCTTACACCAGGGTGCGTTCAAAGTCCCCATTCAAACCCCAAATAATGATTGCAGCAGTTCCTCGAGGACTATCTCTTTGGATTACATTACATTGAATAAAAAGTTAATGCCTGAGTCAAATTAAATTTGATTGCAGCTTTTAAAGCTTGTTTCTGTATAGCTGGGGAAATTCATTTTAATGGTGCTGTGGCTGTGACTGTCCAATACGCAATATATTTTAAAAGGATTATTTTATTATTCATTTGATGAGAAAGGAGTACATCCTTTGGGTTTGATCTGAGTATGTATTTGGTCAGTGCTACTTTGGCTGAAATATCTTTGGTAAACATAACGTCATCATCAGGTCAAAATCAGTACATTTCCAAACGGATGACATCCCCAGCCTCAGCTCCACTTTGTGTTTTATTGCTGAGACACCGCGGGCAAACCCATTATTCTTTCATGCCCGGGTCAACAGGCATATTTCAGACTAGGAAAAAGAAAACACACAATATACAAACAATATTTAGGTGTTTGTCTTTGTTTTAGGTGTCGTTATGCGTACTCATATTTCAGCAGTACTTACATATACTAGACTTACACCTACATGCTTCAGGTTTACTAAAGAGGGCTTTGTTCTTGTATCACCCACAGCCTGATTTACAGAGCATGTTATTCCGGAAAACATGGAGAACTTGTTTCATGGCTATTTCATAGAGTGATACAAGAAGATCTCCAAAATGCTCTCTTTAAAACCATTTGACTCTAATATGTCAACAACATGAACCAATAGATTTGAGCCTGCGTAATCCAACGTTCAGATTTCTGCTTTAATGAGTTTCATTTATGTTTTTTTTTTATTTCAAACATGAAAAAATGAATACAGAGAGTGTCACAGAGAAAACTAAATATTACTAGAAAGCATAGAGATATATGAATAACATATTTTTTTTGACATGTGCGAAAAGGAGTGGGAAGAAGTATACACTCATTTAATCCCTCTCCTTCTATGTAAAAATGACACTTTGGAAAAATGTAATGCAAAAAGTCTTAATGTAAGTATTCCACTGGGGAGATCTATTTACTTATACCCTTTTTGCCGGGGGGACTCTCCCTTTAAAGCAAGCTGGTGCACATGGTTAACATTATGACATTGACTCATTATACTGGCTAACATCTCATGATAACGTGTCATAAAACTGGGGGCCACGAGGAGCCACAACCGCTCCACTTTGAGTGAACCCTGTACGGTCCTCCAACCAGTAGTGGTGTTATCCCACCAGATAAGGGCCCCGTCAGTCACATCGACCCCTGGGACATTGCGACATTTGGTGAGTGGAACAATGTCACAGCTGCTTACCTGACCTTTCATAAAGGCTCCTGCTACTCCATGCCACCAGAACCGCACTGCAGCTCCATCACAACTCCATTTGTGGACGACACAATCTCACAAAGGACTCAATTGGTCTCTCGGGTGTGTGTGTGTGTGTGTGTGTGTATATATATATATATATATATATATATATATTTGATGAGTGGCAGTGTTATAAAGAAAGTGTGATGATAACATCTTGTGTTTGTACACCTTCACAGATTCCATCTCGGGTTCACTTTTTATATCCCAATAAGGGACAAGCTAATGTTTGCCTCATCTTGCTGCAGAAATTACTAAAATAAAAGAAGTGCAAGACACCATGGCAAGAATCCCTGTACCAACACTGCCACCCGGTGCACAGGGGAAGTACCACACCCATTTTCCTGCAGGGCAATGGCACTTTTCAGTAAACACAGTGATACAATAATGACAATGCAGCTCCAACACAAGTAAGTCTTGCCATTCATCCACACAGGAACCACTGAAGACAAAGCAAGAAGCATCCAAGCAAACTGTTCCGACTGTATTCATTTAATCCAGCCTCTCACGTTGCCAGTATTTCTAGTCCAGCAGAGTCGACTCACCTTGAATGCTAATAGAAGTATTGAGATGCAGAGCATGCCGGCGCTGTGCTGGGACCCCAGCCTTCATGCAGTGAGTGAGTACAAAGCCCAGAGATGTATGCACACGCTCCCAACTAATAGCCTACACAACATGCACACACAGTTTGTCTTGAAGGATGTAAGGGCATCTTTGTGCTTAAGAGCTCTATTCCTTATATGCTGATTCACACTTCTCTGAATGCAGATGGAGCCTTGCCCTTCCCTTTCCCTTCCACGGCCTTTATTTTCCATTATTGCTTGTAATCACACAGGCGACCGGTTGAACCTGTTCCCGTTAATCATCACTTTTAATCCAGTCATCACTCTGACACTTAAGCAATCTAAAAAATTCAAACGCTCGCATCATGGCGGATCTCTGATTGTTCCATCTATATGCAAATGACCCGGAAAATCCGCCTCACAAGACGTTTGTTTGGGAAAACCAACAAAAAACAAACCGGCGAAACTCAACGTCATCTATAAAAACAAACAAATCTACAAATTCCATAAATGATGCATTTATTGCAGCCTTGCCTAACTGTCATAACAACAATCAGCAAACATTCTCAACACGGTGTGTGTTTCCGGTTGTGTGGCTGCAACCATGCTTTCTAGCAGCTTGGTGATGCCCAACATGATCTGCGTGGATACACACAACACATGCATATCCCCACACAATAATCCACAAAAATACAGCTGCATATCACTGGAACTTACCGAGTGTTTCAGAATCACACTCATATGACGGTCTCAATGTTCAAGTCTGCTTTTAAGAGCGTCTTCTGGATTATATTCTTCCTAATATGGAATTAATAACTCTTTAGAATAATTAAGGGACTATACAAATATTAGGGCTGAATCATCACTTTTTATTTGTTACACCATGACATTAAAAAAAAAGACAAACAACTTGTATTCATCGAATATCGTCAACTAATAATTCAGACAATAGATCAGACTAACACCCTAATGAAACCATCTAACTACAATAATACACCATGAACGGCATGCTGGGTAGGGCTTTTTTCAGCCTCCCCACAGTTATTATATTTTTTATGATTTCACTTTGGAAAACTGCAACACTCCTTTCCCTAATACTTTAAAATACAGTCAATATTTGTCAGAATATATTCCAATTTAAACTTGATGAAATAATACGTTTCTTCAGCCGGACCGGGGGGACCATCGGGTCATTTGGTCCAAGCCTGGGTTCAGACCCACTAACTACCAAAAAACATTTTATAATTGGAGTCTGCCAATTTAAATGAGGGAGAAAGATAGCATTTAATCATAAATATTCATAAAGGTCAACATGTGTTCTCCATGTATTTCTCCAAAAGTTGACTGAAAAGCTCTTCCTCCGTTCTCTCAAAGAGGCGGGCTAACCTTTCTCTCATCTTCCTGCTTGTTTCTGATACCTGATGCTCGCAGGAAAATCATTTCCATAAATATCAAGGCATGGGGCAAACCAGTTTGAATGTTCCCCGGCAAGCAATCAGCCAAAATGGACATCCCGAGCCTCGTGTGAGCCACATTGTTCAGAGATGAAAGCGAGTCGGGGCCTGAGGGCAGCAGATAACACAACAAGAGGCAGCTGATCTCCAGCAGATGAAAGGCAGCGGCACATGCAAGTACGATTCCTCTTGTGAATACATGCGCATATGGCATGTTAATATAATGAGAGCACAAGATTTACACACTTATCCAGACACGTGATGTGATTTTAAAGGGGAACATCACCGAAAATAAGAATTCCAAAATGTTGCGTCCATGAAAAGTTCAGTATTTGTGAAATTCTCTCTCAAAGCCAGAAACCAGAGCCGTCTCAAACATGTCCTTATGATGTTGGAGCTGCTGCAAAGACAATTCATTCATTCATTTATATCCAAATGAGCTTTATTCTAATGTGGCGTTCTGAAACAGGAAATAGTTCCTGCGTAGTCTCTGTGTCATCTAGACATACCCTCTCAATATCTCAGCAGGGAATTTATGGCTCAAACCTCCACTTCAACTCATGGATAAACTGATTTGATTTTAGAGGTCGAATGTCAAGGTCACTGTGACCTCACAAATCCCATTTCTGGCCATATATTTAGAATCCATAGGCTAATAATGACAATGTCACACGAATGTCTTCCAAGATAAAATAATGGAGTGATGACACTTTGGATGAATGGTTAGTGAAGGCACACAACGACAAGCTGGTTTATATTATGTCTACATTATATAATAATATGTAACATCACTCATTTATTACAACATTTTATATAACATTACATAGTCAATTAAAAAGACAGATGCACAAAGACAGAAACATACCCTGATTTTGATTCATTCTTCGTCAAAAATGTATATTAATTTTAATCTTCTTTTCATCAGTCAAATTCTAATTAAATTAAGTAATTTTTTTATTTTTATGACCCAATATCAACAGTTGATAATCTGTACAGCATACGACACCCTCTGCCCTTTGACCCTCGCTTCAGATGAGAAAAAAAATATTTAAAAGGATCTCACACAAATGGCAAATTAAGCTATTTTATCATATTATATTATCATCTTCCTTAAAAAAGTGTTCAGAATTTTCTGAATTTCTAGGGGTTTCTGAACTCCTAGAAATAAAAAATGACCACCAACTGCCCAACGTCTACAATCAGAGATGGGCAGTATGTCTGATCCTTGTATTATTAGTACAAGTACCATTTTATGCAGTACGAAGTATCTTGTAATTGGAATTCATGCCCCCAAATGATGCATTGTGCTGTCCATCAAGGTCAAACATGATCTGATCTGCTATAATAATCTGTGTAGAATAAAACCAGATGGGGAGAAGAGGATGAGATCATAATAAATTGAACGCACTAATATATTGTCTGTGTTTTGTTTTGTTTGTTTGTTCCCCTTAAAATGCAGCATGATCAAATCTATCAAGCACATGAAAAGAGCATTTTCTTCTCATTTAGAAGATTTCAGGGACACAAAATCCATCACATTTTTCTTTTGTTGCAATTTGTGTGAAGATGATCTTAAACGAAAACCTTTGAAAGAGAAAAAGACCAATAATAGTCTGTCTGGTCCCCTTCTATTAAGCTTTCACTGCCATTCCAGTGAACCAGCATGCACAATGCCTGGCCCCTGGCCCACATAAATGGAACAGGGCCATAATTAGTGGTATTAATTACACCTGTGTTTACCCTGCCTCAAACTGTCAAAATGGCTGCTGTGAAAAGGGCCGATTCCAGGTTCCAGGAGGATGTCGCGCAGCTTCCAGGTGTCGCTGCAGGACATAAATGCAAACACACAAGTCCAAACTGAAATTAATATTGTTTTCATCGGCAGCACGGCCGGGTTTAAATTATAAAGTGTTATTGGGATCAACCCGCCAGCCGGATTATGAAAGAAGCAACTAATTGAGACAAAAAGACAAGTTTGGATTGAAAGGCCTCATAAGAAACACAATGTTCACATTTTTGTCACGCATTCAAAATGTTTCTGTCGTCTAAGCACTTTGAGGCTACAGCTGTTGTCATGTAATTACAGTTACCATGGTTACAGGTGTAGTTTCCCCTCGGATCAGGGGCCCGTACTACGAAGCGAGTTCAACAAACCCAGGGTATCTTTCAGAGATCCAGCTTGAGTAACCCTAACAAAGGAGATCGGAGATAAGCGGTCACACGAAGCTGGTTTTCAACTCGTTAAGTCAACCCAGGGTTTACCTGTCCAGCTATGAGCGCGTGCACATGAAAGAGGCGGCGTTTGCAGCATTTGACCAATCACAAACATGGATCAGTCTACGGCAGCCGAGCGGCGTATTTCACGTACGAGGAGCGAACCGTAATCTTACAGAAATACGAAGAAGTTAAACATATAATGCAGGCAAAAGGCAACAGTTTCATCTGCCAAATGCAGGAAGGACAGCTGGCAAAAACTCGCCGACTGTGTGAACGCGGAAGTCGTATGAATAGTAGTAGAAGTATAATATGACTGCCCCATCATAGCTTAGTGGTAGAGTTACCGTCCCACGTTACGAGGCTACTTGCAGCGGCGCCAGTTCGAATCCGTCCTTCCGCCCTCTTTTAAATCATGTCGTCCCTTTAACTCTTACGATGTCCTTCCGCAATAAAAGGCCAAACACATAACTTTAAAATAATTAATGTCTTGCTTGGATGTATTCTTATAACGGGGTTTATGACAATATTAGCCTCATTCTTTCAGCTGCAATCCCGGCGGTGTAAAACGGACTTGGGAGCAAATCAAATAAATATAAAACATAATTCAAAGTGGTAAGTAGGCTGTACGCTGACACAGAAAAGTCTTTCCCTCTGATGAGAATCTGTATTTCCCATTAAAACATAGTCAGGGACAAAAAAAGGGTTTTGCCGGTCTCTGTACAGTAGTATAGTTCTCCTACGAGACCCTCTCACGATCCACGAGCTTCTTTTTTTTTTTTATATCCACGCACCAAGATAGCTGATTGGTCAGTCGGCGGTGTGTTTCTCCACGTTGATCTCGAATCAGGAACATAACCTGCTCCGGAGCAGGTTAGCTCCACAGCGTAAGTTACCATGGCGATCTACCCCGGTAAGAAGTGAACCAGCGTCGTAGGACGGAAAACCCAGAGTTAACGCTTAAGTTACCTCGCTAAGCACAAATCCTGCTTCGTAGTACAGGCCCCAGGAAGTGAGATTTTTTTCGAGGATGACCGTCAATAGTTAATCTGGAACTTTCTCATTCCTTCTGATATGAACACGCCAAGTGGCCCGCTGTTTTACAATGCATCCAGACTGAAGCACTGGATGATGTCACATGAACTTCCTTTTTATATAAATGTAAAGTACCGCCCTTGTTGTTGCTTATCTTACTTCCTTCTTAAACAGGCTCAACACATAAGTGAAGCCAGTCTGGAAGTGCCTTAATGTTGCATTCTCTCTGCCTGCCATCAGGGGGCGACTCCTCTCTGGTTGTATAGAAGTCTATGAGAAAAGGTTTCTACTTCTCTCTTGATGTATTATCCCAGTAAACATTGTAAACATGAGTTTATGGTCTCAATCTCTAGTTTCAAGTCTTCTTCAATCCAGCATGATGTTCATTTAGTACATTATGGCCCATTTAGAGTCCACCAGACCAGAAAGCAGGGGATGCTTTAGGGGGCGGGGCTACCTGGTGATTGACAGGTCCATTTAGAGTCCACCAGATCAAAAATCAGGGGATGCTTTAGGGGGCGGGGCTACATGTTGATTGACAGGTCCATTTAGAGTCCACTAGACCAAAAAGCAGGGGATGCTTTAGGGGGCGGGGCTAACTGGTGATTGACAGGTCCATTTAGAGTCCACTAGACCAAAAAGCAGGGGATGCTTTAGGGGGCGGGGCTAACTGGTGATTGACAGGTCCATTTAGAGTCCACTAGACCAAAAAGCAGGGGATGCTTTAGGGGGCGGGGCTAACTGGTGATTGACAGGTCCATTTAGAGTCCAACAAACCAGAAAGTAGGGGATGCTTTAGGGGGCGGGGCTACCTGGTGATTGACAGGTCCATTTAGAGTCCAACAAACCAGAAAGTAGGGGATGCTTTAGGGGGCGGGGCTACCTGGTGATTGACAGTTCGCTACAACTGAGTTGTCCATGTTTTCGTCTTGGAACTTTAACCCTTTCATCTGGTCTTGTCTTTTCCATTCATAAAATGTAATTGTTATATTTAATATATATATTTTATACATACGTTTTTATATATACATTTGTTCTGTTCAGTTCATGGTCTTAACCAGGAATATGTTGAGATACTGTGTTGCTAATCAGTAGTTATAGGCTACAGTTGTGATTCTGCAGATGCACACGGCTCGTTGAATGACAAACTCAATGTGTAGTATCTTTGTGGGAAAAAAAGTTGATAGATAAACACTTTTTTCATTGTTTTTAGAATGAACACAAAATGGAACTAAATCATTTTCATTCTCACATACATCATGCTGTCTTGATATAATCACTGCTTCCTGTAGCCACTGCAGGTATTCCAGGTAATATCGGGGAACTAATCGCAATATGTGACCATGTGTTAACATAAAGCCGTAACAGCACTTTTTCAGTATACGCAATAGCATCAATTTCTCTAAAATGTAACAAAAATGCATTAATCTTGCCCAAAGCAGATGTGTACGACAAGAATGGTTTTATCTGATATGAGTCAGTGATGCAGGCAGACAGATGAGATATCTGTGCGAGTCCTTTTGCCAAAAATCTCTGAATGCTCGCCACGCTCACCCCTCCCATCGGACTGTGTTTTCTGCATCTCTGCAGCCCAGCTGGAGCTCAACTTCAGGTTCGGGCCATTTGACACAGACGGTTATCAGATAGTATTATCTGGGAGCTGCCATGTTCGGATCAGCACTGGGCACAGACGGGGTCTGATAAGAGCCATCCATGGCAGCTGGTGGGTCATGTTTTTCCTCAGCCCCGCTGGACCAGAGAGTTCAGTAGCTGAGAGCCAGCCGGAGGTCAGGCTGTGTAAACGGGTTAAAGAGAGACACTTGTGTATTTGACTGCTGCTGGATGTAAGGTGTAATGAATGGAATCTGGGTCAACTCTGCAAGATGGAGATAGTGAGACTTTGGATATTGTATCAGAGATTTCCTGTTAGCTGATAGTTGGCACCATCTTTGAGGACTCATTGGAGTACAGATTGGCTTTCCATTGCTTAACTCTACATTAGAAAATAACTGAACTGATTGTTGCTGATATCCAGGGAAGTGCTCTGGAAATTATAATTTGTCTCTTTGATGTAGCAAAGCATTGTAGCCAAGAGCCGATATGGAGGTTGGTGGAACCGTGCTGTTGCATACCTGAAACAATACACTTTCACTGTGAGGTTATAAATGTTAATTGATTTGTTTTGTTCAGGGGGTTGTAACATCCATCCATCCATCCATCCATCCATCCATTCATTGTCTACTGCGTATCTTGTATTCGGGGGCGGGGGGGTTAGGGCCTCTGGAGGAAGAAGCCATCAGAGAATCCTTGGAATCAGCTGCTGATCCCTCGGGTCGGGCTGCCAGATAAGAATTGTACTTTTCTTGTACCGGGTGTATTTATAAGCTTTAGAGCAGCCACACTTGCACAAACAAAACTTCTGTCTTCTCAACCTTGTTTAAATTGTGTTGGTCACGACGTACCACCACAGAGGTAAAGGGACGATCTGACGAGGAACGGGGAGCAGAGCCGGGGGCCAGGTGAGTTGACGTTGTGGATTTCCTGCAGCTGTGCAGTGTGACAGGCAGACACCGGTAGAAGGAGGACACTGGGAGGCCACGCCCTGGTGGTTAACAGACATGGGAGAAAGACCTGACACAAGAAGGAGAGCGAGGGCAGACTGCCAGATTCTAGCAGAGGAGACTGGGAGTGCTAAAATGCAGATGGTCTCATTCCAGCTGTACTCAATTTAGAGGCTAAAAATGATTTGAGCAATTGGGCAGGTTCCACGCTCTGATTGGGCGAGTCATATCTGGCAACAATGCATACAGATTTAGACTTTGACACCAGAGACCAGTGTCTCCATCCCGTCTCCTAACAACCCTATGGGCTGTTTCTGGAAGGCACTGACAGGTGTGTGTGTGTGTGTGTGTGTGTGTGTGTGTGTGTGTGGTTGAAAGGGGCCACTGGTTCTTGGATCACATTGAGCATTTAGCCAGAAGGCAGTCTACTTATTGTACATAACTTACGGAACTATGTCTAAATGCATTTATATGATTGTAATTATTATTTATGTTTTCTTCTGTGTGTCTAGTTACTGTCACTGCATCTACTTTTTTTTGCCAGCTCAGATGCTGTAATTGTCAGATCCAGACGACAAATGCAAATTTTGGAACGGTGTCATCCATTGAAGAGCTGGAGAGTAAGGCCCATGTTGATTTTACCTCCTGACAGGCTCTGCAAAACACGCAATAGCAATGTGGAGTAGGTAATTATAATATTATAATTTATTATAAGTAAAATATCACTTTGGCGTCATCCCATTCATAGAGAAATAAAGCAAACATAATGAGCAAACATCAGCATTGAACTCATAATTTACCTCCAGCGATTAACATGCCCCATTCAATTATTTTTTTACTGGAAGGCGGGTAGATGTGATGGTAACAGCATTGTTAACTACAAAAGGTAGACTGTTCCTGTTCTTATGATGGTGGAGCCAGGGAGCGTGTTGCCATGCTGAGGTTAAACATGTCCTTTGATTGCCGTTTTGTGGATGAAAACTGTTTCCAGCCAGTTAAATGCAGAGGGCATGAACAATATGATCTCTCCCAGGAGGGGAGAAATGTGACAGTTTTCATACTGCATGTCTTTCATAGTAGGTTTAGTGCTCTCCCCGAGATGTTGACAGGTGTTCCCTTTGGAATAGCAGTCATATTGTCTCCTGGCCTCCTGCCATTCAAGGCAGCAGAAATAAGACCACACACTGTGCCAATAAGTAATAACTAACACAAACTACAAAGGTGCACATTTAGTAGATGCAACAACCATTGCTGAATTTTGTGATTGAATCAACACAACTTACAATTAGCTGAATCACCATCTAGACCACAAGTTTCCTGGAAGGTTGGAGATCTTCTTCTCCAGGTGGACCAGTGCATCATCTCCCCATCACCTGAACCTTGGTGTCATCCTTGACTCTCTGCTTTCCTTCCAGTCACACATTAAATAAGTCACCAAATCTGCCTTTTTTCACCTCAAAAATATCTCAAGACTCTGACCTTCCCTCTCAGACTCTGTTGCTGAGACCCTCATCCACACTCATGTCACCACCAGACTGGACTACTGTAATGGAGTCCTGTTCAGGGTTTCCTTTAAAACCCTGGTAGCCCCCACCCTCTAGAACAGGTGTCTCAAACTGATCCAGTAAAGGGCCGCTGTGGCTGCAGGTTTTCATTCCAACCAAGCAAGAACACACCTGATCCAACCAATCAAGGTGTAAAGGCAAATCAGGTAGGTGAATAAGTCGAGTCAGGTGTGTTCTTGCTTGGTTGGAATGAAAACCTGCAGCCACAGCGGCCCTTTACTGGATCAGTTTGAGACACCTGCTCTAGAACTCCCTCCCCACAGACATCTGCAACGTCCCCACCCTGGTCACATCGCCTCACCCTGGTCACACCACCCCAACCCTGGTCACAACGCCATCTACCCGGTCACACCGCCCCCACCCTGGTTACACCCTGCTAGCCCTATGCTGAGAGTCTGCTTCTGGTTGATGTGTTAGTAATTGTGCAAAATAACTATCTATAAACTATCTTTTGTTTTTTATTGATTGTGTTATCCATTCATACTCTGCCTTGAGTTACTGTTTTTTCTCTGTGATACAACGAACACGCTGACACTACACACTGTTGTCTTACCACTTAATTGTGTGACGTGACGCATCACCATCAAGTTACTGCCCCCTTGTGATGTCATATACCAATACCCAAAGCATCTTTATTAAGCTTTCAAAACACAAACCAGTAAACACTCAACACTGACTTTATTGAAAAAACCTTTGAAAATAATAATGGTCACAATTTTAAATTATTAACAGTAGCTGGATTGGCAACATGGAGCTAACCTGTGGTTTTTAATGCAGTTTCATAGAAATAAGGCAAAAAAACATGGAATAACTGAAAAATACAGTTTCTTATCAGCTTGAATGCTGACTGAACAGCATATGCTCCTTAGTATATTGAAAATAAAGCGGTTTGTGAGCAGTTTCCAGAACAGAAGGGCACCATCCAGTTTTAGATATACTCACAGCCTGCCTTCTGTGGTGTTCCTCAAGGTCTGGTTGATGGTCATCCTAGACTTCCATCATAATGTTCCTGAGCCCTTTCACATGTTCACAATTTAATTTAATTCATTTTTCAATTAATGAATCATCCATTTGGATTAATGACTAGAAAAACAAAATTCATCTTGATGTTCAACACTCACTTCATACTGCAGTGTGGCTTCTACTGTTCACCTGCTATTGGTGCGGTTATTCCAGCTATTTTTAAATAAAAGTAAATGTTAATCAAAAAGCAATGCAGCGTGAATCAAAAAGCCCCAGCTCTGACTCATGGGGAATACTGAACAACCATATTAATAAATCAATATCAACATCCGCTCGTCAGCATGAGGATTATTTTATTCAGTGTAATTTGTTTGGTATAATCCACACATGGCTGTATTCCTGTCCCCCAGGAGAGGATTCACATCTATTCCACCATGTCATCCTTACATTGTCTACATGTGAGCTGCAGAGGCACCGATCTCATTCAGTGTATTGTCTGACAGTGGTGCATGTTTATCACCTCATCTAAGGATAACAGTCAAAGTGAGATGACACTGCATTGCATTGGCATTCCAGCTGTGTCTGTGCTGTAAATCAGGTTTCATATGATGCAGAGGGTTTGGATTGTGGGGTGTGATAGTCCTCTGGTGGAGAACAGGCTTCACTGCAGGCATGGTCTTCATCAATGAATTAACCTGAGGTACTAATCCACCAATCAGATAACTTACAGCTCCTTAATTATACAAAAAAAGAATGTATTATTTATTGGAAAATATATTTATTGTAGAAAGGAAATAAATGACTTTGCCGTCACAGCAATGATGCAGTGCTGTGGCAATAAGTCTGATGTGTTCCTATTAATTTTAAATGTATATATGTATTGTTGTTTTTCTTACTGTTGCAGTGAGGAATCTCTATGCTTCTCTGTATTGTGATATAAATTGAATGTTTCAATAATACATGATCTACTCTTACAGTATATTGAAGGTGTTTAGATAAATAGTTGGGTTAAAATTGCTGGAACAGATTTTTTAGCAATATTTCTTTTTTTAGAAGTGCTTTTAAAGGTGCCGATGTGTAAGATTTGGTGGGGTTGTAGTTATACCAGTCATGCCATCCTTTTTTTTTTTTTTTTTTTTAATCCTCCGGGCTTCCCCTAGTAACCCTGTTTTAAGTCACAACACTTTCTTAATAATTCCCTCAGGAAAGAAAGTATGCATAAATGGCTCAACATGTCTGAGAGAGAACCCTCAAGCACTTGATGATTATTTTCAAACTTATTTTCAGATGATAATATTACATTTCTGCCAATAGGCAGCAAATGCTACATACTGGCCGTTTAATTCCTCATAAAAAATCAAATTAGCCTATTTTATAACGAGCTAGCATTAGCTAGCAAACTTTTATGGATGTTCTGTTGGCAAAGTAGTGTAGTAGCATCAGCTAGACAGATGGACAGTTAAAACTGCTCCTTGCTTGTTTGATCATATTATAATGGATATTTGAGAAAATTTCATTCTAATTTGATAGAACATATAGAATTAAATTTGACGATATCAAACTCTGACAATATTAAATGAAACTTGAGAATATTTAATTCACTTTTTAAGTTAATAATGAACATTTTAATACACTTTTAAGATTTAAATATAAACTGTATGAAAATAATAATTTCTTTTGCTTTTGTACGTCTTTAAAAGGACATACTTTATTGTACTTCTGGAATTCTAATAATTTAGTTTAAAATTATGAACATCCAGTTTTTTATTCCATGTATGGAAGGTGTGTTCTAATGACAAAGTATGTATTTAAAAATAGTTTTTGAATTTATTTTACTGGAGTCACACTGCATTTGACTTTTAGTGAAATAAAACACTCAAGGCCGACCATAAGAAAATGTTTGAAAAAGCAGTGCAACACATCGCCTTGCTGCATAATGGAAATTCTTCTGGAAAAGACAAACAACCTTGGAACAGACTGACTGATGTGTGGAGGCAGAGAGAGCATGATGACGTGAATGCCAGCCAGGGTCAAGTCAGTTCACAAAGGCTGCAAGTTTGTATTCATCTCAGTATTTGTCATCTGGTAGATTTAGTTCCCAAGATGGGAATTTATCAACATGATTGTTTTGCGCTGATCATCTTTGCAGCTTTCTTCAAAAACAGTCAGAGCTCAAACGCACACAACGGCGCTTCGAATGCAAAAGAAAGTGAATTGTCTGCAAAAAACAATATGAATGGAAGAATTGTTTAATGAATGAGGATGTTTGCTTCAAAATGTTGGCACTCTAATGCTTTGAGCTATTAAAAGTAACACAAATAACAATACAATACAAAATCCATTTCTACTAATTTTGAGTAGAAGTATCTGAAATGAGAAGCAGCCTTCCAGAGGTTTACTTGGGATAGTCCAACTGGGAAGCCCTGGATAAGATGGATGGTGGCAAGGGTGTAGAATTGGGTAGGGACGCTAGGGACACATCCCTACCAATATTCAGCCACTACTGTGTAGTCACTGTCAATACAACCGCTGTCCGTAGTGTTTAGTCAATGATTATGGCACACAAAGGGTTACGTCGGTTCTCTGCTAGAAGTCCCGCCTCTAACCTAAATACCGCTCCCTGATCGGCTGCTGGTTTCTCGCTAACTTACATGTGATTGCCTGTCCCCACTGTCACTGCTTGTTGAAACTACCTGCAACCTGCTAGTTGGACCGGACGAGAGGCAGTGCATGTTATCTGCAACTCCAAGGCTGTGTTCCAAAAACAGTTTGAGTTTCCGATCACTTGCCCTCAGCCCTTGCTATGACGTCACACGGAGGCCACTTGGAGGGCGGAGGGAAAGTGGGCGGAGGAGGAGTGAAAGAGGTAAATGGAACACACCTGCCCTCGTTCACTAACAGCCCAGACAATCATGGATCAACCACACGTTGTTGGAGTAGCGCTATACTGCCTATTCCAAATTACACAAAATATGCGGAGACTCATTTCATTGAGACGAAGACGTATTCTACGCTTGATAGCAATACGTCGGCTTATATACTTACACTTGTAAACGGTGGGCTCTGCTTCTTCTTGGTTTAAAGGAGTTGATGTAAGCATTGTGGTGGCATGAGACATAATCATGAAGTGAAGTGCTATCAGGTTCCTACAGATTGTGAATATGTTGGATTCATATTTATCCCACAAAGGAGCTCAAAATTTCATTTCAAAACACATCGTCTACATATTTTCAGAACCATGCATGCTTCAACCATGTGACCTCTGGTATTTCAACTGAGCATTTTGCCAGTGGGCTAAAGGTCTGTAGCCGAATTACCACCGCCCAGTGAACTTCTAAATCACGACCCTGTATCATTAGTTGACCCTTGTATTTGCCTTTTCTCTGGAACAGTGACAGTGATTTAACAGGTTGTTGTTAAAGGGAGCTGTGCACTGTACCCTTAGAAATTTGTTCTGCTTGAACGTCTCAGACACTATAAGCTTTTGCTGATAGACAGTTGGTCAGTTTCAAATGCGGCTTACACAATAACAGGAGCAAAGTTAATGAACTTTGATATGTTTGAACAACAGGCCAGAATTGTACTGCATCACGAGCAAATAATGTCAAGCAAATCTCTGAATTAGAATTAATAAAATGAGGAAGAAATATTTATAATCTGCCTCTCATTAGCACAAGTTAAAATGATAGATATTATCTTAAAGGGGTGCTTCAACAATTTTACACAATGACTTGAGTAAAATATATGGGTATTTACTAGGCAGGATCTAATGCATGGACTCAGAAGTGGGTGTAGTCATGGTGACGTCACCTTGGTTTGTGAACTGTGGATTTGAAGCCTTGAGTTCAGCGTTGTAGCCGTAGCCATCTTGGATTTCTTGCGTATTTTGCTATCTAGCTTAAACTTGACAGACATAAAAAAAAAAAAAAATTTGTAGAGCCTTTTTAATGAAATACATTTTTCTGTTCCATCATGATTTCACGCCTGAAAACTCACTTTTGCTCCATTCATCGCTTTGGACTACAATGGCCAAAGAGGGCAGCCACATGCATCTCTCTGCTGCAGGCAGTGTCTGATTGACAGGTGAAGGGGGCGGGGCATACCCACGTGGACCAAAGTTAACTGGCCAGCCACTATAGCAAAATTACCTAAACATTTTTTAACCGGTAATACCGGACCGGCCCACTGACACTGACATCGGGAAAACTGGAAAATCCCGGTACTCCTGATGGCCAATCCGCCATCTTCTTGCAGAAATATCCCAATAAAAAATACCAGATAAGGAACTAATACAATTATTGGACATAATTTAACAAGGAACGATTTTGAGTTTAACAGGGATTTTTTTCTGCAAATCAAAGGTACGACTTTGGGTAATAAATGTGCCCCAGCATGCGAACATCTTTATGGCAGGATGGGAAACATCAGCTCTGGCCTCATGCACTAAAACAACTCTGCATTATTGTAGATATCAGGATCATATCTGGGGTGTGTGGCATCACACAAAAGAGGATTTTGAGGAGTTACTCTGATTTAACATGTAGCAGACCAGGAAACAGAACATAAGGTGACAGGAAGTGCCATCACACACAAGGAGGGGCAGGAGAGTTTTCAAATCAGAGACACCTGAGAGTGACACACAGAGAGAGTGGGTGCAGTCGAATAGTCTTTTTTGCTTAGGAAGGTTCCTAACTGAAGAAGTGACCCGGAAGTAAACAAGTGGCCGCCATGATCAGAGCTGTTCGGATTCTTTAAATGCAAAGGAAAGGAGCTCCAATGCTTCCTTTCAGAGCTCCTTTAGCATAGGATGCAACGGACCTTCCTATGCGATAGGAAAGGAGATTACGCCGACCCACAATTCTTTGCGAGAGCCAATAAGTGCCGCACACCTCGGCCTTTCATGAAAACAAACGATATGCCTATTTGCATATTTAACAATGACTTTCATGCAGACATATAGTAATTGGAATAGTGATGATAAATGTGTGTGGACAGTGATAATAATTGAATGGAATTTTTTATTTATTTCAATCATGTTACAAAAACGAAACTAAAACTGCCAAATGAAATGTAAATACAGCAACCGGTCAAACAGGAAGGAGGAGCTGCTGGACCTGAAGCCGGTCAGTGAACCAGCTGTTTATAAAACCAACATGTGGAGAAGTGGACAACGCGTTTTTTGTAGTCCATTATTGTAGTTTCTCCAGCGCAGACGCACGTCAATCACCGGTGCCGATCATCAGCTGTCAATCATCAGCAGCATTATAATGACGTAGCTTAGTGAAAGTCTGGTCAGAGTCTCTGAGCACCGCGGTCGACTTTTCCTAAATCCTTTTGAGTTCTCCTCTCGCCTTTCCTTAACCCCGTGACGTTTTCCCCAGAGGTCAAGGAATAGGAGTTAGGACCTTATTTCTTGACTATTCGGCTGCACCCAGTGAGACAGGGAGGAGGAAGTTCAAACAAAGGAGAACAAAGAAGGTTGAAGTAGACCAAGTGAGAGAAGTGAGAAAAGAAACGAAAGGAAAAGAATCCTGGATGGGAATCAAAACTAAAACAATCTGAGGAAACTGGAGATGGTTCGTTAAAAAGGATCGGATTGAAAGGAGAAGAGGATTGAGTTACAGAGAACAGGCCGACAGCCTTAGGCCAGTTTGGAAGTCATCGAAACCCCACTCTCTGTCCGGATCAAACGTCGCACTCCCTCAGATAAGTCTGGTTGACGTTTTGAACTGTTTATTGATCATGGTGTCTGACTTCAGCCTTTAGTTGATGACTATATTAATTTAAGCATGAATTGATCTTGAATTTGAGATTAATTGTTGGATGATATATTTGTTTTGAACTGTTGACTTATACCTGATCATTGAAGATTAATTTATTTTTTGTTTAACTAAATAAAAAACTGTCCCTTAATTGATCCTGTGTTTGAGACATTTAGTCAGGACTCTATTAACTCTCCTACGCTCTATATAATATAAAGGATTGACAGTGCGATTGAAATCCTACATTTATATTTTGCCTTTTAGGAGAGGCGTCTCTGCTACAAACACAATAAATCCATAACATTAAAATCCATCAGCCTGACTTCAGCGATTTTTTAGATACAACCACGTAAAAGGGCAGCATTTTCACAACACCAACAAATTGGACATTAAGGCAGTTTTCAAAGAGGCAGACACTCTCTGCTATACTTAAATCCCATCTCTTAAAATTTCATAGATGATGCACTCAGAAGGAGGATTTTAAATCAAAGACCAACATGCTGTGTGCTGCTCTATGCACTAGGTGGTACTATAGAACCTTCCTTAGAGATTCTTTTAAAACATTTCAGCAAACCAAACCTCAGACAGTTGAATCAATAGTACCTTTTAGTGTCACATATTCACCATCTGCTGTGGAATTAGTCAGAATTTTCAAAACACCATGAGGTGGACGGAGATCTTTCAGGACCATAGACTCATTAAAGCACCTGCAAGATTACTTGGTGAAGGCCAAAGTAGTACCACCATTAAGAAAAGATGTGGTCTACCTGGTCGCTGCTTGAGATCACGAGATGAATAAATGCTACAACTAGACACAAGCTAAGGTCCTGCTGATGGTGCTGACTTTTAAAATGAGAAATATCATGTGTAATTCACAAATGGGATCAAAAAATTATTTCTCTCGCCATTAACTAGACCGTAACTATTTTCTCCATGGTGGTCCAATGGTGGTTCACCCGATTTTTTTGTAGAAAATTCACCCATATTTGTTGTAGAAATAAAAAAATGTTGCTTGAATAATACATTTTCCCACTGGGTTTAATCTTGTGATATTTAGAATACAGTGAGCAGTGCAAAGAGCCCATAGAGCAGAGCACATGGGTAAGCCACCAACAGCTGCTGACCCTCCATAGCCAGAGTGGAGATGAAGATCTTGGAGGCAGAGAAGCTACTCCAACATATTCCTAACAAGGCCAGAAAGACACCCAGGACGCCTCTGTGAACACAAAAAGCAGGGAAGTCAACCTGACCTGAACTCTGCATGAATCCTGCATTTAAGTATCATCTGACTAATTTCTTTGTCTGTCCAAACAAAAACTGACTTAACATGATAATTCACATATTGATGAGGATGCTGGTGATAAAGTTGGTGGCAGATATGTTAAATGGTGGTATGCCAGCAGCTGGAACCACAGTGTATAGTTGTATATACTTTGAATACAGAAGTTAGAGGTTTAGAGCAGTGGCTTGGTCAAGAGCTGTAGAGGTAACAGTACCTTTTACAGTACCAACACCCTTTGTGACTCGTTTTCATCCTCAACAACTTTTGAGTTCAACACAATAGGAACATAATACACAACCACTGAATTGACTTACTGCAAAGAGTAGAAGACAGCGAGTGTAGAGAGGACCACCATGGGCAGCAGGCAGTAACCCAAGACACTGGCCACACAGCCATAAGACACTCCCTGGGAACTCATCAGACTCAGCAGAATGTACATCCCAATACAGGCTGTAGCACTGAACCCATACACATAACCAAAGTGGGCTTTACCTGCCTGAATATAGGAGAATAAACAGATATCATACAGCAGTTGTAATGGAATGGTACTTGGTTGAGATGGGCAATACCATAGAAATAAAACAGGAGTAGAACGGTGGCCATTTTCATGTGTTCCGTTGCCATGGCAACTGATGTAATGGGCCACTTCTGTATAGAGTAAAGGCTCGGTTATGCTTCCGCGTAGTGATCACGCAATGGCCACGCAATGGCCACGCAGTTGCTTGGAGACCGTGATGGTTCTGCGTTGGGTTTACGTGTCAAAATGCAATTCAATGCCACACCGGTAAAGGGCGCTATGTTTTTTGTAAAGACTGACCGACCGACCGAGACTCTTGATGTATATCGTCGTTAGCCTCGTTATAGCCTATTTGTTTACGTTTCGGCTTTAAACATCCACAATTTTTCAGAACTTGGTGTTTTGTTTCTTTGTGCAAAAGTGACAAGGAGCAAACAATAAAACAAGGTGCAAACAATAAAACAAGGTGCAAACAATAAAAGTAGCCTATTCAAAGTTTAAATGGCGGTGTTTATGAGTGGAAACCGGATAAGCAATCTCCAGCGGATGTAGTTAGCGGACCAATCACAGCCAATGCTGCTGCGTTGGTGTTGCGTCGCCTCGACGCGCGTCTAGGATTTTTGGGAGGTGCACATCAGGCCGTACGTTGGACGTAAGGGGGATCCGCAAGGACGTCAACGTCAACGCGGAAGCATAATTTGGGCTTAAGCAAGTAACGTTCTCTGTGATGAATAGTAGCATAGAGACGGACTAAATTAGTCAAATCCACAAACTGATCAAACCGTTGGAAACAACGCTGATGTTGCTCGATGAAAGACAACTTTGTTCACAGCATTTATGGAACAAGTAACAAGTAACTGTAGAATAAGCAAGTTAGCTAGATAACTAGTGAACGACTGGGTTGTTAGCTCTAGGTTGCTTATCCAGTGTTAAACCAAATGAAGCAACCTCTGTGTAGACACCAACTATGTTTTATCAATCATGGCTGAAATAACCACTGGGAAGGGTTCATGACATCATCCAGAGTTACTCTGTGAATTTCACCAAGCTGGATTCACTGGATCTAGCAAGACAGATGTTGGCTGGTTTGCCACAGCTGGAGGAACCCAGAATAAACTATTTAGCTGTAATTCAATTGCAATAACCAGATTAAAAGGATGGTGAATTAACTCCATAATGATGGTGATCAGTAAAAAGTCTGAAGTCATGCTCTGTTAGGTCTGTCTACAAGACATCCAGCAACTTTTAAAATGCTTGAGTCTGGATCGAAAAAATCATTGTGCATTTGGTGTGAACACAGCACTAGGTCAACCAGTCCCTGTCTTTACACCCCCACTGTTGTGTGAGGTCACCATGACAACTAACAACAATCACCATTTTCGTTTGTACAATTTGCACAACCACAAAAAAAGTTAACATCCGTTCTACTCCATTTCTATTTCTATGGCCATGCTAGTGGCTCACCATCATTAATGTGGCTCCCAGTGCAACACAAAAGAGGACAGGACCTGTCAGATCAGTCTCATTCATTATGCTGCCATCTGCAGGCTTAAAAGGGTTCAACACAGTCAGCGTCTTCTGCCAGATGTGATTAAAATTGATGCCAAGTTCTAGACAAGAACAGAAATGTTATAGTCATTAGTTAGTTCCCCTGTTGTCTCGGACAATACAGGATTTACTTGCAGAACGGGATTTTAAAAAGTTGTGTTCATCCCTATCATGCAGGGGATACCTTATGATTTCTGATCATCTTACTGAAAATCACTAGATTGTTTTTCACTAAGTTGTGTGTCTCATCTGTGATACAATATAAATATTTGTTTCTTAACTTAATGTAAAGTGATACTAGTATGTTTTAATACTACTTTAATAGATTCAAGCCTAGTATGAGGATTATCTGGATGATATTGTGAATCACAATTCTGTTGTCCAGGATAATCATGACATGAAATTTCATTTCCAAGTGTCAAAACATCCGACCTCTGCTGAATTTCAGCGAATTTAACGTAGGTAGTTGTAATGGCCAAAAGAAAACATTTGTGCTGATGCAGATTGGTTTTTACCCTCAAGAAGGGGAGGTTCCCCTTCAGGAGAATCTGCCCCTGTGCTTCCTACAGTCCCAGAAAGCATTTCAGGTTGATAGACCTGTCCAGTGTACTGCTGCTCCATGGAAGGATCCAGAGCACCTGACACAAAAGCCTGTTCTCCCCTGTAAACAGTTGCAAGAAAACATATTGATATAAACTCTCCCTGAAAGTATGTTATAATACTTTCAACATGGGAAAATCTATCAGCACTGCCTAGTTTCCCACGATCGAGGAGGTTTGCCAAAGGAGATATGAGCGAGGATACCACAGTGTATCCTTGTTGGGACCTGTGGCGATATTTTAAAAAACGACATTGTTAAGTTTAGGCAACAAATCTACTTGGATAAAAATTACTACGAAATTGAATCAAAACCAAAGACATGTCTCCTGATGAAAGGTTTTTTTGACCCATCCACCACTAAGACCTCCTCCCTACTCCTTTGAAACTAATTTATGATACATTAAGAGCAAACCTAATCCACAACAAAATCTGTTTCCCTTCAAAGGTAATTCTCAACATAGTTTAGTTGTGTGGCAATGTCATTTTTAGGAGACCAGACTGGTGACAGATGCCAAGAGACAGAAGTCTCATCGTCTCACAAGTTCTGGTCCCAACTGATTTCTGCCCCAAAATATTTGATTGGTACTAAAAGGTCTATAGAAAAACTATCCTCAATGCTGTGAATGATCGGCAAAAGACTCCCAAAGCATCTGTCCAATTTTTATTACACTTAATAGAACATATTCATTAATTTTATTTATGTTTATTTAAAAGTTATTGATGATTCTGGAAATACCTTGAAAATGAGAAGTTTGTGACCTAGTACGTGACTTATGGTGAAACTAAGGTTACACTCAAGGTTTCTCAAAAAAAAAACACCTTGTGCGTATCCTTGAGGGATGTTGAATTATTGTTTTTATTATTTGTTGCCACATTGGCGTGTTTCTTGATATGTTAGAGCCACCAACCCATGTCCAATGTGGCTCAATGTTGGGCTATTCTAAAAAGCCTGAATACTTACGTGTCATAATAAGTCAGGTTTGTGGGATCGTAGGTATCCTGGCTCGCCACAGTGTGACCCTGGTCGTCTATGTAATATCCTGTCTGGTAGAAGTCCTGCTCAAACTGCTGAAAGTCCCCCATTCTAATCAAAAGACAGAATAGCACATAATGCAACTAATAGAATAGAAATAAGGTAACGCTCCATTAGTGTAGAGCCAAAAAACAGTTCATGAAACAATCCTGACATTGTTATGTTTTCATTCGTGTACATGGACAACCTTTTTTTCTTGTGCATCACCGGTGTTTCATTTCATGTACCAAATGTGTTTTACTTTCTGAATACTTCTGAATAGTTAGCATCTGAGCACTAATGATTCTTATGTTCCTGAAATAAATAAATCAGATTATTGCACATTTTTAACAGCAGCCATAATGACTTGTCAGAGAAGTTGAGATAATACTAATTAATACATGAATGATGGTTCTGTTCCAGCAATTAGTACAATACAATGCAGAAAATAATGTTATTTACAATATCTGTGATTCACAGCCTATTAATCTTAGCATATCTAGCCTGCAGGCCCTTTCTCAGGAAACATACCTGTTTGAGTTACAGTATAGAGCTTCCTCCCAGCCACCCAGAGTAGTGTGGTGCTTTCAGGGCAGAGAATGTCTGAGTGGATATTCTATTCATAGTTGGCTATATTTGGATTTGGCCTCAGGCATATTAGAACCACTCAGCTGCTCTTTATTCTGTTTCTACAAGCTACAAGCTAAAGCTGTCTGTACGTTGTGTTATCATCAAAATGTATTGAAAGAACCAAAAGCAAAAGTATTTTCCTCTAAGATATAGTAAAATTAGTATAAAATGGAGTATAGGTACTTCAACATTGTACTTAACTACAGTTATTTAACTTTAATGTTACATTTCAACAACATGTGATAAGAGTTGTGAGACTGTTTATCCTCTATATGAACAATTACTAAGCACTTCTAATATTTCATAATGACAATTAATAATTAATCTGTAAACTGTTACTCTTCTAATTCCCCCTTTTTTATCTTGTGGACTTCTTGCTTTTTAATGGTTTAACATTTACTGAATGTTTTTATTGTTCTGTAAGGCACCTTGAATTCAAGGTGCTTTATACCATATATAAATAACCCAGATCTGTTGCCATGGTGATGAATGTACTCTGATCCCTGGTTACTTCCTGGTGTCTGAGATCTGCTACACATCGTCCCGTCGTCTCTCCTCCGTGTGAACAGTTTGGTAAGTGACCGTTTCTGATATTTCAAACATACAAGAATGTGAAAATGTTCAGTCTTTACTGCAGTAAAAGTATTGAAGCTGTAAAATACAGCTTCCACCTGAATGCATCAGTAAGAATAATCTACTCATATCATGTATTATAGTACAACACTGCTCTGTATACTTTTACTATGGATACTTTAAGAACATTCCGCTAATAAAGCAAAACTTTCATATTTACTAGTATTTTTACTGTGAAAACTAGCTTCAAAACAGAACATTCTACAGACTTACATGTAATAAACTGTAAGAGAAAGAAATTGTGAAAATATAACTAACTACACAAATTCAACGTATGTGATTAAAATTCAGTCTTTATTGCAATAACTGAAGTTGAGTTGAGTTTCGGTCCAAACAAAGTCAACGACCAACTTGACATAGTAAACTGAATAGCTAATCATCAGCTTTGATTTATGACCAATGAAGATATTAGTTGCATGGTAGTCCTTGATAAGGTCCTCTGCTCATGGTACTCGTAGTCCACCTCTCTTCATTTTGATTGGGCGACATGGATCTGTTAGTTAAAAGACAAAGTTAAACATGGCTCCATGTCAACAACGGTGAAAGACAGTAACTATCCACATTCAGAGTTCTGCGCGCGATGAAAAGTCCCTCCGGTTGTTATTAAATATGATATACAAGAAATCTGACGTACTGTGCGTTAAAATGTCATATCCACCACTAAAGAAAAAACACTGTACAACTCTAGAACATTAAGTACAGTTCATAGTTTTCAAGAAATGAGGTCCCATTGGCGACACAGGAAGGGGCGGGACTTTGCCTCTCTGTTGTCAGTGTTGCCGTAGTTACAGTGTGCGTCTCTGCCAGCAGGTGGAACCTGCTATGAATCAGTGTGAGGACCGAGAGGACGGAGTCCTTCCCTCTAAAACCACTCAGGATGGGGGACATGACAGCCAGACCAAAGCTCAGAGGTGAGACGAGGATCTCCAAGTGTCCAGGACTCAGATCACTCCACCATCATGATTCTCACTCAACAACATAAATATACATAATATTAACTAGATCGCTTTATTGAGTTTAAAATTCAACCTTTTTATTATCTGACTGTCCTGAGGTGAAGAATCAGGTCTTGGTCCAGACCTTTGTAGTCCATGTAGGGGATGATCTGAATCTAGTGTCGACTCTCCTGTTGAATCCATTTGTTTTCACTTTGGTGAACAATCACTGAGACCAGAAGCTTTAACTGACCTCTGTACTTTTTTTGTCTGAGAAGAAGAAGCAGTAAAGTTTGATAAGTATTAACCCCCACTTTCTTTTGTTGGAAGCCCAATGATAAACCGGAGAACTCTTCAGTTCACAGATATAGTATTTATTCAGGTCACAGGTAAAGTAAAGCAGCGCTGGGCTCGGAATAGCATGAAGAGTGACCACTCTATGGTAATGGACTACTTGTAGGCCAGAACCGTCAGATGCCCAGTGGAGATTTTGCAACCAAAAAGTGAAGGTTTTTCATAAGTCATAACTCTGTTTCCACATCATTGTCACCCCATAAGGCTCTAATGCAAAAGAAACGTTGTTCAAAGCTCCAGTTACTGATGTCCAAATAAAGCTTCGTGAAGCATTTTCTTTATTTTCTGAGCCCAATAGATGGCGCTCTCTGTTCAACAAAGGGTTGAAGGCCAATATATTTCCATTGCTTCCAACCCTTTGTTGAACAGAGAGCGCCATCTATGGGGCTCAGAAAATAAAGAAAATGCTTCACGAAGCTTCGTTTGGACATCACTACTTATAACGGACCTTAGATTTGACTTGTCAACGGGAGATAGTTCTAGTCTAATCAGCTCATAGAACCCTTTGGCTCAGCTACGAACCACAAACCCAACAATATGCTAGCAACACTCCGAGTGCAGCACTAAGACGAATGTTCACATGTCCACAACATGGTCTCATGTGACCCAGATCCATTTATAGTATTGATCCTGACATTAAGTCAAGTCTGCTGAATGAATAATGTGATGGTCTGAACTGCCAAACACCTCCCACAATGCAACTTTCACCTCGCATTACTTAGTTTTATAGCAGGATTATTTGTGTTTATTTGCATCGCTCGTGACATTGAAGATAGAAGGGGGGGGGGGGGGGGGGGGGGTGACTTATGCGTCACGATAATATTGTTTATACAACGTTTTTTGAAAATGTCATGTTGTGGCTTGTATTGTGACAAATGAAGCTTAACTAGTGAGAATCTTAGAAAAAGTATTTCCTTAAATTGTATTTATTGTATCAGGATGAAGCAGCAGAGACCAGACTCCCTTGGACCTGGACCTGGTCCTAGCTGTGTATCCATAAAGAGTGACCAGTCTATGGGTTGCCCTGCTGTTTCTAAAGCTGAACAAGAAATGAAACCGAACTGAAATGAAACTGAACTCTCCTTACAGGATGAATCAGGTCTAGACTAGCCCCTTAAACAATAGCTCTGAGTCCACCAGCCCTGAATCCTCCAAACTGTTAGGTCTTCCGAGCCACGATGATATGAGAGAGAGACAGTGTCGTTTTCGGGTCTTGGTCAAGACCGTCGTAATCCATGTAGGGGATGATCTGAATCTATGTTGACTCTCCTGTCGAATTTATTTGTTTTCATTTTGGTGAACAATCACTGAGACCAGAAGCTTTAATTGCCTTCAATAACCTGACATACACCTGGACCAACACTGTAACCTGCTGACACTTCAGCTGATCAGCTTCAAATATTGAATGAAAGGAATGAAAGTTTAACTGGGAAATTCAGATTCTCTGTTGGTCTGTTGAACCACAAAAACACACGTCCATCAACATTAAGTCAAGTCTGCTGAATGAATAATGTGATGGTCTGAACTGCCAAACATACTGTGATAATAACATGTTTTTTGATATTTTGTGTTGTGGCTTATATTGTGATCAATGAAGTTTAACTAGTGAGAATCTTGGGAAAGTATTTCCTTAAATTGTATTTATTGTATCAGGATGCAGCAGCAGAGACCAGACTCACTTGGACCTGAACCTGGACCCAGCTGTGTGTCCATAAAGAGTGACCACTCTATGGGTCGCCGTATTCTTTTTAAAGCTGAACAAGCTGCTGATGGAAGGTAAGAAATGAAACTGAACTCTCCTTACAGGATGAACCAGGTCTAGACTAGCCCCTTAAACAATAACTCCAAGTCCACCAGCCCTGAATCCTGCAAACTAGGTCTTCTGAACCACGATGATATGAGAGAGAGACAGTGTCGTGTTTCACTGAAGCTCTAACAGAAAGGACCAATTAAAAAAAAGACTCCAAACCAAAAGACATCAAACTCTCCCTCACTCAAGGGAGGTTGTTGAGCAGTAAAGTAAGACTCTTATTTTAGGTTTTAATGTAGCTGATAATGCGTGAGGAGGTGTCTATTATCAGGAGGTAATGGACTACGTGGAGGCCAGAACCATGCAAGCAAAATGTAAAGTTTTTTCATAAGTCATAACCTCGTTTCCACATCATTGTCACCCCATAAGGTTCTAATGCAACAGAAATGTTGTTTAACAGGACGGACCTTAGATTTGACTTGTCAACGGGAGATAGTTCTAGTCCAATCAGCTCATAGAACCCTTTGGCTCAGCTACGAACCACAAACAACATGAACCCCAACAATATGCTAGCAACACTCTGAGTGCAGCACTAAGACGAGTGTTTACAGGTCCACAACATGGTCTCATGTGACCCAGATCCATTTATAGTATTGATCCTGACACTAGCATAAACTCTCAACACTCATCAATGTAATGATAAATAGAGCAAACTCATTTCAGTCAGACAACTCACGTTTAGACTGTTTATTGTAGCAACAGAACATAGTTAGTTAGTTTGGCGTCTAGGCTCCGGCCTCATCACTCCCCATATGTGATTACATAGAGATGATGGGAAGTGATGATGACTAAATATCTTAACCCCCCAAAACAGCACAAGAACAGAGACAAACGTTGCTCATTTTAAATCTTCTATGTGTACCAGCTGCCGTGTGGCCATTCCCCATGAGCCCCATGGCTCATAGGGGAATACACTACCTGGTTACTGCTATGTGTGGACCTTGGCACCAGCTGCCGTCTGGGTTTGCAGTCTTGTCGTTTGCAATCATCCTTGATGAAGAGGGGTGTCAACCGATGGATTGAGGAGCGATGATTCAGGAATTTGGTCATGAGGAAAAGGAACAGAAAGCAGTATAATTCTTAGCCATGATAATTTGCCCATGCATCATCTATCATGTTCCATCAGATCATGCATGGGACGTGCCCTTTCTTAAGACCACTGATGAGGAGCTGAATGAAGGGATTCTCAAGAAGGCTCTGGGATTCTGGCTGTTGACATCTAATGTGGAACTGAATTCCTGCTAGCATTGCTTTGATGGTATTAGTTTGGTTGTTAAGTGAATTCATTTCAACTGAACAGATATCTGCAAACCATGTAATACTGCATCCCCAAAACTGGCGGAAGGGCAGCATCAATGAACTGGAGACATCAGATGACTCAACAGAGTAGTTACTAACAAAGCAATACTTATTTCATTCGTCGCAAAGCAAGGACCAAAAGATCTGAGAGATAGCCTTTGTCTAGGACCATGGTGTCTCTAAGATTTTAAACAGTTAGCCGAGTCCACCAAGCATGATATGAATGAACAACCCTGAGGGATTAAGCACATGAGTTAAAGTTAACAAAGATAAAGGTCGCTTTTTGGATGACGGCAGCTGCAGACCAGGATTTGATAGCTCCTCAGATGGGAGACAGCTTGTCTTGTCATCAAAGGTTATACCGAGAAATTCCAACACGGTCGAGGACCTACGGTGTTTCTCTTCTGAAAGAGGTGCGCTTACTCATGAAAAAGGTTTTTGACAGCAGAGATGTTGCGTGCTGGCAGGGAATCAATGACTAAATCATCCAAAGAGTGGAGGACAAAAGGGGTTTGCCATTGGGAGGGTTGAGTGGCATGACTTTGAATGCATCAGTAATGTATGCCTTTCGCAGCCATGCACCAACTCCTCCCAACTGTGTACAACTGAGTATTTGTTTTTGTGTATTTGTCCAGCCTCTCATGTAAAATATATTGAGTATCCCCAAAAAGAAAAGCTAAATAAGTCTTATGAGTTATTATTATTATTATTATTATTATGATATACATAGAAGAGCGAGCCTCCATATTAGAGCCTCCATATCAGAGACGGTCCGTCAATGCAAAAGTGTAGTGTGTATGAGTGTGTATGTGTATGTGGTAATAAAACACAGCTCTTCCCCCGAAGACCATGGGCCCTAGTTTTATGGCGCAGTGCAGGTATTGCAGGGTGGCGAAGCCGGTGCAATGCAAGTTTCGACCAGTGCAGCCTTGCGCTCAGTCATTTTGGCAGTTTGGTGGATCGCCTGCGCCAAGATGGGTGTAGCGACGCAGCAGGGGGTGGCGTCACAGATTCAGCTTGGCGCAGCGGAAGTTTCGTGGCAACAAGCCTAGCCGAGACTGCGCCGAAAGCCCGCCAGCTCCAAACTGGTCTACTCTTGGCATAAGGCGAATCACAGCTGGCGGAGTGGAAGTTTGGCTGACCCGTGCACAGTGCGCACATGTCACCGAGACCTCACAGACAGGTTTCCACAGTTCCAGGCACATTTACATGCAATAAATAATTACAACAAACACTATTTAATGCAATTAATTGAATCAACACGTGCATTTATATCTATATAGATTGTCCCGTCACATCTGACGTCAGATCAAAGGCGGATGGCACGCGTAACGGAAACTCAGCCTCTCGGACCAAAACATCTCCCTCTCTCTCTCCTGTTTTTCATATCTATCCACTGCAAATAAAATGCCTCTATGCCTGAAAAAATCTTTAAAAAATACAGCAGCTCGTGCCTGGTCTCGCGCCTCGGCAGCCTGTTCTCCGTGTCCGTGGAAACGCGCAACTTTGCAGCGAGCTGGAACCGGAGTTGGGGCTGCAGCTGGTTTGAGCGGCCCGCGAGGTCCCGGTGTCCCGCCGTTCTGGTGTTGGACGGGGAATCCGGTGCAGCTGAGGAGCGCAGATGATGAAGACGGTAATGATGATGAAGAATGGCCCCGCCGGCTCGTGCAGGCACCGGGTTCTTGCCACCGTTATGTCTACTGCTGTGCGCCCTGACCCTGCTTTGTGATAGACATGCCTAAAATGTTCCTACAATTTCTATAGTGATATAATACCGGCATTATAATTATTATGACTATACGCACGCACAGCGCGTGATGCGCGTGGTGGGAGCGGGGCGCTGCTTCTGTCATCGGGTTGTCAAGTGACCAAACTTGCACTGCACCTCGCCAGGCACATTAAAGGAGAGGAGAGGAGCTAATTTGATTGGTGAAGATCTGAATCGGCTGTGTTAATCCCTCTCCACGCATTGTCTCCTCCTCGTCTCCCACTCACGCCTTCTTCTCCCCAAATCCAAATCCTCACATAAGGGTATGTGAGGATTTGGATTTTATTTCAACAAACCTAGAGACTGGCATGGTGCTTTTCAGATAGCCTATAGCATGCTAGTTAGCCTAATGATTTCTCAATGCAAATCAAACCAGCTAATAGGCCATCTGAAAAGCACCATGATTTTCTCTAGGTTTTTGAAGGGTATGTGAGGATTTGGATTTTATTTTAACTCCAAAGGTCCAGGTGACTTTATCAGAATGCATAGTATCCTGTGTGGTGGAAATCAGTTTATGATCACCTGATGAGAAATAAGAATACAAATCCTAACAGCGCTTTTAGTAATTTAATCTATAAAGAGTCCAAAACAGGCTAGCAGTCGCTACAGACAGACTGTAAACAGACAAAGTCTAATAAGTCTAAGCCCTCGCAAACAGGGTGTCCAAGCGGACCGCATCACCGACATACAGCTTCAGAGCAAACTATCTGGCCAGATAGGGGCAGACTCCTTAAGAGTCTGACCAATTCTTCAGTCTTGAGAAGGTGACAACCAGTGACAGGATCTTCTCCCTCCAGACTTGGAATGTGTTTGCATTGAATGCACTGCTGTCTTTGTGGTCAGGAGAACTTGGAATGGATCCGTGTAGTGTCTTTGCTTCCAGGGTTTTCTCCTCTGATTTTTGATGATCACCCAGTCTTCAGGTGATGCTGGAATGCACTCGGTGGTGATGGAAGTGCAGCTTTCACCTGTGCATGAAGGCCATTTCCATCACGATGTATGATATCCAAGCCATCTTTGATCAGATTGATGAGATGTTTTCTCCATCCATCCATTGTCTACCGCTTATCCTGTATTCAGGATCCAGGCTGTCATTGGGCGAAGGCAGGGTACACCCTGGACAGGACACCAGTCTATCACAGGGCTGACATGTAGAGACAAACAACCATTCACACTCACATTCACACCTATGGGCAATTTAGAGTCACCAATGAACCTATCCCCATCCTGCATGCCTTTGGACTGTGGGAGGAAGCTGAGCACGCAAAATATGGGAAGTGTTACGTCTGAGTAGGGTTTTGGTGTACGTGGCTAAACCCATTTAATTTATGCAAGCGGTTGAACTGCATTTGTCCTTACAACACGTTCTGCAAAATTAAAAACATCAGAAACCCATGCCGACGGCATCACATTTCAGTCGAGGTGGGAGGGGGAGATGCGTGCGCCGTACCTTGTGTTTATTTACGTCAACGTTTTGAAGATGCGTCACTAGACAAGCTCAGTTTAGCTGAGAACGTCGATCCGAAGTAGATAAAAAGCCGGCCGTTGCTCGTACAAGGCCGTCGTTGTACGCAGCAACACGTATATGATGCACGGCAAATTTAAGCTAATCGTTGTTCTGACGCTCATTGAATACATCACACGGCCTGCGGTGCCGTGTCCGTCCTTCTCTTTTTACAAGAGGGGAGGAGTCACTGACGCAGCAGAACATTCATCTGTCCAATAGAAAGGCTTCAAACAACTTTTCTGGTTCTTTCTGTACTTCATACCATACTTTCTCAAAATCTCTGTCTATCCCTACGTTTACGTGCGAGGTGCAGTGTAATGACTGCTCCTGCATCCACTATGTATCACATGCTTTCTCTTTTCTGTCTCTCTCTTTTCTCTGACTCACATTTCCACATCTCAAATGCCCCCAGTCTGCTCTGAATGGCACGATCTTTCTCTGTTTTCTCTTGGACAAAGTTGTGTATTGAGCTGCACAAGTTATCTCCATTCTCCTCAGTTGAACCTTCAACCGTCTTAATTGATTATTGCTTACACCGCAAAGCAAAGTTATTTATAAATGGTACGATCACAGCATATTTTCACTCTCCTTTCTGTGCAGTTGGCACAAAAATGATGTAATGTAACAGTCCTTCTGGTCTATATAACTGAGTGAACGATAAGTCTAGTCTAGACAGGCCAAAAGTCGGGGCCTGTGATAAAGAAGTCAAAGTTTAAGTCGTCAAAACTTTTTAAGCTTCCAAGTCCAAGTCAGTTTGTCATGCGCGCTAAGAGTTTTACCTCTTTCTAAGTCATTGTGGGATCCACTACCTACAGTATGACGTCATCAATTGTGTTCAGCATGGATTGAATTGCTGCAATACATTTGGCAGAGAGGGATTGCCCCTCTTGTGATCACATGTCCCAAATAGATTACTTCTTTTACAATTTGGAGTTTTTTCCAGGCTAGCCTTGTGTCTAAAATTTTAAGTAGCGCTACTGACTAGGAAAATTGGTGTGCACACACATGGAACAAAAATGCCTAATTTTAATAAAGGTTCCAATATAATTTCTATACCATCGATGGCTTCTTGTTTGAGTGGGTATTGTTTAAGGCACGGCCTATAATAAAATTTGGGGTGCACTATCAATAGTGCGGCAGCCTTTCATGAGTCCCACATCATATTTATGAGTGGCCCATAGTGAAGGAGGAACCTGGGACAGCCCAGGGTTTTCTATCCACAAATCTGTGCTGTTCATGTACCTCCAAGAGCTCTGCTGTTCTTTACAGTACTGTTCATGTTCCTGCGGTTTTCAACACTGTACCGCTAGCGCTATATTCCCCCCTGGGATCCCTTGCAGCAACCGGTCTGAACTCTATAAGGCCAAGACAACGCTGCAACCACGGCTCCCCCTTTCATTCTTCACGCTTGTCTCCCCTTACGACGGTTGCCCATCCCTAGTTATCTGTCTCATTATTACCCGCTGTGCACGTCAATGAATTACCAGGATTCACCGGCGTATACTAACGAATAAATACAGGTTTAACTATGACACGTCTGTCGACAACTCTCAGTGGTTGTGAGAAATACGTATTCAACATTCTTTGCTCTGACTCTTTAGGCTGTTTTAGACAATTAAAAATGTCTCACCGCGTTTTCTGTTGTCCTTTCAACTGGATTGGATCGGCAATCGGAGCTCCGCTGGAGGGCAGCTTCTCACCCCTTGGGGAGGAATACAGCCTCCTGTCCATCCGACGGAGTCCAGATCACACGTCCAATCCCATCCTCGTCGCCAAGTTTGTGGTGGAAATCAGTTTATGATCACCTGATGAGAAATAAGAATACAACTCCTAACAGCGCCTTTAGTAATTTATTCTTTAAAGAGTCCAAAACAGGCTAGCAGTCGCTACAGACAGACTGTAAACAGACAAAGTCTAATAAGTCTAAGCCCTCGCAAACAGGGTGTCCAAGCGGACCGCATCACTGACATACAGCTTCAGAGCAAACTATCTGGCCAGATAGGGGCAGACTCCTTAAGAGTCTGACCAATTCTTCAGTCTTAAAAGGGGCTTTTTATACAGTTGTTTGTGATGTCATCAGAAAAGCATTGTATCCGTTGTTTGTGTAGACGGAGAACTTTGTCCAGAATGTGGTGTTTGAACCACTCATCAGCGTCTAAAGATCCATATTGACTTGCCAGCTGTGCTGGTGTCACAAGATGCATTTCACAACTCATGTAACACATGACATGACATAAGTGCAGAATACAGGTTACCTCATGACACTTGGAATAGTATGAGTTAAAACTACTCAAACTACTAATTATACTATAATGAACTACTAGGTGAAAAATTCCCATCACATCCTGGATCCATGTAATAACTGGCCTTTAAAAATAAAAATCTGCCTGCCTCTATGGGAGTTTAACATAGGGGTGCCCATACTTATGCACCCTGTATTTTAATGAACATTTATTTCTTTACGATATTCATTCACAAAGAAAATTGGTTTCCTAAAAGATAGGATTTTTCCTCATTTGTTTAATTAAGGCATTAAGATCAATTCACGAAAGATTTTTATTCCTCTTTTTAGTGAACTTTAGCATGGGGTGCCTAAACTTTTACATAGCACTGTATGTAGCAACGAGCAGACCGCAAACCTACGAGGAAGCAGTGGCACTGACAACCAAAAGGGGGAGTTGGGAAGTGGCATAGCTTAAATGAACCGCCAAATAGGGAGGATGTGAAGGAAGAATATTATTGGAGTATGAGGTATGTCACATGAGTATGACGGTGCAGCTCGAGTTGTCTGCCTGAACTAGCTTACAGGCTTCGCTCCATTAATGAAGCTTAACGAGTGAGAATCTTAAAGCCTCTGAAATTGTTGATGGATTCAGGTCCAGATCTTGACATTTAAGTGCAAAGTATTTAAATATAAAATATGCATGTACATATATGCCCTCTACTGGTTTGAAACTAGATGGAACTCGCAGCTCCACTGTCATTCTCTCTGCTGGCCACCAGGGGGCGACTCCTCTCTGGTTGTATAGAAGTCTATGAGAAAATGGTCCTACTTCTCTCTGCTGGCCACCAGGGGGCGACTCCTCTCTGGTTGTATAGAAGTCTATGAGAAAATGGTCCTACTTCTCTCTTGATGTATTATCTCAGTAAACATTGTAAACATGAGTTTATGGTCTCAATCTCTAGTTTCAAGTCTTCTTCAATCCAGCATGATGTTCATTTAGTACATTATGGTCCATTTAGAGTCCACCAGACCAGGAAGCAGGGGATGCTTTAGGGGCGGGGCTACCTGGTGATTGACAAGTCACTACCACACTACCAATGCAGTTAGCTACTAAGATGACTTTAACACTTAGCTGTAAAGTTGACATTGAATTATGAAGCTAACTATGTGAGCAGCTTCACACCAGAATCCAGATGGATCCACATCCAGTAAGGTTGCTGCTTGGGGTGCCGCTCTGCTGCTCGCGTTCATCAGATCGCTCCAAGAATCCAAGACGGTGAAGGCCAAAATGCCAAACCTGAGGCTACAAAACCATAGTCCACTAACCAACAGGCGATGTCGCCATGACGACGTCCACTTCTGATCTCCAGTCTGTGGTTTAGTGACTCTTTGAACTTGGTATTCTCCACAGAGTTCAGCAGCTCTCAGAGGTTCCGTTGACCCGGCAGCATCAAACAGACCTGGACTCCATATTTATGGTGAGTACATGTACAAGCTCACCTTTCACTATTAACCACATCAACTACAGACTCAATGCTGAACAGGTTCTAGTGGTCTCCATGCTGCTCAGACCCACACATGAATCCCATGTTGGGTTCTTTAGTTCAGTTTATCCTTCTGTTCCAGTTGCTGGAGGAGAACATCAGCACTTTTGTGAAGAACGAGCTGAAGAAGATCCAGAAGATCCTGAGTCCAGATTACCCAGGATGCTTGGAGAGTGAGGACGAGGAGTTGTTGGACGGTGAAGAGCAGAGGAGGAGCAGAGAGGCGTTTCAGAAGATCACAGTGCACTTCCTGAGGAGAATGAAGCAGGAGGAGCTGGCTGACTGTCTGCAGATCAGTAAGAGGATTTTAACAGATTTAACATGGTGGAAAGAAGAGAAGGATTCAACATGAAGAACTTCATATTTCTCCTAATAGGCTGCACACAACTTCAATGTTTAGGTTCTCTGGTTGTCTACAGACCCGATTACAGCTGATGTCATCATAAATATGCGTACACATGATGTCAACGTTTATGTTGTTTTGCTTCAACCATCCAGACGAGTTAGAAGCTTTAAAGAGACAGTGTGTAGGAATTTCTCCCATCTAGTTGTGAAATTGTATTTTGCATTCAAACGAATAGTGCTCTCTGGCGCATCGCTTTGTTGCAACTACGGGAGCCGTTATGTACCAAGAAACTATGACAACATGTCATCCAATACCAGTCATATATGACTTATAGTCAGTTCTTATAATTTTTTTCTTTCAAAACCAAAACCACAAATTTATGTGATACCAGAGGCTCTTTCTTTTTTCTCCAGCGCTCCACTGACTCACTGAGCTTTGCAGCTGAATTTCAAAGCGTTGTATATCCTTCCAGTTCTGTCTGTTTTGTAAATGTCTGTTATTTTATTATATTTTCACTTCATCAGCTGAACCTGATTGATTTTGTAACCAATAGTTTGATTTAATCATGAAAGAAGCTCATGAAGTCACTACTACTGAGGACTATAGGAATACATGGCTCTAATACATGGCTTGTTCATAGACTGTAAAAGGGTCTGTAGGATCCACTAACTGGGTTCCTTTGTTGTTTATCCAGGAACCGCTGGTCCAGTGTACCAACGTAAACTCAAGTCTTACCTCAAGAAGAAGTTCCAGTGTTTGTTTGAGGGCATCACTAAAGCAGGAAACCCAACCCTCCTGAATCAGGTCTACACAGAGCTTCACGTCACAGAGGGAGGGACTGCAGAGGTCAATGACCAACATGAGGTCAGACAGATTGAAACGACATCCAGGAAACCAGACAGACCAGAAACAACCATCAGACAAGAAGACATCTTTAAAGGCTCACCTGGAAGGGATGAACCAATCAGAACAGTGATGACAAAGGGAGTGGCTGGCATCGGGAAAACAGTGTTAACACAGAAGTTCACTCTGGACTGGGCTGAAGACAAAGCCAACCAGGACATACAGTTCACGTTTCCATTCACTTTCAGAGAGCTGAACCTGCTGAAAGAGAAGAAGTTCAGCTTGGTGGAACTCATTCATCACTTCTTCCCTGGAACCAAAGAAGCAGGAATCTGCAGGTTTGAAGAGTTCCAGGTTGCGTTCATCTTTGACGGTCTGGACGAGTGTCGACTTCCTCTGGACTTCCACAACAACGAGATCCTGACTGATGTTACAGAGTCCACCTCGGTGGATGTGCTGCTGACAAACCTCATCAGGGGGAAACTGCTTCCCTCTGCTCGCCTCTGGATCACCACAAGACCTGCAGCAGCCAATCAGATCCCTCCTGGGTGTGTTGACATGGTGACAGAGGTCAGGGGGTTCACTGACCCACAGAAGGAGGACTACTTCAGGAAGAGGTTCAGAGATGAGGACCAGGCTAACAGGATCATCGCCCACATCAAGACCTCACGAAGCCTCCACATCATGTGCCACATCCCGGTCTTCTGCTGGATCACTGCTACAGTTCTGGAGGACGTGTTGAAGACCAGGGAGGGAGGGGAGCTGCCCAAGACCCTGACCGAGATGTACATCCACTTCCTGGTGGTTCAGTCCAAACTGAAGAACGTCAAGTATGATGCAGGAGCTGAGACGGATCCACACTGGAGTCCAGAGACCGGGAAGATGATTAAGTCTCTAGGAAAACTGGCTTTTGAGCAGCTGCAGAAAGGAAACCTGATCTTCTATGAACCAGACCTGAAAGAGTGTGGCATCGATATCAAAGCAGCCTCAGTGTACTCAGGAGTGTTCACACAGGTCTTCAGAGAGGAGAGAGGACTGTACCAGGACCAGGTGTTCTGCTTCGTCCATCTGAGTGTTCAGGAGTTTCTGGCTGCTCTTCATGTCCATCTGACCTTCATCAACTCTGGTGTCAATCTGATGGCAGAAGAACAAACAACCTCCTCCTTGTTGAAAGTCTCCAGAGACAAACCTAAACTAACACATCTGCACCGGAGAGCTGTGGACAAGGCCTTACAGAGTCCAAACGGACACCTGGACCTGTTCCTCCGCTTCCTTCTGGGTCTGTCACTAGAGACCAATCAGAAACACCTACGAGGTCTGCTGACACAGACAGGAAGTAGCTCACAGACCAATCAGAAACACCTACGAGGTCTGCTGACACAGACAGGAAGTAGCTCACAGACCAATCAGAAACACCTACGAGGTCTGCTGACACAGACAGGAAGTAGCTCACAGACCAATCAGGAAACAGTCCAGTACATCAAGGAGAAGGTTGATGAGGATCTGTCTCCAGAGAGAAGCATCAATCTGTTCCACTGTCTGAATGAACTGAATGATCGTTCTCTGGTGGAGGAGATCCAACAGTATCTGACTTCAGGACGTCTCTCCTCCCGTAAACTGTCTCCTGGTCAGTGGTCAGCTCTGGTCTTCATCTTACTGTCATCAGATAAACATCTGGACGTGTTTGACCTGAAGGAATACTCAGCTTCAGAGGAGGCTCTTCTGAGGCTGCTGCCGGTGGTCCAAGCCTCCAGCAAAGCTCTGTAAATATAGTTCTTCATTCAGAAAACAACAAACCATCTTGGAATTACAAGGTTCTATCTGCATTCTGAACGATTTGATTGGTTTTCCCAACTGCAAAAGGTAAAGAAGTAAAAAGTAGTTCCAAATAGTTAGTCAAGAGTAAAGGTAAGAAAGTATTTAGTGAAAAGACTACTCGAGTACTGAGTAACTTCTGAGTAAATTCTGATTATTGTGGCCCCGCACCTGGTGATCTGAGAGACTACCAGGAGGCATAGACGTTGGAAGGGCAGCTAACCCCCCAGTTACATAAAAATCAATGCTTTCTCTAACATGAAGCGTTTGTTACCCCAGCTGAAAGAAAAGAAAAAACACAGCTCACCGCTTCATCCAGTGTCTCTCCTCTCTATTTCACCAACACACACACACTCACACAGACACACACACACACTCACACAGACACACACTCACACAGACACACACACACACACACACAGTGATCGATAGTCATGTCGAAGACATTTATTCTAACTTTTCTCTGAGTTTTGTCGACATAAGAATGACTCGACCCACAAGAATCTCGTGATGAGCAGCTACAAACAGAATCTCACATCAGAAACTGAACTGATTCACAACTGAAAGTGAAACTTAAAGGCGGGTCCACACCGCACCGACTGCCCGACTCGTGAAGTCGGGCTACTTAATATGGCCGACTCGAACAACGACATGGGCGGTTCACACCAACGGAACTACAGCCGACGCCATACGTTCCGCGCTTGCGCGAGATGTAATGTCTCCAAAACAACAGGCGGCGCTAATCTGTATTGTGCGCCAAAAAACACGAAAACCGGAAGTAGGCGGTCCTCTCTAGACCACCTTCTTCGATTCTACTGGTTATCTGGTATGTTTACATCGTCACTTCCGGGCTTCACTGATTCGCTAGTCAAGCTGCTAGCCTCCACCAATCAGAATGGTAAAAGAGTCACCGACTCGCATGGCGGATTACACATTTGAATCGGCTGAAATGAACCCTGACGTGGGCCGATTCGAGCGACCACACCAAGCAGACTCGTGTCACGGAGGCCGACTCTCTCAAAGACGCCGATTTTCGGTCCGGTGTGGACTCGCCTTAAATAGGATCGACAGATTCACTGACTTTAGACGGTAAAAGTAGGGGCTGCACGGTGGTGTAGTGGGTAGCACTCTCACCTCACAGCAAGAGGGTCCTGGGTTCGATCCCCTGTAAGCGTGGGTTCTCTCCGGGTTCTCCGGCTTCCTCCCACAGTCCAAAGACATGCAGGATGGGGATAGGTTCATTGGTGACTCTAAATGTCCCGTAGGTGTGAATGTCAGCGTGAATGGTTGTTTGTCTCTACATGTCAGCCCTGCGATAGAACCCTGCCTTCGCCCAATGACAGCTGGGATCGGCTCCAGCCCCCCCGCGACCCTGAATACTGGATAAGCGGTAGAAAATGGATGGATGGATGGATAGACGGTAAAAGTCGGGGAATTTCAAAAAGTGGGCGGTATATTGTGACTCCTCCATAAATGATTGCACATACACTTGCATATTTATGCACATTTGTCTCTGAATGACAAGGATTTAGAATTAAAAAACGTTAAAAGAGTTCTATCTATAACCGGGCGTGGAGAGTTTGTGTGCTGTCATGTGACTGCCTGGCTGCGTTTGATTGGTGAAACGGAGTAAGTGAAAGTCTTGAAAGAAGACTCAGACAGAAATAAAGAGATGGCACAGTGTGACGTTAACCTCACCATGGAGCCTAATACGCCACCCAGCTGCAACAATAACCTGATGAACAAACATGTTAAACATCATTTAACTTCATTATGATAATAATGTCAGTTAGAACCTGAGGTGATGAACAGTTGTTTGTAATTGTTTCATCACTAATTTCTGGTTCCTCTTCAGACTCAGTGGCTGTAACCTCTCAGAGAGAAGCTGTGAAGGTCTGTCCTCAGTTCTCAGCTCCCAGTCCTCCAGTCTAAGAGACCTGGACCTGAGTCACAACGACCTGCAGGATTCAGGAGTGAAGCTGCTGTCTGCTGGCCTGGAGAGTCCACACTGTCGACTGGAAACTCTCAGGTCAGATTCAACTACTTTGAGAAGTTTACCTATGAAGCTTAATGATGTGTTTAAATGCACCAAATATTCAGTTATTTATATTCACGTATTCCTAAAAAGACAGTGTTTCCATTTTACTGCTGCAGCGTTAGCATCACTACACTGGTTCAGATGGTTGGAGGCTAAATCATCTCACTGGTTGCTACTCACAAACACTAAATTACCCAGTAATGCAACGGGGTGAAACGTTAACTTCGAACTTAATCAAATCTGTGCAAACTGGAGTTTCTGTGAGTGACGTTTCTATGGTGACAACTGACGAGACTCACTGACAGCTGACAGATGGATCAGAGAGTGGAGGTGATAAACGTCAGTCAGGTCGGTGAAATCTAGAGCCGATAGATAAGTTCACACGGCTGCTCTCAAAGAGGAACGCTGACAGTGAGAACAGAGCTTTGAATCAAGACAGACTCTTTTCTTCCAACTGCCAGTTGAACACCTGAATGCCTCATATGTTCTGAGACTCTTAAGAAGCACATTTTCAAAGCTGTGTTTTGTATTTTACTGTTATTATCAGAGTACTTGTTATTCATAATTCCTCCAGTTCAATATGAAAACTATAAACATTGTTGAAATGTTATTGAATTACAGCCTTTTTTCTTTGCTGGATGGTTTAAAATCAATACCAGATCTTTGTTGGCACACCAGGTCTGAAGACAGACCACATAGACTGTTTCAACTGTTGTTTCTTCTCTTTTCTAACGCTTCAATTTCTCTCTCAATCATTTCAGCTCGTCTCTTTTCTTTCTTTAACGTCCTCCTCTGTCCATCTCTGTCCTTCACTCAGCCACGCTTATCCCACCCAGTACAACATCAACACAGCAAAAGACAAATATCACTTTTTCTCATTTTAAAAAGGGGACAAATGGACACAAGTCTATGTAAAGTCCCCAGAAGTGACAGTAGTGTGTGTCTTCAGTCTGTCAGGTTGTCTGATCACAGAGGACGGCTGTTCTTCTCTGGCCTCAGCTCTGGACTCCAACCCCTCCTATCTGAGACAGCTGGACCTGAGCTACAATCATCCAGGAGACTCAGGAGTCAAGCTGCTGTCTGCTGGACTGGAGGGTCCACACTGGAGACTGGACACTCTCAGGTGAGGACAGATGGACAGATATCAGACTGGACTCTCTCAGGTGAGGACAGATGGACAGACATCAGACTGGACAATCAGGTGAGGACAGATGGGCAGACATCAGACTGGACACTCAGGTGAGGACAGATGGACAGACTTCATACTGGACACTCAGGTGAGGACAGATGGACAGACATCAGACTGGATTCAGGTGACGACAGATGGACAGACTTCAGACTGGAGATTCTCTTGTGAGGACAGATGGACAGAAATCAGAGTGGACACTCAGGTGAGGACAGATGGACAACAGCTCCAGACTGTGTCTCCGTCTCTGACTGAGGAACTGGGGTTCATGTTTAATGGTGGATCTGATTGAGGTCTTTGAATGTCTTCCTGCAGGGTGGACCATGGGGGACAGCAGAGACTGAGACCTGGTGTGAGGAAGTGTGAGTATGTCTTCAGTAACTCAGCTGCTCCAGATTTGAACGTGTTCATGACTGAAATCCGATGATCACGTTTCTATCAGGATGCAGCGTTTGTTTCTTCGTGGCTGTAAAGATGTCGTGTTGTGTTCACACCAAACGCCACATTTTCACACTCAATTACACACAAAGTCAACGCAGAGACACAAACGGACGGCAATTCACAAAAAGTAATTTAAAGTCCCAGTCGGCAAGTCCGGCAGATCAAGGGCACTCTGTCAGATTTTGAATGTTTACAACTCTCACGCTCCTCCCCCACGACCACCAAGCTGCTCCCCCACGACCACTGAGCTCCTCCCCCACGCCCACCGAGCTCCTCCCCCACGACCACCAAGCTGCTCCCCCACGACCACTGAGCTCCTCCCCCACGCCCACCGAGCTCCTCCCCCACGACCACCGAGCTCCTCCCCCACGACCACTGAGCTCCTCCCCCACGCCCACCGAGCTCCTCCCCCACGACCACCAAGCTCCTCCCCCACGACCACCGAGCTCCTCCCCCTCGACTTCGTGGCCTTTGAAATCCCTTAGATCACGCCACCTTTGAAATGTGGGTCCGATGTTGACTCTGGTTTTATCACGAGCAACGTCTCAATCTTTCTTTTTTTACCTTCTTTTCCACCGGTGTTTTCTTTTCCTTGGTTGTTTTGGACCTCCTCGTTTCGGTTTTTAACCGAGGAATTGGAAGATTCTTGCTTCTTCCCTCCGCCTCCCCCCTGTGATAGTGGTACGACCCGAGGGAAGAGGGGCTGTGTATGCACGAACACAGCCCTGCGTGCTGATTGGACAGGATGATTCAGGTCGTGTAGATATTTTACAAAACAAACAACAGGCTCTACGTTCACGTAGAGGCACGCTTTTTTTTCTAAAACCGGATGATTTGTGTTGTTCTATCGGAGCATAGTGTTGACTTCAGTGAATATGATAAAAAAAAATTTGCCAACTGGGGCTTTAAGGCCAAACTGTGATATTTTTACGACCAACGATGTAATTTTGTCGTGTTTTTGTTTAGTCTGTTGATCATCAGTGATCCAGAACAGACAGGTTGCGTTCTCACTAATCCAACTTTCCTAACGGCTCTACATATATTACACTAATTATACACATATATAGAAACCTGTTCTCCAGGCAGGACCACACGGCCTCCCACAAAGAACACCCCCACTCCACATGGCCGACTGGTCGACACTAGTGATGTCCAAATGAAGCTTCGTGAAGCATTTTCTTGATTTTCTTGATTTTTTGAGTACAAACTCCTTTATATTGAGACTGAGTATTGATATTAATAATTATCTATTAATAACTGAATCTGCTCCTGCTAGTTCCCCAACACTGTGTTTTTCTCTGCGATCCAACAAAACACACACCACTACACACCGGTGTCCTATTTATCAATGAAATGTATGACGTGACCCATCACCATCAAGTTACCGCCCCCTTGTGATGTCATATACTAATACCCAAAGTATATTTATTAAGCTTTAAAACACAAACCAAAAAACACCCAATTGTCTCCAACAATAACCTTTAGCTGCATTGTGTTTGTTCTCTCCATCAGATGTCTGTGAACTGGAACTGGACACAAACACAGTCAGCAGAAAACTCAAACTGGACGACACCAACAGGAAGGTGACAGGTGTGTCAGACGACCAGTCATATCCAGATCATCCAGACAGATTTGTCTCATATCCTCAGCTGCTGTGTAGAGACGGTCTGACTGGTCGCTGTTACTGGGAGGTCCAGTGGAGAGGAGATGTTCATATATCAGTGAGTTACAGAGGAATCAAGAGGAGAGGAAACTACACTGGGTTTGGATGTAATGATCAGTCCTGGAGTCTGAGTTGTTATGGTGGTCGTTACTCTGTCTGGCACAAAAGAAAACAAACAGACATCTCCTCCTCCTCCTCCTCTGGTGTGGTAGCAGTGTACTTGGACTGTCCTGCTGGCACTTTGACCTTCTACAGAGTCTCCTCTAACAAACGGATCCACCTCCACACCTTCAACACCACATTCACTGAACCTCTTTATCCTGGGTTTAGAGTCTGGTCTGGATCAGTGTCTCTGCGTCTCTGAAACTGTTCACAACAAACACAAAGCAAATTGTTCACGCGGTGCGATTACATTCAGAGTCGATGCAAAGATGTGAATGAAATAATTTCAATTTGTAATTCTCCTTGTCCTTCTCCCTGTTTCTTCATTGTTGGAGAAAATGCTCTTGCTAAATGCACTAAGGAATTATAAACTATGATGATGCTGCAGCTGTGATTTTCCATTCATCAACGCTGTATAACGCTTGCTCTTACTAAAAATATGATTAGATGATATTATAGATGAGGAGCAATCTGGGTTTATGCCAGGGAGAAATATTGTAAACAATATTTGTTTGATTTTGGACATGATAGAGTATAATGAATTTATACCTGATGAAAGTTTTATTCTATTTGTGGACTTCTATAAAGCATTTGATACGGTTAATCACCAGTTTATGTTTAAAGTTATTCAATGTTTTGGTTTTGGAAATAGGTTTCTGAGGGCAGTTCAAACACTTTATAAAGGAAGTAACAGTTTAATTAAGATAACAAATGGCACAACACCCAGATTTAATATTAGTCGTGGAATTAGACAAGGTGGCCCACTAAGTCCTTTCTTGTTTTTGCTGGTCACATGGGTCATGGCAACACATATTAAAGAAAGCAACTTTCAGGGTATAAGAGCTGTAGGTAGAGAATTCAAATTGGCTCAGTTAGCGGATGATACAGCAATTTTTTTGTCCAACCAAAATGAACTTGTCACAGCTGTGCAATGTATCAGAGAGTTTTCTGAGGTTTTTGGGTTGACAATGAACCTTAATAAATCTATGCTGTTTCCCCTTAAACATTGTGATCTGTCAGAACTGAATGATATTCCCATCAAACAAACTGTGACATATTTGGGTGTTGTGCTTGACAAACATGAGAACAGGCGCGCTGAGATAAACTTTGAACCAATAACTCAACAGATACAAAGAAAATTCAATATGTGGCTAATGAGAGATCTATCTTTACACGGTCGGACTCTGTTATCTAAAGCTGAAGGAATATCAAGATCTGTATATTTATCACTACTAGAAATTCCTGCAGAAGTCTCTAAGAAATTAGATCAAATCTTATTCAAGAACAGATGCCATTACTTAAAAAAATATATCTCGTGTAACTCCAAGAGGGATGGTGGTCTGGATGTGTTAACCTTTGAAATGTTGAATCACTCTTTCAAGATCAACTGGTTAGTTATGTAGACAAAAGAACAACTTCTGGAACTCCTTTGCTACACATGTATTTAATTAATTAGGTGGTATACGGTTTATGATGAAATGTAACTATAAAATTGAAGAACTTCCTGTCAAACTCTCAAATTTTCACAAACAAGCTTTGCTGTCCTGGAAATTGATCTACAAACATAATTTCTCACCAACCAGTTATTATATCTGGAACAATAAGGACATCCTTTACAAAAAAACAATCCTGTTTATAAGGACTGGATGAAGCATACAATTCTATTAGTTGACCAACTTATTAATGACCATGGCTTCTTACTTTTTTATGAAGAATTTTTGTTAAATTTCAACTCCCAGTCACACCGAAACAATATGCCAGCTTATTAAAGGGACTGAAAGAATTACTGCTGTTCCAGGAAATTATACTTGTGATATTTTTGTGGGCGGAGTTGATATTACAAAAAGACCCTGCTCTAACAGATTTTTGAGAAGCTGCTTACAAACCAAGATCCTACCCAGAGGTCAAACTAAATGGTCTGCACAATTTGGAGAAATTAACTGGAATAAAGCATGGTTGGTTGGTGAAAAATTATGTCTCAATAATAAGGTGAAAGAAATCTCGTTTAAAATTTTACATAAAATCTACCCTGCAAAGAAAACCCTTGAAAGATTTAAATTATACATTGAATATGCATGTGATTTTTGTGGACTTGAAGATGAAACCAGTTCTCACTTATTTTATCATTGTGCCTACAGTAAAACCCTTTGGAATGATGTTCAACACTTGTGCAAGAGAAAACTGTCCTATGTTTGTGTTTTTTGTTTTTGTCTGTTGTGCTGTTTGTTGTTTGCTTTATTGTTTCAATAAAAAATAAAAAAAACTTAGACGTCAGGGGGACATTGGGATTTGACCAAAGACTATTCCACCGCAGCCAGAAATCCTCTTGGTCTGACGCCCATGCTGTAAACTGAAGAACTGTTCATGTGTTCGGTGCTGCGTTGAATCCTGCGGCAGTACTGCGCAGGACCGTTTCAGCAGCGGTTGCGCAGTATTGACCTTCCTCAACACTTCCTCTTCCTCTCTTCTATTAGCAGCCGGAAACAAAACAAGGCTGTCATGTGATTTCTGCTCGTGCCTCCTGTCTTGTGTTTAATAAGGTTAGCTGTGAAATACATTATAATGAAGTCCAAGAAGGTTTCCATTTAATTGTCATTTACTAGCCGGTGCTGCAACTTTATCGGTCGACGGAAGCAACTTACAGCTGAATGTTGCCAGATAACTGGCTCGTTAGCTAACACGTTAGCATGCTTTAGTCTACTTTATTTACTGACAGTCCAAGCTAACACGTTAGCATGCTTTAGTCCTGTTTTTTAACACAGTCCCAGCTAACACGTTAGCGTGCTTTAGTCTACTTTATTTACTAACAGTCCAAGCTAATACGTTAGCATGCTTTAGTCCTGTTTTTTAACACAGTCCCAGCTAACACGTTAGCGTGCTTTAGTCTACTTTATTTACTAACACTCCAAGCTAACACGTTAGCATGCTTTAGTCCTGTTTATTAACACAGTCCCAGCTAACACGTTAGCGTGCTTTAGTCTACTTTATTTACTAACAGTCCAAGCTAATACGTTAGCATGCTTTAGTCCTGTTTATTAACACAGTCCCAGCTAACACGTTAGCATGCTTTAGTCCACTTCATTGAGAGTCCAAGCTGACACTGAGGACGTGTAATCGGCCTGTTGTCTCCTCACAGTTAACAGTTGACAGTCTGAAACACTGAAGAGTCCGTACAACAGGACTACACTTTGTCCACCATGGCTGATGTGAGTATAGCATCTTCTTCCGGTTAGGTGCCCTCCGCGCGCACACACAGGAACGACCTTATTTAATAAATGTTTTGTGTAACATAATGTTACCGTGTTGGCTGTTTATTTACACAAAGTATCAGGAGATTAATGAACCGAACTGCTGCGCAGCAGGAAATGTCGGTGAGTTCCCGGTGAATTCTGTGACCCATCAGATTCTGTGACTGCAGCTATTGGTGGATCAGAGTTATCCAAGCCATTTTATCAGCCAGAATAGTTTCACTAAACTGAAATTCCTATGTATGAAAACATAATATAATCTAGGAGAGTTGCCAGAAAAACTCTTTTCCACCAAAGGCTCATCCAAAATGATCCTAATTAATGGTCAAGCATATACAGACGTTTAGTACGTAGAAAAGTTGCACCAGCTGCCTCTGCTGTGACAGTAACACCGACCTAACGTTTGGTTTCAGTGTGTGTCAGTGATGCTCATAAAACCTTGTCTTTCCTGGTCATTTGTCTTTGCAGGATTTGAAGAGATACCTGTACAAACAGTTGCAAAGGTGTGTGGTGGAAGCTAATCCTGTCATAACATCACTACTGTTGACAGTGAAAATATCCGAAAGTCATGTTTGTGTGGCGTTATTTGTAAAATCTGCTGTCGGTTCTCCTTCAGTGTTGAAGGTCTTCATGCCATCGTAGTGACAGACAGGGACGGTGTCCCAGTTATCAAAGGTAAGAAACCCTCCATCCTCATCTATATGTGTGTGTGTGTGTATTTATATATATTTCCTTTCCACTACTACCTCATAGTAAACGGTAACCATGGTGAGGGAAAGGGATGATATACGAACACCTGGCCAGTTCTCCCAGGATCATTTATGCCACCATGCAGCCGTTTTTCCAACATGCACCATGCAGTCACCACTGCATTCATGCCTCCTCTGCACCACCGAATCATGTTGGAGGCGTTACAGTCATGTAAGGAAGCCTTCAGGGAAAGATGAGTAAGGTGCTCATGGAGGTTGACATGGAAGATGATCATCACACTTGTAGAAACAACGCAGCAGTAGTGGTGATTTCAGCCATGATTGATGAATGATGGGGGTAAGCCCCTCCTCCAGGAAGTTTGTTGTTGATAACGTTGCTTTCGTGTCCTTGCAGTTGCCAATGACAATGCCCCCGTCCACGCTCTGAGACCCGGCTTCTTGTCCACCTTTGCTCTGGCCACAGATCAGGGCAGCAAGCTGGGCCTCTCCAAGAACAAGAGTATCATCTGCTACTACAACACCTACCAGGTAATCTCAGAGGGATGATGGATCACATTGAAACAGACTTTACAAAGTGTTTCCCAGTTCAGGCTCAAATTAAACGGTCAGTATCTCAGCCAAATAACCTCTCGGGTTTGAACAGAAGGATTATCCTAAATAGTTTAAAGTGGGGTTTAGTTTTGTGCCTAAACCAACTATCTACTCAGCTAACTCAGTAATAACTAACTAGCTACCTAGCCAACTATCTACTCGGCCAACTAGATACCTAGCTAACTAACTAGCTACCTAGCCAGATACCTAGCAAACTAACTCGCTACCTAGCCAACTATACCCAGCTAACTAGATATCTAGCTAACTGACTAGCTACCTAGCCAACTAAAAAACCAGCTAACTAGCCAACAAACTAGCTACTCAGCTAACTAGCTCCCTACACAACAAGATAACTAGCTATCTATCCAGACATTCGTCTCCACAGCTGTGTCCGCTCTCTTCCTGGTGAGTTTTGACATCACTTAGCTACTGACTTGTGTTGTCTCTATGACAACTAACCACCACCGTGTTCTTTTGTACGAGTCACATGACCCTGTAAAGTGCTGTAGATGAATTTCCCTGACTGTCGTGTCTCTTTGTTGAACAGATTGTGCAGTTCAATCGGTTGCCGCTGGTCATCAGTTTCATAGCCAGCAGCAGTGCTAACACAGGTGAAGTCTTATTCACTCATCATTGTACACTCTTCCCCTCAGTACAGTGTTCTTGTCCAGTGTATTTACTCCATGTCACCTTGTTGGTTTATCAGCCAGAGGGAGGATTTCTCACCGTGGCGGTCCTAGAGAGTAGAGGTGTCTTAGGCTTATAATTCTGTCATCATGTGAGCACATGGTGGGCGGATGGGTCAGCGACTCTCTGGATACGCATTCACACCCGCATTCTAGTGAATAGTCCGTTTGAGGCCTGGGTGGGTCCAGGACTCACTTGAACTCCCCGCCAGTCAGTTAGAACTAGTGATGTCCAAATGAAGCTTCGTGAAGCATTTTCTTTATTTTCTGAGCCCAATAGATGGCGCTCTCTGTTCAACAAAGGGTTGAAAGCAATGGAAATATATCGGCCTTCCACCCCAGAAAATAAAGAAAATGCTTCACGAAGCTTCATTTGGACATCACTAGTTAGAACTGAAGACGTAGAAAAAACATCTTCTAAAACCTAAAGCCAATGCCCCCTTTCAAAAACATGGCTTCCAGGCCCCGGGGTTCTCTGAAGACCTCGTTGACAACCGCCCTTACCAGAGGAAAACGGTCATGGAGTTGCTTTTCTGAGGAATTATAATGTGCTCATGAAGTTCTTTCTGCCTGCCACAGTCAGAGTGAGATGTGGAGGTGTGACATGTAACGGCGGTACTCTGTGTGTCCTCAGGTCTCATCATGGGTCTGGAGAAGGAGCTGGCCCCTCTAATAGAGGAGCTGAGGCAGGTCGTGGAGGTGACATAAACTCCGAAACAGGAGTCTGGATCACATCCTGCTCTCTCATGGTGCATTCACATCCCTTCCAATAAATGACATCTTCATCCGTTTACATCGATTGATTCAACTTCCTGTTCACTTTTCATTCTGTTCACTTTTCTTTCAGAATTTCTAAGTCAAATCAAATGCCAGAAGTGTGAATAAATGTTTCATTTGTAGCACCTAAAGTGGTTTCTTTCATTGGATAAATACATATGGTTCATCTCGTGGGTGAGGGTCAGGCTCCGCTTCAAAACTATTTCAGAGAGATATTTCTGTACCATCACCTTTAGATTTAATGTTAATGATGTCCAAAGTCTTATACTTTGTACAGCGGGGAAAATAAGTATTGAACGTGTCAACATTTTTCTCAGTAAATATATTTCTGATGGGGCTATTGTCACCAGATGTCGGTTACAACCCAAGTAATCCACACATGCAAAGAAATCAAAACCATAATTTATGTCCATATATAAGTTATGTGTACTAAAGTGGAAATGTATTTACTGAGAAAAATGTTGACATGTTCAATACTTACTTTCCCCGCTGTATGAATAAATATAAAACAGCCTCAAAGCCTAATAGATCCTCTTCCTCTGGACCACAGAGATCCAGTTAACACATCACTGAGCAACAGTTTATTTTAACTCAATCCAACATGAACCGTCCTGCTGCCAGAAATATGCTGATATTATACATATTGTAGCTGCGCCATCAACAGCCACAGACTCAGTACTGAGAGACGGGCTGACATCGTTGGAGTTTGTCTTAAAGAATAATAAGGATGATCCTTTATGGCGGCAAATGTTCATATTATACATGCAAGATAAGTAAGCCTGCTAACACATTCATGCTCCAGTTTACTCTTCTTCATTGTTCACGCAGCCGACGTCTTCATGAGCGTGGCTTCTCTGCGTCTCCAGCTCTCGACTGACGGCAGTCATCGGCCTTTGGTCATCTGTGACTAGAAACAAAATGCAGCGTCACAAACAGGTTTTGGCTTTTACGTCAGGGACCACAAAAACATATTCATCTCAAGAAAGAGCCTTTGTAGGTCGACCAGACGTAGCTACTTGCTAGTAGCTAGTTTCTGGGCCGGTGAAACCAGAGCACACGCAGCAAAAATACTCATCTTTGTGTTAGAAGGGACTTTAGTGGGAATAAGGAGGAATGCCCTCCAGATGTATCTGAGAAATCTCCGTCATGAGAACGGACCGTGCACAAACCGATTCAACGTTAATGTGATTCAATAGAGAGGAGCGTGTTTTAGGGTCAGAGGGTGAAGACACATGGTGTGTTTCAGAATAAAGGATTTGTTAACTGTGTCATTAAACTTCCCTGAACCTGCCTTGTATTCTTCTACTGAACCTCTACTGGTGATCTTGGTTTGCCTGGATGTTTTCCAACAATCCCCATGGAAGTCAGCACCTTGCTGTGTGTCCGCAGATACAAACATCATCCATAGTTTGATGCCGTTGCTACCTCAGAAAGAGCACAACGGAGGCTCTCCAGCAGTTTGAGGTTATAGTCAAATATCACACTTCCTGCCAGCTGAACCAACTCACCAGTTTCCACCTGAGGATCTTTATCCACTCATCTGCCTCCACACCCGTCTTTGCACAAAGATAAAATGTTCTCTCAGGAAACACCAGGCTGTGGACACAAGAGAGAGTACAACGTATGAATTACTTTAATGTGTGAATTTCAGACTCAAAAGGTGGACACACAACTAGTGATGTCCAAATGAAGCTTTGTGAAGCATTTTCTTTATATTCTGAGCCCAATAGATGGCGCTCTCTGTTCAACAAAGGGTTAAAAGCAATGGAAATATATCGGCCTTCAACCCTTTGTTGAGCAGAGAGCGCCATCTATTGGGCTCAGAAAATAAAGAAAATGCTTCACACAGCTTCATTTGGACATCACTACACACAACTCATGATTTCATTTCCTGTTTGAGACCGTCCTTAGGCCCCGATCATAACGATAGGCGTCTCAAACATGAAATGTATATAAGAAGAGGGCGTCGTCATGGTGATGTCACCATCGTTGGTTTGTGGACTACAGTTTTGAAGCCTCACGTTCGCCGTCGCCATCTGATGGAAGTGTCCATATATGGACTGTGGAGGAGCGATGGGTGGATCTGCAGCAGCAGAGCACCCCAAGCAGCAACCATACTGGATCTGGATCCATCTGGATTCTGGTGTGAAGCTGCTAATAAAGTTAGCTTCATAATTCAAGGTCAACTCTAAAGTGTTAAAGTCATCTAAGTAGCTAACTGCATTGGTAGCGACCTGTCAATCAGCAGCTAGCCCCGCCCCTAAATCATCCCCTGCTTTCTGGACCATAATGTTCTAAATGAACATGTGATGTGATGCTGTGCATGTGTTTTCTTGGAACTGATTTAAGTAAGTTTAATCATAGGCAATACATTTTTTTAAATATATTTTTATGTTCTGAATGTATGATGTCTCCATAAGGATAAAACTCCATTGACGTTGAACTGTTTACTGCAAGAGGAACTGAAGCCACTTTGTTCAGCTGAAAGCCAAATTATCTGGTATTTAAAGTGTTGTTGATTCTTTCAGGGTTCAAATCTGGATATTTAAGTCCAAAGTATTTGAATTCTACATATTTTGTAATAAATATTAGTGATGTCCAAATGAAGCTTCGTGAAGCATTTTCTTTATTTTCTGAGCCCAATAGATGGCGCTCTCTGTTCAACAAAGGGTTGAAATCAATGGCAATATATCGGCCGTCAACCACTACACACACACACACACACACACACACACACACTTGTATAGTATTTAGTTAAGCAATGGAAATATATCGGCCTTCAACCCTTTGTTGAACAGAGAGCGCCATCTATTGGGCTCAGAAAATAAAGAAAATGCTTCACGAAGCTTCATTTGGACATCACTAATAAATATACACAGTGACTGCCCTCTACTGGTTGGAACCAGCTATTGACATTGAATCTTGCTATGAGTCAGGAGACTTATATGTGGAGGCAGCTTTGGTCGCTAAGCAACAGGAGCTGCTGTGATTATAATGATACCCTGGTTATCTTCCAGCCTAGAGACAAACGTTTAGTTACTCTTTAATGCACTAAATATTACCCCTGCACCTCAGCAGTTATTGTATAGAAAGGAGTAAACCAGAGCTGTGTAATCTGGGTTCAAACATTAACTGTGCTGCTGCAGTTCTTTATGAATTTATCTAATCTCTCCTTCACTGTTCTACAGAGCTGATCCTCAACAAACCCTGTTCAGCTGCACTTCCTGTTTGTCTGATAGCTACTGCAGCTGTGCAGCGTTGGACATTGTGTCAACAGTGGACCTCAGTTCATGGGCACTTCTCCTTCGCCACCTCTTCCGTTATTCAACCGTTCGCACTTCCCTTTTCAAACAGCCCAAATGTCCCATGTTGCTGCCGACGGGAAGTACACCTCACTGTGGTGTAAACCAGGGCATCCAACTAACACCTATTATTCATTATTGCAAAGACCTTTTGTTAAAGATATACTTTCTAATTTGTGTTCTGAAATCTGATCCAAACATATTGATCATAAAAACAATCTCAAGATCCGCTTTCTAGCATATTCAGAGCTTTGAATCCGGCGTCTGCCTTTTGTGGTCAGCTCTGTGACTGTAAATAGTTGGGGAGGGGAAGGAGAAACACTAAGGGGACTCAGAGAGATGTCAGGAAGGCATGGAGAAGATATGACCTCTGTCACTGTTTAACACCAGATCAACACTCATGAACCTTTCCACACCTGCTAATGACTTTATTCATTGTCTGATCTGCTCCAAACTTCACATGCACCTCAGACAGCCTTCGCCATAAACATCAAAACTATTATAATTCCAGTGTTTCTTCTCTGATCTGCTCCATAGTTTCCATATTTGATGAGAGTTCCAACGTAAACCACGTCTGCACTGTAATATTGACTCACAGTCAGAGCACCACCTACTGGTGACAGGAAATGTCACAAATGATTTTGTGACTTTTCCAAGTAAAGCCCCACACCTGATTATTTTTGGACTAATTCCTCTCATTTCAGCCTGCAGAGAGGACGCAGGGGGTGGAGGAGGGGTCACACAAGGGAAAGGAGGAGATATGTCAGGAAGGCATGGACATGTGTGTGAGCTCTGTGACTGAAATGTAGTTTCTCTTTGGCTCACCCCAGATCAACAGTCATGAAACTTTTCACGCCTGCTAATGATTTTATTCTGCTTATAATTGTATTCATTGTCAAATCTGCTCCACACTTTGCATGCACCTTAGACAGCAGTCAGATGGCCTTGAATGTCGATCGCTTGGGTCTTAACTTGCACCACAAGAGTCGGCCCAGCAGGGGTAGGTGGCCACGACACTGCCATGCGACCGTAAGCACTCCACGACTGCATATGAGTATGGGGGGCTCAGGAGGTAGAGCGGGTTAGCTGGCAACCGCAAGATTTCTGGTTTGATCCCCAGCTCCTCCTAGCTGAGTGCCTGGTGTCCCTGAGGAAGACACCTCACCCTAATTGCTCCTGACGAGCTGGCTGTGGTTGACTGTGTATGAATGGGTGAATGTCAGTCATTACTGTAAAGCGATTTGGACAAAAGCGCTATATAAATGAGGCCCATTTACCATTTATGAGCGAGGGCCCGTCACAACACTCCTTGCAGTTTTAATTCTTTCACCAGTTCGATGTGCCTTTTGGAGGCCTCAGCATAAACAAAAACTCACCAAATTTGGTGTGTCCATGCAGCCTGGTGAAACGAAAAAGCCACGAAAAAGTTGCTCGGTAGCGCCACCTAGCGTGGCCATTTGCCAGCCCCGCCACACCATAACTCTGATTGACATGAAATTTTGCACACATGTGCAGACAAGTGTCCTCTACAAAAAATCCTCTTGGAGTACCAAAGTCCGCCTACCGACATGTTCCGCCATCTTGGATTATATGAAAAACCCGATTTTATAAAAAACCCCACTCTACCTCCTAGCTCAGGAAATAGAGTGGGTTGGCTGGCAACCGCAAGATTTCTGGTTCGATCCGGCTCATCCTTGCTGAGTGCCTGGTGTCCCTGAGCAAGACACGAAAGATTTGGACGAAATTTGCTGTGCATACTCGTTTCAAGATATCTGCAAATGAACATAAGATAATTTTGCCACCAAAACGCAATTAGCATAACTCCATAACCTTTAGGCCAATCATTACAACACTTGAAACCTATGTTGACATAGCTTCAAGGAACATACATGTAAAATTTCATCAAACTCAAGTAATGTGGTGCACTTCCGAAAAATTCCCCAAATTGCCATTTTTGGCCATTGTTGGCCGTTTTTGGCTATTCACAGGGATTGTACTTGATCTAATTTGAACTGTACAGTTCATCCGATTGATACCAAAATTGGATATATGGTTGGAAAGGCCTTAAGGACAAAAAGTTACCCAAAGCTGTTATAACTTCAGCGTTTCTTCTCCGATCTGTACATGAGAAGAGTCCCGTCCTGAAGGCGTCTGCACTGCGATATTGTCTCACAGTCAGAGTGCCACCTAATAGCAACATGAAATGTGACCTCTGTCACTGTTTAACATCAGCTCAACAGTCATGACATTTTCCACACCTGTTAATGATTTTATTCATTGTCTGATCTGCTCCAAACTTCACAGCACCTCTGACAGCTGTCAGTGGAACCTTCGCCATAAACATCAGAACTATTATAACTTCAGTGTTTTTTTTCTCTGATCTGCTCCAAAGTTTCCATACTTGATTAGAGTCCCACCCTGATCTGCACTGTAATATTTACTGACAGTCAGAGCGCCACCTACTGGCGACAGGAAATGTCACTGATTGTGTGACTTTTAGTAAAAGCCACACCTGGTTATTTTTTGACTAATTCCTCTGATTTCAGCCTGCAGAGAGGACACAGGGGAAGGAGGAGAGATGTCAGGAAGTCATGGACATGTGTGTGTGAGCTCTGTGACTGAAATGTAGTTTCACTTTGGATCACCCCAGATCAACAGTCATGAAACTTTCCACACCTGCTCATGATTTTATTTATTGTCTCATCTGCTCCACACTTCGCATGCGGCTCAGACAGCAGTCAGGGAGACAGATGACTTTGAATGTCAATGGCAAGTGTCTAAACTTGTGCCACGAGGAGGCAGCCGCAGCCCAGGTAGGCGGCCACGACACTGCCGTGTGACCGCAGGCACTCCACGACAGCATGTGACAGATAGATGGCTTTGAATGTCAATCGCTTGTGTCTAAACTTGCACCACAAGAGTCAGCCCAGCAGGGGTAGGCGGCTGCGAACCACATAGGAGTGAGGGCCCGTGACGACACTACTTGCAGTTTTAATTGATATTCTGTCGGAGGCGATGCTTCCTGATAGATTTTAGGCTGAGAGAGTTTATTCTGCATCTCCTGCTGCTCACCCAGTGAAACATTGGGCCATAAAGGATCCATCAGTTGGATCCTCTGAATCAGGAAAAGAGGGCCACATTTCTGAGCTGCATTTGAAGGCGTCTTTGAGACAGGACAACCTCGTCTCACCAGCTGTGAAGCATTCGCTCTTCAGATGGACCTCTGAAGGACGGATGTTGGATCGAGACAACTAATTTGTTCATCGGTACATTGAACAGGCTATCACAGGGCTGACATGTTGAGACAGACAGGTAACCAGTCTATCACAGGGCTGACATGTTGAGACAGACAGGTAACCAGTCTATCACAAGGCTGACATGTTGAGACAGACAGGTAACCAGTCTATCACAGGGCTGACATGTAGAGACAGACAGGTAACCAGTCTATCACAGGGCTGACATGTTGAGACAGACAGGTAACCAGTCTATCACATGGCCAACATGTAGAGACAGACAGGTAACCAGTCTATCACATGGCCAACATGTAGAGACAGACAGGTAACCAGTCTATCACAGGGAGACATTTAGAGACAGACAGGTAACCAGTCTATCACAGGGCTGACATGTTGAGACAGACAGGTAACCAGTCTATCACAGGGCTGACATGTTGAGACAGACAGGTAACCAGTCTATCACAGGGCTGACATGTAGAGACAGACAGGTAACCAGTCTATCACAGGGCTGAGGTGTAGAGACAGACAGGTAACTAGTCTATCACAGGGCTGACATGTAGAGACAGACAGGTAACCAGTCTATCACAGGGCTGACATGTAGAGACAGACAGGTAACCAGTCTATCACAGGACTGACATGTAGAGACAGACAGGTAACCAGTCTATCACAGGGCTGAGGTGTAGAGACAGACAGGTAACCAGTCTATCACAGAGAGACATGTAGAGACACACAGGTAACCAGTCTATCACAGGGAGACATGTAGAGATAGACAGGTAACCAGTCTATCACAGGGCTGAGGTGTAGAGACAGACAGGTAACTAGTCTATCACAGGACTGACAAGTAGAGACAGACAGGTAACCAGTCTATCACAGGGCTGACATGTAGAGACAGACAGGTAACCAGTCTATCACAGGGCTGAGGTGTAGAGACAGACAGGTAACTAGTCTATCACAGGGCTGACAAGTAGAGACAGACAGGTAACCAGTCTATCACAGGGCTGACATGTAGAGACAGACAGGTAACCAGTCTATCACATGGCCAACATGTAGAGACAGACAGGTAACCAGTCTATCACAGGGCTGACATGTAGAGACAGACAGGTAACCAGTCTATCACAGGGAGACATGTAGAGACAGACAGGTAACCAGTCTATCACATGGCCAACATGTAGAGACAGACAGGTAACCAGTCTATCACAGGGCTGACATGTAGAGACAGACAGGTAACCAGTCTATCACAGGGCTGACAAGTAGAGACAGACAGGTAACCAGTCTATCACAGGGCTGACATACCCAGACGGGTCCATCCTGCATGTCTTTGGACTCTGGGAGGAAGCTGGAGATCCCGGAGAAAACCCACGCTTACACAGGGAGAACATGCAAACTCCACACGGAAGAAACCCGAGCCCGAAAGGATTAAACATGTCAAATATAAAACCATCACTTACCAGAAACAGTTGACTCTGTCCTGAGAGTAGTCAAACTGGACAGCAGAGCAGCCTCTCAAGTCCAGTGTCTTGATTGGCTCATCACACTGCAACAGAGAAACTTTACAGCTAATACTTGGTTCAGACTACACAATATCAGCCTGGTTCTTGCCCGACCAGGCAGCATCCTCCTATTCTGAACAGTGAAGCCAAAGCTGAACGTCCTTAAAGCTGCATCTCCCTGCTGGCCACCAGGGGGCGACTCCTCTCTGATTGTATAGAAATCTACGAGAAAATGGTCCTACTTCTCTCTTGATGTATTATCTCAGTAAAACATGAGTTTATGGTCTTGATCTCTAGTTTCAAGTCTTCTTCAATCCAGCATGATGTTCATTAAGTACATTATGGTCCATTTAGAGTCCAACAGACCAGAAAGCAGGGGATCCTTTAGGGGGCGGGGCTTACTTGCTGATTGACAGGTCACTATCACGCTACCAATGCAGTCAGCTTCTAAGATTACTTTAACACTTTGCTTTAAAGTTGACCTTGAATTATGAAGCTAACTTTGTCAATAGCTTCACACCAGAATCCAGATGGATCCAGATCCAGTAAGGTTGCCCTGCCTCTCAATGTTTCCTCGAGGGACGATCACGGCAACCCACTGAGTAGGATGCAGTACCATCCTGTACAGTTGTCTGTGTAGCATGAGTAGAAGCAGCTTGATCTTAATATGAATAAGTGAATGTAATTCTGTGACTCACCTTGTTGTCTTTGAAGTACTTGAGTTCATATCTGCTGAGTGTGAACCACCTCTGTTTCCAGCTCTATAAAAGGTTTAAACATGTACCTTGAGGATCAGTGTAGTGTGTGTTGAGACGCATCGGCAACATGTGAACATTTACAGATTAGATCTGATTTGAGTCCACTGCTCTTACCTTCACAATGGCTCCTTGTTTCACCAGGAAGCCTTCCTTTGTGCCGAGCTGCAAGGACAGAGTAGAAGAATGGTTCTACTGTGAATGAAGTTTTGACTGGTCTTTAGGGGAACCAGCAGATTCTGATTGGATCTGGTGACATTTCAGCCATGTTAGTTGACTGTAACAATGTCTGTCTTTGTCATCATGGTCCTTGTACCCTTTGACCCTGAAGCCCCAGAACCAGCTGCTCCTCCTCCTCACTGACTCACTCACGGCAGCTCGTCAAACAGTCTGGTTACAGAAAATGAGCTGAGCGGCAGGTGAACAGCAGGATCCCTCCACCTCATTATGAGGACAAGCTGGCCAGCTAACTAACTAGTTACCTATATACCTAGTTAAATTGATATCTAGCTAACAAGCTGAATAGTTACCCCGATACCTAGCTAACTTGATATCTAGCTAATGAGCTAACTAGTTACCTATACCTAGCTAACTAGTTACCTAGCTAACTTGCTATCTAGCTAAAAGCTAACTAGTTACCTCGATACCTAGCTAACTTGATATCTAGCTAACAAGCTAACTAGTTACCTAGCTAACTTGATATCTATCTAAGGAACTAGTTACATACATACCTAGCTAGCTCGATATCTAGCTAACCTAATGTCTCCAGAGCTGCGTCATCTCTCTTCCTGGTGAGCTATAACATCACTTTCCAGCCCCACCGACAAGTGTTGTCACCATAACAACAAACACCAACCACCATTTTCTTTTGTACCAGTCACATGACCACCGAGAACAGTTCAATGTCAGCTCTACTCCTATTCTATTTTCATGACAGAGGTGTGTGACAGCCGGTATCGGGTGCTCAGTTGTGCAGCAGGTGTCGTACCGATGGTGCATTCGGGACCAGATCGTTCTCTGTGCGGCCCGTCTGTACGGCCGTGTGAACTCGCACAGACTCGTAGATGGACGGCTCCTCCACGCGCCACGGGTACGGACACTTCAGCACGATGAGGGTTCCTGGTTCAGAGTCAGAGGGGAGATGACAGGCGCGCACACACATATTTTCTTGCAGAGTTGCCTCAAAGTCACTTAGGTACATGAGGAATGAGTAAAAACCAAAGACAGTGACATTGCATATTGGGATCACAGAAAACAGAAAAACAAAGCCCATTGAACCCAGGTATAAAACATTTATAGAGGATATAAAACTGAGGTTTAAATGTATAATATTTTAAGAAACTGTAAAGTGTTAAATCTGAGAACAAAGTTTGCTGGGTGGTATCTGTGTGTATGTGTGTTTAAAGGACTGCAACTCTCCGTTTCACAATGTCAAACTTCTGCCTGTTTCTATTTGAGAATTTCACACATTTGTTACATGAAATGTGGTGGAATATGGTGATTTCTAATGTGTGGTTTTGCTGTATGAGCTGATTAAGTTCAGTCAGCTTGTTAGTTAGAAGAAGCTCTTCATACCTGTGTCGCTGCCCAGCAGAGGCTGGTTCGCAAAGTGGTTGATAAAGTCTTGAAGAGTTGCAAACTCGTTAAACCCAAACACATAACCATTGTTGTTGCGTGTCACGTGAAAATGCTTGACAGAATCCTTTGCCCTGTGAGTCAAATTACAAGAAACCAACATCAAATTGTGAACAAATACAGTAATCGAAATCGTTTGTTAGATTGTACCCTGGTAAAGGCTGAGGTATGTGAATTGTTTGCAGAGAGACGAGTGCCACATTCACAGGCACCGTTTTTTGTGGGAAAGGTATGTTTACTAGGGGACAGAAATTTACTAAGCTGGATTCAATGGATCTAGCTGGTTTTCCACAGCTGGATGAACCCAGAATAAAATATTTAGCTGTGATTTATTATCAACAACCAGATGAAAAGGATGCTGAAATAACTCCATAATGACGGTGATCAGTAAAAAGTGCTGAGTCATGCTTTGTTAGGTCCGTCTGCAAGACCACAAGATAACTCCTGTTAAAACGCTGGTTTTCTGAATGGAGTCTGGTTGATGGATGCTAGGCTACGCTAACATTGTAGCTGCTCCATCAACACTCCAAATAAGGTCATCTAGACATAAATACAGCAGAGACCTTGTTGTTTGGACCAGAGACAGTCTCTGGTTCCTCCACATAGTCTAGTCTGGTCTCTGGACTAATGTGAGCTACTATCTAGACCTCTGGGTGACCACAGACAGTCTCTGGTTTCTCCACATAGTCTAGTCTGGTCTCTGGACTAATGTGAGCTACTATCTAGACATCTGGGGGACCACAGACAGTCTCTGGTTTCTCCACATGGTCTGGTCTGATCTTTGGACTAATGTGGGCTACTATCTAGACCTCTGGGCGACCACAGACAGTCTCTGGTTCCTCCACATATTCTGGTCTGGTCTCTGGACTAATGTGAACTACTATCTAGACCTCTGGGGGACCACTGTATTAGTTCTTACACCAGCAATCTACTGTGTCACCTTTCATCAGTTATACCAGAACGTGTTTGATGTAGAATGATGGTGTCCGGCAGACTGACCTGACAGACAGGGCGAAGCAGCCTGGACCCTCATTACTGTTTCTCAGGAGATAACTTCCATCAGTCCCATTGGACAAGAGGAGGGCCTCTGCAGCATGGCGGGACAGGTCATAGTGGTACCACCTTCAACAACACAAACAACATTAACATGTGAAGGAAAAACCTCATCTATTTCATTTCTTAACAAGAACAAAAACAATTCAACCTATTTTTTTTATTTAACCTTTATTTAACCAGGAAAAAAATCCCATTGAGATTAAAACACTCTTTTTCAAGGGAGTCCTGGCCAAGAGGCAGCAAAGTTGCACATTGAACAGAAATATATTTACATTACATTAAAATACCAGGTACATAAGAAAAGCATATCAATTAAAACAATTACAGATAATTGAGGCAGTCTCAAATTCTCTCAGTTTCGACTTAAAAGCATTTAGGGATAAAAACTCAGTCAACTTCCAGTCTCTGTAGAATATTCCACGCACAAGGAGCTGCACAGATAATTGCCACATTCATTAAGGAACACATGATCAAAAACTTTAGATGTCTAAAAAGGGTCAAGTGGTGCCTTTGGGCGTCCTGAGTAGAGCTGGGGTCTAGTTGACCATCCTCGACCCTGGAAGGTGGTTTATTGCTGAGTTCACAGTCGTCATCAGCAGATTGACACTGATGAAGACCATGAGAAGCAGTTGAAAAATGTGGAAGAAGCTTTCAATTACAGTTTGCGTCAAAATATAAATTTGGACAAGACCATTTTGTTAAACAATAAATATCATCATAATACTTGTTAGAAGTAATACGGTATAATGGTGCAGCCGGAGCAGGAAACTGTAAGACAGATGCAAAGGAAACATTAAAGGGATGTGAAAGTTCATTGTTCACAGAGTAACTAAAGCCCAGAGTTTGGTCTGAAGTCACCATTAAATTCAAAATAGGTGAAAAGAAGTACCAACATGTACAGTGAAGCAGGAAAGCAGGTTTGGTTAGAACTCCATGGTTACCATGGTAACTCACCTGCTTGCTGGAAGGTTTTCTTGGGTCATTATGTACATTTATAACATTTTCATAAAATTACATTATAGAATCACTTTACACATGTTGACGATAATAATAATGTAATGTCAGTAATGTAATAATACATATGACATTACAGATAGATCACGTCTTTAAGTGAAGATCATACAGGACAAATAAAACATCATGTATAAATAAACCATTCAAATAGCTAAATGGTGAGAGTGTATTCTCTGTGATCATTCCTGGAGGCCTGTCTCTTTAAATCAGGCTGTTTCTCCTCTACCATGACAGCAGCTGGACAGCTTCATACAGGTGGAGCCACATGCCTCTGCACAGGTGGAAATGGGTCAACAGTTTGTGAATCATTAGCAGTCAGAATAAACCTGCGGGTTATTGCACACAAGCAGAATTCAGAATCCTGGATCGTGGATAACTTCAGCTGGGATGACTCTTTTGTGCAATAGCCCCCTGGTCTCTGGTTCCACATGGTGATGGTCATGGTCCAGGAGCAGCAGTTGAATGCTGACTTCCTGTTTCCCTTGTTAATCTTATCTAATGATTATTTAAACCATTTGATGATCTTTTAAAGTGGAGCTTAATATGATCCTGTAGAGGAGGTTAGGATTCATGGCGCTGTGATACCAAGGAGCTGATTTTAATAAAAACATTTTGTTTGTCAACAGGTAGGAAACCTGTGATCAGATGATGTTGATAGTCTGGTCAGCTGGTTTCCTCCGACGGACAGAGGAAGTAATCAGTTACTAGAGTCACGGAAGTAACGCAGTGATCGGCTCAGACGGTCTTACCCCAAAGTCTGGATCTCATCGGTGGAATCCTCACTGTAGAAACTCATCTCTCATCTCAGCCAGCGAGCAACGCGGGGCGACGGTGTGCACGCGGGGCGACGGTGTGCACGCGCAGCTGAGCAGACAGAAGTGAAAGCTGTGCTTTTGAGCCAGACACGCCCCACAGGAAACCGGCTTCACCTCACTGAGTCTAGTTCACGTATTAACACATCTACACACTCGCATCTTCGTGGTCCGCTGACACTAACATTGTGGTGCGTCCATACACGGATATTTACGATAAACACATTCAAAGGGACACATGCAATCAGGGGCGGACTGGGGCAAAAAAGGGCCCCTGTTTCCTGACTGGCCAACAGGGGCGGGAATGGGGAGGCAGCGGCTGGCAAAAAAAAAAAAAAAAAATCACAGTATTTGACAAAAATGTACGCATTTTAAGGTCATATTAAACCATATTTAAAATAAAAAACTGATTAGTTTTAGTTAGTAAACCTAACCCTAACACCAGCAATTAGCCTACAACAAAATAATTACGCCGTATATGTAACATACAAGCCCAGTGGCTTCTGTGATCTTAACAGATGTTAAGAGATCATTGATGCAATATTTAGGACCGGACCCATTAATTTGCAGACATATATGATACCAAACAAAATTAGAATAAAATATACTGTCTCTACCCAGAATCAGACGCTAGAGGGCAACAACACACCATTTTGAAACCCTGGCAAGCAAAATTCTCTTTACACACTCACTTTTCCTGATGACCCTTGACTCACTAAGTTATATACATATTCTAACAGATAATTCTCATCCCCCACCTGGGCCCCAAAGTGTGGGGCCTACATGTGCCCCGCCTTTCACAACAGTAACGTGGCCCACAGCGGGCTGCCCACTCTATGGGGTCTATGTCTATAACATAGACATATGGGGAGGTAGAGCGGGTTGGCTGGTAACCGCAAGATTGCCGGTTCGATCCCCGGTGTCCCTGAGCAAGACCTGACCTCACCCTAATTGCTCCTGACGAGCTGACTGTCGCCCTGTGTGGTTGACTCCGCTGTCGGTGTGTGAATGTGTGTATGAATGTGTGAATGTCAGTCATTGCTGTAAAGCGCGTTGGACAAAAGCGCTATATAAATGAGGCCATTTACCGTTTAACAAAAGACCTTTAAATACTTTGCACTTAAAAGGAATACTTCACCCATTTGCATGAAGCCTTGTATGGTTAAAAACCCGGTAGTGTGTTTGAATGGTCGTGTTTCTGTTCTGAAAAAGAGCCTCCAATGACGCAAATATCGTAATTTTGCTTTGGTTAGAGGGGGTGAGACCGGCTGGCCCGGTAAGTTCCGGAGCGCTCACGTCCAGCGATCCAGAGTCCGAGTGTTTCCTATAAATGGGTGTCAGTAAAGTTCCATCATCAAACCGGCAGGGGGCTGGCGAGGGGGGTCAGATCAGTGGAAGTGGCCTGCGGAGCTGTGCATTGTGGGAGTTGTTGTCTTCCATCCACATGCGCCAAAAGTCACACCAACTTCTAAATGTATTTTACATTTCAACTACATATATGACCGAATTTCAATACAGACTCATGTTTCCACTGGTGAAGTATCCTTTAAATGTGAAGGTTTGAACTTGAAACAATACACACTTGTAAGGAAGATGGTTTCAGTTAAAATAAAGTGGTTTGGGAGTTTAGTTAGTCTTTCAGAGCCAGACACTTTTCTCAGCAGTTGGTGGAGACCAAACCTGACCTACAATCAGACCTGAACTCACATTCATTAGGTTGACAACACTCCAATGGGATGCTAAAGTAGTTCTGTTCCCATCTTTAATGCCACATTCTGATTTATTGATCCACATAACAACTCATACTCATTGGGGACAGTAAACCAATCAAACTGAGATCACACAGGCATGTGGTGAGGCCTACAATGATGAATCTCAAACAGCAATAATAAAAAGACTTATGTCATATATAAGAAACCTCCTCCCACGGTGTAAATGTGGACCTGATAGTGTTCTGCTGGATCATTCTGTAAACTGTAGTACAGGTTGAAGGCCACTAGAGGCTGCTCTCATTCCTTTATGATAAATATTAGCACATGAATTAGCTGATCTATACAGCTGCTGTTATCATACCTGCATATTTTACATGATGTTCATGTTTCACAGTTTCTGCTCCCCTTTGGTGAGATATTAAACACTAACTCGTTATTGTGATTCCTTCAGTGAGTAGAGTGTTTCCAGTTTTCTGTGGATGGTGTTGTAGTGGTTAGCGCCTCGAGCCGGATCCCCATGTCAGTTTGGGTTCTCTCCGGGTTCTCCGGCTGCAGCCAAACACATGCAGGTTCATTGGTTACAGAATGTCCCGTAGGTGTGAATGGCTGTCCATCACGATGTGTCATCGCTGGGATCGATCTGTCCAGGTGAACCTGCCTCCACCCAATGTCAGCAGGGATCTGGTTCAGTCTTCTCTCCGGTCCAGGTCACCGTATGAAACTATGTCTATGGTGAGAGGGGCATTAGGACTCCACCGTGGCCGTGCTGGGCTCCAGGACGGGGTTGTCGGGACACAGCGGCACCCTGTGGACTCCAGACCGGTTCAGGTTCCAGCCCTGCATTCTCTTGCGGTACTTCTCTGAATACACTTTGTCCATCTGAGCTGATCTCAGAACAGCAGAGGGGTGTAAGGTGTTGTACAGAGCTCGGAACAGCAGCCTGCAGTGGAGAACACATGGGACCGTGTGAGGATCAGTGTTTCACATCGATCAGTAGATTATTAGGAACGTGACGGACTCATGACAGAAAAAACTTAATTACTTTCACACTTCACGAATAACTTGACCACTGTGACCTTTAACTGAGGGTGTGTAACTGAGGGTGTGTAAGTGTGAGGGTGTGTGAGTGTAACTGAGGGTGTGAGTGTAACTGAGGGTGTGTGGGTGTAACTGAGGGTGTGTAAGTGTGAGGGTGTGTGTGAGTGTAACCGAGGGTGTGTGAGTGTAACTGAGGGTGTGAGTGTAACTGAGGGTGTGTGGGTGTAACTGAGGGTGTGTAAGTGTGAGGGTGTGTGTGAGTGTAACCGAGGGTGTGTGAGTGTAACTGAGGGTGTGTAAGTGTGAGGGTGTGTGAGTGTAACTGAGGGTGTGAGTGTAACTGAGGGTGTGTAAGTGTGAGGGTGTGTGAGTGTAACTGAGGGTGTGTAACTGAGGGTGTGTAAGTGTGAGGGTGTGTGAGTGTAACTGAGGGTGTGAGTGTAACTGAGGGTGTGTGGGTGTAACTGAGGGTGTGTGGGTGTAACTGAGGGTGTGAGTGTAACTGAGGGTGTGTGAGTGTAACCGAGGGTGTGTGAGTGTAACTGAGGGTGTGTGAGTGTAACTGAGGGTGTGTGAGTGTAACTGAGGGTGTGTGAATGTAACTGAGGGTGTGTGAATGTAACCGAGGGTGTGCGAGTGTAACCGAGGGTGTGTGAGTGTAACCGAGGGTGTGTGAGTGTAACTGAGGGTGTGTAAGTGTGAGGGTGTGTGAGTGTAACTGAGGGTGTGTGAGTGTAACTGAGGGTGTGCGAGTGTAACCGAGGGTGTGCGAGTGTAACCGAGGGTGTGTGAGTGTAACTGAGGGTGTGTAAGTGTGAGGGTGTGTGAGTGTAACCGAGGGTGTGTGAGTGTAACTGAGGGTGTGTAAGTGTGAGGGTGTGTGAGTGTAACCGAGGGTGTGTGAGTGTAACTGAGGGTGTGTGAGTGTAACCGAGGGTGTGTGAGTGTAACTGAGGGTGTGTGAGTGTAACCGAGGGTGTGTGAGTGTAACTGAGGGTCTGTAAGTGTGAGGGTGTGTGAGTGTAACCGAGGGTGTGAGTGTAACCGAGGGTGTGCGAGTGTAACCGAGGGTGTGAGTGTAACCGAGGGTGTGCAAGTGTAACCGAGGGTGTGTAAGTGTAACTGAGGGTGTGTGAGTGTGAGGGTGTGTGAGTGTAACCGAGGGTGTGAGTGTAACCGAGGGTGTGAGTGTAACCGAGTGTGTAAGTGTAACCGAGGGTGTGCGAGTGTAACCGAGGGTGTGTGAGTGTAACCGAGGGTGTGTAAGTGTAACCGAGGTTGTTTGAGTGTAACTGAGGGTGTGTGAGGTTGTGTGAGTGTAACCGAGGGTGTGAGTGTAACCGAGGGTGTGCGAGTGTAACCGAGGGTGTGTAAGTGTAACTGAGGGTGTGTAAGTGTAACTGAGTGTGTGAGTGTAACCGAGTGTGTGAGTGTAACCGAGGGTGTGCGAGTGTAACCGAGGGTGTGTAAGTGTAACTGAGGGTGTGTGAGGTTGTGTGAGTGTAACCGAGGGTGTGAGTGTAACCGAGGGTGTGCGAGTGTAACCGAGGGTGTGTAAGTGTAACTGAGGGTGTGTAAGTGTAACTGAGTGTGTGAGTGTAACCGAGGGTGTGTGAGTGTAACCGAGTGTGTGAGTGTAACCGAGTGTGTGAGTGTAACCGAGTGTGTGAGTGTAACCGAGGGTGTGTGAGTGCAACCGAGTGTGTGTGAGTGCAACCGAGGGTGTCAGTGTAACTGAGGGTGTGTGAGTGTAACCGAGTGTGTGAGTGTAACCGAGTGTGTGAGTGTAACCGAGGGTGTGTGAGTGCAACCGAGTGTGTGAGTGTAACCGAGGGTGTGTGAGTGCAACCGAGTGTGTAAGTGTAACCGAGGGTGTGCGAGTGTAACCGAGGTTGTGTGAGTGTAACTGAGGGTGTGTGAGGTTGTGTGAGTGTAACCGAGGGTGTGTAAGTGTAACTGAGGGTGTGTGAGTGTGAGGGTGTGTGAGTGTAACCGAGGGTGTGAGTGTAACCGAGGGTGTGTGAGTGCAACCGAGGGTGTGAGTGTAACTGAGGGTGTGTGAATGTAACTGAGGGTGTGTGAATGTAACTGAGGGTGTGTGAATGTAACCGAGGGTGTGTGAGTGCAACCGAGGGTGTGAGTGTAACTGAGGGTGTGTGAATGTAACCGAGGGTGTGAGTGTAACTGAGGGTGTGTGAGTGTAACTGAGGGTGTGTGAATGTAACCGAGGGTGTGTGAGTGTAACCGAGGGTGTGTGAGTGTAACTGAGGGTGTGTGAGTGTAACTGAGGGTGTGTGAGGTTGTGTGAGTGTAACTGAGGGTGTGTGAGTGTAACTGAGGGTGTGTGAGTGTAACTGAGGGTGTGTGAGTGTAACTGAGGGTGTGTGAGTGTGTACCTGGGAAGCAGAGCCGTCACCGTGGTGAGACAACATATGACGTAGAAAAGAGGGCGGGACATCTCCAGCGTCTCCACCCCCAGCGGGTTGGTGGGGGGGCTGCAGGTCACACAGAACACACTGAAGAGCAGCACGAAGCCGAAGTAAAGAGCACCACTGAGCACCAACACCAGCACGTGAAGCCACGTCTGCAACACAGAGACGTTCATTCGGTCAATGCAGAAAGCATCCGGTTGGGTTTTGACATTCATGCAGCGCAGCAGTGTGTCTGACCAGAGTGTGACTCTCGATGACTTGGTGCAGCAGGATGATGAGCAGAGCCGAGGCGTTGATCGGAGAGCCGAAGGACAGCTCGCCAACACCGGATCCTGCCAAAGCCTGAGACACGCATCACAACAGCGTTACAGTGGGATCACATCAGCTGAAGTGGTGTTCACACACCAGACCTGAAGTGATTTTTTTCATGTGGAGTGATTGCATACGAAGTCAAAGGAAAGCTGCGTTTGGACAGAAATGTGCATGCCATGATAGGAACATGCAAAATTTGTATAATTTGCGTGGGTTCAAATTTCAACGTGTGAAAAATTCACGTCACACCGTCTCTAAAGCCTGTCATCGTCACTTTGCTGAATCCTAAATGGAGGAACCAAATGTGGTCTACTGGGTCTGTGGTCCCCCAGAGGTCTAGAGAGTACCTCACATTAGTCCAGAGACCAGACCAGACTATGTGGACAAACCAGAGACTGTCTGTGGTTCAAACAACAAGGTCTCTGCTGTATTTATGTCTATATGACCTTATTTGGAGTGTTGATGGAGCAGCTACGTTAGCGTAGCCTAGCACCATCAACCAGACTCCATTCAGAAAACCAGCATTTTAAACAGTAGTTATCTTGTGGTTCTTGCAGACAGAACTTACAAAGCATGACTCAGCACTTTTTACTGATCACCATCATGATGGAGTTATTTCAGCATCTTTTTAATCTGGTTATTGATATAAATCATAGCTGAATAATTTATTCTGGGTTCCTCCAGCCCACGTGGGCAGCCTACTTACCTGCTTACCGCACATGTGAAGAGAGAGCAACAGAATAAAAACAGTGATGAAGGAACTTTTTGACAGAAAAAGGATTTGACACAGCGTACTCACAAAGTAAGGCACGAAGAAGCAGACGAGGCTTTGGTAAAACGCATCCAGCACTGTAATCCAGAACATGTAGGGAATGTAGACCTGCAGAGACACAGCATTTACTCGTTAGTCCTTCTAAACACTGGTCCATGTCCAACGTGGTAATCTGCAATCATCATTTATTTGACTCCTTTGCCATGCATCTTGAGAATCTGATGTCAGTAAGTGACAGTTCTGTAGGAGCGCTGTCACATCTGTGTTTGTTTTCAAGCAGAACACGGATTGACCATTAATAAGCTAACAACAATAGCTGTTCTCACTGTACGGATCCAATGACACGGACTCAGTTAATGGACTGTAACTTACTTGATACTTATCTTGTATGTCAAAGCGCATCCCAGTTTATTTAAAGGATACTTCCTCGGTGGAAACATGAATCTGTATTGAAAGTGGGTCATTTATGTAGTCGAAATGTGAAATGGATTTCTAATTTAGTGCCTTCTTGACCGAGAAAAGGCAGACAGTGACAACTCCCACAATGCACCACTGGTCTGTAGTCTCAGTGGGTCCCACCACTGGTCTGTAATAGGCCTGTAGTCTCAGTGGACCCACCACTGGTCTGTAACAGGTCTGTAGTCTCTGTGGGTCCCACCACTGGTCTGTAACAGGTCTGTAGTCTCTGTGGGTCCCACCACTGGTCTGTACCAGGTCTCAGTGGGTGCTGCCCCTACAAGCTGGTTGAAAACATGAGGAACTATGTTGTAGTCTCACCCCCTCTAACCTCCGATGATGCAACATGAGGATATTCGCGTCATCGGAGGCTCTTTTTCATGATGCGAGACCATTCAAAAATACTACCGGGTTTCTAACGATACAAAGCTTAATGTAAATGGATAAAGTATTCCTTTAAGAAGGTACTCTCACAACTACCGCCAAACTCCTTAGCTCAGTAGTCTTTTCCACTTCAGTTATGCATCTTGTGTGTTTGTGTGTGTTTATATTAAGTCCATTTATACTCTTTTATTTACCCGGTTAAATCTTAGGTCAGTCAATAAACACCCATTTATAAACACCCTCAGTTGTTGTCCTTGCATATTTCTTCACAAGCAGAATAGAGAGATCCCTATTTCGAGGGCTTACGGTCTTAGAGTGAGATTGATTAATTACACGTTTTCTGCCACCACAATGTAACGTAACCGTGATGTCTTCTCCACATCGTTCTATTCTGCATTACTGTAGGAAACATCCGACATGAAATAATTCCAACTTCAATGCTTCAATGATGAAGCAGAATCCTGAACAGCAGCACTGTGATTGGCGAGTTGAGGTCACCTTGGAAGTGTGCAGAGCCTGGTAGAGCTCCGGCATCTCCATCAGGGAGTCTGCAGGCGTGACTCGGTCCAGGACACCGTAGATCAGAGGAGGGATGGAGGTGAAGATCAGATTGAAGAGGATGAGCACCCACGCGTTGGTCATGACACTCCCAGAGAAACCACAGAAGAACTGATACCAGAACAGCAGATTCACATACATCTGCAGGATAGACACAGTGTTTGTATCTAAATCAGGGAACTCTGCTTCAGATTCATCTTCTTTGTACATACTTTAAAAACTGGATGTAAATTAGCCGTTGCTGATACATTTATAAGACAGTATGTAGAACACTATGAATACCAGATATACCACAAAGTGGTTTGGGGGGTTCAGTTCCTTTGAATCAAGCTATTTTCCAAGCTTTGAATACACACAGAGACTAAGTGGAGTCGGTAAAGAAGTCCTACCACGTTCTTGTAGATGAAATAGAGGATCATGTTGGCCAGACGAGAGTAACACCAGTGGCCGTGGACAAGCAGCAGCTTCTTCAGGTGTTTAAACCTGGAGATAGCAAAGTCACTGGACATCACGGCCTGGAGGACGATGCAGAGGGACAACAATATTACTGCTTCATGGGTCATCTACGGATAATAATACTGGAATTAATTTATTTAATTAATTTTGTTTATTCCTACTGGAAGGTGAAGCGCTGATCGCACTGGTGACTATATTATCACATATTTGCTAATATAATAAACTCAATTCTTCCAATTTACAGTTGCATTTTACATCCTGGCAGTTTTAGAGAGTGTGTTGGTACCAGGATGTAACGTTACTATAACAACAGGTCTCTCTGTGTGTTGGGTACCGGGATGTAACGTTACTATAACAACAGGTCTCTCTGTGTGTTGGGTACCAGGATGTAAGGTTACTATAACAACAGGTCTCTCTGTGTGTTGGGTACCAGGATGTAAGGTTACTATAACAACAGGTCTCTCTGTGTGTTGGGTACCAGGATGTAAGGTTACTATAACAACAGGTCTCTCTGTGTGTTGGGTACCAGGATGTAATGTTACTATAACAACAGGTCTCTCTGTGTGTTGGGTACCAGGATGTAAGGTTACTATAACAACAGGTCTCTCTGTGTGTTGGGTACCGGGATGTAACGTTACTATAACAACAGGTCTCTCTGTGTGTTGGGTACCAGGATGTAAGGTTACTATAACAACAGGTCTCTCTGTGTGTTGGGTACCAGGATGTAACGTTTCACACTAAACAAACGTAAACGACACACTGAGACTTTCTGGACCGGAAACATTATTTGTTAAACTGACAAACATCACATGTGGAATTTAGGGAACAATTAAAACGGGATCAAACAATGATTTATCTCCTCTCTGTCGACTACCGTACACATGTATTCAGAAATAAGGTCCCATTAGGGAGACCGGAAGGGGCGGGACTAAGCCTCTCTATAAAAACCAGTGTTTCCTGTTGGTGTTGGTGTCGGGGTGAATCTTTATTACCTGCATGCCCTCCTGACCAGATATCCCAACTCCCACATCAGCCACCTGAATCATGCTCACATCATTGGCTCCGTCACCTAAATGAACAACGACATACCAAGCATAGCACATAACAGAGGGTTTAATCCATATCACCCAACAGCCAGCAATAGATTTACATTTACATTATTTACAACAGTTATTAACAATTAACAATAAGAGCTCCCTCTATGCCATCCGCCATCACTACAAAAACACATATTTAAAAAGACCAGGGTTTTGGTCATTTCTGTTCTGTGGTCCACACGGAAGGACAACACAACACACTCCAGACTCTGATGATTTAAAGTAGATATTACAGAGACAGAGAGGGAACCAGCTTGTTCAAAAGCACACTATGACACTGATCACATTGAGAACTCGTGGTAATTTGTGTTTGATCAACCAGCTGATCAAATGCGGATTTTCACAGACATGGAGCTGTTGATGTCGGATGATGAGGAGGGAAACGGCCCATAAAAAGATACAGATGATAACATATATAGTTCATCCTAATCAAACACCTCGAATATCAACCTTTCATAGTCTGTTCTATCAAATCTACCGCCATTAAAACAAGAAGGAAGTGGTTCAGTAGTAACGCCCGCCTTTTGCACCATTTGATTGGCTGCCTGGGTCAAGCATTACATTGAGGAGTGGTCCAACTATGGTGCTCCCGTACCATTCTAGCAACGTGTCACTGATTCTATGAGCACTGAAACTCAGAATATGAATTGATTAATTACTTTTAAATTCACACACAGCCTTACATTCCAAACGAGTTTATTAGATGCCATGACAATGTTGAATCCCTGCACGTTGGTGCGATGCCACAACCTCCCCCAGATAAAAGACGGAGAGAACCTGGTCTGGTATTCGGTGTCTAACCATTTTAAAACCTGGCATATTACCTGTGGTGTACCACAAGGTCCAACTCTAGATCAAATGTTTATTTTCCATAGACATGCTCCCTCTTGGTCAAATCATCCAACGTCACTTCTTTTTACTATGCAGACACATGGAAAACTTTTCATACAGGCCTCCTTACCCACAGCCAGGGTCATGACACTAAGCTGGTCCCGGACCAGCCGGACCACCTGGCTCTTCTGCAGCGGAGTGGACCGGCAGCAGATGACCGCCTTGCATCTCTGGCTCAGCTCCAGGAAGTCGCTCTGTAGCTCCTCCTGTAGGGCGAAGTCCAGCGTCCGTCCGTCGATCACCAAAATGAAGCCCGCCGCGCTGCCCGAGGACGATCCCCCACGATTCCCTGCTGCAGTCGGTTCAGTCGAACTGTCCTCGTCTTGCTGCACCTCCCGTTTGAGATCCTCAAGTAAAGCTGCACACGCATCCTGATGTGTGAAAGAAATCCATAAGTACTACAGCACATTGATTCCACTGCATTTATCACAACTATTATGTATTGTATGCAGTTATTTTGGTTTTGGTAGTTTTATACTTCAAGCCTCTGTGGCTGAACAGGTCTGTAGTCTCAGTGGGTCCCACCACTGGTCTGTAACAGGTCTGTAGTCTCAGTGGGTCCCACCACTGGTCTGTAACAGGTCTGTAGTCTCAGTGGGTCCCACCACTGGTCTGTAACAGGTCTGTAGTCTCAGTGAGTCCCACCACTGGTTTGTAACAGGTCTGTAGTCTCAGTGGTGCTGCCCCCTACAGGCGGGTTGAAGACATGAGGAACTAGTGTTGTAGTCTCACCCCCTCTAACCAAAGCAGCCTCCGATGATGCAAAATGACGATATTCGCATCATCGGAGGGCCTTTTTAAGACTAGAAATATGGAAATGATGCACCACCATTCAAAAATACTACCGGGTTTCTAACGAAACAACGCTAAATGCAAATGTTATATAATTCAGTGTTTAGTTCTCTAGAATGATGGCAGGAGATGACAGTGAATAACTCTAGCGGGGGATCTTGAGGATGAGGACGAAGGCAAAACAGCACACCAAAACCAGCTGAACATCAAAATCTCCACAAAGCTACTGACCCTGCTTCCAGAGCTGGCCGTCAGCAGCCGGTCGTTGGGACCAAGGAGTTTACAGGCGTAGGCGACGTTGATGGCCGTCTCTTTTTTGTCTCCGGTGAGGATCCAGACTTTGATCCCAGCCGTCTGCAGAGCTTCAATGGTCTCTGGGACTTCCTCCTGTAGTCTGTCCAATATGCCTGTGGTGCCTGAACACACAGAGACATCTGAGTATCATGGTATCATTTAGTATGTCGTATAGAGGGCTCCATGTGTCAGATGTCCTACCCAGCAGGGTGAGGTTGGTCTCCAGTCTCTCAGCTGACTCCAGCAGCAGCTCCTCTCGGTTCTCGATGCTGCTCTCCGCCAGCAGCTGTCCCTTTAGCCAGTCCTCATAGTCCTCCTCCTCCAGAACCTGGTCCAGATACACAGCACACATCGTCTCACATACAGGCTGGATTCGCTCCGCTTTCTTTAGGAAGAGGAACAACAGGGCTCTGCCTTTAAAATGCACAAATCTTTAAAAAGTTTGCCGCACAACCAACCATAATAATATGTCTGCTGTCCTGACATTGAATGGTCAGTTACATCGAAGAGTCACCTGCCATCTTCCGAAAAAGGCTCAAGACGCACCTGTTCAGATTTCACCTCGACTCGATGATGAGACATGCTCTTTTATCTACATTTTCCCCAAACTTGGACTCGTTATTGCCCAGGTGTGTTTGTTTCGAGCCACAGGATGCCCCAGTAGGACCTGGTATTGATGAATGTGCGTCACCTTTTTCGCGATGCAGAGTGTGCGGAGGCCTTCCCTGGCGTAGCTGTCCAGATGATTCTGGGTTTGTTCTCTGATGTGACTGTAGATGTCCCGACTCTGCTCTGCACCTGAACACAACACAACAGTAATATTATTTTATTAGTCTTTAGATCAAATATTCCTCCGTCAGGCCTGTAATCTCTAACTTTGTCTACTAACCCTGAGGTGTCTCAGTCAGGTCCATGATGACAGAGTCCGCTCCCTTGGTATAAACCACCACCTGCCCTGTGAGCGGGTGGCGGACCACCACTGACATCTTCTTCCTGTTGGAGTTAAAGGGCAGAATGTGAAGCAGCTGGACAGCCAGAGACCCGATGCCTGGCAGATCCACCAGCAGGCTCTCTGCAGAGCGCCCCCTCAGGGTGCAGCAGTACGCCTGGGCCGCGTGGACCAGAGCAGCCTCATCTGGACTCTCCGCCTCATACAGCAGTTCATCATCAGCATCACTCTCACGATCCGCTTCTCCCGTCAGGTCCTCGGTATCCTGCCGGGCTCCATCAGGGCTGGTTTTAGCTTGATCCTCTGTCTGTCCAGCAGCTCCTCCTTTCTCTGTGGAGGATGAGTTCAGCTCATCCCTCGGGGTGAAGGTGTCCAGGTTGCAGCCTTGGCCTGGTTCTGAGCCATCTGTGGTGCTGTTAGATGGCGTGGAGAAGGAGGAGGACCCGGCCTTCCCGCGGGCAAACAGCCTGCTGGTGAAGCTGTACGAGCTGCCTTTGTTCTGGGGAGGAGACAGGGTGGACAGTGCCGAGAGAGGGGAGAAGCTGAAGCGCTGAAACATCAGCTTGATTTCCTCCAGAGACTTGAGAGGTGTTCGTACTTCAGGAACCTGCAGGGAAAAGAGATACGGGGTCATCTGCGTGATCTGGAACGTCCCTGAACAGTGGAAAAATGACGTGGAATATTAAGGTGGTTTAAAAAGCTGAAGCTAACCTGCTGGCTGTAAACCACATGAAGGGGGTGTTAAGAAGAAAAAAAAAAGAGTGTGGATGACCATGATCTAATAAATATAAATCAACAACTCAAGAAACAAACTCAACAACATATTGGTTTTGTTGAACAACCGTACCAACCGTACAAATGCAGCGATATACTGGTGGAGATGAAGACTTGGCTGACCGACTCACCACGTGTCGGGGTTGGCTGGGCGAGGACACCACCACGCTGTTACAGATGGCCAGAGCCAGGAAGAAGTCAGTGATGTAGGTGAGCTCCAGGCTGGACGGAGACCCAGAGGAGCCGTCACCCAGAGCCAGAACCGGAGAGCAGAACCAGTTCAGCTTCCTCACCAGCTCCGGGTCTGGAACCACCTCCTTCGTCTGAACACACACAAGCAGCAGCTGTAGTCGTCGTTTGAGAGAGTGTGTGTGTGAGTGAGTGAGTGATGTGTGTGTGTGTGTGTGAGTGAGTGAGTGAGTGAGTGAGTGAGTGAGAGTGAGTGAGTGAGTGTGTGTGTGTGTGTGAGTGAGTGAGTGAGTGTGAGAGTCTGACCACGCGGCTGCAGAAGGCGCTGGTCCTGGGCTGGATGTGATTGGACAGCTGGTCGTCGTCGTCGTCTGACTCAGCAGTGAGCGTGTGCAGAGAGACAGAACTGTGTTTACAGCTGAGAGAGCGACAGCTCAGCGATTTACCGCTGCAGCCCGACCTCAGAGTCACAGAGCGGCCAGCCGCCTCCGTCTTCTCCACCTCGTACACCTCCAGCCTCCGAGCTGGCACACACACACACACACACACACACACACACACACACACACACACACACACACACACACACACTTAGTTAGACTCAGAAAAGTAGATTACATTCATATTATATTATTGTCATTACACACAGTTGGTACCAAAAAAAACAGGTAACCAGTCTATCACAGGGAGACATGTAGAGACAGACAGGTAACCACATGGAGACATGTAGAGAGACAGACAGGTAACCACAGGGAGACATGTAGAGAGACAGACAGGTAACCAGTCTATCACAGGGCTGACATGTAGAGACAGACAGGTAACCAGTCTATCACAGGGAGACATGTAGAGACAGACAGGTAGCCAGTCTATCACAGGGCTGACATGTAGAGACAGACAGGTAACCAGTCTATCACGGGGCTGACATGTAGAGACAGACAGGTAACCAGTCTATCACAGGGCTGACATGTAGAGACAGACAGGTAACCAGTCTATCACAGGGAGACATGTAGAGACAGACAGGTAACCAGTCTATCCCAGGGAGACATGTAGAGACAGACAGGCAACCAGTCTATCACAGGGAGACATGTAGAAACAGACAGGTAACCAGTCTATCACAGGGAGACATGTAGAGACAGACAGGTAACCAGTCTATCCCAGGGAGACATGTAGAGACAGACAGGCAACCAGTCTATCACAGGGAGACATGTAGAGACAGACAGGTAACCAGTCTATCCCAGGGAGACATGTAGAGACAGTCAGGCAACCAGTCTATCACAGGGAGACATGTAGAGACAGACAGGTAACCAGTCTATCACGGGGCTGACATGTAGAGACAGACAGGCAACCAGTCTATCACAGGGAGACATGTAGAGACAGACAGGTAACCAGTCTATCCCAGGGAGACATGTAGAGACAGTCAGGCAACCAGTCTATCACAGGGAGACATGTAGAGACAGACAGGTAACCAGTCTATCACGGGGCTGACATGTAGAGACAGACAGGTAACCAGTCTATCACAGGGAGACATGTAGAGACAGACAGGTAACCAGTCTATCACAGGGAGACATGTAGAGACAGTCAGGCAACCAGTCTATCACAGGGAGACATGTAGAGACAGACAGGTAACCAGTCTATCACGGGGCTGACATGTAGAGACAGACAGGTAACCAGTCTATCACAGGGCTGACATGTAGAGACAGACAGGTAACCAGTCTATCCCAGGGAGACATGTAGAGACAGACAGGTAACCAGTCTATCCCAGGGAGACATGTAGGGACAGACAGGTCCATCCTGCATGTGTGTGGACTGTGGGAGGAACCCGGAGAACCCGGAGAGAATGATCTCTTACCATTTTCCTTGTGAGGGTATTCAACCCCGTAGATGCTGCAGCGGCGGAACACCATCTTGTTCTCTGTCAGAGTTCCTGTCTTATCTGAGAACAGGTACTGGATCTGGCCCAGGTCCTCGGTGATGTTGAGGGCCCGACACTGAATCCTGGAGTCCAGCTGCTTGTTGTACAGGCCCAAGTCATTGTGGATGAAGTAGATCTGGCCAAGTTTCACAATCTCAATGGACACGTAGAGAGAGATGGGGATCAGCACCTGTTGGACAGAAAAGGATGTCACACATGAAGCATGTTCCACGCGATGACTTGCTCTTCTAGTTCTGTGTTCTCACCAGAGTTAGTTAGTATGGTTTGACCTTGAGACCATTTATGTTTATTTGTGTCACATTTGGTGTGAACACGGCTTAAGACTCTCTTTACTAGATACGATCAAAAACCCACACTTGAGCCAGAGGTGAGGGTTCTAACTATAGACCTACATTTAAACATCTGAGGTGAGAAACAGGCAACACAATTTTCCAAATGTCTTTGGTTATCCTGAAAGAAAAGGTGTATAAGCAAATATGTTGACGTGGAACAGCAACGGTTGATTGTTTACCTGCAGCACAATGATCATCGTCCAGAAGACATAGAATCCAGCCAGGGCAGGAGAAGTGTCCGTATCAACCTGAAAGACTGGGTCTTTGAGGTTCTTCAGCCAGAGGCCGTGACCTGAAACACACCAAGACACTCTGAGCCACGACTGTGGTGACCCCTGACCCTCTGCAGCCTTCACTCTCCTTTTGCTGGCTCTCAAGTGGTCCACATTTTATTTGACACTTTCAGCTATAGGCTGCAATAACATCCTGATCACACTGAGACGCAACAGAAAAAAAAACCTAAAAAAGATGAAAACTGAAAATTAGTATAGTTCATCCTAAATCAAAACACAACATTTCTGTTTCCATATGATGAATATTAAGGAAAATATGAAAATGTTGGAATGAATCATATTGTTCCATGGAGCACTACTGCCATCCTGTGGCCAGAGGGAAGATAGGTTAATTCATTAATTCTTCAATATTAATGCTTGAATATGCTTTACATGTTAATTGACTAAATTTGTTTAGGCTAGTTGACATTTTTGTGCGTCGAATCATAGTTCCTTACAACTCTGCAAAATAATATAACGGAGTAATGTTTAGTATACAGAAATGTCTAAACGTATGTTTCCATTTGTTTTGTTGTGTTATACTGTGTGATAATTATGTGTAACGTGATGCAGAGACAGATTTTGACTATAGTGGCGAGAGTCTATCATGCGTAGTATATACAATTAAATAATTTGCTGAAAAGAAATGTGTTGTCCGTGTATTTTCCTCCTGAGCAGAAATAAAGATCAATGCATCGAGGGACTCAGACTGTGGGATGATTCATTAAGTCTAACGACTGGTTCTTAACTAATTAATAATGGTCGACAGAGTCATTAAATTGAACTATTTGAATTCCTGTTGACCAGTAGGTGGTGCCTACATGAGTCTAAAAACTGCCAGAAAAAGGAAGCTGGCGCCGGGTCGGTACGCACCGATAGCAGAAGTCAAACACATGATGATGAGCAGCAGCACACACCACAGGACGTCAGTGTTCAGATGCTTCTCCAGCTGGCTGCGCTTGTACCTCGGCCCACTGTTGTTCATCATGGCCTTGGTCTCATGACCTGAGTCACAGGAGAGAAACAGACCAGTCTTACACACAGACCATTATACAACAGCCGCTTATTCAATGTGTTGGAATAAGTCCATTAGCGGCTAGCACCATTAGCTGCTAGCACCATTAGCTGCTAGAACCATTAGTTTCTAGCACCATTAGCTGCAAGAACCATTGGCTGCTAGAACCATTGGCTGCTAGCACCATTAGCTGCTAGCACCATTAGCAGCTTGAACTATTAGCTGTTAGAACCATTAGCTGCTAGCACGATTAGCTGCTAGAGCCATTAGCTGCTAGCTCCATTTGCTGCTAGGGTTCTGGCTGCTGCTGTAGTCGGCCAATTACACGTCCCATCAAAGTAAAGAATGCTTGCAGTGGTACAAAAATCACATGTTGTTTTCCCTCTGGTCAAACCGCTGAAGGCCAAGACGAGATGTGATTGGACATCTTCTCCAACACAGCTCCGTCACTAAATGTGATCTGTTGGTGTCATGCTAAGCAACACAAATGGTCCATTGTTTTTGTCTTGCTCGAGTGTGTTGTATTGATGCCGGCCAGGTGGCAGACTGTGCTGCTGCTGGTTGTTTCTTCAGGCGTATGACTTCCATACCAGACACAACAAAAGGATGCGTCTCCAGTGTGACCTCTGGGCTTAATGTCATTCCGTCTAATTTGATCTTAATTTGCTCTCATGTACCGGGTTTCTGTAGAAGCTCAAGGATGAAGGCCGTGTATTATTTCCTTTCCTTTTTTTCCAATATATGTAGACATTTCCAGGTTCCTGAGCCACAACAGCCACACTCATGGGGAGAGAACCCAGAACGAAACCCTCATGGACTTGCATTGAACGAGCCTCAAAGTCCAAGAAGGTTTCATTCTGCCCAACTGTCAAATCATTGAGTGCTTGCTGGCTCTCACAGACATTTGGAGCCCTTTATGCCCACTTTCCATAAGTCCACATTGTGCAGACTTTGCCTGAGGGAATTATCGTTGTGTGACGATAATTGTTGTGACGTTAAACACAGGTGAATAACAGGAAGCCCAGAGGAGTTAAAAATGGTAAACAAAGAGGAGGATGGGTGTTCAGCCTGGTATAGCACATCAACACAGAAACATTAAGGGTTGAAGATGGAACATAAAATCAGAGGAATACAAGCAGAGACTATTACACAGCTGGTGTATTCACCGACCAGTTATTGTCATTTAGCTTAATGGTGCCATTTTGACAAAAACAAGTAAATAGATGATTTGACAATCAGTTCTCATCTGTTATGACACGAGTTTGGAAGACGTTCAAATCAGGCATTAAAAACGTTAAATAAAAAAAAACATTTTTATTAAGGGGTGGGGGTGGGGGGGGTGACAGGACTGAAGGATCAGTGTCATGTTTAGACTGTAAACTCTTCATCTCAGTCTCTGGGGACAGAAATGTCATAATAATACCTGCATACAGGTGGTGGTGGGGCTGCAAACAGGTGCTCCCATTGACCTGTTTATCTCTACTCACAACACACAAACACATGTTCAGAACAGGAGGCCACCTTCGTTTTTAACAGTGAAGCCAACGCTGAAGGTCCTACATTCTCTCTGCTGGCCACCAGGGGGCGACTCCTCTCTGGTTGTATAGAAGTCTATGAGAAAATGGTCCTACTTCTCTCTGCTGGCCACCAGGGAGCGACTCCTCTCTGGTTGTATAGAAGTCTATGAGAAAATGGTCCTACTCCTCTCTGCTGGCCACCAGGGGCGACTCCTCTCTGGTTGTATAGAAGTCTATGAGAAAATGGTCCTACTTCTCTCTTGATGTATTATCTCAGTAAACATTGTAAACATGAGTTTAGGGTCTCAATCTCTAGTTTCAAGTCTTCTTCAATCCAGCATGATGTTCATTTAGAACATTACGGTCCATTTAGAGTCCACCAGACCAGAAAGCAGGGGATGATTTAGGGGGCGGGGCTAACCTGCTGATTTACAGGTCCCTACCACGCAAAGCAGTTAGCTATTAAGATGACTTCTAGTCCACAAGCCACTGGGTGAAGTCACCATGACAACATCCTCTTTTTATACAGTCTGTGGGTGATGTTGGGACTTTAATGTATTAACTCTGAAAATCATGAGCGTGTTCTAGTCCTGCTCAATGTGTAAAGTGTCCTGAAATAACTTCTGTTGTGATATGACACTATAAATAAAATAGAATTGAATCTGTATTTTTATGACAAAATGGATTTGTGGTTTGAGAGCGTGTGAACAGAGTGAGCAGCACAGATTTGATGTGCACCACCCCCGTGTAGGTTTCAGATAAGTGATGAGTGGACAGATTACAAGCTTCCCCCCTGTTTTAAGTTTTTGAAATATGCTGGACTTAACATGCTCTGGACTGGAGGTTTGACCAGATAACAGCCTCTTACACAACTGTGATGCTGCACATTAGTCAGGACCTTGAAAAACCATCTCATCTTCCTTCTGGTCCATTTAAAACATTTTTAAAAAAGTTGTCACATGGGCTGACGGGTAACTCCTTCATTGGACAGTCCTGGTTATGTCATCCTTTTAGTCAGATGTTCTTACCAGCATAGACCACGAGGCCCACCACAGTCTCAGTGTTGCGGATGGTGCAGCTCCTCAGCAGGAGGTTGCCGTTATGCAGGCCAACACGAACCCCATTAGGATGCTCCCTGTGGAACCACACACACACACACACACATACACATACATTACAACTTAACTCACTCTCACTTATGTTTCCAGGGAATTTTTTTGTTCTTGGACCAAACTATCATCGTGAAACAGTTTAAACATGTCAAACAAACAAAACAAAACATGCAACAAAACTACTCGGTTCTACTGAGACACGAACATCAGGCTCCTGGTTAAAGTCCAGTGTTGTTTGACCAGTCCACCACCCTGACCTCCTCCCTCCCTACGTGGACTTCCAGGACTCTTTGATAAATAAAGAGCAAATGTAATCCACCACAAAATACGTTTCCCTGTTAACGTTAGCTTTAGACAACAAAACCAAAGTTAGCTTTAAACGACAAAACCAACGTTAGCTTCAGACGACAAAACCAACGTTAGCTTTAGACAATAAAAACAATGTTAGCTTTAGACGACAAAACCAACGTTAGCTTTAGACAACAAAACCAACGTTAGCTTTAGACGACAAAACCAACGTTAGCTTTAGACAACAAAACCAACATTAGCTTTAGACAACAAAACCAACATTAGCTTTAGACAACAAAACCAACGTTAGCTTTAGACAACAAAACCAACGTTAGCTTTAGACAACAAAACCAACATTAGCTTTAGACGACAAAACCAAAGTTAGGTTTAGACAATAAAAACAATGTTAGCTTTAGACGACAAAGCCAACGTTAGCTTTAGACAAAAAAATCAACGTTAGCTTCAGACGACAAAAGCAACGTTAGCTTTAGACGAAAAAAGCAACGTTAGCTTTCGACAAAAAAAATCACTGTTAGCTATAGACAAAAAAATCAAAGTTAGCTTTAGACAACAGAACCAACGTTAGCTTTAGACAATAAAAACAATGTTAGCTTTAGACGACAAAACCAACGATAGCTTTAGACAAAAAATCAACATTAGCTTCAGACAACAAAGCTAACGTTAGCTTTAGACAAAAAAAATCAAAGTTTGCTTTAGACAAAAAACCCACGTTTGCTTTAGACAAAAAATCTACGTTCGCTTTAGACAAAAAATCTACGTTCGCTTTAGACAAAAAAATCTACGTTCGCTTTAGACAAAAAATCAACGGTCGCTTTAGAGAACAGAAAAGTTGGCCATCCTTGTTCCTTGACGTCCCAAACATTTTGTGACTATTTCATCAACGGAGTGTCCTTAACAGATTGTTTGATAAGTGAAGAGTGAAAAGGAACTCACATGTAACCTCTGAACCTGCTGAGGTCATTGTTGGGATTCTCACACTCAACACGACACTGGAAGCTCTCAAGGGTGAAGTGTACTCTCTGAAACACACACACACACACACACACACACACACACACACACACACACACACACACACACACACACACACACACACACACAATTACAACATTACAACTTAACTCACTCTCACTTATGTTTTGGACTGAACTATCATCGTGAAACAGTTTAAACATGTTAACAAACAAAACAAAACATGCAACAAAACTACTCGGTTCTACTGAGACACAAACATCAGGCTCCTGGTTAAGGTCCAGTGTTGTTTGACTGGTCCACCACCCAGACCTCCTCCCTCCCTACGTGGACTTCCAGGACTCTTTGATAAATAAAGAGCAAATGTAATCCACCACAAAATACGTTTCCCTGTTAACGTTAGCTTTAGACGACAAAACCAACGTTAGCTTTAGACGACAAAACCAACGTTAGCTTTAGACAACAAAACCAACGTTAGCTTTAGACTACAAAACCAACGTTAGGTTTAGGTAACAAAACCAACGTTAGCTTTAGACTACAAAACCAACATTAGCTTTAGACAACAAAACCAACGTTAGCTTTAGTCAACAAAACCAACGTTAGGTTTAGGTAACAAAACCAACGTTAGCTTTAGACTACAAAACCAACATTAGCTTTAGACAACAAAACCAACATTAGCTTTAGACAACAAAACCAACGTTAGGTTTAGGTAACAAAACCAACGTTAGCTTTAGACTACAAAACCAACATTAGCTTTAGACAACAAAACCAACGTTAGCTTTAGACAACAAAACCAACGTTAGGTTTAGGTAACAAAACCAACGTTAGCTTTAGACTACAAAACCAACATTAGCTTTAGACAACAAAACCAACGTTAGCTTTAGACAACAAAACCAACGTTAGGTTTAGGTAACAAAACCAACGTTAGCTTTAGAAAACAAAACCAACGTTAGGTTTAGATAACAAAACCAACGTTAGCTTTAGACAACAAAACCAACGTTAGCTTTAGACGACAAAACCAACGTTAGGTTCAGGTAACAAAACCAACGTTAGGTTTAGATAACAAAACCAACGTTAGCTTTAGACAATAAAAACAATGTTAGCTTTAGACGACAACAGTGTGTGATTGAATCATGGAAGTTGGAACCACAGTACGAGGGAGGGACAGTTCCCACTCACTTTTTAAAAGCATTACTTTGAACCCTCCAGACTTTTACCTAAAGTCAGCACATCTGTCTGTCCACTCGGCGCTATTTGCAGTTTCACCTTTCAGTTGGGAATCAGTGTGACAGCCGAGTCTCTTGTAACAAGGTTCCCCATTCTGATCAATAACAGCTGACTGATCCTCAACATATATATATTGTAGTTAATTACCAGGATGTAAGTAAGAAAATGAGCTCTAAATAGAAGCTCAGCTCACGTTGTTAGGACTTGTTATTATCTATGGGAATTATTATGTATATTGTGTATTATGTATAATACATAAGGAATAATTATGTATAATACATAAGGTATAATACATAAGAAATGTCACATGCATGTAAGCATAAATAGATCCTTCTGAATTAGTCATGCAATCAATTTCTATACTTTTAGCTTTTTAATAATTTCAAATATGTGATCTTACGGGAGTCACACACTTTAGTTTTTCACTAAATACCTTCTTACTCTTACTCAAGTAACTATTTGAATGCCTACTTGTTAACTTCTACTTGAGTTATAGTATTCTTAAGTAGCTTCTCTGTAACACTAATATCATTTCAGTACTGAACGTCCAGGAAATGATGGAGATACTGGGTTGTTCTTCTGTAGAGATACTGGGTTGTTCCATTACCTGCAATGGGAGTCCTGACACCACCTGTCTCTGCTTCAGGTTGGTCTCTCCATCCAGGTTGGCAGTCTCAATGTAACAAACTCCACGTGGGTCAGAGGAATACAGCAGCAGCATGTCAGCAGGGATGATTTCATTACAGCACAGACGGACCAAGTCTCCAACTCGCACATCCTTCCAGCACCGGTCAACGTAAGCTTTGTGCTTGCTATGGGACAGAAGAAAACATCTCAGCCAAGAGGTCAAATAATAAGCTATTAGTTATTATGAGTTAGCAGAGATGCAGAATGTTTGGTGTACATGACAGAATTAATCAACAGAGTGCTCTGCATTGTGAGGCGTATTGCCTTTATTGGACACAGACACTCTCCTCAATTCAACTGATTTATATAGCTTCAAATCACATCAGAAGTTATCTCCAAACACTTCTCATGTAGAGCACATCTACACTGTATAATTGAAACATACTCCCATGAGCAGGCAATGGAGATCATAGATCAAGGCATCTTTCGTGACCTACGGTCAAGATTTCTTTCATGACCATAAGTCACCATATATCTTTTTCGTGACCATAGATCATGGTCTCTTTCGTGGCCAAAGGTCAAGGTATCGTTCCTGACCATAGCCAACTACAGTGAACATAGTTCTCTTTCGTGGCCAAAGGGCAAGGTCTTTCATGACCATAGCTAACAGTGACCATAGTTTTCTCTCGTGACCATTTGTCTCTATTGTGACCAAAGATATATTTCATGACCATGGATGGCTGTGGCTCAGAGGTAGAGTCCTCCAATCGCAAAATTGGTGGATCGAATCCCGAGCACATCGGTACACTTCAAGCACATGTATTAATGGGCTGAAGCTTGGCTGGACACTAAACTAAACAAGGGTTTTTTTTTAATGAAGAAAGAAAGAAAGAAAGAAAGAAAGAAAGTCAGTCAGTCAGTCAGTCAGTCAGTCAGTCAGTCAGTCAGTCAGTCAGTCAGTCAGTCAGTCAGTCTGCCTACCTACATACCTACCTACCTACCTACCTACCTACCTACCTACATACATACATACATACATACAAAGACAGTAACACATATTTTACAGATACATAATTCACCAACTACGTACACAGGGCAGAAGTTTCCGATCCTCATACATTTTAAAGGCCGACAACAAATTGACTCCCTGCGACATTTGACCTACCTGCTGTAAACGCAGCTGGGAAACTTGTTGATGGCTCGATCTGATTTAAACCTGCGGAAGTCTTCCCAGACATCCTTGAGGGCTGTCACTGTCAGCACCAGTGTGATCGGAGCCACAGCGATCTCCGGCTGGAAGGCCTCGACCACAGGAACAAAGTTCAGAGCGGCCAGGGAGATGAAGTACACATTGGCAAAGCGATGGAGCTGCTCAAACAGATTCTTGGGCAGGAAGGAGAAGAGAGAATACTTTGTGGTCCGGATCTTGTTGCTTTTATACGACTTCAGGAGTAGACTTAGTTCCTCGTCCTCTGTGAAGGAAGGTACTACCGTCCTTTTCTTCCGCAGACGCTCCTTGGAATGAAGACAGGGCGGACAGGACGGATGGTCCAAGCTACACATGAGTCCACTGCTCAGCTGGGTCCAGATCCACCTGCCGGTTTCGTCTCCACTTAGAAGCCTTACCTACCCGCAACCGGCTTCCAGCCTTCTATTTCCGCCGTCATGCAGAGCATTCTGATGTGGAATATTTCCCAGATGCCTCTGGAGTATAGGCATGGGTTACTGGGAATGGGAGGGCTAAATGGATAGTTACTACCTTGGTGATGGAATTCGCCGCCACTCCTCTACAAACAAACTCAAGGTTCAAGTTTTACAACTGGCTCAACTGTGTAATCAGACACAGGAGAAAGAAGTGTCAAAGAGCAGCAGCAGGAGTTGATTCAACAGCAAGGCGGGATCACTCTTCCTGATAATATGATATTACCGGACACTATTATTATTATTATTTTTAATCACCACCAAACAGTGCTGAGATATTTGCTACAAAATGGTTATACTAAATGGGTAATTTGGAGGGAAACATTATGTCCAGGAAGTAAAACACTGGACTTTAACACGCTGGGGCTATAATGTCCCGTTGAGGCATTAACATTGACAACCGGTCCCTGGAATTTGTTTTTAAGAATATGCTGGTCCTATGCAGAGGACTACATAGAGTACTTCCTAGATGTAGATGACTATGTAAAGTACTATATAGGAGGACTACATACATGACTATGTATTGAGTTAATCTGTAAAATGTAAAAACTCTTTGGGACTCTACTGAGGTCAGTTTCTCTGCTCCGTTAATTACGTCACTGCTGTACCAATTAAAATGTGTCAGATAGACCTGGCTGGTGTCTACATGGAGGGAAGCCCCGCCTCCTGTCTGGCGTGACAATCTCGCAGTAACAAGCAACACGAGACCAAACATTCCCTTCGCCTTCATGTGAAGGAAAGGGGAGACGGCACTCAGAGGTTGGGGATGGGAACATACATGACAGCATATACACATGTTGTAATCGGAACCTGAATTGCGAGTATGAACCAGAAAAGGAGCAGGAACAGCTCTTTAAGCTGATAGCGGTTCACTCACCCACAGAACACTTGCACCACATTGTTGTTGATCTTCTTGTCGAACAGGTAGCGTCTGTAGTCTTCTAGAGCATCTTTGATGGCAATGACAGTGAGAACCACCAGCAGAGGAATCATGGTAATTTCCTTTTGAAAGGCTTCAACAACTGGCACCCAGTTCAGTAACACCAGGAACAGGAAGTAGAGGTTGGCAGCCCTACAAAAGAAGGCCAGAGCGGCAAGTTAGCATGTAGAAACATACAACAGATGGTCCACCACTTTGGTTTGGGGGGAAATATCTCTACAACTGTTAAATTGGTGACTGTGAAAGGCGAGCTATTCAGCTAATTGGAATGTGACACCAATGAAAACAGAACACAATACATGTGAATCAATGTTGATCTTGGAACTAGCAGACAGGAAGTGGAACCTGAAAGGGGATGTTCTGGTCCCTTTGTTTGGGATGGTTTGAGGAACATCGGTTGCATTCCAACGTGTAATTTCTATAACAACCACGCACAGAAACAGTTTCCTCCACCAAAATACCCAGCCTAAATATTCGATAACAACGCTGAAACAATACCACAGCAAAATTGTAAAATGACAAGGAAAGTAATTAAATAAATTAATGAAAAAACAAGGAACAGAAAATTGTACATGTATGCAGTAATCTCTATACTTGATCTTATGTGATTTATTTGATAGTTAACTTCATATTTCCAACCAGATATCAAATTAAATAGATTTAAATAAGACTCTTTGTGAAACAGCGCCTCCGTCGGCCTATCAGTATTAGTTCAGGTGGAGAGTGGTACTGCATGACGGAGAGGCTTCCAGAACAAAAACACACTAAATGATAATAAATCCAGATGACGTTCTGTGAGAAGTTGATGAGGGAAAGCTGCTAAAGCAAGAAGAAACCACAGTAACTGACTGTAGAAAGCTCTGGTTAAGTTGAAGTGGTGTCGGTCCACTTCAGGTTCCCCACAAACCCGGTAAAACCAGACTTCAACGTTTGGACAGATTTAGAAAAGATGCCCAGTCTAATTTTATCAGGACATCTGGTCGCTAATTAGAGCCACATTTTTATTTTCCTTGTTTTCTAAATGGAGTTCTGCTGATCCAGAACCAGCTCAGAGTGGGACTGTGCAGCTGGGAGAACCAGAACCAGGACTTTGAGGGACTGTCAGACCCTGCTGCAGTAAAATGACAGGGGGGTTCCTGGAAACACTACTGCATTTGTCTACAGGAAGCATCCAGAATCAACACAAAATGAAAGTTCCTCACTCTGTTCACACTTCAATTCTTTCATTATTCTTAACGGTCTGTTTTTTTCATTTCTCATATATTTTAGCTTCTGTCATTTTATTTGTTAAAGTGTATCATTATGTGATCAGATATTGACAGAGCCAAATGCAGCTTTATTAACCCTGTTTTTTAGCCACAAGTCTGTTTCGAATCAGAAGAATCAGAATACTTTTGGTTGTGATTCTGATTCATGAAACAGACACGTGGCAAAACAACAGGGTCGACGACTGAGAGTTAAATTCCTTGTTTGTTCTTATGTATGTTCACACTTGCTTTTAGAGCTGATGCTAAATATAATAATGAATACTATAGTCTTGGGACCTGGGAGGGTTGCCAGTTCAAGTCCCCACATGGAAGAAATACGGTGTGTCCTGGACAGTACTGGGGTGTCCTTGAGCAAAGCACTTGTCCCACAAACTGCTACCCAGACACTATAGTAGCTGCGTCCTCTCTCACTTCCTGGTGAGCCGTGACATCACCTAACAGCCCCTCTGACGTGTGTTGTCACCATGACAACTAACAACCGCTTTCTTTTGCACAGGTCACATGACCTCTGAAAACAGTGTGTGCGCTACTCTTCTATTTGTGAGTTAAAGTCTGACCTGTGAAACTGCTGGAACAGGTTCATGGGGATGAAAGTCAACAAGCTGTACTTGGTGGTGCGGATGGCATTGCCCGTGTAGCTTTTGGAGGCTGCGTCGGACTCCTGTTGGTGGGGCCCGTGGCGGGCGAACACCGTCCTCCGCTTCCCGCTGATGGTCTGTCCAGAGGCGTGGGGGTCCCGGGTGGTTTTGCTGGGCAGGCCATCGGGGGCAGAGTACCAGCCCCTCCCCGAGCTTCTCGCCAGCAGCTGCCGACAGCGATGCTGCACCCAGTGGAGCCGCTCCATCTGTGAGGCTGGAGCTTAGCCGAGTGGCCTCCTGCTCATCCTGCAGTAAAAACACAGTTTCTTCTTAGAGTCTGGCTGTTTAAAGGATTCACCTCTTTTCTCTCTTTTCTGTAGTAAATTCACATCAAACATTCTTTTTTCCTCTCAAAACCTACTCACAGTTTTCACCAGGGCTCTGACATTCACTAATGTTTTCTTACTTGTGAGAACACAATCTACACACACTCACGGGTCTGTCTATAAGAAGAGGACGTCGTCATGGTGACGGAAGACGTTGCTTTGTGGACTATACGGTTTTGAAGCCTGCAGTTCAGCATTTTGGCCGTCGCCATCTTGGCATTTTTTACTACCAGTGAAAGAAGTGACCATATTTGGACTGCGGAGGAGCAACGGGTGGATCTGATGAACACAAGCGTCAGCGCAGCACCCTTACTGGATCTGGATCCATGTGGATTCTGGTGTTGAAGCTGCTAACAAAGTTAGCTTCATAATTCAAGGTCAACTTTACAGCTAAGTGTTAAAGTCATCTTAAAGTCATTGTTGGTAGCATGGTAGCGACCTGTCAATCAGCAGGTAAGCCCCGCCCCCTAAAGCACCCCCTGCCTTCTGGTCTGGTGGACTCTAAATGGACCATAATTTACTAAATGAACATCATGCTGGATTGAAGAAGACTTGAAACTAGAGATTGAGACCATAAACTCATGTTTACAATGTTTACTGAGATAATACATCAAGAGAGAAGTAGGACCATTTTCTCATAGACTTCTATACAACCAGAGAGGAGTCGCCCCCTGGTGGCCAGCAGAGAGAAGTAGGACCATTTTCTCATAGACTTCTATACAACCAGAGAGGAGTCGCCCCCTGGTGGCCAGCAGAGAGAAGTAGGACCATTTTCTCAAAGACTTCTATACAACCAGAGAGGAGTCGCCCCCTGCTGGCCAGCAGGGAGTGCTGGTCACTCAGCACTGAAACCAACACAGCGGATTGAATGATCCTGGTGGGTCTACACGCACCGCAGGCTGTTAACCGCAACACGCATGTTTACACACCTGTCAACTGTCCCGCCAAGGGAACAAGTCCCACTGATCGGCCCGAACCCGAACCCTGACCCGAAGCTACCCACACAGAGTCCAGGTACAGCAGCTAAGAAGACCGTGAACTCTCCTCAAGGATCGACCAACAGATACCTGATGGGCCGGTGTTGTTCGCCATTACTGCCATCACAGTGTTCATGCAGAGCGCTCACCCTGCTGTTCGTTTCTTCCGCCCCTCGTCGTCTTGTTCCCAGGAAACAGCGGCACCGGTGTCACGTCATGTTTCTAACCGACACCCTGCGACCCGAACCGGGATGTGAACCCCGAACGATAACCAATGAAACGCCACGTTTCCCTTCCGAACCAGCGTAGGAGAGCGTCTCTATAAACCCGAGTCCCGGCGCGTTCACGCGGCGCTGCGTTTCCGTCTACAGACGCTGGAGGTGACGGTGAAGCTCAGAAATACAAGCGTTCTGAACGCAGCTCCTTCTACCACGTGATCGATCAGCTGACCGGCCGGCAGGCGGAAGTTACCGAATGAAAACATGGTGGTGGATTTACTGGACAGACTGCCGGTCGCAGATTGTCTAAAAGTAAGTTCTAGGTGTTGTTTGCATGAATAGTTTTTATTAATGTTAGTGTATTTTAATGTCTTATGTAACCTTATTAAAGCATTTACGTCATAACTTAATGTTTGAGAGCTCTAACTACTGATCCACCGTCAGTCATCCACAGAGTATCACCCATCTGTTACTCACCAGATTAGAATAGATTAGGTGGTGAATATAACCATCAATTCACTTATTACCTATTATAATCTATTAACCAGCGCTATGATCTATTAACCAGATATAGAATCCATTAACCAGATATATAATATATTAACCTGCTATATACTCTAATAACCAGATATATATGAACCTGCTATATACTCTAATAACCAGATATATAATATATTAACCAGCTATAGAATCCATTAACCAGCTCTATACTCTAATAACCAGATATATAATATATTAACCAGCGCTATGATCTATTAACCAGATGTAGAATCCATTAACCAGCTCTATACTCTAATAACCAGATATATAATATATTAACCAGCGCTATGATCTATTAACCAGATGTAGAATCCATTAACCAGCTCTATACTCTAATAACCAGATATATATTAACCTGCTATATACTCTATTAACCAGATATATATTAACCTGCTATATACTCTATTAACCAGATATATAATATATTAACCTGCTATATACTCTAATAACCAGATATATATTAACCTGCTATATACTCTATTAACCAGATATATAATATATTAACCTGCTATATACTCTATTAACCAGATATATAATATATGAACCTGCTATATACTCTATTAACCAGATATATAATATATTAACCTGCTATATACTCTATTAACCAGATATATAATATATTAACCTGCTATATACTCTATTAACCAGATATATAATATATTAACCTGCTATATACTCTATTAACCAGATATATAATATATTAACCTGCTATATACTCTATTAACCAGATATATAATATATTAACCTGCTATATACTCTATTAACCAGATATATAATATATTAACCTGCTATATACTCTAATAACCAGATATATATTAACCTGCTATATACTCTATTAACCAGATATATAATATATTAACCTGCTATATACTCTATTAACCAGATATATAATATTATTAACCAGCTCTATACTCTATTAACAAGATATATAATCTAGTAATCATATATATCATCTATTATAATCTATGAATTAACCAGCTATATAATCTGTTAACCAGCTATATAATCTCTTACCCTGCTACATATTATACCACATATCTCCAACCACTACACCACCATGCAGTCCCGGATCATAACAGTCAAAACTCACTTGGAACTTCATGAACTTTTGGTTGATGTAATAACTGAAGGCTCCAGCTGGTTTTGCTTTCTGCAGCTTTGTCACAGGGTGGTAGATGGACTGTGTGGGCGGGAGCCTCCTCACAGGGGGGAGTACAGCGCCACCTGGAGCGTGGAGGAGTGGCTGCAGCTGCTAAACGGTCTGACAGCCATCTTCCGCCTGGCCGTGGGGAACAACAGCTCCGATGACGAGGTGAGAGAAGACTTTCTCCGAGGAACGGTGCTTCAGTGCTTCCTCTCTGATCTCCTGTAGCCCAGAAACACTGAGCAACCCTTCCCAAAGGAAGGCAGAACCGCCGACGCCCCACAATGCCTTGCAGCATTTAAAGTAAATATAGAAAACTGTCAATGACCAAACAGTGTCAACATAAACAAATATCACATTAGTAGTGAGCAGCTGCTCTCGGTTCCTAGTCTCAGGTCCTAGTCTCAGGTCAAAGTCTCAGGTCTTAGTCTCAGGTCCTAGTCTCAGGTCCTGCTTTCAGGCCCTAGTCTCAGGTCCTAGTCTCAGGCCCTCAGGACCTCAGGTCCTAGTCTCAGGCCCTAGTCTCAGGTCCTAGTCTCAGGTCCTAGGTCCTAGTCTCAGGTCCTAGTCTCAGGTCCTAGTCTAAGGCCCTGGTCTCAGGTCCTAGTCTCAGGCCCTAGTCTCAGGTCCTGCTTTCAGGCCCTAGTCTCAATTCCTAGTCTCAGGCCCTCAGGACCTCAGGTCCTAGTCTCAGGCCCTAGTCTCAGGTCCTAGTCTCAGGTCCTAGTCTCAGGTCCTAGGTCCTAGTCTCAGGTCAACGTCTCAGGTCCTAGGTCCTAGTCTCAGGTCCTAGTCTCAGGTCAAAGTCTAAGGTCCTAGGTCCTAGTCTCAGGTCCTAGTCTCAGGCCCTCAGGACCTCAGGTCCTAGTCTCAGGCCCTAGTCTCAGGCCCTAGTCTCAGGCCTTAGTCTCAGGTCCTAGTCTCAGGTCCTGGTCTCAGGTCCTAGTCTCACAC